>OY992531.1:172247364-172888603 GCA_963921185.1 Dasysyrphus tricinctus | reverse complement strand
GTAACGCCCATATTATTTACTCGTTTTATCCAGATTGATACTTAAATCCAGATTAAAAGTATTTTAAATCCAAACATTAAATCGAACCCCATATTATTCACTCGTTTAATCCAATTCTTTAAATCCAATATCGATTAATCCAATTGGATTTAAACTGCCCTCCGGAGGTCAGTTTAAGTACTTAAATCCAGATTAAAACACATAATTTCATATAATTCACTTTTTCTTGACATTTCAAGTTTCTGATTGCTTGTGCGCTTGCAGAATCTTACCAACATAGTGAAATAAACTAATTAAAGTAAACAAAAAGTTTCACAGGAGAAATTTTACATTTCGCAAATTTGACATTTGGATTGAACGATCTTATGCTACATTTCCACCTAGCGCTAATCTGAGATTTAATGAGATTAACCTTAAATCTCCTTCAAATCTCGTAGATTTACCATACAAATTTATTTCGTTAATCTTGAAGATTAGAAATTAATCTTGTTAAATCTTCCTAGGACAAATAGTTTTACAAATCGAACTAACCTATTTTTACATGGTGCTGAACGATTCATTCGAGACTCGCATTCAGTTCTTTTCACATGAATCAAACATTAGGTGTGTTCCATGCCGACTTTCAAACAGCTTGAAACCGCCAGATTTGGTCCGAAGTCGTTCCACACTTGAAAGTTTGTACTGTTTCGGACCAAAAAGAGCTGTCATAAAATTTCCCCTCCTTACCAGATTTGGTCCGAGAAATTTCTGGTGGCTGTTTTGTACTAGCTGTCAAATATGCCAAGTTGACGTAATTTAGACGTTTGTTGCATTCAAATTAAAAAAAACAAACCTTTATTAAGGGTTACCCAAGTGCAACTTTTATTTCTATTTTTATTTTCATTTTAATAAGTGTGTATATTGTAATATTTTCTCAGGTTCGTTAATAAAACTTATTTACTTTATTCAAAACGTCCACTTATTTATTTCGCAAAATAAAACACTTTACTTTTCTTACTACAAACAAAACGATTTATTATTCACCACTGAATTAGTTCACAAACTTTACTTTTCACTTTTATTACAACCAACTTTATTCATTCACGATTAAAAACAAACTGTGTCGCTGCCGTCCAAACATGTGCCTTTTATACTTGTTTTCCAAACTCTGGAAATAAGGAGAACGTTCTAGTGTCTGCTTCCAGAGCTTTCCATAGGGGAAATTTCCCAATAATTTCCCTTCCAAAAGCTTTCATTTGACAGCTGGCAAATCTGCTATAATCCGGCAGATGGCGCTTCCTTCGTTTGAGAGTTGCTATAATTATTGATAATAAGGGTATGTTTGCACTGCGACCGTAAGCTTTATTGTGTCCGTTTGCTTGCATTTCGGAGTCGTTATAGTTCAAATATGGAAAGTTATTACACTGCCCCCCTCTTAGGATTGATCGTCCCGAGCAAATCCATCACTTCCATCACCATTATAATGATGCAAACGGTCGCTGTGAACTACTTTTAATTTGCCTCTTAATCCTCTCTGAATGCGGTAGACGACATCGTTTATTCGTGTTACGACAGTATAAGGGCCTTCCCAATTTTGTTGAAGCTTCGGTGAGAGTCCCTTCCGACGGTGGGGATTATAAAACCACACAAGGTCTCCCACTTGGAATCCTGTCGTTGTGGCTTTTGCGTCGTATCTTGTTTTCATCCGATCACTCGACAGCTTTATATTTGCCCTCGTCCTTTCGTGAATGTCAACTAGCTTTTCTTTGAGGTTGTCCACGTAGTCATCTATTCCTTGTGGCTCTCTTGTATAACATCCAAATTTGATTTCGCTTGGTAGTCGTATTGAGCTCCCGAGCAGGATTTCTGATGGTGTATGTCCTGTTGAGCTATGTACCGCACTTCGATAGGCCATCAAGAATAATGGAATATGCCGATCCCAGTCTCGTTGGTTGTCGCTTACAACTTTGGAAAGGTGTTCTTTAAGGGTTCGGTTGAATCGTTCAACCATCCCATCAGATTGTGGGTGAAGCGGTGTTGTCCTCGTCTTCTTAATGCCAAGGAGTGTACAAACCTCCTGAAAGATCTTGGACTCGAAGTTCCTCCCTTGATCTGAATGGAGTTCCATAGGTACACCAAACCTGCTTACCCAGTTGAAAACAATCTGATCCGCAACTGTTTTGGTTTCCTGGTTTGGGATGGCAAATGCCTCAGGCCACTTGCTGAAGTAGTCCATTACTACCAGGATGTATCGGTTTCCGTTTTCGGTTTCTGGAAAAGGGCCTGCAACGTCTATTGCAATCCTCTCAAAAGGCGTTCCCACATTATACTGCTGCATTCTA
This sequence comes from Dasysyrphus tricinctus, assembly GCA_963921185.1. Classification (NCBI taxonomy): domain Eukaryota; kingdom Metazoa; phylum Arthropoda; class Insecta; order Diptera; family Syrphidae; genus Dasysyrphus; species Dasysyrphus tricinctus. Next base: position 172,886,282 of record OY992531.1, on the reverse strand, counting down.
CTCTGGATTTTTCTGCCTGGTCCCCTACTTGCAGCACAAGTATCACATTTTCGGCACCATTTTTCGACGTCTTCCCTTGCATGTAGCCAGTAGAATCGCTGCCTTATCTTTTCCAGTGTCTTATTCACCCCCAAATGTCCTCCGGAAGCTCCTTCATGCATCTCTTGAAGAACATCATTAACCTTGGAACGAGGTACGACTAGCTGCATCACATAAGATTTGCCGTCTGTGGATTCCCACTTTCGTCTTAGTACTCCTTCTTGTACATGAAGTGAGTCCCATTGTGCCCAATACGCTTTAAGAGTTGGACTTCTATCGGAGATGTCACCCCATTCTGGTTTCTCTTGGTGTTCCTTCCACGCAAGAATAGGCTCGATATCCGAGTCTTCTTGTTGGGCAGTCCTCAGTTCTTCGTTACTCCAACCGTAAATGGGATCAGCTCTTAATCGCTGGATAGCAGCAGCTTCCTTTTCTTCCTGACGTGTGCAGTGCTTGCAGTCCGGTTTGCATGGTCTCCGAGATAAGGCATCTGCATTTGAGTGCAACCTTCCTCTTCGATGTTGGATCTGGTAGTCGTATGTCTGCAATCTCTCGATCCACCTCGCTACTTGACCTTCTGGATTTTTGAAGTTCAAAAGCCAATTGAGTGCGCCATGGTCTGATCGAAGAAGGAACTTCTGTCCATAGATGTACTTATGGAAGTGTTTTGTAGCCGATATTAGAGCTAGAAGTTCTCTTCTGGTCACACAGTAGTTTCTTTCTGGCTTTGAGAGTACCTTGCTGTAGTAGGCGACAACCTTCTCTTCTCCTTCGTGAGCTTGTGAGAGTACGGCTCCAATTCCCACGTTACTCGCGTCAGCGTCAATGATGAAAGGTTTCCCTGGTGTCGGATAGGCCAAAACTGGCGTATTGCATAGGCGCTGCTTAAGTTCCCGGAAGCTTTTCTCGCACTCGCTTGACCATTTGAATGGTTTGCCTTTCTCTGTTAGCTGGTGCAAACTTTTCGCGATTCCAGCAAAATCCGTCGATAGTACGTGGCTAGACCAAGAAAGCTTCGGAGTTGATGTTTACCCTGTGGTGTTGGCCAATTCTTTACAGTGTCAACTTTTTCAGGATCAGTCTTCACTCCTTGGGAAGAGATGATATGTCCCAGGTATTTTACCTCAGACTTAAAAAATTCGCACTTGTCTGGATTCAATTTCAAGTTTGCTTCTCGAAGCCTCTGGAAGACGGCCTTAAGGTTTCCACAATGCTCATCAAATGTCTTACCATAAACGATGACATCGTCCAAATAGACTAGGCAAGATTTCCAAGTAAGTCCTTGTAAAACGCACTCCATCAAACGCTCAAATGTTGCCGGAGCGTTGCATAGTCCGAAAGGCATCACTTTAAATTGCCACAGACCATTTCCTGTGGAGAAAGCCGTCTTTTCTCGATCTTCTGGATGGATTTCTACCTGCCAGTAGCCACTCTTTAAGTCCAATGTTGAGAACCATTCAGCTCCTTCCATCGCATCCAGAGTATCGCTAATTCTTGGCAGAGGGTAGCTGTCTTTCTTTGTCACATCGTTCAGCCTCCGATAGTCCACACAAAATCGAGTACTTCCGTCCTTCTTCTTGACAAGAACAACTGGGGATGCCCAAGGACTTTTAGAGTTTTCGATTAGCCCATCTCTCTTCATTGTCGATATCATCTCTGCAACTTCGGTTTGTTTGGCTAATGGGAGACGTCTTGCTGGTTGTCGAATAGGTCTCGCGTCTCCTGTGTCGATTCAATGCTGCACCAGTTTTGTTCGACCATACTGCCGACTGGGTGACGATAGTATATCAGCGTACTCGTGAAGGAGGCTTCCAGCAACACTTAGCTGACGTTCATTTAATTTGGATGACTTCAGAATTTTTGCCTTCATAGAGTTCACTTTCCCAGGGTCCACAGATTTGTGTGTGTCAGCTTCTATAATTTTAGTTATTGCGGATACGGATTCACACCTTCCAACAACTTCTCCTTTTCTAAGCTTGACTTCGTACGGTTTGATGTTGAGTATGCGTACAGGCACCATGTTGTTCTTTGGTTCCACAAGTGTCTTCCCAAGGATGATGTTTTGGGAAGACTGCTCAGAGTCTGGTTCCACCATTAGATATCGATGGCTACCCAAATCACCCTTTATTTTCGTCCAAACGAACACTTCTGAAGAAGGTGGCAGGCAAATATCTTCCTTAATGACGGTCCTTAGTGTTGATGAGTTTTCGTTGCCATAAACCATAGGAATTTCCACATTTTGGTACTTAAGAACTTGCTTCCCGATATCAAGAATTACTCCATGCTCTTTCATGAAGTCGATTCCAACGATGCACTCGTCACATATATCTGCTACCAGAAACAGATGTGAAAACTCTAGTTCTGCCAAACGGATCGTTAGACGAACCTCCCCGTACACTCTGGCTGCCTCTCCTGTTGCTGTTTTCAGACGGTAGGCGTTGGTGTTATGCAGCCACGTCATCTTCACCAAGTCCTTTCGAACCTGGATGGTGGTTCTGGGGCCATCGATACCAGAAACCAGCTTCTGCCCCTCGAAGTTGGTTCTTACTCGTTTCCCGGTTGAGAAACGGGGCGAGTAGGAGTATTGACATTGTTGTTGTTAAAGTTTCTGCTTCCACAATGTTGACATGTAGGTCTTCTAGGTGGCAATCTGCACTGGCGTTGAAGATGTCCGGTCTTGTTACAATTCCAGCATCGAGCAGGTCCATCTCGCTGGTTCCTTTGGAATGCAGTTCTCTGGCAAGAACACTCCTCAATTTCTAGTTCTCTTACCCGATGAACTCCTTGAGAAGCCTGTTCTGCTGCTTCCATAGTCAGGGCGAACGCCAATGCTTCAGGGAGTGTGCGTTTTCCAGCCGTTCGAATTGCTCGCTGAAGGTTGATGTCAGATACAGCACGGACAAAGGCTTCTGTTGCGAATTGGTTGATGATTTCATCTCCTGCAGCTGGATATGCCAGATGTGCCAATCGTTCGATGTCTGCTTGAAGCTGTTGCAAAGTTTCTCCCCTCTTTTGGATTCTAGTATTGAGTTGAACACGGAAGACTTCTTGCATATGGCCATCTCCAAAGCGTTTGTCAATGGCCTGAACAAGAGCACTGAAGTTGCCACTCTTATCTGCTGGTATGGTTTGCAGCAGTTCAGCAGCAGTTTCTCTGAGGGCAAGCGTCAGAGCTATGTATTTGTCCTCCTCATCCCAGCCATTTGTTGCTGCGGCTGCTTCAAACTGCTTCTTGTAGATTGACCAAGAAGTTTGTCCATCGAAGGTTGGGGGATGCATCTCCTTTCTCCTAGGACAGTCACCAGAACTTTCTCGAACCTTCATTTTTCTTACTTTGTCCAATTCCTTAGTAATGGATTCGATTTTATCTTCCACTTTTTCGAACTTTGATTCTACTGTCGACAATTGCTTATCGACATTAGACAATTGTTGATCGACAGTTAACAATTGTTTATCGATAGAAGAAAATTGTTTATCGACACGCTCGTCAAGGGCAATAATTCTATTGTCAAAGGCATCTAACTTACATTCTAGCATATTTGTCTGTTTTTCCAGTAGACACTTTTGTTCTTGGCTTTGTTGTTCTAGAAGATTCTTCTGCTCTTGACTTTGTTGTTCGAAACGTTCGAGAAGATTCTTTTGTTCATTACGTTGTTCTTGGCTTTGCTGTTCTAGAAGATTCTTTTGTTCTTCAAATTTTGCGAGCAGCTGAGACAGCATATTGGTCATGCCCGATGTACTTACTTGTTCTTGCTTTTCTTCCATTTCAATGTCGAATATAAACGTGTCCGGGTTTTTTCCACATCTTCTTAAATCTTCTTGCAGACGAATTATAAGATCATTCTTTGTTCCAGCAGTAGGAAGATCTCGCTTATTCAGTTCTGCCTTGAGTTCCACTACATTTAAATCATTCAAAGATTTACCCATTGTCTTTTTTTTTTTTGTTTTTTACTTTTCACACAATAAATTTACTGAGTGCACAGATAAATTAAGTTTTATTCCACTTCTAACACCAATGTAATATTTTCTCAGGTTCGTTAATAAAACTTATTTACTTTATTCAAAACGTCCACTTATTTATTTCGCAAAATAAAACACTTTACTTTTCTTACTACAAACAAAACGATTTATTATTCACCACTGAATTAGTTCACAAACTTTACTTTTCACTTTTATTACAACCAACTTTATTCATTCACGATTAAAAACAAACTGTGTCGCTGCCGTCCAAACATGTGCCTTTTATACTTGTTTTCCAAACTCTGGAAATAAGGAGAACGTTCTAGTCTCTGCTTCCAGAGCTTTCCATAGGGGAAATTTCCCAATAATTTCCCTTCCAAAAGCTTTCATTTGACAGCTGGCAAATCTGCTATAATCCGGCAGATGGCGCTTCCTTCGTTTGAGAGTTGCTATAATTATTGATAATAAGGGTATGTTTGCACTGCGACCGTAAGCTTTATTGTGTCCGTTTGCTTGCATTTCGGAGTCGTTATAGTTCAAATATGGAAAGTTATTACAATATTCTTTAATTTTGTTTTTCTTTAAAATAATCAAATGATATTTATAAAATTATTGCACTTAGCAAAACTGTTTGAAAGAACACATTTGTAGTACTTTTTGGCAACTTAGTATTTCTTGTATATTTCAGTCATAAACGGATAATAGATTAACGTATAATAAATAAAATAAATTGGGTGGCGCAACAGCTCATGGAGAACCTGGGCCTAGTGACTTACAACTCTCAACCATTCCTGTGTGCGTGTTGTTGGCAGGAATGGAGGGGACCTACAGTTTTTTTCCGAGTCCGAACGGCTAAGTGAGAAGCACTTTTCATGACAAGTATACTCTTGGAGGATTTGTCAGTTCCTCGCAAGAGGCAGTACCTTGGATAAAACATATCTGTTTTTAGGTGGCACGGCTGGGAATCGAGCCCACACCTTCGGCATGACAGTCCTACGCATTAACCATCATGCCAAAAAAATGTATTCAGAAAATTTGTATAGTGATTGTTGTCTTCGCGTTGGTCCTGATACAGAAGGATCTTTAAGAATATATTATATCTCCTGCTCATTGATTACTGCAAAATTTGGGACTTGTGGCATACAGAAAAAGCTCATTAGCGTTTGATTTTAGTCTCAAAAAATTAAATGAACCATTCGTTACTACTACATGCACCATGGTGCATTTAGAACCATGTTGTTATGGTGCATAGTGCACTACCCCCTCACTTTATTTTCAAGTCAAAATAATTCGCTAACTACCCAATTATATTTGAATCTTTTAAATTTTACCAATGAATAAAACAACACAAATAATTTGTATCGATGTTTAATAAAAACAAAGGTACCACAACTTAAGTGAGAAAAAAAAATAAACTTAAGTCAATTTTTCGATTTGCACTATAAATTACGAAAAAGGCTTGTACATGTACGCACGTACCAGCAACTAGCACCAGACTGAGATCCACTGACATTTTGGGGAAAGGCACGTAAGATAATGTGAAGTTTACACGGATGTAACCGTCAGTATGTTAGATTTGGCAATGGTGCATGGAGTACCACTGGTGCAATGTCGACCATGTCACCCTATAGGTAAAATAGTTTAAACCAGTAGTCCGAACATTAAATAGTTAATTATGGTTTCTTTAACAATTACTGGCATTTACGCAAAAATCGGACTTGAAAAAACGGAAAGAGGAAACTAATAATAGCATGTTTTGTTTTGTCTTCAATTTTCTTTCTCTAATTTTTTACAAACAAATATCAATTTAGTTGAAATAATATTGCATACTAACATTTTCTAAAAAGTACTTCTTTAAATATATTTTTCGAAAATTGTAATCTCAAAATTGATGGTTTGCTGTCTGCTCCCCCCTGGAAAAAACCTGCGGGTGCTTGTACCTATGTACATAAGTCTCGTTCGTGGTGGATATTTGGACCAATTTGCCCATTCTCCTTTGTTGTCATTTTACTAACTGAAATTTTTTTGACTTGCTAATCTAATAGCCAAGGAAAATTAGATTTTCGTTTCGAAAAAGTTCCGATAAAGCTGAATTATCGTGAAGAGCTTTGTATTGACGTTGTAAGCATCTCCTAAAAACTTCTGTAAATTTGGGCCAGGGCAAAATTTTGTAGGTGTGTAAAAGGTGGTAAAATTCAGTTTTCTCCTAGTTTCTCGAAAACTATCATTGTGGCTACACAAAAGAGAATCAATAGATTCAGTGAAAATCGTGCAAGAACTTCATAGTGGAGCAAACTTTGTCAAAAAATGTATTAAAATTTCATTAATCGATGGGCTAAATTTTTTGTGCGATTTTTGTTTGGCTATATGTATTAACAATAATACTTTCATGTTAAGTGGAGTTTTGTATGTAAATGGATTTCCACACAAGTGCAATGCATGCTGCGAATTATACATCAATTTATATTGAATAATTTTGAATGAACAACAACAACTTGTGTGTGTTACCACCAAGTATATACGCTAGAGTTATAGTTATTTCACGAGAGCCACCTCGATCACCAGAATCCTTTAGTGGTGCTTAGTCTGGTTATGCTCATATTAATAATTGAAAGACGGCAAAGTGTTTTCAATTAATACGAACATAACCAGACTAAGCACCACTAAAGGAGTCTGATGATCGAGGTGGCTCTCGTGAAATAGCTATAACTCCAACCTGTATACTTGGTGGTAACACACACAAGTTGCTGTCCATTAAAAATTATTTAATAATACTTACAATTTGCATACCAAAATCGTCCTTAAAAATGTTTTAAGAATTTCATATAATATCTATATAAAAAGTTATTTTTTAAAAACTGCTCAAACTATTTTAACTTGGTTTTTCAAATCCGATGGCATTCTTTTTTCTTATTTTTATTTCGACACAATTATATTTGATCAAGAATTCAGATGGTATTCTCTTTTTTTGCATTAAAATATTGAAGGAGTTTATATAGCTAATTTAAATATCGTATTCTATGCCTTTAAACATTCGTCTCATATTGTTCATGTCCTTATACCTACCTAAGTATATACCTACAATTTTGTTTAAGCCCTCAGCCTCTTGAACATAATTATATTTTAAAAAACAAAAACGGAAAGAACTCTCACAGTATCAATGTATAGGTATATTTTTCTTTTCTCTACGACTGAAATAAAACAATAACAAACAAATAACAAACACGAATGTAAAAGAAACAAAAAAAAAAAACAAAACAAAACCAACAAATATGTATATTCAACTAGCCTAAGAACTAAACAAAACTATACATGCATACATTAATATTCATCATTATCCTTTTTACATATGTATATTACAAAAAAAAACATCGCTGAAAAAAATTATTGGGAAAAGAAGAGAACTTTCCCACATTAAAGCATCTTTACGACTGAAACAAACAAAAAAGTATTTTTTTTTTCTGTAAATAGTGACCAAACAAAGTGGTAGAATAGAAATACGATTTCTTAGTTTCTTACCGCAATATTGTGCTGTCAAATGGCAGAAGGAAAAAAAAAAAAACAAATCGTGAAATCGTGCTGTAAAATTAAATTGTTAGCTTTGAAGTTTAAAGTGAAAACCAAATGGATTTATGGAGCTGCAATAAATTATAAAAAGGAAAGATCAAGAAACATCAATAAAATAGATAAGTATTTTGTTTTTACTGTAGATAAATATCTTTGAATTCTGTTTTTTTCTTTGCAAATAATTTTTTTCTACCTACTTTCAGAAAATACCTACCTACATAAATATTTAATTGCATCAACAATGAACATCAAGATATCCTGTGCCGGGCAGCTGCTTGCCAGAAAAATATCTTCAAGCAACAGCCAGCAGTTCCAGTGGATAAAAATCCAAAAATATAAAAATGTGTGCTAGTGTTTTTTTTTGTTATTATTTGTTATGTAAATACATGAGCTGATGAGAACTAAAACTCGTCATATCAATGCCAAAGAAGTTTTATAATCAAATTGAATTGTTAAAGTAACTTTGAGAATACCTACTAAGAGAATAATTGTTGTATCTAATCATAGATTTATAACTCTATTTGTTATGGTTTGAAGGAAAACTATCTTAGCTTTCGTGGCATTGATATAGCGAGTTTTAGTTCTCATCACCTCATATTAAATCTGTGTTTTTACAAACCACTTGAAAAATTAAAGTGCACAAAAATAAAGAAATTTTGTATTCAATATACCTATGTGAATTGTGTAGTGAGATTTTTTCATATATATTTAATAAAGGAAAAAAAAAGAAAATCTAACAAATACCTAAGTGTCCTGTTTTTCTTTTAGAAGTTGGAACTACAATGTATTTTGTACTTTTGGTTAATGTTGTAGGTGGACAGTATGACAAACAACAAGAGCAGGTATAGGTACTCGAAATAAGTGGGTAGGTAAAATATTTTAACCATCATCTCATTGCAATGGGATCGATTGGTTGTCGCTCTTGCATCGTTGTTTGGTTTTTATATTGTGTGTCAAAAGTGAATAAGTTTTTCGGTTGTTCAAAACGATTAAGAGCAAATATATTTTTCAGAATGGTTCAAGAAAAAATCAAAAATTGTTTTGTGTTGTGTAGATAAAAAAAAATCAATTTTATATCCAACAAGTTACTCATTAATCGATAAACACATCGGCTAGCGCGCGCTTCATAGCAATAATTGATTGTGGGCAATTGAAATCCAAGTTCTTTGGTAGGTAGGTATTTGGATTTCTTAAATTGATTATTGTGCACTTCTACGTGAATAATTATTTTGAAAATATATTTGCTTTTAATCCATTTAAATGAACGAATCTTTTTAATAAACCCGCTGCAAAATACTTTCAACTTCAGAGAAAATTAATCTTCCTATTGTGTGTGCAAGTGAACACCTTGTTAAAATTGCAAAATTGTATTTTGCATAGAAAAATCGATTTATAACGGTTTTGGAAAACTTGACAAACCACTGGCGAAACAAAGGTTGTAGGTATGCCATTGAAACTACCAAAAATGAGTTTCATATACCAAAATTTTCTGAGTTTGATATAACTCCGTATTGATGTGGTATTTTTAGCTACTTTTTTCCAAGCGAACATAAAAATGCACTAAAAAACTTCGCTGGTTTTTGTAATGCACTTTCCTTCATCAATTTGGTTTATGTAAATCTTTCCCTATAAATAAATATGACAAAAACTTTCTGATTTTTTTCAAATTACATATATTTCTTAATATAATATGAAGAAAATTTGAAAAAAAAATATTTGGCATATAATATGGTGGTGGGTGAAAGTGTCTTGGCATGAAAGGAACTACGATGGGATCGGTGGCTTCATCATCAAAGGAAATGTTGTTGGTGGTGGCATCATTGATGGTGGGATATCTTCTTTTCACATAAGCAGGCAGCGATTTGGTTCTACTTCTGCTTCGATTGATGAACTTCTTTAAACGATAAAATAGGTATCCTCTTAAGCTTTGGGCTTGGGGTTGCTTTAAAATCACCGATGATAAGTGTTGATTGTTGTTGATAATTTTCATGGTGGTCATGTTGATTGCAGACAATTATAGCCGTTTTCCTTTGGAGGTGGCAAAGTACTTATGAGTAGATGAAAGTGGTACTACCAACTGCACACGTTCTCACGTGCGAGTAGATACTATTTACATGGCAAAGCAGTTTGATGTGTTCCACTGAAAAAAGCCAGCAAAGTACTTGCAAGTACTTCGCCACCTCCAAAGGAAAACGCTTTATGTTGTTCTTTTGTGGATAGTTGAATTATGTACACTGTTGTTTGTTCTTGTTAAAGCTAAAAAAATTATCGTTCGTAATTATGAATAATATTGAGCTGTTAAACGGACACTGATTTTTATGAAAAGACAAATACATTTTGATGGAAAAAAAAATAGAAGGTTATATACTCCGGAGGTTGTAAAAATTGAAAGTGTCCGAAATAAAAAAATGGAAATGAACGGGAGAAAAAAAATGTAAACATAACAATACATATAGACTGAACAAAAGTCAAAATTCTAATAAATAAAATAAATCAAAATAGAATTAAACCAGGCTTATACAGTCGATTCTCCACTAACCGGAATTCGATTAATTGAGGACTTAATTTTGAAATATGAATAAAATATGAGTAGTAGAACTACATCGTCTTAAGCCTAAATGAACTTTTGAGTCTTCCGAGTTTTCACAAAAAAAAAAAAGATTTTCAACAGTTTTAAGTAACCTTCGGTAGGTATTTGTGTGAAATTTTATTAAAATAGCACAACAAGTTTACATATTTCTTAATGTTAAGAAACAAACGGTTCCATTTTAAAAATTATTTTTGTGTTTTAAGGTTTAAGCTACAAATAGCTTAAGAGGTAAATATTTGTGTAAGTCTAGCTATTAATAGCATGAAACGAGGTTAAACAAAAAAAACCTATACGATTTAAATTTTTGTTTGTATTGAAGGAAAGTACTTAGAGAATGGTTTAGAGCTTAATATTTTTGAATGTTACGATTAGATTTCTGATTTTTCAGACCTCGAGTTTTAAACATTCAAGTCTTATTATTTGAACTCTGGTTAAATAATTATCACTCTAAATAACCATTTCAAAACAAAATGATTATTTATTATTTATTTTCATAGATTTTAATATATTGTTGCGAATCTGTAAATAAATCAGAAATTCGAAAATTAATAAACCGGAATATAGGTATGATCTACCTACCTAGGATGTTTTTGTTGCTGGTTGCAGTTTCTTGTTGCTTGTTGTCGCCCTCGATTATGAAGGTTGATAGCACCGCTGAAATTGGAAGAAGTCATCAATATGTTATAAATATATTAGAATGTATTTGTTGGTAAAGAAGATAAAGATACTTACCCATTTATTCGAAGTATTTTTATGGTTGTTTTTTTTAGTTTGATGTGGCTCCGTCGTTTGTTTTGATTGAAAACTTGTTTTGTTTGCTTTTTTCGTTTGACATTTAATGTTTCATTCCATTTTGATCCCGTCCAGGGATGTTGTAAATCACAAGAGGAAGATGGTTTAGTTAATATTTACACGAGAAGGAGTTGGGCCGTGTGGTTAGACATGCCTAGGTTGACACAACACCATTGTCGTTTTATTGTTGAAAAGATTTGATCTTTTTGGGAAAGGATTTGCACTTTTTGCATTTTTTTTTGCATGTTTTATTCCTAAAAGGATGAGATTGGAAGACGAACGATGAAATCTTTCTAGTTTCTATTTGTGGGTGAAAACTATTGATATTTAGTACGCGGAGTCAATTGCGATATTATCAAATTGTGATCATATTCAAGCCAAATAAAACGAAATGCTACGTATCAATGGAATTATGATTGATATGAGCCCTGATCCATTTGGGTGTTAGAGTATGATGAAATAAAGGTTCTTCTGAATTAATTACTTTGAAAGGCTCTGGTTTCAAACTCTTTCAAACTCGGTTGAGAGATGACTTTGCAAAACATTGGCAAACGAGGCATACAGCGTGTTGAAAATTCACGTTCCAGAACGCAGCAGGGAGTGGTTTATTGTCCGTCTATGCGTGGATGGGGTGGGCTATACTGAACCATACATGCGTTTTCGTCTTCCTCACCGCCATTGCTACTTCTATTTACCTTATGTTTGAAGGTGACGAAAAACTTTAAAAGAAAGATGTCCTAGTCTAAATCAAATCTGGTCTAAGTCAAATGTTGCAAAGTGTAAATGTCCTTTGGGCCGTTGGACATGAAACAAATCTCTCCAAAAATTCAACTGTGATGTGGACAATTTTGATTGGTTGTGCGGTAGAACAGAGGAACAACTCATGGCTCGGGATGAATTGGGAAGGAATACGGGTGGATTGTCATTAGAATAGAGTAAACGTTTATAGACTGCGAAGCGAAAAGGATCGGTTCTGCTTCATTGCCGAGAGCAGATACTCTGGCATTTTTTTTGTGCTTACGCTAAACCTAGTCTGATAAATAACAGTTCGTACTGTTGAAGTAATAGGTACGTTAATTCGAATATAAAGCAATTCCGACTATAAAGTGTGGAAAGATTTACTAAACGTCCCAAGTTGGTGTAATATAAATCACCTATAGCTGACTAAGTGCGGCCAGAATCGAAGAAAAAAAAATACAAGGGAGACAAAGTAAATCCCTGTTCCTTTTTTTTTTGGGTGAGTGCATGGAAAAGCTAAATTACATCTTTAAATGATCTTTAATAAAAGAATTACGGTACTCGATATTACATATATATTGATACGTTATCATCCTTGGTGTATAGGTTATGTACATAGCCCGTTATAGACGCGTCTCTCTTTATATATATATATATATATATATATATATATATATATATATAACTGTCTACGGCAGATTATATCTACAGCAAGCTACGGCAGGCTATGTCAAAGAAACTTGGGGATCATCGGGGAGTTCTGAGTCTTTGAGATCATCCAGCTAAATACGGCAAAGAACCGTGAGCTTTGGAATCACAGGCGGAGTATAAGTTCTAAGAACGAATCCACGTTATTGGATTTGAAGCACCCACGTGCGAAAAAGATAATTTGTTTTGTGAGGGTGAGTCATTGCTTTTATATTAATAAAAAAATGAAAAAAAGATAAAAGGAATTTAATACTAAGAGAAATATATAAGGAAAAAGTGGTTTTCAGCTATTTTGTATAGTATATAGTAATTACGAGTTATGAATTTGAAGAAAATTGGAAAGCAATATTCTTCGGACTACTTTTAATTAAACGTAATACATATAATTACTCTTATCTAATAGTTGATAAATTGTATAGAAATATATATATATATACATCTATATATATATTCTCGTATTCTTAAAATCATTTTTTTTTAAATGATATTTACATATGTTTCCTTTTTTTTGTTGCTATCAGGACTTAGAACAAAAAAAAAGTGGCGATCATCGACAACACAAGAAAAAGAAAGTCGTGATCGCCCCCCTCATTTATGGTATGATCCAGAAAGATCATATTTCATTGTATACTGAGAAAAGTCATGACAAACTTCAAGAACCCACCTGCCTCAAGAATCCAAGAAATATTTTCAAGCCTTCTAGAATTAAAGCATCAAGAATTCAAGATACTACAATCAAGTACTCAAGAAGCATCAAGAATCTGAAGCTTAGTTCAAAATTCCAGTTTGCTAGTAAAACCAGAGCATAGATCCAGAAATTAATTATCTTTTTTTTTAATTCTTTGGCGTGATATCGAATAATTTCCTTTTTGTTTGTTAAATTCTAATCTTGTGTATACATTTTGATGGTGACTTACTACAATATTTTGTTGTTTCCTTTATTTGTGTGAAAGATTTATAGGAATATTCCGCTTCCTTATTCAGTGGCATAAGTTTGTTTCCGCTTTTTTTTTATTATTTTGGGTGAAAGGTTATAATCAAACCTAATAAAGAAAAATCAAAAAAAAAAAAAAAAAAAATCTACATTGAGCTCAATTTAGGTTTATATAAGCATAGGGTACTCTAATTCCCTGTCAAAGAAAAAGAAATACAGGCATAAAAGTGGAATCTTTCTTAGGCAATTTTACTTCCATTGCGTCGAAAATTCCTATATACATCTTAATAGTATCTTAATTCCATATAAAATTTATACTCTAACTTTTTTTTAGACTTAAGTTTTTTTTTGGTTTTGTTTTGTTTTCCTTACTTTTTTTTGTATAAATGGTTTTCAATAACCTAATATTGTATCTAACGTTATTTGTTTATATACCACCATTTAAATTTAATGATTCAACTAAATTCTAAAATATTTCTTTAATCTTACATGTATCCTTTATCAATATTTCTCGAACCTTATCAATATTGTAAGTTATGCTTTTTTTTTTTGATGATTAGCTTAATAAAAATTTTGTAAATCGCGCCAGGATGGTTGATGAAATGCAATCTTTTATTCAAGCGCATAGCTTGATGGCTCACTAGGTTTAATTTTTCAGGGGATGCTGACGGCGAAGAACTAATTCGGTGATGGACTGAGCGGCGTTAAAAAGGTAAGCTCGACTAAAGGGGGAGTTAATTAACCTGCCTAATGACTTCCGTTGGTAGGGTGGGAAAGGCTAATGCTGGAAACATCTCAGCCTCTCCTTAGTGGTAATGTCCGTCCGTTTATATAAAATTTTTTTTTACTTTATCGAAATAACCTTCAGTCATTTCGAATTTATTGGCATGTAATAATGTAATAAGCGAGATTGTTATGCATGGGCAAGATCCCACCCACTCCGGCGAGTTCAATGCCGCGCAATCACTAGCATGCCAGCCCAGTGCATACAATAAAATCTTTTTTTTTGTGAACCACAAGCTTACTACAAATGGCGCCCAACGTTGGTCTTTGTCTTTGTTTTCCTTTTCCCAACTTTTCATTACTCCTAATTGTTCTTGTCATCATCATCGGTAACTCGTATGTCATGAAGAGGAAAGTTTCAAACATACCTCTTCATTTGCGACGAGATAACAAGATGATGATGACGATTACAATTAAACCATGTTTTGTTTTGTCTACCTATCCCTTAAGTGTTATAATTTTACTTTTCTATCCTTCTCCTTTTTTCACTTTTCATTCATTTGTCCTGTTTTTCTACAATGAGTTGAGTCCTGTAAGATGACGTAGTGTCGTAACAGTTGCTCAATTTTATTTTTTTTCAATTTTATCAATGTTTTGCTCATCTGACAGCTTCATGACTTCTAGCATAAGTCTCAGGCTTTGTTTAGAACTGCGGAAGCTGCCAGATAGCAACTATTTTGTCCTATGTTAACTTTTGTGTGAACCTATTTACCACTAAGGGGGAATTCTTCGACAACAGTCCGTCCGACGGTCTTATAGAGTCATAAATACTTACCTTTACAGCTCAGCTCAGTTCCAAGTCCACAAAAAAAAAAAAAAAAAAAACATCCGAATATGTCGCCTGAAGCATCCCCGCAATGATTCATGCACACCAAAAAACAATTTAAAACAAAGTTAACAGTTTTCGAAAAATTATTTTCCACATATATTTAAACAACCCTTATTACTAAATGAAGGTAACGTAATACAAGACATAAGTCTCAATATCTAGTTACTGAGTTACTAAGGATATTCCCTTTTTCTTTAGGTTTCAAAAACATTTAAAACTTAAAAAAAAAAAAGGTTTTATTTTGAAAAATTCAAAATTTTTGGTAAGATTATAATATCTTCAACATACAAATATTTATATATTAAAATTAACTTTAAAATAAAAAAATATTTCATTTTCCAAAAATTCAAGATATCTTAACAAATTGGGTATTTAGAAATCTATTTCGTAATTTTTCGAGTTATAGTATAATCAAAAAAATATTAAAATGGAAGCAACAGATAAGAACGGTACCAGTCATAGTACTAAAACAGGCACTAAAAAGAAAGCCAGTAGAGCTTCAAGTAGGCTACACCCTAATGAGCAACAACGACTAATGAATAGCCTAAGCCCGTTGGTACAGCATAGCCCGCCTCAACACAACATGAGATCAGAAAACAATCAATCTCTTCCTACCGATTCTCTTCCGCTGTCAAAAAACCGAACAAATTTATACCCATCTGAACCTCCCGCGGAAGGAGCGGCTGGTTTGATAACGCAAACTGAAAAACAAAATTCATTGTTAGATAGGGACTTAAATAACTTAAACATTCGACTAGGTCCTCGTGTTCAACACACACCGCCACCATCAAGTGGGACTCAAGGTCAGCCTCCTCTCCTAAATATTTCGGTAGGTGGAGAACAATCGAATGTTTCAGCAGATTCCTTTACAGCTCCTTCTTACAGTAGCCTCAGCAACTTAGGTAGAGCTTCCGTTAACCTTGATAATAGTATCCAAACGATACGAAATCAAGAAACAACAACAAACTTAAAAGATTCAAATAATAATATTAATAACTCCGAAGCAATACCAAGTGACATAAAAGCTTATGTTAATTTTGCAATCGTGAATGCTTTTTCATCATACGCCGAGTCAATGAAATCAGATATTTCAGAAAGTCTTAAAAAGTCAATTAAGGATAATTTCGTAGATTTCCTTGGGGAAATCAATTCAGCTACACGACCTTTAGTCGTACGCGAAGAAATTCCTAAACCTCCTTCAAGCTCTGTCTCCTTCAGAAAGCCAATACCTCAAAGACAATCAAAGCAACCTCTTCAACATCATCAACAACAAAAACACCAACAGTTTTCAAACCAACAATTACAATCCGAAATACAACCGCAACAACGACAATCCCAAAGCCTACCACAACAACTACACCAATATCTTCACCAACAGCAGCAACCGAAACAACCTCCTTTTCCAAATTTACAAGCAAATGCAACAGTTCAAATGTCGCAGCCTCCGAATAGATTCAAACCCATTAATGACTTAAGATCTAATCCTATTCCAAGTTATTTTCCGCAAAACCAATCGGAGGGTAGAAATTATGATAACTATCACCAAAGTCCTCTTAATCCTAATCATTATGATGTGAATTATAACTTTAATCGGGGGAATCGCATTCCAGTTAAAGTCGATCGATGGGGGCTAACTTTTGATGGTAAGCCAGAGAACTTGACCGTTGAAGATTTTATATTTCAAGTGGAGAGTCTCCAAGATCAGTATGAGTGCCCCTGGACGGAGATCTTAAAACAGTTTCACATAATGCTCTCCGGAACAGCCAAGGACTGGTATTGGCAATATCAAAAATCCTGTTACCGCCCAGATTGGCCCAATTTACGAGATGCTATATTACGTCAGTTCAGAAATTTAAAATCTGACTATGAAATCATGAGGGATATCACTGATCGGAAACAAGGCTCTTTCGAGTCTTGTGAAAGTTTCTTCAATGCTATTTTTAAGATAAGAGGCCAACTTAGGGTTCAAATACCTGAATTCGAGCTGGTAAGAATGCTTAAAAGAAATCTTAATGAAAAAATCAATAGGCTGGTGTATCCTATGGCAATAACTTCGCTAGACGAATTAAGATATGCCTGCAAAGAAGCAGAAAAGGCTTTTCCCTCTAAGGATGCATCGCATAACGCTACAAGACAATATAGGCCTCCTCTTAAAATGTCAGCGAACGAAGTATCATACTATGGTGAAGATCCAAATCCTTTTGATGATCAAATCGCAGCAATGCAGTACGTCAATAACAACCGACCCAGACCACCGAATAAAGTTCTCAATTGCTGGAACTGTAAAGTAAATGGTCATCTATATTGGGAGTGCCCATCTCCCAAGCAAAACATTTTCTGTTTCCGGTGTGGAGAAGAAAACGTGATTTGTTCTAAATGTCCGAAATGCAAATCGGAAAACAGGAAGAAGAGCGTGATTTTAACGGGGGAGTCGCGTTCGACGCAGGTCCCCGAGAATTCGACCCACCAAAATCTATAGGAAAGCAAATCGAGAATGATAGAGAAGAAGCAAAAGTCACAATTTTGAAAAGAGATAAAGAAATAATAGATAGTAAGAAAAATGTTAATTTTAGCTATGTAAAACCCTTACATGTAAGAATACACGAATATAATAAGGCCAAAGAACGAATTTTTAATGGCACTGTCAGTCAAAAAGTTCTTAACGCTAGAAAGAGATACAAAACAAGAAAAGAATTAAGATGCAACTTGTTGTCTACCATAATTGATGTATCTGGAGATCCCAGACCGTATGCCAAAATAAAAGTAGCTGACAAAGAAAAATGCTAGGCTTGCTAGATAGCGGCGCATGCGTCAGTATTCTTGGAAAAGGTTGTACAAAATTAGCTACTGAACTTAACATTCAAATGTCCCCTTTCACATCAAACGTTAAAACCGCTGACGGAAAATGTCAATCCATTATTGAAAAACTTAACTTAGAAGTACAGTATAAAAATATGAAAAACAACATTACATTTTACCTCGTCCCTAGTCTCGATCAGGAACTTTACCTCGGCGTTGATTTCTGGAGAGCATTCAAGCTCGCACCTGGAATCGTCAGCGAGATTAAGATGCCGGACGTTGAGGTTTCTCCTGATACTCATCAACTGTCTCCAGAGCAGCAAACGCGATTGGACGCAGTCAGGCAAATGTTTCGGTGTTATACCAAATACGGTCTCGGAAAAACGACGCTTGAAGAGCATGTCATCGACACCGGAGATGCGGCTCCTGTAAAACAGCGTCATTACCCTGTCTCTCCAGCGATACAAGCCCTTTTGTATGCAGAGATAGACAGAATGTTGAGCCTTGGAGTTATTGAAGAGAGCGAAAGCCCGTGGAGTTCGCCAGTGGTCCTGATACAGAAACCCGGCAAAAATCCTCTGTGTCTGGATTCGCGTAAGCTGAACTCCCATACCAAGAAAAATGCTTACCCTCTTCAAAATCTCGAAGGCATCTTCAGTCATCTTCATGATACTATTTATATAAGTAGTATCGATCTCAAAGACGCATTCTGGCAAATACCTCTGGAGAGACAGAGTAGAGAGAAGACTGCGTTTACAGTACCGGGACGGCCCTTGTACCATTTTTCTGTCATGCCCTTTGGTCTGTGTAATGCGGCCCAGAGGTTGTGTCAGTTAATGGACAAGGTCATTCCCTCAAGGTTAAGGGACCGTGTCTTTGTGTATCTCGATGACCTGCTCGTCATAGCTCCAGATTTCGAGACACATATGACCCTGCTGGAGGAAGTTGCTGTGTGCCTGAATAAAGCTGGGCTCACCATCAACGTAACGAAGTCAAAGTTCTGCTTTAAGGAGTTGAAATACTTGGGCTTCATCGTTGGTGGTGGGAAGCTTAAGACGGATCCCGCCAAGGTTGAAGCTATTGAAAATTTCCCCGTCCCCAAAACAGCAAAACAGGTACGCAGACTGCTTGGTCTAGCAGGGTGGTATCGTAGGTTTATACGGGAATTTTCGTCTTTGACGGCTCCAATCACGGATACGTTAAAAAAGAGAAACACCAAATTTAAAATGACGGAAGAAGCTCTGGAGAAGTTGAAGAAGGCCTTAACAACAGCTCCGGTATTAACGCATCCAAATTTCACGGAACGTTTCTATATCCAATGTGATGCTTCTGATACAGGTGTGGGTGCGGTGCTCTTCCAGAAAAGTGACGCTGAGGGAGAGTCCCCGATCTCATATTTTTCCCAGAAACTAAATAAGTGCCAAAAGAATTATAGTGTCACAGAAAAGGAGTGCCTGGCAGCAGTTTTAGCGATACAGAAATTCAGACCCTATGTGGAGGGAATGCTGTTTACTGTTATAACTGACCATTCCAGTTTAAAATGGCTCATGAGCCTCAAAGACTTGAGTGGCAGACTTGCGAGGTGGAGTCTCCAGCTCCAAGCATATTCTTTCGACATAGAACACAGAAAAGGAAGTTTAAACGTAGTGCCTGACACCTTGTCCAGAGTTTATATGGAAATTGAGAGTATAGATTTAGTTGACATATCACCGTTAATAGACCTCAATTCGAAAGAATTTGAATCAGAAGAGTATGTAAGCTTGATAAATACCGTAAGAGAAAACCAAGATCGATTGCCAGATCTTAAAATTGATGACAAATATTTGTACAAGCGCTCTTTTCCGCCATATGATGAGAATACCACGGTTGAACACTCATGGAGATTATGGGTACCCTCGGGTCTCACTAACGACATCATTTTTCGAGCCCATAATCCTCCAAAAGTTTCACACGGTGGAGTAGCGAAAACCCTACAAAGAATTCGACAGTATTTTTTTTGGCCGAATATGACTGTTCAAATTCGTGAATATGTTGCCAAATGTGAAACTTGTGTTTAATGTAAACCGTCTAATCAAGTCCTACGTCCTCCTATGTCAAGTGCGTTCAATGTTGATCGTCCCTTCCAAAAGTTGTATATTGATTTTTTGGGTCCATATCCTCGTTCAAAATCTGGTAATAGTTATGTTTTCGTCGTCCTTGATCACATGTCCAAATTTGTCTTTTTAAAGTCGTTACGGAATGCAAATACTTCTAGCGTTATCAAATTTCTAAAAGAAAATGTATTCGACATGTTTGGAGTGCCTGAGGTAATCCACTCCGACAACGGGAAACAGTTCCTAGCTAAAGAGTTTCAAAATTGTATGCAAACTTTTGGTATACGTCATTTTAAGACAGCCCATTATTCTCCTCAGTCGAATGCCTCTGAAAGAGTCAATCGTACTCTCCTAGCAGCAATTCGATCGTATCTGAAAGAAGACCAAAGAGACTGGGATGTTCACCTAAGCGACATAGCTTGTGCCCTAAGAAGTGCGGTCCACACATCAACTGGGGTCTCTCCATATTTCGCGCTTTTCGGTTTAAATATGATGACCCATGGCAGTTGTTATGAACTTGCTCAAAAACTTAATTCTGTTGAAGATGGCGAACTAATGACTCTCGCTAGGTATTCTCGCCTACAATGTATGCGTGATAAAGTCAAAGAGAGCATTACTAAAGCAAATGAGAAGAGCGCACAGAAGTACAATACTCGTACTCGGAGCATACGATTCGTGCCTGGTCAAGAGGTATTCCGAAGAAACTTCGTTTTGAGCGATAGCTCGAAATACCTCAGTGCCAAACTTTGCCCTAAGTTTGTGAAATGTCGCATAGTAAAAGCAATCGGTAAAAATTTATATGAACTAGAAAATCTATCGGGCAAAACCATTGGTGTTTATCATGCTAAAGATATCAAACAATAAACTAATTTTTGTTCTTTCCGTGTTTATGTTTCTCGTTATGGCATCTAGATTGAAATTCAAATATTACATCTCATAGCTATTTACATATGTATCTTACTATAATTGGCTTAAATTTTGTCCTTACTGTCCTAGATTTTTATACATATCTTCATATTCTACATTTAATTGTAGCCATAAAAGTTTATTTTATGCTTATTTGTTAAATATATATATGTTTATTTATTAATTATTTGTTAAAACAGTGGAGTCCATCCGACCGGTGATATTTTTTTTTGTTTCAAATTTTCGTTGAAACAATGTAATCAATCCAGCCCTGTGATATAATATTTTTAGGTTAAGTGCAATATTAGTTTTAGTTTAGTATCTTATAATTCTAGTCAAATTTATTTATTTATTTATTTGTTAATTTATTTATTTATTACTTCAGTTTATTTGTTGATTTATTTATTTATTACCTCAATTTATTTGTTAATTTATTTATTTATTACTTCAATTTATTTGTTAATTTATTTATTTGTTAATTTATTTATTTATTTCCTCAATTTGTTTGGTAATTTCTTTATTTGTTAATTTATTTATTTAATACTTCAGTTTATTTGTTAATTTATTTGTCTGTTAATTTATTTATTTATTACTCCAGTTTGTTTGTTGATTTATTTGTTTGCTTATTTATTAACTCATGAGTTTGAAAAATAAACCATTTGTTTGAAATCTTAGTAATCTATTTACGTACTTATTTTTTTTTTGTAGTTTATTTATTACTGTACCTATTTACTTATCCACTGATGTATTGCATCATATTCTATCTTCTTAGACCATTTAACTACCGATAATTTGATTTTTTTTATTCTTTTAAGATTACCTTGTTAACTTATCCACTATGATTATAGTCCAATATAGTGTTTTAGATATTACTTTCCACCGTATATGTTTATTTATTGATCTTATTTTTTTGTTTGGAAAATTATATGCCTACGTTGGAATGTGACTATTTAATGTTGTTATGTAGCCATTTTTATGTACTGTTCGTAGGCTGAAAACAACTTCATAAGATCGATCAGCCAAGATTAATCTAAATCCAGAATATGATCTTATCCATTTCCGGTTTGAAATCTCCTGCATGGTAAACATCTCAAGAACCCACGATCCAATTTCAAAAATAGAAAAAAACTCAAGCGTTAATAGTTCAACGAACACTTTATTTATTTTCTATACCTATCCTATAAATTCGGCAGGTATAGCTTAATACACAAACTTTACACCAATCAAATTTTAAATCCCACGTATCACAGGCAAAACAATTTATAATGCCCGGCTTTACGAAGGTTCTTCCCCACGTTCTATCAGTATAACACATCACGTTAAGATTAGGCACGAAAGAAATTCTCAACGAAACCATCCTTGAAATTCAGTAGCCAAGCTCTTAGCAATAATGAATAAGTGCTTCCGTTTGAGGATGGGACTCTTGTGAAAACTAATGATAGTTAAGAAAATAATAGTAACCTTCCACTGTCCTCGAAACAAAAGGGTTTTTCTCCTCGTTCAGTGTTTTGTTGCGAATCTGTAAATAAATCAGAAATTCGAAAATTAATAAACCGGAATATAGGTATGATCTACCTACCTAGGATTAGGATGTTTTTGTTGCTGGTTGCAGTTTCTTGTTGCTTGTTGTCGCCCTCGATTATGAAGGTTGATAGCACCGCTGAAATTGGAAGAAGTCATCAATATGTTATAAATATATTAGAATGTATTTGTTGGTAAAGAAGATAAAGATACTTACCCATTTATTCGAAGTATTTTTATGGTTGTTTTTTTTAGTTTGATGTGGCTCCGTCGTTTGTTTTGATTGAAAACTTGTTTTGTTTGCTTTTTTCGTTTGACATTTAATGTTTCATTCCATTTTGATCCCGTCCAGGGATGTTGTAAATCACAAGAGGAGGATGGTTTAGTTAATATTTACACGAGAAGGAGTTGGGCCGTGTGGTTAGACATGCCTAGGTTGACACAACACCATTGTCGTTTTATTGTTGAAAAGATTTGATCTTTTTGGGAAAGGATTTGCACTTTTTGCATTTTTTTTTGCATGTTTTATTCCTAAAAGGATGAGATTGGAAGACGAACGATGAAATCTTTCTAGTTTCTATTTGTGGGTGAAAACTATTGATATTTAGTACGCGGAGTCAATTGCGATATTATCAAATTGTGATCATATTCAAGCCAAATAAAACGAAATGCTACGTATCAATGGAATTATGATTGATATGAGCCCTGATCCATTTGGGTGTTAGAGTATGATGAAATAAAGGTTCTTCTGAATTAATTACTTTGAAAGGCTCTGGTTTCAAACTCTTTCAAACTCGGTTGAGAGATGACTTTGCAAAACATTGGCAAACGAGGCATACAGCGTGTTGAAAATTCGCGTTCCAGAACGCAGCAGGGAGTGGTTTATTGTCCGTCTATGCGTGGATGGGGTGGGCTATACTGAACCATACATGCGTTTTCGTCTTCCTCACCGCCATTGCTACTTCTATTTACCTTATGTTTGAAGGTGACGAAAAACTTTAAAAGAAAGATGTCCTAGTCTAAATCAAATCTGGTCTAAGTCAAATGTTGCAAAGTGTAAATGTCCTTTGGGCCGTTGGACATGAAACAAATCTCTCCAAAAATTCAACTGTGATGTGGACAATTTTGATTGGTTGTGCGGTAGAACAGAGGAACAACTCATGGCTCGGGATGAATTGGGAAGGAATACGGGTGGATTGTCATTAGAATAGAGTAAACGTTTATAGACTGCGAAGCGAAAAGGATCGTTTCTGCTTCATTGCCGAGAGCAGATACTCTGGCATTTTTTTTGTGCTTACGCTAAACCTAGTCTGATAAATAACAGTTCGTACTGTTGAAGTAATAGGTACGTTAATTCGAATATAAAGCAATTCCGACTATAAAGTGTGGAAAGATTTACTAAACGTCCCAAGTTGGTGTAATATAAATCACCTATAGCTGACTAAGTGCGGCCAGAATCGAAGAAAAAAAAATACAAGGGAGACAAAGTAAATCCCTGTTCCTTTTTTTTTGGGTGAGTGCATGGAAAAGCTAAATTACATCTTTAAATGATCTTTAATAAAAGAATTACGGTACTCGATATTACATATATATTGATACGTTATCATCCTTGGTGTATAGGTTATGTACATAGCCCGTTATAGACGCGTCTCTCTTTATATATATATATATATATATATATATATATATATATATAACTGTCTACGGCAGATTATATCTACAGCAAGCTACGGCAGGCTATGTCAAAGAAACTTGGGGATCATCGGGGAGTTCTGAGTCTTTGAGATCATCCAGCTAAATACGGCAAAGAACCGTGAGCTTTGGAATCACAGGCGGAGTATAAGTTCTAAGAACGAATCCACGTTATTGGATTTGAAGCACCCACGTGCGAAAAAGATAATTTGTTTTGTGAGGGTGAGTCATTGCTTTTATATTAATAAAAAAATGAAAAAAAGATAAAAGGAATTTAATACTAAGAGAAATATATAAGGAAAAAGTGGTTTTCAGCTATTTTGTATAGTATATAGTAATTACGAGTTATGAATTTGAAGAAAATTGGAAAGCAATATTCTTCGGACTACTTTTAATTAAACGTAATACATATAATTACTCTTATCTAATAGTTGATAAATTGTATAGAAATATATATATATATACATCTATATATATATTCTCGTATTCTTAAAATCATTTTTTTTTTAAATGATATTTACATATGTTTCCTTTTTTTTGTTGCTATCAGGACTTAGAACAAAAAAAAAGTGTCGTGATCGCCCCCCTCATTTATGGTATGATCCAGAAAGATCATATTTCATTGTATACTGAGAAAAGTCATGACAAACTTCAAGAACCCACCTGCCTCAAGAATCCAAGAAATATTTTCAAGCCTTCTAGAATTAAAGCATCAAGAATTCAAGATACTACAATCAAGTACTCAAGAAGCATCAAGAATCTGAAGCTTAGTTCAAAATTCCAGTTTGCTAGTAAAACCAGAGCATAGATCCAGAAATTAATTATCTTTTTTTTTAATTCTTTGGCGTGATATCGAATAATTTCCTTTTTGTTTGTTAAATTCTAATCTTGTGTATAAATTTTGATGGTGACTTACTACAATATTTTGTTGTTTCCTTTATTTGTGTGAAAGATTTATAGGAATATTCCGCTTCCTTATTCAGTGGCATAAGTTTGTTTCCGCTTTTTTTTTATTATTTTGGGTGAAAGGTTATAATCAAACCTAATAAAGAAAAATCAAAAAAAAAAAAAAAAAAAAATCTACATTGAGCTCAATTTAGGTTTATATAAGCATAGGGTACTCTAATTCCCTGTCAAAGAAAAAGAAATACAGGCATAAAAGTGGAATCTTTCTTAGGCAATTTTACTTCCATTGCGTCGAAAATTCCTATATACATCTTAATAGTATCTTAATTCCATATAAAATTTATACTCTAACTTTTTTTTAGACTTAAGTTTTTTTTTGGTTTTGTTTTGTTTTCCTTACTTTTTTTTGTATAAATGGTTTTCAATAACCTAATATTGTATCTAACGTTATTTGTTTATATACCACCATTTAAATTTAATGATTCAACTAAATTCTAAAATATTTCTTTAATCTTACATGTATCCTTTATCAATATTTCTCGAACCTTATCAATATTGTAAGTTATCCTTTTTTTTTTGATGATTAGCTTAATAAAAATTTTGTAAATCGCGCCAGGATGGTTGATGAAATGCAATCTTTTATTCAAGCGCATAGCTTGATGGCTCACTAGGTTTAATTTTTCAGGGGATGCTGACGGCGAAGAACTAATTCGGTGATGGACTGAGCGGCGTTAAAAAGGTAAGCTCGACTAAAGGGGGAGTTAATTAACCTGCCTAATGACTTCCGTTGGTAGGGTGGGAAAGGCTAAGGCTGGAAACATCTCAGCCTCTCCTTAGTGGTAATGTCCGTCCGTTTATATAAAATTTTTTTTTACTTTATCGAAATAACCTTCAGTCATTTCGAATTTATTGGCATGTAATAATGTAATAAGCGAGATTGTTATGCATGGGCAAGATCCCACCCACTCCGGCGAGTTCAATGCCGCGCAATCACTAGCATGCCAGCCCAGTGCATACAATAAAATCTTTTTTTTTGTGAACCACAAGCTTACTACAATATACCTAGGATTTTCAATACTTTTTTAAAATAATCCCAACTTTTTAGATACTTTATTTGTCATTCAAGGTACTCTTGCTCAAGAGAACTTAATTAATGCATAGCAATATACGAAAAATCAATTTTTATCTTTAAACGCGATTTGCGGCTAAACTAAGCGTCCTAGAGGCATCAAAGTTTACATCTTTAAACAACTTGTTTGAACAACTTTTTCGTACCTTTTTCATGGCCAACAATTATGTATGATACATGAAAATAAAAGTATTTTTAATTGTGAATCGAAAAATAGTTGATTTATTAAAATCCGTTGGAAATTAGAAAAGGATTTAATGTTTTAGTAATTCAAGAACATAGTAAAAAAACATGTTTTAAATTATTAATATATTAATTAATTTCTGCTTTCGTGTTGGATATACAACTTTATGATTACCTACATTTGTTTAGGCTATATACTTAATAAAAATACTTGATTAAAAGTTTTTCCATATCTTCAATATTTATATGGTTTTTTTAATTATTAAAGCCATTGAGTAGGTGCAAAAAAACAGCAACTCAAATTGTTTTTACATTTTTTTAGCACCTCTATTATAGGTTTGATGATAAAACATGGTATGACATAATTCTAGAAGGGGGATAAAGCAATAAATGTGCATTTTTAGTTTTTCAAAATAATAAAATTTTTCATCAACATTTGAATTTAGAATAAAATAAATGGAACCAAAGAGGGCTTATTCACCCCTTTAGTATCTCAATGATTTTTTTACACAATGTAGCCTGTTGTTTCAGCTTTCTATAAAGACCTTAACCTTGAAGATCCGATCAGTAGGGAGCTATGAATTTTTAAAGAAATCTATATCAAATTTTAATTAAAATATTCGATGTAGATAACGGGATCATTCACGCTGGTGGATGGTCGTGGCCAATGACCCAATCAGGTAATTTCAATGAAATTTTTCGAATTTTTAATTTATTTCAAAAATTAATTGTGAGGCTTGTATAAGTGGTAGGATAATAAATGAGATATCAAAATAATGGAAATTTAATTGACTATTGGATTGAAGAAAAATCAAAAAAATCTACATGCATGTGTTGAGAAGTTATAAGCATATCTTTATAGCAACCTTTAAATTACCGTTATCTCCGTTCAGTTGCACCTGGAGATGTAATTTTTTTAATTAACATTTATGTTGAATATACCTATCATTTAAGGCATTAACCAATCTTCTAAATCAACCCATAAAAAAGTTATTAACAAAAAACTCTCAAAAACACTGTTCAAATTTTTTTTTAATTTTGCCCATATTCCAATATCTTCTTCAAATGACGTCCAAATGATTCGAAATTCACACCTAATATTTAAACCAAATAACCTTATCCGATCCTAGAATTTCAAATTTTTTCAACCACTTTTAAAAAAGATACAAATTAAAACCGTCAAAAAAACGCAAAACAAAATTACTCATTTTCAAAAACTCCCAGCACTCAAAATACGATGGTATTTAAAAATTCCTTAAACATGGATAACTTTTTTTTATTAACTTTTTAAAAATGTAGATTTCAATTCTCTACCGCACTCCCCTGATATATAATGAATTATTTTTGAAACATCCATTTTCTCATTTTTCACTTTCAAACAATGATAAGTTGAAAACGGTTATTTTGAAAATTTTTTAATCCATATTGCCATTCTTAAAATAAAAAAATCTTCAAATTTTATAAGCTAAAATTTTTTTAAACCTTTTAATTTAGAAAATAGAAATCCGACTTTCCCCTACATTTACCCTTATTTACCCTATTAAAAATACGATTTAAAAAAAATCCTTTCTCAGTGGAACCCTACATATATATAGGTATTCAAAATTTTTTGTATTATATATCTATATATAGATATAAGCTGTGCGTTGATTCCAAAAAAAGATGAATGAGTCAGTGAGTGAGTCAATCAATACTTTGCTTTATATAAAGTTAATTAGGAATATTATTCAGTAAAAATCGCACAAAATGTATTTATTTGTAAAAAATTGCAAAGATCGACGTTTTTGCAACCAAAAAGTTGATCTGAAGAAAAATTGTAACAAAAAGCTGAAATAGCTTCAAAAAACCGCGAAAAGTTTTTTATTAAGAAAATCGTACAAATACTACCTATACAGTCATACATTATGAAGAACTTCCATACAAAATCACATATACACACAAAAAAACAATATGCCAAATTTCACAGAAATTACCGTATTCTCGGTTCCTCTGCTCTATTTTTTCTTCTCCTCCAACTCCCATATATTTCATATAAATACCTATACACCGTTCTCATTCTCGCCATTTTAGCATTTTTTCATTTTCTACCACTTATTATACTCTTCTACAGGGAAATATCAACCCTGTCAATAAAGTTCCTCAACATTCAAATGTCAAATCACCAAAAATTCCTCAACTTTCGAATGTTTATAGATACGGGGGCTTCAACATCAGATTGTGTAGAAACAATTGATGTCGATGATACTACTATAAAGTTTATATACAAAGCACATAGGTGCATTTTGAATATATTGGTGTTTGGTGTCCGTCTCACCGCCATACAGCAACAAAAAGATACAAAACGGTTTCTCTTTTATTTAATTTTAATTTTACTCCATTATCAGCAGGTGAGTTTTAATTTCTCACTCCCAGTGGTGTTAACAAAATTAAACTTATTTACAGTTATTATCCTGACATCCAATTAAAATAAAAAGAGCCAAACTTTTTCCTACATAGATAATCTAATCATCAAGCAAATTTTTGCCTACAAATAAAAGGTCTGTTTTTTTTTTTTAATAAAACGATATTATAAATCAATCATTTAAATGAAAAAAAAGGAAAACGTGAGTATTTTTTAAGAAAAAATCTACATATTATGCAGGCACATATAAATATCATCTAAAAGATATCATTAAAGATTTTTTTTTCAAAATTTTTCATTATAAATGCAACTTAACATGTGAAATGTGAAGATAGCAATATTTGTGAGTTTGACGATTCAGATGACGAGGCATCCTTAGGCGCCAGTTATAGCTATCATTAAAACTCATCATTGAAAATTTTAATGATTGATTTTGAGACACTTAGGAAAAGAAATCGTTTATTATTTTGATGGAAAAATAAACCTTAAGACTTAATTAATATATATAGCCAAAAACATAATTCAAATAGGTCAAACTTTCCACATAAAAAGACTTTTCTTATTTCAATGACTGAACTACCTTACCAATGATCATTGAAAAATCAATAGTCAATTTTTGTGGAAAGTTGGGCCTCTTTGAACTTTTTTTTTGAGTAGAAATATTTTTGAAGTCTTGAGCTTTAATCGTCCATCAAAATAATGAATAATAAAGCTAAAGACCTAATTAATATTTTTAGCCAAAAAAAATTTTCAAATACGCCCAACTTTCCACATAAAAAGACTTTTCTTATTTCAATGATTGAACTACCTTACCAATGATCATTGAAAAATTAAAAGTCAATTTTTGTGGAAAGTTGGGCCTATTTCAAATTTTTTTTGACTAGAAATATTAATTAAGTCCTAAGCTTTGATCATCCATCAAAATAATAAATGATTTTGCCTCCTAAACGTCTCAAAATCAATCATTAAAATTTTCAATGATGAGTTTCAATGATAGCTGTAACTGGCACCTTAGACAATGAAGTTGAACAAAATACACCGTCAAATATTTCAAAAATGTCTACATGTCTTATTTTAGAAAAAAGTTCAAACGACTTTTTGTGATCTCTTCGTAGGTATGTATATCTTTTGCTTCCTTCCAAATATTTATTGCATGGTTAATATAAGTATGCAGATTTGAAGACTAACATATTCTTAACATTTTTGAAAATAACAAATTGTGTTTTTACTAAACGAATTCTTTTCAACTATTTACAATTTTGTATTGGTCACGCACTACTTGGACAAGAAAAAAGACTTAAAGTTTTTTTTTTATTTTTTTCAATATAAAAATGTTCAGCAATGTTAAGAATATGTTAATCTACAAATTTGCATACTAATATTTACCATGCAATTAATATTTGCAAAGAAGCAACAGATATACATATATGTACCTACGAAGGGATCACAAAAAGTCGTTTTTTTTTTATTATTAGGTGTGATTTTGGTGATCAAAACAAAGTTTTTCGATTAAAAGTCAGATATCGCAGGCAGAACAAAATTTTACAACAACGGCAACAACAAAAAGGTTAGTAACTTATAGTTGAATAAAGTCATAACCGATAGATTTGATTGACTTATAAAAGTTCCGAGAAAATTACAACCTTTAAAAATTAAAAAAAAAGCTTTCTGTCTCATCTCACACATACAACAAAAACCACTGACAAAAAAATTCAAAATCTTGTTCCTAGAATTTTTCTTAACTAGTGTACATACATACATGCGATTTTTTAATTTAAATTAAATTATGGCCAAATTCAAATCAGAATATCTACCTCTCAAAAGTCCACTTAAAGTGTATCCTTCTATTTAAAAGAAAAACATAAGATTTTTATCGCTTAGTTACTAAAAAACAGGGAGTTACATACCTACATACCTTCAAATGTGTTCTACACCCTGTTTCACGGTTTTAGTTTTAAATTTCAAACATTTTTCATTTGGGTACAGTAAAAACAAAACTTTAATTAAAAAAAACTACATCTTTACTATCACTGGTTGCTTTAGTTTCTTTTTTGATTTATTAAGTACATAATAATACTTATAATTTTTATTTTTCTAATCTTAAAAATAACAATGTATGTATGTACCTACATTTATACCAAAATCGTTGAAAAAACAATAAATGAGAACAAATTATAAACCATTATTTAATTATTTTTATGTGACAGATGGCAGGTACCTATGTAATAAATAGGTACGAATTGAAAATTGAGTACCTACTTGATAATCTATATTAATTGATAAGGATCCGTAAAAATCGACGAAAAATTTAAAAGAAGATGGAACAGGTACCTTCCTGCATATACCTATAAAACGACCCATTCACAGCACATAAGTGTGCACACACTCCGCCACACATATACCACCGATCGACCCACCACACCAAAAATCAAAGAGTGCACACTTGTGTTGTGTGTATGTACCACTTGAGACTAATGTTTTCAAATTAAAAAAAAAAATTATTATTCCTTGCCTATGGATCTCAAGATATAAAAAACAAAACAAAGCCATCATCGTTAACATCCCAAATTGCAACAAAACACTAACAACAAATTTCATTTACTGGACAACACACACACAACCCAGAAAACGAAAATATAATTTTTATCTCTACCCCATATTTTCATTAACCTTGAGTCCTCGAATGGCATTGAAAAAAATACCTCAAAAGCAAAACTAAAACGGCTGTTCAATTCGTTGTTGTTGTTCATTTTCATGCTCTGTGAAAAAAAAAAAACATTTCTTCCCTTTCTTCTTCGGCAATTAAGGAAATTTCCCAAAAGGAACAAACTTTTAAGGAACAAATTTATTAAAGGGGTGTTGTATTTGATAGAGCGATTGCAGCGACAGCCTGCCAAACCAGGCCACCTAGTGGACGTTTTGCCCGGTGTCCCTTCTATTTGTAGTTATTCAATGGTTTCCACCGAATACTAAACAGAGATTCAATTGGCCAGTTTATATTTCTGAGATCTCAGAGGGCTCAGAGGACTCTGAAATATAAACACGATTCCTCACAAAAATTTCTCACTTTTCTCCTTAAAAACTGAGACTGAAATTTTTTAGATTCGCTTGCTCAGATATTTTTTGTCGCAGTAAATTACATAGGAAGAAAAGAAAAAGAGAGTAGTTTTGACTTCTATGTGAATAATTGTGTTTATATTTTATCCTCCTGCTCTGTCAAAAAGCGGAGAAAAATTACTGAGCGGTCAAGAAATAACGGGTGATTTTTTAGCTGGTTTGGTTTTGGCAACACTGGTTTTGACAGCTGACGTGTGTTTAGTACCTTGTGTCACTGTCAAACAGCTTCAGTTTGGTTTGCAATTTAACCATCGATCGTCTTACATCGTCTACCACAACGCCGAATTTTTGGTGAATGGGCTCTTGGAAAGCTGGCCGAGGATCCGCTTTTTTATCGAAAAATTGTGTTCAGCGATGAGGCTCATTTTTGGTTGAATGGGTACGTAAATAAGCATAATTGCCACATTTGGAGTGAAGATCAGCCAGAAGCATTGCAACAGCTACCAATGCATCCCGAAAAAGCCACTGTTTGGTGCGGTTTATGGGCCGGCGGCATTATTGGGCCATATTTCTTCAAAGATGATGCGAATCGCAGCGTTACTGTCAATGGTGAACGCTACCGAGCGATGATAACAAACTTTTTTTTGCCCGAAATGGAAGTTCTTGACTTGCATGATATGTGGTTTCAACAAGATGGTGCCACATGCCACACAGCACGCGAAACAATGGCGCAATTGCGAGGCGAGTTTGGTGAACAGTTAATTTCACGTTTCGGGCCGGTCAATTGGCCGCCTAGATCGTGCGATTTGACACCATTAGATTATTTTTTGTGGGGGTATGTCAAGGCTAATGTCTATAGGGACAAGCCCGCTTCGATTGACGCACTGGAAGCCAACATCCATGCATTCATTCGTGAGATACCGGCCGATATGTGTGAAAGAGTATGCCAAAATTGGAATCAGCGGATGGGCTACCTGAGACGCAGCCGCGGTCAACATTTGCATGAAATTATCTTTAAACATTAAATTGCAAGGTTCAAACTATCGATTCAAATAAATATTTCATTCATTTTTTCGAATTTTTTGTGTTTTTTTTTTTTAAAGTTCTAAACCTCTTAAAAAATCACCCGTTATAAACTGGCTAAATAAGATTTACCTCAAATCTTCCTTAAATCAAGATTTACCATACGAATTGTGTTCGTTAATTTACACGATTAGGCCTGGTTCACACGAGATTGTAGCGCACGTTTTTTATCGTGTTCGGTTTTTTCCGCACAAATATCGGGTGTTCACACGATATTTATATTTATTCGTTTAAAAATCGAATAGCTGCAGTATAATGAAAATGTATGGAAAAGTTTGATTTTGTGAAGTATTTTATTTTTATCTTTTTAAAGAAAAGGGCCACTGGACGACGATACGCAGAAATTTGGATGGATGATAGAAATTATTGATTTAAATATGAATTAAAAAAATAAGAGTTCTAGAATACCGTTGGATGGAGATAACGGCAATATCTAAGCGCTTTCACATATGAACTCATATCTCTTAAGTGCATTGATGAATTTTCTTGTTGTTTTTAAATGTCACATACAAATATAATTACGGTTATTTTGATACCTCATTCATTATCCTACGTGCTATACAAGCGCCACAATTTTGTTTTTTAGATTGATCGAAAAATCAAAACAATTGCATTGAAATTACCTGCTTGGACCATTTTCCACGACCATCCACCAGCGGGAAGATCCCGTTATCTACATGGAATTTTTTTTATTAAAATTTGATATGGATGGCTTTAAAAAATTATAGCTCCCGTTCTACTGATTGGATCTTCAAGGTTAAGGTCTTTAAAGAAAGCTGACATAAGCGGCTATGTTGTGTAAGCAAATCATTGAGGAGGGGCAAAAATGTTCATACTAAAGGGGTGAATAAAGCCCAATTCAATTCCTTTTATTTTATTCTAAATTCAAATGTTGATGAAAATTTTTATAAATTTGAAAAACAAAAAACGCATATTTATTTCCTCATTCCTCTTCTTTATTTTAAGACCTTAACCTACAAGATCCAATGAGTATCACCGTAGTTTTTTTTATTTTAACTAAGTGCCCTTTCACACGAGGAAACTGAGTTGCCAGCAACTTTTAGTTCGTGGGTGAAAAGGGCAGGAGGAAAGAGGGGCGAACAGAATCTCCCCGGTCGAGGATTTGAGGAGATTTTTTGACATTTCCTTTCACATCTAGGTTTAGGTGTGTTCAAACAATAGACTTTAAAAGGAAATTTCAAAAATTGCCTGGAGATTTGTATCCTCGTATGAAAGGTACAAGAGATTTTTAAGGAGATTAAAAGAAAACGTCAAAAAAATCTCCAGCAACTTGTTTCTTCGTGTGAAAGGGGACTAACCATATCAGTCGATTAATTTTTTTTTGTGTACATCGGCTTTTCTCTCCACTGAAGCTCATTCGATGCCAACGAACAAAAACCCAACGTGGATTTAATCCGTGTGAACCAGACTATATAAAACTATACGCCACTGGACGACGATACGTCGCAGTTCTTTCGTTTGTGATGTGTAAACATCATAGCGCTCGGTATGGGTAAAATTGAAAATCGGTTGTAATGGATATGGGCTCACGGTTCCGTTTGGAACCATTTTGTTTGTTGTAGGTAAGTAGAACTCTGTAAACTCGAATAGGTAACCCTGAGGCCACACGAGCGAGTAATCGCAAGCGAGTTACTAATACATGGAAACTTTTTCTACTCGCTAGTCAACTGGCTTGCCTTTTTCGAAGCCAGTTGAGAGCGAGTAGAGCGGCGAGTGATTTGACAATCAATGTATGTGCCCAACTCGCTAGCGAGTACTCGCTCGTGTGGCCTCCGGGTATGGTAGTTTTCATTTTATACCCAATGGTTTTGGTATTCGCTAAGTGGAGTGATTCCTTACACCCCGACTCCACAGTAGATAATTTCTCACAGAATGTTCGTCTTGGCATTAAAAATCTAATGGAGTCACTCCGTTTCATATCTTGATTGGATGTCAAGATGCAATCATATCTTGACAGAGATATTTGACATACATTTTGCCAGGTGAAGATTTTGTTGCTTTTCTTCTAGAAATTTAATTTATTTATAATATTGTAATATTTTCTCAGGTTCGTTAATAAAACTTATTTACTTTATTCAAAACGTCCACTTATTTATTTCGCAAAATAAAACACTTTACTTTTCTAACTACAAACAAAACGATTTATTATTCACCACTGAATTAATTCACAAACTTTACTTTTTACTTTTATTACAACCAACTTTATTCATTCACGATTAAAAACAAACTGTGTCGCTGCCGTTCAAACATGTGCCTTTTATACTTGTTTTCCAAACTCTGGAAATAAGGAGAACGTTCTGGTCTCTGCTTCCAGAGCTTTCCATAGGGGAAATTTCCCAATAATTTCCCTTCCAAAAGCTTTTATTGACAGCTGGTAAATCTGTTATAATCCGGCAGATGGCGTTTCCTTCATTTGAGAGTTGCTATAATTATAGCTATTAAGGGTATGTTTGCACTGCGACCGTAAGCTTTATTGTGTTCGTTTGTTTGCTTTTCGGAGTCGTTATAGTTCAAATTTGGAAAGTCATTACACTGCCCCCCTCTTATACTACGTTTTCATTAGAGCCGAAATGAGGTAATTTCGCAAATTTCAAAAAAAGTGTTTTCATCTAAATTTGCTAATTTCATTTGACAGTCCTGTTTAAATTTGTTCATTTGACAGCTGCCAATAAATAATAGGACTGATTTAAAAATTGTTAAATAGAAAAAAGATTCTGTAAAATGGAAGGTAACTAAAAAATAAGTTTACAATTTAGAATTATCTACCCAAAATAATTTATAATTTATTGTTCTCATCATAATGCAGAGCTTTTATGGGATTAGGAAGTGAAGAAATACTGAACACTGGATGAAACAAACTATCTCACTGCAACTGTATAAGATGTAACTCTCCAAAATGGATGTATATTTTCAATTAAGGCATCCATATCCTGCCCTATGGTTAAGGATTGAAGAGGAATCTCTTGCAGCGCTTTCATCGAGAAGTTCTATCCAAGCAAACTGTTTTGGGTGTTAAATCGATTTTTCCCATTCTCACAATCAAAGACATCCTTGAAAGCATCACCAATGAGATTCTGGATGTGGGGAGTGGGGGCGATAGTTCAGCGAACCCACAAAAAGCAGTCGACATAATCGAAGAAGAGTTCGGACTGAAACCAGGGACGCATTTATACCTGATTGTGCACAATTGATGGAACTATGTTAAGAATAATTCCAAAAGCATAAGATATTTTCTTCAGTTTGGCTACGGCATTCAATACAATTTGTACATCTGCCCTGAAAGAGAGACAAACTACAACCAAATGGATAAATACAAGTGTCTGGTTTTGGTGATTAGAAACAGACTGGATCTCTCACTATAATCAATTTAATCGTTTCATCACCAAAAATATCCACACATAAACGTTTTTTGTAGATGATAATGTTGCCTTTATTACTTATAACCTTATAAATCTAACAAAATTCTAATAACTTAATATATTTCCAAAATAATTAATTTGTACAGATTGTATATAATTAAAAATAAAACATACAAGATAAACTAAAGGCATTTGTATAAATTGCATTTTTGTTTTAAAGGTATTTTTATTTCAACTTATAGGAATTCGCTTTCTTAAGATTCGCCAAATAAGCCAAAAGATTTTGAATTTGATTTCGGGGATTTTAATTTGATCCTTTTTTATATATTCCATGGCTATCAATCAGCAATGGGTTATTCCATTCACTAATTGGACTCAACGATCCAAAAAACACATCCACTCACAAAAGAATAATCGCTTTTACTAGCTGCTTGCCCATAGAAAGAACTCATACAAATTCAATATTTTTGAAAACTTTATGCAGTAATGCATCTGCTCACTTGAACATAAATGGTATATCTACAGCGGTCTCTAAATAAGCTTACACATTTCGGTGCTCTGATTCGTGAAATGTGGGCAGAGTAGACATTTGTGGTTTTTGTGAAATGGATCTATGCGGAAAGACAATGCACTCGCTGGTATGCTAAATCTTGTGAAACATTAGGCGTTTTCCTTTGGAGGTGGCGAAGTACTTGCAAGTACTTTGCCAGCTTTTTTCAATGGAACACATCAAACTGCTTTCCCATGTAAAATGTATCTACTCGCGCATGAGAGCATGTGCAGTTGGTAGTACTAGATTAGGGTTTTCATCTACTCGTAAGTATTTCGCCACCTCCAAAGGAAAACGGCTATTATGAAGATGAAGTCTTCTATGGGAGATAGGAGGATAAGTACTTCATGGAACAGGCCAGTTCAGTTCAGAACATCCTTACGATGCAGTCCAGATAGGAGAGGAGAGTAACTAAAGAATCACTTTGCTTGCAATTTCGGATGAACTTTACTGTGTATGTACATATATTCATACATTATATCACCTGCTGCAATAATAATAATTTAATACATCAGACTTATGTATTTTTAAATATTAAATATAATGGGTACATTAGTAAACAAATTTTTCTTTTCAGTTTTTTAATGTGATGGCATATGAAACTTCAGATTTGACATTTTGAGTCTGAGGTTGTTCGATTATGTTCAATTATATTCAATTTTAGGTGTGTTTGGTTTGTTGGGACCTAATTTCCAACCTAATTTGGTGCAAATTTGGTTGAAATTACCTCATTTCCAAATGTGATTTTGTATGGGAAATGAGGTAATTTCGAATCTAATTTGGAAAATTTCAGCGAAATTACCTCATTTGGCCTAATGAAAACGCAATATTAGGATTGATCGTCCCGAGCAAACCCATCACTTCCTTCACCATTATAACGATGTAAACGATCGATGTGAACTACTTTTATTTTGCGTCTTAATCCTCTCCGAATGCGGTAGACGTCATCGTTTACTCGTGTTACAACAGTATAAGGGCCTTCCCAATTTTGTTGAAGTTTCAGTGACATTCCCCTCCGACGCTGGGAATTATAAAACCAAACAAGGTCTCCCGCTTGGAATCCTGTCTTTGTTGCTTTTGTGTCGTATCGCTTTTTCATCCAACCACTTGATGGCTTCATATTTGCCCTTGCTCCCTCATGAATGCCACTCAGCCCCTCCTCTTCATTTCCCTTATCACTCCGATGCATGGGGCCAGTCTGTTGAATTTGCACTATCCTTTCGTTGTTCTTCAATGCCTTCTGCTGAGTTTTGATTGTCAGGACACCGTCCATTGAAACCGTTGAGATGACATCTTTGGCATCATACCCCTTTGGTAGCTGGTACTTCCGTACAAACTGACGACTTATGTAGCCTCATCTTCACGTTCATGATTACCTTCCACTACCACGCTGTTGCCAACAGTTTTGACCATTAACTCATTTGGCTTGAAATGGCTGACATCCATGCACACTTGAAATCCGTCCGTTCCAACTTTGTAGTTTTCTTCGGAATCACGCTTGTCACCCTTTCGCCGGATAGGAGTTAACTGCAGTGGAGTCACTTTTGGGCGATATATATCGCTTCCCGAGTCATCTTTTTGTGCAGTCCTCATTTTCCTTTTACTCCAATCGTAAATGGGATCGGCTCTCAGTCGCTGGATGGAAACAACTTCCTTTTCTTTTTCATGCGTGCAATTGTTGTAGTCTGGTTTCCATGGTCTTCTAGGTGGCAATCTACACTGGCGTTGGAGATGTCCAGTCCTGTTGCAATTCCAACATGGAGGTTTTCTAGGTGAAAGTCTGCACTGGCGTTGGAGATGTCCAGTCCTGTTGCAATTCCAACATGGAGGTGTTTTCTAGGTGGCAGTCTGCACTGGCGTTGAAGACGTCCGGTCTTGTTACAGTTCCAGCATCGAGCAGGTCCATCTCGCTGGTTTCTTTGGAACGCAGCTCTCTGGCAACACCACTCTTCAACTCCTAGTTTTCTCAAGCGATGAACTCTTTGTGAAGCCTGTTCCGCTGCTTCCATAGTGAGTGCGAATGCTAGTGCTTCAGCAAGCGTGCGTTTGCCAGTAGTTCGAATTGCTCGCTGAAGGTTAATATCAGAAACAGCACGAACAAAGGCTTCTGTTGCGAATTGGTAGATGATTTCGTCCCCTGCAGCTGGATATGCCAGGTGCGCCAACCGTTCGATGTCTGCTTGGAGTTGTTGCAGAGTTTCTCCTCTTTTCTGGACTCTGGAATTGAGTTGGACGCGGAAGACTTCTTGCATATGGCCATCTCCAAAACGTTTGTCAATGGCCTGAACGAGAGCACTGAAGTTGCCATTTTTATCTGCTGGTATGCTTTGTAATAGCTCAGCAGCAGGTCCTCTGAGGGCAAGCGTTAGAGCTATGCATTTGTCTTCCTCATCCCAGCCATTTGTTGCTGCGGCTGCCTCAAACTGCTTCTTGTAAATTGACCAAGAAGTTTGTCCATTGGAAGTTGGTGGATGCATCTCCTTTCTCCAAGGACAGTCACCAGAACTTTCTCGAACCTTCATTTTTCTTACTTTGTCCAATTCCTTAGTAATGGATTATCTTCCACTTTTTCGAACTTTGATTCTACTGTCGACAATTGCTTATCGACATTAGACAATTGTTGATCGACAGTTAACAATTGTTTATCGATAGAAGAAAATTGTTTATCGACACGCTCGTCAAGGGCAATAATTCTATTGTAAAAGGCATCTAACTTACATTCGAGCATATTTGTCTGTTTTTCCAGCAGACACTTTTGTTCTTGGCTTTGTTGCTCGAATCGTTCGAGAAGATTCTTTTGTTCACTACGTTGTTCTTGGCCTTGTTGTTCAAATCGTTCGATAAGATTCTTTTGTTCATTCCGTTGTTCTTGGCTTTGTTGTTCTAGAAGATTCTTCTGCTCTTGACTTTGTTGTTCGAAACGTTCGAGAAGATTCTTTTCCTGACTATCAAATTTGGCAAGCAGCTGAGACAGCATGTTGGTCATGCCCGATGTACTTACTTGCTCTTGCTGTTCTTCCATTTCATTGTCGAATATAAACGTGTCCGGGTTTTTTCCACATCTTCTTAAATCTTCTTGCAGACTAATTATAAGATCATTCTTTGTTCCACAATAGGAAGATCTCGCTTATTCAGTTTTGCCTTAAGTTCCACTAAATTTAGATCATTCAAAGATTTACCCATTGTCTTTTTTTTTTTCACTTTCCACACAATAAATTAACTGAGTGCACAGATAAAATAAGTTTTATTCCACTTCTAACACCAATGTAATATTTTCTCAGGTTTGTTAAGCCCGTATGAAACTACATTATTCTTTCATTTTTAATGAACTGAAAATGAAATAAAAGCTGAAGGCACAAATTCTTATTCAAACTTTGGTAGGTGTGAGTGGGTACGCCTTATATCCTTAATTGTAAAAATGTCACAAAAAAATTATGAAAAATGTGATTTTCAAATTATATTTATCAATTTCTGGCAGCTTTTTCTTGACTTTTCAGAATTAAAAATGAAAAATAATTTCAAGGCACACTCAGTCACGAAAGAAAGTATACACTGGGCCCTACAGAACACTAGTTTATGACGTATATTTACTTTTGCGACACATTGTAATTGTGAAAATTAATTTAGAGAAATGCTATCCCTTTCTTAAAAACACTTTTTATCCCTTTTTTGCACTGCTGGCACTTTGATTGATTTAATGAGAAATAAAATGAAGAAAAAATGTAGTGTCATACGGGCTTTAATAAAACTTATTTGCTTTATTCAAAACGTCTACTTAGGTATTTATTTCGCAAAATAAAACACTTTACTTTTCTTACTACAAACAAAACGATTTATTATTCACCACTGAATTAATTCACAAACTTTACTTTTTACTTTTATTACAACCAACTTTATTCGTTCACGATTAAAAACAAACTGTGTCGCTGCCGTTCAAACATGTGCCTTTTATACTTGTTTTCAAAACTCTGGAAATAAGGAGAACGTTCTGGTCTCTGCTTCCAGAGCTTTCCATAGGGGAAATTTCCCAATAATTTCCCTTCCAAAAGCTTTTAGGCGTGTTTTTTTATCATCGGGATCTGGATCTGGATCTTTTTTTAACACGTATTACAAAAACAATTTTAGAAAATTTCCCATTATTTTGTTTTTGTATTACGTGTAAAACTTAATCCAGATCCAGATGCCGATGATAATAAAACACGCCCTTTATTTGACAGCTGGTAAATCTGCTATAATCCGGCAGATGGCGCTTCCTTCGTTTGAGAGTTGCTATAATTATAGCTACTAAGG
Organism: Dasysyrphus tricinctus; assembly: GCA_963921185.1. NCBI lineage: Eukaryota > Metazoa > Arthropoda > Insecta > Diptera > Syrphidae > Dasysyrphus > Dasysyrphus tricinctus. The sequence continues at coordinate 172,845,352 of OY992531.1, read as the reverse complement.
GTATGTTTGCACTGCGACCGTAAGCTTTATTGTGTTCGTTTGTTTGCTTTTCGGAGTCGTTATAGTTCAAATTTGGAAAGTCATTACAATATGCTGCTTTTGATGTTAATCTCTGCAATCGCGGGTGGCAATTTTGGTTTGTGATATTAAGGGCGGTATTCACCGACGGCTCATAACTTATGAGGCTCATAAACCTATTCACCAAGCAATGATAGTGAATATTTATGAGCGCTCATAAGACTTATGAGTGGTCCTGACCACTCATAAAGTTATGAGCGCTCTCTCCGAAAACTAATTCGAAAACCTTCGAAGTAACCCTTCAAGAAAATTCACTGACTCATTTTGTCGGTACTCTTTGGATCCTTACAAAAATGAGTCTCGCACGCACACATATTGTTATTCCTTTTGTCTTCAGGAATTTTATTTATTGTTTCAATTTTTTAAGTTCTTTTTGTAATTCACGCGGTGAAGATAATTCTTTTATCTGTTTGCTGCAAAAATTTGAAAAAATAGGATAATAAAAGGTGTATATAATGAACCTGCTCCGAATAGAAAATTACAGAAAAGTACAGGATTGTGTGTTCCATGAGTAAAAACCTTACCCAAACTGTTCTTCATTCTGTCACTATGTGTTCCATGATGTTTTTCAGAACAGTTAAAATATTTCCTGCACCTACTTTTGTGGTGGAGAAAATGATTGAGAAATGTCGAAATACAAGTACCAGTTGATTTGTTTGTCTGGGATAATAATAAACTTAAATTTATCTCAGAAAAACTTTTTGCTTAAATCTGACAGTTTTCACACATTTATACTGTTCTGGGTCCCAATTCCGCAAGGGTGACTGATTTTCTGGGTGCACATTCTATTCACACCCAAAACAAATGTAAATAAATTTGATTGATTGTGCATTCGATATCTGTCAAACACTTGCCGAATCGCTTAAATCGATGTGTACACGAATTTCTGTGTACACAGAAAGAACTCACTCTTGTGGAATTGGGCCCCTGATGTAGTTTTTCTTCGTTTGACACAGCTAATATAAACCAACATTTGACGTCTATCTCCCCTTCAAGCGAACGAGTCCATTTTGGATCCGCAAACGTAGTAGACAATGTACGAACGAAATAATTAGCGAAACTAAAAAGTAAAGTAAGAACATTTCCCTATATAAAACAAACTAAAACGTGCAATGATCTTCACCCTGAGACAAAACTAAGAAAATAAGTGGAAAGAAATTAAAATTACTGTAGTCACAAAGAATTTATATATGTGCATGCAACACTCATTTTTTCAAGGATCCAAAAAGTACCGACAAAGTGCGGTCATTTTTGAAAACAGTTTGATTTCACAGTTTGGGGGTACCTGGGGAAGAGAGAGTTGTTCTCATTTTCGAACTTCGAAAAAGAGCTATGAGTGGTTGGTGAATAGCACAAATATTATTTGAGTTAAGAGCCTCATAAACTTAAGAGCCGTTTATGAGTGCTCGGTGAATACCGCCCTAAGTCAAAATACGTATTGCTGAATAAAATAATCATGAATGAATGTTGTTCGAGGTTTTAGTTTTATTTTTGAATTCAAAAGATTTCCCGCTCAACCGCCATTTTGTTTTATCTTTAACGCTTATGTATTCTGGTTTTCTAAAAGATAGACTATTTATGTATAGGTAACAACAATCATTTTAATTTTTGTACGCTGCTGTACTTTAAGGATGGTATGTTTTGATGCGATAAAAGTATGTCACAAATTTATTTGTCAGTACGCGTGGTAGTATTTTTAAAGCATGTTATAACATGTTTTTGGTTGGTTATCAAAATTTTGTATCCCTTTTTAACGGCTTAAGTTAAAATTGTCCTGGAAATTATTTTTCTCAAAAGCATAGAGACGTGAGGTTACATAAACTGTCTAAATGTCAATACCGTGGATGTCAGTACCGTGGCATTTAAATACTTTTTGAGCTTTAGTTGAATATTATTAAATAATTTCTTGCAACAATATTTTTTTTCTACCAATTTTCTTTGTAAGAACGGTAGCAATCCCTCAGACGAACCAAACAAAAATCATTCCGTGCAATAAAACTAAGTAATAACCCAGCACAAGGAAAAGGGTTGCCATTCAGAAGAACAGACTTCAAAAACGAAAAGAGATAATTTTTTAAAGAAAAAAAGGGAAGTTGAGATTTCAAGAGGTTATAACGTATTAGACAATCAAGAATCTCAACAAAAATATGGTCAAAAAGAGGGAGAACAAATAAAAAATAAAAAAAGGAAACAAGTGTCATTATCGTCTATACTAGTTTTAGTACATTTCACTATATTTTTTGTTCTTTAGAAGTTATAGCAAAATGCTTTTACTGATATGATACTCTGACTAAATGAAGCCACTAAAACAAAACAAAAATTGTTTATACAAGAAGTTTTAATTTTTGAAAATTTTCTAAAAAAAGAATCACAGTTGGCAGACAATCACCCATATATTTTAAAGAAATCGTTTAAAAAAAAATGTTTAGAAAAGGTTAACTAAGGAAATTACATTATGTACCTATATGATTGTTACTTAACATTACGTTAATAAGTACCTTCTTATTTTGTTATAAATTCGTATCTGTATGAATTATACAAATTCAGGATGAAAAATCAATAAATTTTTATTATTTTAGTCAAGTAAATCTATGGTTTAGCTCCAAACAAATTGTTACAAAAGAAAATTTCGTGCGGATAGACTCAGAAAACTGGTGAGTGGTTCTTAAAACATATCCAAAATTAGTTTCTAGAATTCCCATTTAAAATTACTTTCAAATTAACTTTAATTCATCTGCTTGGCAAGTTAAATTACCATGCTTTGAATGTAGGTAGGAAAGGTACCTATACAAAAATTTAATACTAAAACTAGACTTTCTGAAGTGAACATTTACATATATTATGTTTATTAAAAAACTATGTAAGAAAAATAGTCCAGTCAATTTAGAATTTTTTGTAACAAAAGATTGGGAAAGGAATTTTTTTCTTGACTTCGTTAAAGTACCATACAGAAAGCTTAAGTTCAAATTTTCGACCATCAACGCCTTGGAGAGTTGCTGCTATATTGATTTAAAGAGTGAATTCGTTTTTAACGAATAATATCCGTAATTTTAAATTTTTCGAAAAAATAAAAATGCATTCCTAACAAATGCATTTCTAAAAATTTCTATATATGATATTTTTTCAAATTTTGTGCATTTAACGAGTTATAACCAATTATCTATACTATACATCTATACATATAAATAAAATTGGAGTGTCTGTCGTTAATATTGAAATAATTTCAAGTTTTTGAGCTTAGGTGGCTGTTTACTTACTAAGAAACATAACTGCATCATTTAAAAAAAATTTTTCTGTCGGTCTGTTTCTCCGCGGTAATCTTCAAAGCAGCAGAACAGGTTATAATGGGACCTTACGTTCATGTAATGCACAACTCTGGGAGTAATCTAGGCTTCTTTTAATTGTAAAAATGTTAACGGTATCTTTAAAATATTAGAAAAAGAATGTAATTAAGAGTGTTCCGGACTGAAATGGTGATTTCATGAAAAAGATTGTGAAGCGTGTACTTGTCCGATCAAAGCAATTAAGGTGTTTATGGACAGATAAACTTGTTTTCTAGGACATCATTGGAAAAAAATTTTAATTTTGTGCTCTCGTTTTTGGTAAAAGCCTCTAAGAAAACAAGAAAATGGCAAAAATGGCTCTTTTTCAAAGCAAATGCAGCTTACACTATAGCATTTTTTGCAAAACAATGTTTAATAACATAAAATTCTATATTTTTACTATGCCACTATTGGAGAAAATTTTAAAATTTGTACCTAATACAAATTTTAATATCTAATATAAAATAAAAATGCTTATAAATTAAAAAAAAAAACATTTTTGACAGTCAATTTTGTATACCTAACGGTATTTTTTGACAAATTTTTTTGTAGTGGATATAAATTCAATTTATTTTCCACAATTTTCATTAATTATATAACCATAATTGTATCATCTGATATTGAAATTTTTAATTCTTAAAGGGCACTTTTTGACAGAAAATTTATGTAAATTTAGAAGTTAAAATCCGTTACTTTTACAAAATGTTTTTTTAGTACAATAATACGCCTCATCATCATCGTGTCCTGTAACCCCGGCTGGGGCATAGGGCGTCAACAAAACGTCTCCATCCTTCACGGTCTGCTGCTAGGTACTTTAGCTGTGGCCACGTCTTTCTCTGGGATTCTGCTTCCGCTAAGACAGTTGATTTCCATGTTGTTCTTGGTCTTCCAACCCGCCGTGCACCCTGAGGATTCCATTCAAAGGACTGCTTTGCAATTTCATCGTTTGGTTTCCTCAGTGTGTGACCAATCCAACGCCATTTACGCTTTCTTATGTCGACGTCCAGCCGCTCTTGACTTGTCCTGCGCCACAATTCCTCATTTGATATTATAATACGCCTACTAGTGACCAATTAATAAAAATAAAAAGTTTTATAAAACAAAGTATCTGATGAAATTGAAAAAAAACTGGTCTTATATACGCAAAAAAAAAAGTTAGCAAATGACTGGTTTTGTTCAGTTCGGAACACTCTTAAGGGAAAATTATGTCGAAACAAAATATTTATATGTAGAAAATTATTATAAACAAGTAGAAATAATCGATTTTAAAAGTGTCAGACAGTTAAATTAGAACAATAATTATATAGTCTTGAGGTAATGAAATCTTTGCTCAAAATTTTGACGAAGTAGTGCTTGGATCTGTGCAAACTACATGCCACCAACAAGGCAGCGTCAGCGATGCCACAACCGGCATCCATAATGTATTTTCAAGGTTTTGTATACATAAATAATTAAATTGGAGTATTTGTCTTTAATATGGAAATAATTTAAAGTTTCTCAGGTGGTCGTTTATTTGATAAGAAACATAATATTATGTAGTTCCATCATTAAAAAAAAAATTGTCTGTCTGAACACAATAATCTTCAAAACGATTCTGACGAGACTGAAAAGTCTGTTCGTTGTACCAATATTATTCGTTTTATACTTCTATCAACACGGCTTTAATTAAATGGACTACGAAAAATCCAAAGCTGATCTTCGTTTTATTAAAATAAATTTCTTTGCATTTTTTAGAGGGCCAGCTAGTCAGCAATACAAATGGAGCTCACACTTTTTCAGTCAATTTTTTTTCTTTCAGTATTAACCGAAAATTTCTTTCAAAAGTTCTAGTAATCACTATATGCTACAGTTTTGTTTTTAATATTTTCTTTTTATAAGCAATTATTGCTTACCAACTGCATTATGCATTATGTTATTTGAAATTTCTTGATTTGAAATGTCATAACATGATTTGCCAAGTGGCGGATTCTTTTCTGTTTCTCTAGTTGGCTGTGGTTAATTTGTCAAAAAGAAGTGTTGTTATGTCATATTTAAAAAAGTTATTTTGAGTTACTTTTCATTCAGGAACGAAAAAAGTTTAAAATATGGCTGATCTGTCAAACAAATTGGGTGAAAAAAAGTCGAAATAAATTTGGAATTAAAATTCAAGAAGAAATTGTGATTTCATTATTGAAAAGAACTTTTACTAGCACTTCGAAAATGCATACATTTTTCAAATTAAATTTCATTTAACTTCATTCTAGCACAAAATTGAATATTTAAGCAAAAATATTTCCATTTTTGTATCATTCATTACTTGCACAAATTTCCTTGGGTACTACAAATCGATCTAATCAGATAAAAAAATGTCGCAAAACCCAGAAAAAATTTCCTAACTCACTATCGACGGTAAAATCAATAAAAATAAAAATATATTAGCTTTATTTTTTCCCCAGATCTGGTCTGGATTGAATATGCATTCATGTATTACAAAAACAACACAAAATCCGACCTTGCTTTTGGATTTCGATTTGCAAATTAATTCTGACCATACACCCTTTGTACTTTTTTGCGAAAATGAGTTTTTTCTCTCACAGGTAGATGGCTTTTTGTGTTGAAGATAAAGAGAAAATAGAGAATAGAGTAGAGAGAAAATACAGAAACTAAAGGATAAACGGGGATCGGATATGTATATAACACTCTTGTCGCACTGGGATCCTGTTTTTTTTTTTATGATAATCCGGATCAGATCTGAGGGATAATAAAATTAAACTATAACATATTACAAAAATGAGATCAATTCCAAACCGAACGATCGAGAAGCAAACAAAAGATAACTCAAAATGAAAACATCGTGATTTCAGCTGCTTTTGACGGATTAACCATTTCGACTCAGTATCAAAGAGATGAGTTGGAAAAATGTACTCAAAGTTACTTTTTGACACTTTAACTTTGAATCCAGCAACAAATTTGTGACGTCATAAAGTTTTCTCGGAAGGTGTTTTTTAGGTGCCAGTTATAGCTATCATTGAAACTCATCATTGAAAATTTTAATAATTGATTTTGAGACAGTCTTAAGATTTCCCTTCCTAAGCGTCTCAAAATCAATCATTAAAATTTTCAATGATGAGTTTCAATGATAGCTATAACTGGTGCCTTAATGGGTAAATTCATTATAGTTTGTGTCGTGCAACCATTTTGTTTTAGCGCTTGTATTACAGATTCCTAATTTTTGCCATACGTGGTAATGACCCGATCCCTTACCTTCAGGTGAAAACGAATGTTTACACATCTTCCACGCGAGTCCCGGTTCTCACACATTTTTTTTTATAAGTCCGTTGAGTATTCGAGTCCACGCGAGTCCCAGTACTCACACATTTTTTTTTTATAAGTCCGTTGAGTATTCGATAAACGTACTTAGCTGAGTACGTTTTCTTGCCGTACAAACGTCGTGTGAAAGGCTCTATGTAAAATATATACGCCACTGCTCATTCGCACGGATGTATACTGCAAAAAATCGTGCGGTACAATCTCGTGTGAACCAGGCCTTAAAAATTAATCTTGTTACATCTCCCTCGAACAAATAATTGAACAAATCCAACTAACCTATTCTTATATGGTGCTGAAGGATTCATTAGGTCTGTTTGTGTCCTTTCACACGAGGAAACTGAGTTGCCAGAAACTTTTAGTTTCTGGGTGAGAAGGGCAGGAGGAAAGAGGGGCGAACAGAATCTCCCCGGTCGAGGATTTGAGGAGATTTTGTGACATTTCCTTTCACATCTAGGTTTAGGTGTGTTCAACCAATATACTTTTAAAGGAAATTTCAAAAATTGCTTGGAGATTTGTTTACTCGTATGAAAGGTACGAGAGATTTTTAAGGAGATTAAAAGAAAACGTCAAAAAAATCTCCAGCAACTTGGACTTTTGTTACTGAAATTTCGTACGAGTTCGTACGACGTCGCACTACATTTCACAAATTGTGTAGCAACGAGAGAGCGAGAAATTTCCCCTCCATGAAAAATCTTGCAAATTTCTGTTACACATATTTCTGTGTGCAGGAAGTAAACAACTGTCAAATCCACGTGTGTGTGTTTTTGTTTGGGTGTGTCTTAAGATTTGTCTGTAGTGTTTGATAGTGTGTGTCACGTTTGAAGTATCGTACACAAAAGTGATAAGAAATTGGTTTTTCGCGTTTGTTAACTTTGTAGCAAGTTTTCCCCTCTATGAAAGAATTTTCCCCTTCTTTCAATAATTTGATAGTTTTTGAACATCGTGCTACAAAAGTAACAAAAAAAAACATTCTGTCTCACTTGCACTTTATAAGACAAAATGAAAACCCTTTTGCTTTTGAAGTTAGCTGTTTGAGTTTATCTTCTTTTTAATCTTTCCAGCCGGTGAAAATACCGCGTAAATCTTTTTCCTTAAATCCCAGATTATCTTTTGGTGAAAACGTAGTATAATATTGTAATGACTTTCCATATTTGAACTATAACGACTCCGAAAAGCAAACAAACGGACACAGTAAAGCTTACGGTCGCAGTGCAAACACACCCTTATTAGCTATAATTATAGCAACTCTCAAACAGCTGTCAAATAAAAGCTTTTGGAAGGGAAATTATTGGGAAATTTCCCCTATGGAAAGCTCTGGAAGCAGATACCAGAACCTTCTACTTATTTTCAGAGTTTGTAAAACAAGTACCTATAAAAGACACATGTTTGACCGGCAGCGACACAGTTTATTTTTAATCGTGAATGAATAAAGTTGGTTGTAATAAAAGTGAAAGTAAAGCTGGTGAATTAATTTCAGTGGTGAATAATAAATCGTGTTGTTTGTAGTAAGAAAAGTAAAGTGTTTTATTTTGTGAAATAAATAAGTGGACGTTTTGAACAACATAAATAAGTTTTATTAACGAACCTGGGAAAATATTAAACATAATATGGGATTTAATGCTACATGTCCACCTAACGCTTATCTGAGATTTAATAAGATTAACCGCAAATCTCCTTTAAATCTCGAAGATTTACTATACAATTTGTTTTCGTAAGTCTTGAAGACTAGAAATTAATCTTGTTAAATCTTCCTAGGACAAATACTTTTACAAATCGAACTAACCTATTCCTGTATGGCGCTGAAGGATTCATTTATGGCTGAATTCAGTTCTCCACAGAGGAAACATTCTATCTCACTTTCTCTGTATGAGAAAAAAAGAAACACCATTTGCATTTTAAAAGGGGCTGACAAAATAAATCTTTTTGTGCGGTGGAAACACCAAATAGATTTATTAAATCTGAACTGAGATAATCCTTTGGTGGAAATATAGCATAAGGAAAAAGATTTATGTGGTGTTTTCACCGGCTGAAAAGATTAAAAAAAAGATAAATACTACATTTCCACCTAATGCTAGACTTCCAGCATGGTACACATTTTCAAACCTGAGTGTCACGCGTGTTGGATATCAAACCTGCGTGAAAAGTTTCGCGTACACACTTATCAGTTATGTTGGGCATCAGGCAAAGAAATTCCACTACTCTCAGAAAATTGTTTCTTTATTTTGAGGCTATTTCCGCCACGAATCGTGTTGATTCCTTTTTTACCTGACACACACGAGCTTTAAGATAAGCGTGGTACACATTATCAAACCTGAGTGTCAGCCATGTTGGATATCAAACCGAACTGACAATATGTACACGCTGAATGATGGTTTGACACTCAGAACTGCCTGCTCACAAAATTTTTTGATACTGCGTGACAACCCTCGGTTTGTTGGGTGGTTGCTCGATGATGTGTACACAATTTCATTCATGAGCCGTCATTCACGGAACAAAACACGAATTTTTATAGTGAATTAGCGGAAAAAGTGCAAACAAAATAGGAAAAAGCTCGTGGGTGTCATGTAAAAAAAAGAATTAACACGATTCGTGGCGGAAATAGCCTCAAAATAAAAAGAAACAATTTTCTGAGAGTAGTGGAATTTCTTTGCCTGACGCCCAATATAACTGATAAGTGTGTACGCGAAGCTTTTCACGCAGGTTTGATATCCAACATGCGTGACACTCAGGTTTGATAATGTGTACCACGCTTTAAGCTTCACCTGAGTATCACTCGTGTTGGATATCAAACCTGCGTGAAAAGTTTCGCGTACACACTTATCAGTTCTGTTGGGTGTCAGGCAAAGAAATTCCACTACTTTCAGGAAATTGCTTCTTTTTATTTCGAGGCTATTTCCGCCACGAAAAGTGTTAGTGTTAGTTAGTTCCGATGGTTATTCTCAGTTTTCCAGATAGCTTTGTGTTGTTGCAATCCCTTGTTAAAAAAACAACTGATGACCGCTGACACAACAACAACTCAAGTTATCTCAAATTTTTTGGGATAGCTAGATAGAATAGCGAATAAACATTAAACGCGAGGAGTTCTTTTTTTAACATGACACACACGAGGTTAAGTTAAGCGTGGTACACATTATCAAGCCTGAGTGTCAGCCATGTTGGATATCAAACCGAACTGACAATGTGTACACGCTGAATGATGGTTTGACACTCAGAACTGCCTGCTCACAAAAATTTTTGATACTGCGTGACAACCCTCGGTTTGTTGGGTGGTTGCTCGATGATGTGTACACAATTTCATTCATGAGCCGTCATTCACGGAACAAAACACGAATTATTATAGTAAATTTGCGGAAAAAGTGCAAACAAAATAGAAAAAAGCTCGTGTGTGTCATGTAAAAAAAAGAATTAATACGATTCGTGGCGGAAATAGCCCCGAAATAAAAAGAAACAATTTTCTGAGAGTAGTGGAATTTCTTTGCCTGACGCCCAACATAACTGATAAGTGTGTACGTGAAACTTTTCACGCAGGTTTGATATCCAACACACGTGACACTCAGGTTTGATAATGTGTACCACGCTTTAGGTAGAAGGGCTGACAGTTCATCTCGTTACCGTCATAATTAGATCTATGTAGATACGTTCTGATACCCTAGGAAATTGTATTTCACAATGTAAAAAACCTATGTGTTCTGTTAGTAGTCAAGCCATTTAGAGGCGTTGATGAAATTCAGAAGGCTATTAGCCAAAGTTCGAGAAAGTTCCTCTAGGTCGTCATAAAAATGATTTCCTATATGTTTCTTTCTTACAGAGTGCTGGGCAGTGGCAAAGGAAGTGTAAGGTATCCTCATGTGCTTCTTCGTCGCTGCACCCTCTGCAAAGGTTGTCAGTACTGAGCCTCATTATCTGTTTATGGTATCTCAGTTCTCAGTAGGTTGTGTCCGGTGATTATGCTGACAAGGGAACGGAGATATTTCTTGTTCATTTGCATAATTTTGTCTGTTCTCTGCTTATTGAAATTTGGCCATAACTTTCTAGTTGTATGTATTAACTGTCCGTGCGGATTGTCGTCGAGCCTAGCTTGGTTGGACATACTCGCAGTTGAGTGAGAGCCAGGCGGAGGCAAGAGGACTTCCTTTCCTTTCTTCACCTCTCCTTAAGCATTCCTCAAGTTCGGCTCGTCCGGAGTCTGTCCGTACCAGTATTAACCGTCCGTGACGGATTGTCATCTAGCCTAGCTTGGTTGGACGTACTCGCATTTGGGCGAGAGCCAGGCGGAGGCAAGAGGCCGTCCTTTCCTTTCTTCACCTTTCCATGAGCAGTCCTCCAGTTCGGCTCGTCCTGAGTTTGTCGGTTACTCGTATTAACCGTTTTCAAGCAAATCTAAGAAATTCACAGATGGCCAGCTCACATTTTTATTATTATTAAATTTATTTCTACTTCCACTTTCACTATAAGTTCTATTTCTTCTACTTCTACTTTTGGACCTAAATGCAGACCTCGCTTCATAACAATATTTTTGCATATGGCCCCACTATTTACAATAATGACACTGGATATTCGCCTTTGCCGTATTTCTTATTGAACTTCGACCCCTTTGTTGTTGCCTCGAATTCTAGTGCAGCTTTTCACCCTCTGTTCCTCTCGGATTTACATAATTTAAAGCTGCACTCGTACTCGTACCACTCAACATTAACATCTCAGCTTGAATAAGCTCCATATTTAAGGCAGTGTCACAAGCCTTATCAAATGTCAAATCACCTTTGTCAATTAATTTGCTTTGAATTTTCTTGTCTCTCAGAAACATCAATACAGTGGCGGATCCAGGGGGGAGGTCATGGGGGTCATGACCCCCCCCCCAGAGCTCCCGAGAAAAGAAGAAATACGAGCAATCTTTACTTGTTATTCAACACATTAGAAGACAGAGATAAACTTTTTGGGTAGTTCCATATATTTTAATAAACTATACGAAAACAATGACCTATTAATGTCATGGTTAGCTTCGATTTTCCTTAGCATGGACAGTTGTCCAGCTAGTAAATGCCTAAATAGTTTAGGCAACTTGTTATTTATAATCGCATTCCAACAATTGCCCAAATGTGACCTCATTTATTCACTGACATGCCTGTGTTTATTCATTTTTGAATGAATTAATGAATTTTAGCACGCTTTGGGGCACGTTCAACTATAGCTTTTCATATATTTCAAAACTAGAAAATTAGAAAACCAGACATATTTGCCCACCTTATTCATTAAACGTGTCTACTTTGAAATAAGAATAGGACAACCAATTTCAGTGGCTAAGTTAGCCAATCGGTGCAAAATGTTTATAAATAACATTTTGGAGTTGGGCAGGTGTTTAAAGCAGGGTTGCCGTTTTAGCGACTTTGTCGCTATATCTAGCGACATTCCCACTTAGTTAGCGACAAAAAATATTTTCATGTCGCTAGATTATTTTTAACGACTTTTCTAGCGACTTTTGAAGGCGTGAATTTGTGAGTTAAGACATGAAAATGGTACTTTTTGTTTCATATTATGGGCCCTCGTAATACTAAATCCATGACATTTGAATAATAATTTGACAGTTGCTATTGCAATCATTGGAAAATAAAACTTACCAAACAGCAAACTACATATATAAAAGTTGAGAGTTAGCAATATGTTCTAATTTAAATTCCAAATTCCAGAAGTTTCTGATTTATTACGAATTCTTTCTGCGTAAATATTCGGCATTTAAGCTCACATTTTGTTAACAGTATGGACAATTTCAATTGTTTAACGGAATAGTTCCATCTAGTCCAAGAACTATGGGAATAACAATAAGAAAAAGTCTAGTTTTGCAACAGTTCAAATAATGTCTATATGAATAATGAAAATATGCCCCTTTATGTCTTATACGACTAAATTACCTTACTGTTAATAATTTGATTTTTATAATTAACTCCATAATATTTCGATATCTTACTAATTAACAAAATAATAAAAGTAAAATATTTTAAGCTTTCGTTGTTGGCGACTTCTAGCGACTTTTTGGTTTGAAAATTTAAGCCAATCTAGCGACTTTCGTAGGTTGGTCTAGCGACTTTTATTTTCAGGTTGCGTCAACACTGGTCTAAAGTTCGACATTGCTTGGAATGTGTTTATAAATAGCACTGAGGGTGTCCACTGTCCACCAATCATGGTTTTAATATGCGGTGATTATAGTCTAAGAGCCAGTGGTCGGCAGGTTTACGGTATTTCTGTAAGATAAGTGGAGCCATTCTATTAGACTTCCGGAGCATGGAATGGGCATTTCACCAGGTTAACAAAAGTAAAAAAATCGACCTCGAAACGTGATAGCAGTATGTCCACCCCTTTGATATGTTAGACTTTAAAGTTGTTTCTATTCAAAAATAGAAAAGGCAGGCATAGGGTGAAGTACATCTTGGAGTTATACCCTCAGGACTTTATATTTTGTTAAAAAATAGTAAATATGTATAACAAAAACAATAATTTTCAGACACCAGTTGCAGTACCTGGATTTTTAACGGAATTTTGAGATACAAAAAAAAGGGAAAAATCTCCATTCTCGTTTCACAGTTTCTTTTCAAATAAAATAAAATGTGTTTCCTGTTAATTTTTATATTTGAAAAAAGATATTGGCAGACAAATGGTGGAGTTCCTAGTTTTTTAATTGAATTTTGAAAAATAGGCTTTAAAAATCCCCATATAAGTTCTACTGTATTTCAAAGTTTAAAAAACCACAATTTTCACTGAAGGGATATGTTTGTCTATTTGTCTCTTTAAAACTTAATTTTAATTTATTAAAAAAAGTTATGTGCTGATACTTGGTGCAGAACCCAGATTTGTAACGGAATTTTAAAAAAATGTCCATACAAAAACCACTATATTTCAAAGCAAAGACAGCTTATTTTGTACTTAAGCAATATGTCTGCCTCTCTGATATATAGACTCTTTTTCATTAGAAAACAAATCTGGCAGAAGCCTGGTGCAGTACCTGGATCTATAATGGAATATTGAAAAAAGGTTTTGAAAACTCCATACAAGCTCCGATATATTTCAAAAACAAACAGAAAAGTTTTAACAAAAGCCATATGTATGTCCACCTCTCCGTTATGTGAATCCTAATACTCTATTTTGTTAAAACAAAACTATAGCAGACATCTGTTGCAGTACTTGGATTTATAACGGAATTTTGAAAAAGGGCTTTAAAAAACTCCACACAAACTCTCCTGTATTTCAAAAGCAAAAAATAGAAAAACAGTTTTAACTAAATCAGTATGTCTGCCTCTTTTATATGTAAATCATTATACTCTGCTTTACTAGAAAAAATTATAACAGATTCCTGGTACAATACCTGGATTTTTAAATGGAATTTAAAAAAAAAGGCTTTGAAAAAATTAATAAAATTCCAATAATTATAGCAGATACCTGATAACGGAATGTTATTTAATAAAAAAAATTATGTGCAAATACTTGGTGCAGTACTCAAATTTGTAACCAAATTAAAAAAAAAATCCATGTAAGAAAATACCCTCCTCTCTGCATTGACAACAGTTTTTTTCTTTTCGGCATGGATTTTACCTCATATTTACAATTATTTATAGCTTTTGGTTTCAAATTGACCTTGAATTATTACTTTTTAAGTTGCTGTCAACTTTTTTTTTTGAGATTGCAAATTTCGCTTCCAGTCTTATATGTTCATCATACTCTCATAATTGTCTGAAAAGTATGAAATGGAGCTTAATCTTGTTGATGAATAAGTTTTCCAGCAGCAAGAAATGAGTGCACTATTACTCTAATGGCCACTTTACACGATAATAGAAGTCATATGACCTGTCATTATATTTTCTGTATGATTTCTCAAATGAGCTGTCATTTTAAGTCAAGTCAAACGGTTTTACTTTTATTATTGGCCTTTTCGATTGGGGACAGAATCACAGTTCTTGTTCTGAAAAGAACAGAAAATTGTTCTGAATTTGATTTCAGAATCGAAATGAGAAGCGTTCACACGTATCGAATCGCTGTTCCGGATTGCCAATCGAAAAGGCCATATGTTTACACGTTTTTACTTCGCATTTAATTTTCTCTATGGCTATCTGTCAAGTCCAAAATAAAAGAAAAAAAAGTCATAAATAAATATATTTTTTAAGTGCAAAATTACTTTTTTGCAATTATCCATTGTTATTTTCATTCAAAATTTTATTTTTTTGTAAGAATATTTTTGTTTTCAATACTCTGATTTCACTTTTTTCCATCAAAACAACAAATCCCATTTGATTTATCAAATGGATATAGCTGCAGTTCTAATGTCAAAAAAGTCATATGCTTTTTGCTTTTGAGAAGTCATATGAGATCTATGAGTGCGTTCAGACGATTTGGTATGTTTTTCTGACAGGTCATATGGGAAGTCATACCTATGACTTCTATTATCGTGTAAAGTGGGCTTAAGCAGGGGTCCGATACAGTCTTAGGGCCTGGTCACGTAGTGAGCGGCAAAGATCTCTGATCATGCCTTCAACTGTTATGAAGTCATGATAAAATTGGACTTTTTCTAATCACCAGATATGTAGAAAATTCAAGGCTATATATTTCAAGAGATTTTAGTTCAAATTAGGTATGATGTTTCAATCTCATGACCCCCCCCCCAAGCTGAATTCCTGGATCCGCGCCTGCATCAATAACCGGTCTTTTAAAGCGTCTGACAAAAATGCACCATAATTACAATTATCTGCCAAGCTTTTAATCGCCACAATAAAATCAGATATGGTCTCTTCTGCTCTCTGGTTCCTTTTTAAAAACTTAAATTTCTCGGCCGTAATATTTTTTTTTTTATTAAAATGAGCTTTTAATTATTCAATTAAGACATCAAATTTAAAGGTTTCGGGCATATCTGGCGCAACTAATGTCTTTGTAATTTTATACAATTCTGCGCCTCCCATACCAATAAAAAAAGAAACTTTATCCTCATCTGCAGTCACTTTGGTGGTTGGATGTTGTAGGAACTGGGGGCCTCGAGCTGTATCTTTTCCTACACATCAAGTGCTTACAATACCTCCAAGTTGGTAGCCGCCGGATACTGGTCTTGGCTTTATGCCAGGACTTGCTAAACTTGTAAGTGCGAATGTTGATAAGGAAAGAATTGCAACATTAAACATATGGCCCTACAGATGGGAGGTTAGTGCGTTGGGCTAACGACCCGACCACAGTAAAAACAACAATTGTTATGAGAGAGACGCGGGAAGCCTCGGATAACGACCCCCGTCAAATGGCAACCAGACCCGGAACGAAAATGGACTATGATCTACGAGTATGCACCTGGAAAAAACTCAAAACTTGAATCTGTCCTCTCGCGGTACAAGGCAGACATTACCGCGATCCAGGAGATACGATGGATAGGATCAGGTATAACGAAAAGAAAAGATTGCAACATTTATTACAGCTGTCACCAAAGACTGCAAATCCTAGGATGCGGATTCGTCGTGGGAAATCTACTCAGATCAAAAGTCATCGATTTTAAGCCGATAAGCGATCGCCTGGCTGTGATCCGCATCAAAGCTACCTTCCAAAACATCAGCCTAATATGTGCACACGCCCCTACCGATGAAGCTGAGGAGTCTAACAAGGAGGAGTTTTACGACCTCCTGGACGGAGCCTACGGAGCCTGTCCGGTGTACGATATCAAAGTCGTGCTCGGAGACTTCAATGCTAAAGTCGGAAAGGAAAACATCTTTGGCGGATTAGTTGGAAAGCACAGCCTCCACGAAACGACAAAAGACAACGGCTTCCGACTAATCGACTTTGCTGCAGCTCGTAATACGGTGATAAGTAGCACTAGGTTCCCCAGGCGAAGGATACACACAGCAACCTGGCTATCTCCAGATGGTCGAACTGCCAACCAAATCGACCACGTGCTAATTGGCGCAAGGTACGCATCGAACATCTTGGACGTGCGAACTTTCCGAGGTTCAAACGTGGACTCTGACCACTTTCTTGTTGTGACAAAGTTCAGAGCCCGACTGTCCAACGAAAAGAAAACGAAGACCGCCCAAAGAAAGAAGTTCAACATCGCATGCCTTAGCACATCTGAGAAAGCCAGAGACTACAGTGAGCAATTGACTGGGAAACTCTCTGCCGTACAATCAGCCACAAGCGTCAACAACCAGTGGAACCAGTATCGCGACATTATTAAGGAGACAGCCGAGACCACCATAGGCTATCAACCACCCAGAAAAAAGAACCCGTGGTATGACGATGAATGCGCGGTATTGAAGCAGGAGACGGAAAATGCACGAATGCAAATACTGCAACGGAAAACAATAGCAGCAAGAGAGGAGTATCGTGAAAAGAGAAGGAAAGAGAAAAAAACCCTGCGTAGAAAGAAAAGAGCATCCGCAGCCTCTCAGCTCAAGTATCTCGAAGAGTCCAGCACCGCCACCAACACTTGCCGGTTCTACAAAACAGCCAGCAACTGGCATCTGGTTATAGGACTGGCACGCAAGCTCTTCGAAACAGCGAAGGGAACCTAGTCACCGAAGCACAGGGAACTGTAGACGTGTTTAAGCAGCATTTCCAGCAACTGCTTAATGGGCATTATGTAGAGGAGGCGACAGGGGAACAAAGAAGCATTAGACCAGTCAATGAAGATCCAGTCCCAGCACCCAGTACTGAAGAGGTTAAGAAAGCCATCCACAAGCTTAAGAACAACAAATCCGCCGGCTCAGATGGCCTACCAGCGGAACTCTTCAAGTATGGAGGAGATGTTCTGGTAGGGTGCATGCACCAGCTCATCAACCAAGTTTGGGAGAAGGAAAGTATGCCCGACGACTGGTCAAATAGCTCCATATGCCCAATCTACAAAAAAGGCGATCCTATGTCCTGCAAGAACTACAGAGGCATATCCCTGCTTAATGTTGCTTACCAGATCCTATCCAACGTACTATGTGAGCAACTAAAACCTTTCTGCAACACTATGATCGGCACGTACCAGTGTGGCTTCAGGCCAGGCAGATCAACGATAGACCAAATCTTCACATGGCAGTAGCCCTAAAGTGAGACCGATTAGTGGTCCTAAACACTCGAGGGTCGAGCAAACTGGCAGTCAAGGAAAGAGAATGAGGCACAATGACTCAACGCCCCCTCCACCGTCAGCCAATAAGAAGCACAAGTCGACACACAGCGCTGGCGCAGGCACGCTAGCAGACGTTGTTGCACAAAGCCTTCAGGTGGCCGTCATAAACGAGGGGAGCCCAGAATGGCTCTTGACCAACGAGCAGTGGGCTCAGGTGGAAGTAAGAATCCTGGAGTTCATCAACACTGAGATTCTTTCTTCTACCGGTTTTGTGCCGAAATTCGGGCCGTTATCGAATGTTAAGGGCTTCAAAATTTTAACATGTAGGGACGAACCCACTCTAAAATGGCTCCAGTCAAAAATAAATGAAATAAAAGACCTGCTTGAGGGGGTAACTTTGAAAGTTGCCTCTAAAAGCAACCTCCCTACCAGACCTAAAGTCCGCATTAACGTGCCGGGCCCGCTCATCTCTAAGGAACTCTTAAAAAACCTCCTCCGGGGTCAGAACTCGAACTTCCCTAGTGGTGATTGGAAGGTTCTGGAAATGGAAGCACCCTCCAAAACTGGCCAGGAAGCCATTGTCATGCTGAATCATGAAACAATGGCAATGCTTCCATCCAGAGGCTTTAAATTGATGGTGGGCATAAATGAGGTTTGGGTGCGTCCGCTTACGGCAGCCAACCTACATAACAAAAATAAAAGTAAAAATGATGAAGGTGCTACAATTAAACATCCAGCATAGTAAGTTGGCCTCGGCCACCTTAACCTCATTTTTGTCAAAAGATGATATTGATATCGCCCTTATTCAGGAGCCCTGGATCAACAGCGGCAGGATCTGCGGACTCAGGTCCAAGGATTATATCCTCTACTTTCATAAAGGGCCTACAGAAGGTAACTATCGGACATGTATAGTGGCAAAAAAATGTTTAAATCTTTTCCTCTTATCTTCCCATAGTAGTGCAGACATGACGACGGTGAAGTGCGAAAGAAAGGGGGCCCCGCCCCTGATCTTAGCCTCCGTCTACATGCCAGGTGATTCACCGGGGCCACTGTCGTCAACCGCTTTTGATGACCTCGTTACAACAACAGGTAAGAAAGGTTGGGACTTCCTAGTTGGCTGTGACGCAAATGCTCATCATCTACAATGGGGGAGTACGGACACAAATAAAAGAGGTGAGTCACTTTTTGAATTTATCATTAAGGGAAACTTGTTGATTTTAAATAAAGGTAACGAACCAACCTTCGTTACAAGAAACAGAAGAGAGGTGCTTGATGTGACACTTTCTACTAACTCCGACTCGATCGCAGTTAGTAACTCGAAGGTCGCAAGTAATGTTACATTCTCAGACCATAGAATGATAATATTCCAAATAGAACATAAAATTGAAACTCCGAAACCCTATAGAAATCCCAGGAAAACAAACTGGGAAGCCTTCAATACAAGACTGGCCTCATCTTTGGGTCGTTATGAAAATCAACCACTGACAAATTACTCGCTGATTGAAAAGCATGTTAGTGAACTAACGTCAGCCATTATTAATGCTTTTGAAAATTCTTGCCCCATAACCAAAGGAAAAGGCAAACTCAACCCCGTATGGTGGTCAAAAGAGCTGTCAGTCCTCAGAAAAAACTCAAGGAGGCTGTTCAACAGAGCGAAGCGTAGTAATGAACCAGCTGACTGGGATCTCTTCAAGATCAGTAAAAACATGTATAAAAATCGAACAACCTATGCAAAAAGAGCAGCCTGGCAATCATTTTGCACAGACATTGAGTCAACAAATGAATCTGCCAGGCTCAGGAAAGTAATGTCTAAGGTTCACATCCCTCCAGGCTTTTTAAAAAGACCTGATGGAACCTGGACGGACTCCTGCTCCGAAACTTTAGAGTCACTTTTGAGCACTCACTTCCTAGGATGTACTATCGATACACCTTCTGTGGACAGAGGCCCCAACATAAGTGAAATCTCTAACATAGGTACCCAAATAGTAGATAGTAGAAAGGTGGCTTGGGCCATTGACTCCTTCTCAGCATACAAGTCTCCAGGGCCTGATGGAATAATTCCAATTATGCTCCAAAGCTCTAAAGACATAATTGTTCCAATTCTAGTGGACATATTTAGGGGTTGTCTTAACATATTCCCTCTAGTTGGAGAGAAGTCAACGTCATTTTCATGGTGCAGGGAACTAAGTCCCCGGGAACCAAGTCCACCGAGGGCATTTGTTCTCATTTAATGGGAACTAAATCCACTTTAACGAAGTGGACTTAGTTCCCAGGCAAGGTGAGCAAGTAGTCCACTTCTTTATGAGAACTAAGTACACATTTTGAAATATGGAGAGGGAACTAACTTCCAACGATAAAAATTACAAAAATTCAAAATTGCGCGAAAACTTTGCAAACACCCAACCTCGCACCTACCCCAAATCCTATAGTGAGCCCAAGCAGGGGCCCGCCAACCATTGACGGAATTCCGTTACAGGTTTCGGGTACTGCCAAATATCTTGGCGTTGTTCTTGATCGTAAACTAAACTGGAAAGAAAATATTAAAGAAAGAGAGAAAAAAGCCTCAATAACTTTCTACACTTGCAGTAGAATTTTTGGTAAAAGATGGGGTCCCCGCCCCAGAACCATTCATTGGATGTACACAACCATTATAAGGCCAATTCTTACGTACGCATGCATGGTCTGGTGGCCAGCCTTAGATAAGGAAACCACTCTTAAGACCATGACAAAAATCCAAAGAATAGCGTGTATCGGCACAACCAGTGCTATGAGAACTACACCAACGGCAGCCCTAGAAACATTCCTTTCACTTGCCCCACTCGATCTATTTACAAAAGAGATGGCGGCCAAAAGTGCTTTAAGACTTAAACAGTCTAATAACTGGAAAAGAGGCCACTACGGTCATAAAATAATAACGAACTTTACGGACATAGACACTCAAACAGACTACATCACATCACGCATAGATTTTAACCCAGTGGCCATGACAGATATTCCAACAAGGGAATTCTGGAATGAAATGCAAATCATGTTTCGGTGTTTACTGACGGTTCTAAGACAAAAGAGGGGGTAGGGTCAGGTATCTACTCGGTAAACCCACCTATCAACAGATCAATGAAGCTTCCAAACTTTTGCAGTGTATTCCAAGCGGAGGTGCTTGCAGTTTGCGAAGCCGCGAAATATCTAATCTCTAATGAAGTAGTCAATAGTAATATCGACATCTTCATAGGTAGCCAGGCGGCCATTAGGGCCATTTCTTCAATCACTGTAAAGTCCAAACTGGTGGATCGTTGTCGGATTGAGCTTAGAGCTCTAGGCGCAACGAACACTGTTACCCTAAAATGGGTCCCAGGACATCGTGATATTATGGGGAATGAAATGGCAGATGAACTGGCCAAAAACGGATCATCTCTCGATCCAAGCCAGGTCGAATCCTCTATACTTGTGCCACTGGAGCAGGTTAAAAGAGAAATTCACCAGAATTTCCTCGAAGCTGCAGACGTCAGATGGTCATCAATTGACACTTGTCGGGTTTCAAGAAATGTATGGCCGAATATTTCGAAGAAAAGAACTGAATATTTACTTAAGATAAGCAGACCTCAACTATCGCTCCTAGTTGGAATCCTTACGGGACACAACTCAATGGGAACCCACATGAGGAGAATGGGCATTAGCCCATCGGACTTATGTAGAGGGTGTCAAGATGAAGAGGCGGAAGAGGGCTCATCCCATTTCCTTTGCGAATGCCCCAGCTTAGCTAGAACTAGAAAAGAAGCCCTCGGAGAATATTTTTTCGACGAAATGGGCGACATCTCTTCCTTGCCACTAAAGAATATCCTGAAATTCATTCAGAATTTCCCTAATTTTTTCAGATTTTTATTTCACCCCCCTGGTCTCCCTTTTTTCACTTCAAGGTACAAATAATGGAGTTAGGGTGATTCTTATAACACACGAAAAAAAAAATCAGAATTTATAGATTAGATTCAGATAAAAAAAAATCGCATCGGAGGGGGGGTCTATTTCCCCCCGTTCAGGCAGGAGGTAAAATTTTCTAAAAATTTGACCTGGAATTGAAAAAAAAATATTAAAAACAACGGGACCACTAACAGTGGCATGCTTAAGCTTTTTTCAAAGCCATGAATCCAGTCTCTAATATGTTTTTTAAATCAAGTTTTTGTTGTCAATAGTTTCTAAAAAAAATAGTTTTGAAACGTAAGAAATTATTACTTTTGTTTTTATTTTTAAGCTTGAATACTATTTTTTCAAAAACTATTTACAATAAAAACTTTACTTAAAAAGCATATTAGAGAGTGGATTTATGGTTTCAAAAAAAGCTATAGCATGTTATTGTAGGTCTGAAAAAATTAGGAAAAATGTTGTTCTCTATTTAGAGTCTTTTGATGCCTATCCAAGTTGGGATTTCAAAAAAACCCAATATAAGGACCACCCTAATATATAAAGTACGTACTTTAGAATCACCTTAAATAATGGGACAAGTAATTTTTTTCGTAAATCGCTTTCTTGTATTACATTTTTTTTTTTGGACTTAGTTGTTCAGTTTATATTTTATGAGCGCTCACTGAGCTGACGGAGCAAACATTTTTTTTACTTATGTCGTTTTTCATTGTTGAAAAGATTTGATCTTTTTGTGAAAAGATTTGCATTTATTCTACTTTTTCATGTTTTATTCAAAAAAAGATGAGATCTGAAGAAGAAAGATACGATCTTTCTATGCTCTATCCAACAAAAATTGTCAGTAAAGGGAAGATAGGACGTTTGCCTCTCAGTCTGGTTGCATTGGCTTGCATACATCTGTCTCAAGTCAAAGCTCTCACAGGGTTTCCGTACTTTGAATTATAAATTGCCACAAATCGAAGAACAATGTGCATATGGTTACCATTGATACCATTTCAAACATATTAAAAAAAAGATCCATTTATCTTTTTTTACCACAGCACATCTTTTTAAATGAATTTGATCACGTAACGCTTTGTGAATGTTTCAAAACTTAGCGCAAATAACTTTTTTCTTCTTAAAGACTAAAATCATACAAATTTTAAGTGGATTTTATAGCTTTATTCAAATATACAAACAAATAATAAGGGGACAATCAAAACGACAACACTTTTGGCTCTCATCTTTATAAATATTGTTCTCAAAAGCTTCACAACTGAAAGTTCTTTCATAAAAACCACTGAAAAAGCTCTTTCGTACTGTTGCAACATGGCAAAGGCAACTCTGTTGGAATTTGATTTTTTTGTTTTATTTCACACAGCGAAGGTAGAAGCGAAAGCGAGTATACGATCAGAATGCTTTTGGCATTGAAAGACGACGGTCATGTTGGAGCGTACGAAATGTTTCAAGGAGTTACAACAACAATTCCTGTATGTTTATCAGTGGTTTAGTATCTTTTTCAGTGGCGGGTTTGTTATTTGAGTGTTGTGATGGTATACACTAGCGCCACTGTTTTGAAAAAAGCTCGCCCATAAGCCCTGTACTGACAATTTTTGCTGGATAGACTATAGTTTGGGAGATTTGATCTGCTTTCACTAATACATGCAAACACTTTCCTGTCAAACAGCAAATCGCAGTTGGGCATGTTTTTATTTTTTTGTTTTGCATTATTCTTGTACGACATCTTACGTGATGTTTATTTGTATGCGTGTATGTGTGCTTTGTGTGTAATTGAATCTGCTCAAAAGTACGCCCAGATGTTTCATTCAAGACAGAATTCTTGATTTTAAAATCAAATCTTTCATATTTCAATGAAAAACGACATTAGTATTTGACAGCAAAACTGGGGAAATTCTCTGAGCCCTCAGAAATATATACTGGCCAAGTGATTTATTTGACAGAATTTTTGTCTTTTTTTTTTGTACTTTTTTTTTCGTCGCCAATTTTATGTACCTTAGGGAGCACGGACCGATCGTTCAAAGGAAACGCACAAAGCTCAGCTTACGACTAAAATTTATTAATACATAAAATGATAAAAAGACTTAATACTAAAGAGAAAACATAATGAGATAAGAAATCTATGCTACAGTGTTAGCTATAAGTATTCATACGTGTCAAAAACCTAGACGTAAGCCTCCACACCACTGCATGGTGGAAACCCGTCGAGCTTTCTTCTATTTTGTTTGCACTTTTTCCGTGAATAAGCTCATGAATGAAGTTTTGTACACATCATCGATCAAACACCTACCAAACCGAGGGTTGTCACGCAGTATCAAAATATTTTGTGAGCAGCAGTTGTGAGTGACAAACCATCATTCAGCATGTACACATTATCAGTTCTGTTTGATATCCAACACGGGTGACAATCAAGTTTGATAATGTGTACCTACCACGCTTTAGATTGATTTGTTCAATTATTTGTTCGAGGGAGATTTGACAAGATTAATTTTTAATCTTGTTGATTAACGAAGACAATTCGTATGGTAAATCTTGGAGATTTAAAGAAGATTTGAGGTAAATCTTATTAAATCTCGGTTTAGTGTTCGGTGGAAACGTAGTATAAGACGTCAAAACAAAGCTCTCCGCCAAAATTCAGCTTTGTCGGAATTTTTTCGAAGTTTTGCCATTTTTTTGTCTAATTTTTCTGGGATAACAAGCCATTTGTATTAAGTTCAGTTCAACTTACATGATTTTTTCAACAAAAATCCCTCACTATGTCACTGATGAGTCCAAGTGAGTAAGCCGAACGAAGCGCCAATTTGTAGGACTAAAGGCCATTAAAAGCTATTTTTAATCAAAAAGTATTTGATTGGCAGTAGATTTGTTTAACGAAAAAAAAATGCAATAGGCAACGCTGGTCTTTATATGCCATCTACCTATCCTCGCGTTCCAATGTTTATTCGCTAGGCTATCGGGTTATCCCAAAAATTTCGAGATAAGGCCTGGTTCACACGAGATTGTACCGCACGATTTTTTGCAGTATAAATCCGTGCGAATGAGCAGTGGCGTATATATTTTACATAGAACCTTTCACACGACGTTTGTACGGCAAGAAAACGTACTCAGCTAAGTACGTTTATCGAAAACTCAACGGACTTATAAAAAAAAAGAATGAACTGCGACGTACCGTCTTCCAATGGCGTATAGTTTTATATAGTCTCGTTCACACGGTTTAAATTCACGTTGGGTATTTGTTCGTTGGCATCGAATGAGCTTCAGTGGAGAGAAAAGCCGATGTACACAAACAAAAATTATTCGACCAATATGGTTAGTTTAAAAAAATTATAACTCCGGTGATACTCATTGGATCTTGTTGGTTAAGGTCTTAAAATAAAGAAGAGGAATGAGGCAATAAACATGCGTTTTTAGTTTTTCAAATTTATAAAAATTTTCATCAACATATGAATTTAGAATAAAATAAATGGAAATTAATTGGGCTTTATTCACCGTTTTAGTATGAACATTTTTGCCCCTCCTTAATGGTTTTTTTACACAATATAGTCCGTTATGTCAGCTTTCTTTAAAGACCTTAACCTTGAAGATTCAATCAATAGAACGGGAGCTATAATTTCCTAAAGCCATCCATATCAAATTTTAATAAAAAAAAACTCCATGTAGATAACGGGATCTTCTCGCTGGTGGATGGTCGTGGACAATGGTCCAAGCAGGTAATTTCAATGCAATTGTTTTGATTTTTCGAACAATTTAAAATCAAGATTGTGGCGCTTATATACCACGTAGGATAATGAATGAGGTATCAAAACAACCGTAATTCTACTGTTGAATAAATCAACGTTGAATAAAACATCAGAAATTTGAGAAGATGTACTTTGTACTTGTATGTATATTTAATTCACTTTTATACAGAGCTTCTAAATTTTCCTATTGAAGGAATAATAAAGTTAACATTTATTTGATTTATTAATATTATACCTACATTTGTTTTGATGCTTAGATTCGTATATATGTTATGCTTAATATGCTTAAATTCTGATATGTTATATGTTAAATTAAATTAAGTGATGAAAGGCTCGAAACTGGGATTTCTTGATTTTTCGGCGGTGTCCATCCAATAAATGCCGCCATTTTATTTGTCAACCACCACGTTGCCATTTTGCCCATCTATTGCAATGGTGCCATTTTGCCCATCTATTGCCGTGGTGCCCATTTTATATCTCTTGCCGTGAGTGCTTCCAAGTTCGGTAACACTCCCCCCCGGTAAATTGGGGAATCCCAAATTACCGTCTTCACCGAACTGCCTTACGTCCAACACTGCCAATTTGACCACTGGTCTTGTATATATGCCGGAAGATGTCTGCACTACTGCACTGCGTACTACACCATCACCCCCTGGCAATGCTTTTATGACCTTGCCCATAGGCCAAGATTTTCGTGGACTATTTGAGTCCACAATTATTACTATGTCGCCTTCCGTTATGATACGTCCCGAGTTGAACCACTTCGTTCGCCGTGTTAGGTTGGGTAAGTATTCAAGTAGCCATCGCTGCCAAAATGAATTTGCATACTTTTCGCTCATGATCCAGTTCTTTTTTAAGGCTGCTCCACTTTCGATTACATCCCCTTTAATTTTTAGTCCACTAGATGAACCCACTAAGAAGTGGTTCGGTGTAAGGGCTTCCTTGTCATCTTCCTCGATAGGAACATAGGTGAGCGGTCGAGTATTGACTATGTTTTCTACCTCTGCCATCATACTCAGTAGCAGCTCATCAGTTGGGTTGCTGCTTGGGGTAATTTCAGCCAGGGTCTGCTTAACTGAGCGGACTAGACGCTCCCAGCATCCACCCATATGCGGAGATGCTGGTGGTATAAATTTCCACGTGAGCTGCATCTCAAATTCCTTTGTAATCTTTTTCTGGTCTAACTTTTCTATGGCCTGCTTAAGCTCTTCACTTGCACCTCGGAAATTGGTTCCATTATCGGAATATATTTCGAACGGCATGCCTCTTCTCGCAATAAAGCGCTTTAATCCCAAGATGCATGAATCGCTTGAGAGGCTGTGAGCGATCTCAATATGTATAGCTCTTACTGTCAAGCATGTCAGCAGCATTCCCCACCGTTTCTCTCTATGCCTACCGACCTTTACATGGAGAGGGCCAAAATAATCGATGCCTACGTATGAGAAAGCTCTTGTGTATGCACTAAGTCGAGCTGCCGGAAGTTGACCCATTATAGGAGGACTCGGAACTGCCAGTCTCTTTTTGCAATAGTTACATTTTCGTTTGATTTTGTTGAGCAGGCTTCGAAGATTGGAGATGTGATATATTTGTCTCATCTCGTTGACTACGGTTTCGTTGTAAAGGTGGTGATAACGATTATGATAATTCGTGATTAAAAGACTAGTGATGTAATGATTTTTTGGAAGTATTATTGGTCTTTTAACTTCTTCTTGTACTATTGGAGCCCTATCTATGCGGCCTTTAATACGTAGAACTGCATTTTCATCCATATAAGGGCTCAATCTGTAGATAACACTGGATTTAGTCAGCTGTATAACTTCTAAGGATTTGTTCGCGGTGTGAAAATTCTCATATTCCGATCTCAACCCTTCTCTCTGACATATTCTATAAAGGCAGTTTTCGGCACGTTGGATCTCTGCAGAAGTAAAGAAGTCCGACCCTTTAACATTTCGCTTGTAACATTTTATATCTATAAAGCGATATACATACATGGTGGTGCGAACAATTCTGGTCCATTGAGAAAAACGCGTATAATCAATGATGGGTTGGTTGTCGTTAAGTTCTTGAAAGCAGCAAATCTTTACTTCGTGATCTCCGGCACATCCTGTACATTCGTGGGGCTTTGATTTTTCCCAACTTTCTTCTGGTGTATAGAGAAAGTTTGGGCCTTTGTACCATCTGGAATTTGAATGAAACTCTTTGTCGGGTTTCTGCTTTGTAGCGTCATCAGCAACATTTTCTTTAGTTGAGATCCATCTCCATTCCTTCTCATTGGAGGATTCAAGAATTTCACTAATTCTGTAAGCGACAAACTGTTTATATTTTCGGTGCTCTGATTTTATCCAACAAAGCACTATCCTTGAGTCTGTCCAGTAAAACGTTTCATTGATGTCAATCGAGTGACTTTTTGCTATTGTTTGCGCCCATCTAGTACCTAGCACAGCGGCTTCTAGTTCCATTCGTGGTATGGATATGGTTTTGATCGGACCCACCTTAGTCTTTGCTCCTATAAGAGCGCATTCTATTAAATTTTGTGACTTTACTCTGAAATACGCAACAGCTGCATAGGCAGATTCACTTGCATCTACGAATATGTGTAATTGAACACAGTTTTTTGTATCAAATCTTAAATTTGATAGGTATGTTCTCCTGATTGTTACTTCTCGAATTTTTGGAATAAGTCTCAGCCACTCTCTCCATCTATCGAAATGAAGGTTACTTATTTGTTGATCCCAATCAGTTGACGAACGCCAGATATCCTGAAGTAGAATTTTGAGGATGACGACAAAATTCGCTATTAGCCCCAGTGGATCAAATACGCACATAAGAACTTTTAAAACCTCTCTTTTGGTAGGGATAGTTTTTCCCAGCATGACATCGATTCTTATGCTCTTTTGTTGCAGAGTAAACAAAAATATATCTGTTTGTGGTGTCCACCACATCCCAAGTAATTTTTCTGCTTTATCTGCAAGGTTTAAACTGGTTAGTAGTTTGTTTTCATTCACAGACTTTTTCGGAAGTGCATCAAGGATGACTTTAGAATTAGAGAGAAAATTTCGAATCTCGAAGCCCGCTTGGCTATGAATGTATATAACGTCCTTTGCTAACTTAATTGCCTCTTCTTCATCATCGATGCTGTCGAGGAAGTCATCAACATAATGGTTTTCGATTACTGCTCTTGATGCTCTAGGAAACTGGCCAGCGAAGTTCTTAGCATTTTGGTTTTTTATAAACTGGGCACAATAAGGAGAGCAAGTAGACCCAAAAGTCATTACAGACATTTTATATTCTTCCACTTCGTTTGTTTTTTCATCAAGCCATAAAAATCTTTGTGAGTCTTGATCAATCGTTTTAATTTTTACCTGGTGGAACATTTCGCGTATATCAGCAGAAAGAGCGAATCTACGTTCTCTGAACCGGAAAAGAATAGATATCAAGGCTGGAACCTCGTCAGGTCCTGTTAAAAGAACCGAGTTTAGTGAGACGCCTTCCACCTTGGCCGCTGCATCCCAAACAATACGCACCTTATTTGGTTTGTTAGGGTTGATCACCGGAAATATTGGAAGGTACCAGGTGCGGCTACTATAATTTGACGCCTCTGCAGGGTTCAGTTTTGTTGCATAGCCTTTTGCAATATAATCTTTTATGGTCTGGTCAATTTTAGATCGAATCTCGGGTTCCTTGGATAATTTTTTCTCAAGACATCTTAATCGTTTCTCGGCCATCTGTTTGCTTTTAGGAAGTGACAAGTCATCATACTTCCACAGAAGTGGAACGGAATAATTTCGTCCATCAAACGATGTTTCCGCCTCAAGCTTCTGCTTCGCTCTCTCATCACAGGCTGATAGAACTTTTTTGAAGTCGGAGGTTCCTGCCGCATCAATCTTAAAGTATTCCTTCATGAGTTTGTGCATTTCCGCACTAATACTGTTTTGGCATTCACATATGTGGAATTGGTAAGAATCTCCTACTGTTGAATCTTTATCACTCTTAAATAATGTTGACCCAAAAACTGTCCAACCTATTCTTGTTTTGATAGCAACGGGTTGAGTCGCATTGCCTTCTACTGATTTAAGAGGAATGCCCAGATTCCAGTGTTGCAATCCAATTAATATTCTTGGTTTAGCATTTGTGTAGGACGCAAGGGGTAGATTCCTTAGATGACTGTACGATTTTGTTAATGCCTGTATATTGAGGGATTGCTTTGGAAGGTCCAGTGATTTAACGGTGTGCACATTTGGTAGATTAAATCTTTTCCGTATTCCATCAGAGCCTGAAATTTCCAAGTTTATCATTCTGGAATCGTTTTCGTCCCTATGGGTATTTCCGGTCCACTTTAGACAAAGTGGTTCAAGTTTACCTCTCGCTTTAAGTAGCTGAGCAAGTTCTTCATCGATAAGGGTAACTGATGACCCGTCATCTAAAAACGCGTATGTGTCTACCTCACTCTCTTCGAAATATAAGGTAACTGGAAGAATTTTAAATAGCATTTGACCTTTACCTTGTCTATTGACGGGACAGCTAAGGTGTGTACCTATATTTCCAGTTGTTGCTTTATGCTCTTCGTTGATTGATGTTCTTTGATCTTCAGTTTCACGAATTATATGCAAGAGGGCATTGTGTCTAAAGGAGCAACCTTGGAGTCCACAAACTGCAGATGAGGTGCACCGACGCCTTCCATGCTGGCGCAAGCAAGTTCGGCAGATGAAGCAGCGCCTAATGACATCCCATCTCTCTTTAGGATTCATTTTCAAAAAACTTTCGCAGACTGTTAGTGATGGACACAATTTTTCACAAACTGGGCATCCTCGAACGCCTTTTCTGTCATCCTGCTCATGAATGTTCATAAAACCTCTGGATCTCTTTGTTATTTTAGGCTCGGAAACATCTTGTACTGAAATTGTCACCTCTGTGGCAGCCTTGGCTATTTGTGAAAGCCAAATTCTAAATGTACTTAAGTTTATATCGCCTTGTGATTGTTTGAACATTCCCCAATTAAGCTTTAGCTGAGAGGGTAACCTATCGACAAGCTCTTGTAACAAAAGGGGGTTGTTTAAATGTGAAGATAGTCCAGCTGCTTGCATAACACTGCACACATTACCTACTGAGAGCGAAAAGTTGATTAAAGTTTCTAATTTGTCGGCCTTTGGATAGGGTTCATTGCGAATTTTCGATAGAAGTGACTGTATGATTATCTCCGGACGTCCATACAACATCTTTAAGGTTTTCACGACCTCGTTCACCTGATCAGGATAAATGAGCTGAAATCTAACTGCTTCAAGGGCTTGTCCAGTCAAGCAACGCTGTAAACGTTGCAGGTTCTCGTGATTATTGTATGCACATGTCACTGAAGTGTTTTCAAACCAAGAGATAAACATTGGCCATTCTTCTGCTTTGCCAGAAAATTTTACACATTCTTTGGACATAATTTGCCTTGTTGCTAACTGCTGTTTAGTTAACGGCGGTGGTGAATGAACTACTAAAGAGCTTTCTGGCAAAGGTATGGTTTGGCCTTTCGGAAGACTATTTATGCCTGAA
The DNA here is from genome assembly GCA_963921185.1 of Dasysyrphus tricinctus. Classification (NCBI taxonomy): domain Eukaryota; kingdom Metazoa; phylum Arthropoda; class Insecta; order Diptera; family Syrphidae; genus Dasysyrphus; species Dasysyrphus tricinctus. Next base: position 172,814,384 of record OY992531.1, on the reverse strand, counting down.
GGATTGAAAAGATTACCAGCAAAGTTACAAGCTGACGTATTGGAAATATTTGGAATGAGAGAATAATTTTTGGGATCTCGAGATTCTTCTTTTTTTGTTTTATTATCACCCTGATGACGTGTATCATTAACCCATTCTTCAATACGTTCCCTTTCAAAGTGAACATCTTCGTTTGACTCGTCCTCCTCTTCCGAAAAAACCTGTTCTAATATTTCATATTTCTTTTTTAGATAGTCTTGTTCTCTTTTTTCACGTAGTCTAGTCTCTTCTTCTAGCTGTCTTAGCAAGAGATTTGTTTGCCTTTGAGATGATTTAGTGGAGCTAACCTTTGATCGCGGGGCTAGAGGTAGATTTAACGAAAGTGCTTTAGTCACGGGTGCAGAAGCAGGCCTATTTTTGCCAGATGGTGGACTGGATCGAACAGGTTGAAGTGCGGCTCTATTTATAGAATGAGAATGCAAGCTATTGTTCTGCTGAATATTTATATTCGAACTGACTAACTCAACTGTGTTCATAGACACAATCGATTGAGGGACACGGCATGCTTCGCACTTCCATTCATCTAGAAGATCAACGCTATCATCTACTTTGGCGCATTGATAGTGATACCATTTTTTACATTGATCACATTCTACCATATTATCGAAGGCATCTGGTCGTGGACATTTGTTGCAATTAAAGAGGTTAAAGGGCGAAGCAGAAGGCAAAGGCATGGCAGATGGTGTAGGATCGTTAGACACATGTGACATTTGGACTTACCTGTGGCTCTGTTGCAGGTTGAAAATGGCGGCAAGTTGACGAATGAGGCAGGTGATGGTGTTAATTGGCAAGGTTTGTCTGCTCTTGGGCCAGATAAAATCAATAAAGGTGAATGGACGGCAGTGACTGGTGCAATGAATTATGTATGTGGAGTGGTTGAATGGCAATGAGATGACTCCTCCTGCGTTGATGAAGCAATGTAGATCTCTCCAAGCAATGATTAGCACGTGTATGTTGGTTATTTCAAAAAATGAAAATTTAGTATGTTGAATAAATCAACGTTGAATAAAACATCAGAAATTTGAGAAGATGTACTTTGTACTTGTATGTATATTTAATTCACTTTTATACAGAGCTTCTAAATTTTCCTATTGAAGGAATAATAAAGTTAACATTTATTTGATTTATTAATATTATACCTACATTTGTTTTGATGCTTAGATTCGTATATATGTTATGCTTAATATGCTTAAATTCTGATATGTTATATGTTAAATTAAATTAAGTGATGAAAGGCTCGAAACTGGGATTTCTTGATTTTTCGGCGGTGTCCATCCAATAAATGCCGCCATTTTATTTGTCAACCACCACGTTGCCATTTTGCCCATCTATTGCAATGGTGCCATTTTGCCCATCTATTGCCGTGGTGCCCATTTTATATCTCTTGCCGTGAGTGCTTCCAAGTTCGGTAACATCTACTTTTATGTGAAATTTAAAAACAACAAGAAAATTCATCAATGCACTAAAGAGATATGAGTTCAAAATTCAAACTTTTCCATTCATTTTCATTATACTGCAGCTATTCGATTTTTAAACGAATAAATATAAATATCGTGTGAACACCCGATATTTGTTCGGAAAAAAACGAATGCGATAAAAAACGTGCGGTACAATCTCGTGTGAACCAGGCCTAAGTTGAGTTGTTGTTGCGTCAGCGGTCATCAGCAGTTTTTTAACATGGGATTAAAACAACACAAAGCTATCCGGATAACTGAGAATTAACATCGGAACGTGCCCTATTAATGCAAAATGAAAGGGACAGATCAATAAAGTATGAAGAGGACAGGGAGAGAAATCTGACTGGAAAGATTGTTCAAATTAGGTCTGTTCGTACTCACAGAAAACAGCCAAATTCTACCCAAATCTACCAAATTTAGCCCAAAGCTGTTCGCGTGCGCCAAAAGTATGTAGTTTTTGGCAGAAGAGAACGCTCACGAGAGAGTAAAAAATGTCCCCTTCCTGACAATTTTTGCTGAATTCTGCCTAAGGAATTTGTTTGAGCAGAAATGGTAAGTGCTGTGTTCTGCGAGTTGACAACAACAACACATAAACAAAATGGCAGTTGTTTACTTTTTGTTTTGTTTTTTTTTTTTTCTTGTTGAAAGTGATTTTTTCTTATCTTTTCGTCCTTTTTTTTATTGAATAAGCTTTGTAACTATTTTAAAAATTCATTTTTTTATTTAATTCATTTTTTTATTTCTAGAATGCTGAGTTTGGGATTAATTAATACTGTGTAGTTTATTAATTAAGCCTCGTACGCAGATCGAGCTAAAATTAATAAAAAATATTAAATTTAAAGTTAAAAAAGGAAATTCTCCTGCTGTGGTTTTGTTTTCTTATTTTCTTAGTAGGTTTACAAAAGGTAAGCGCTATACTCTCTACCTCATTCAAGAATTATGATACATCAGCCTTACTAGTTTTCACCAAAAGATAATCTGAGATTTAAGGAAAAAGATTTATGTGGTGTTTCCACCGGATGAATTGATTAAAAAAAAAATTAATTCTGACAGCACACTTCAAAAGCAAAAGGGGTTTCTTCTTTTCTTATGAAGTGGGAGTGAGAAAGAATGTTTATTTGTGTCAAACAATGGAGAACTGAATCCAGCCACGAATGAATCCTTCAGCGCCATATAAAAATCGGTTAGTTTGATTTGTTCAACTTTTTGTTCTAAGGAGATTTAAGAAGATTAATTTTTAATCTTGTAGATTAACGAAAACAATTCGTATGGTAAATATAGGAGATTTAAAGAAGATTTGAGGTAAATCTTTTAATATCTCGGTTTAGTGTTCGGTGAAAACGTAGTAGTATGGTGGTTATCATGGTCAAGCAACTGATATAAGCCGTTTTCCTTTGGAGGTGGCGAAGTACTTGCGAGTAGATGAAAACCCTAATCTAGTACTACCAACTGCACATGCTCTCATGCGCGAGTAGATACATTTTACATGTGAAAGCAGTTTGATGTGTTCCATTGAAAAAAGCTGGCAAAGTACTTGCAAGTACTTCGCCACCTCCAAAGGAAAACGCCTATAGAAATACATGCTAAATGAAATTTTTCGAGCTGGCCATACACGACCGAGCCATCCAATCCATTTGGCTCGATTAGATTTCAGATTAGCTGAAAATCCAAATGATTGGCAGCCGATCACACACACACGACCGATTTTGGATTGGCGCGGGACCATTTGGCTAAACGCTAAAAGTAAAACGAGAATAGTCGGAAGCCAACTGAAGTGGTCGTACGAAATCGAGCGAAAACAAGAAATTCATATGACGCGCACATAATTGCGAAGTGGAGCTTTTCGTTTAGTTTTCGTTAACTTTTGCCGTCGGACTGACCGCTCTTTCGTAAAGGTAGAACTAGAATAGGCGGAAGCAGTTGGAAGCTTATGTCAAAATCGACCGAAAAGTAGCTTTCCGAAACGTCAATTTCATAAGTCACCCATAATGCACTTAAGTGGTTGAAAGTGGAAACAAAATGTAAATAATTTTTTGTTCAATGTTAATTTTCTCATACCTTTTCACATCACAGAGTGATAGTCTTTTTATTATTTGCTTTGCGAAACAACTTAAATTCGATGTGATATAAATTAATCAAAAGAAAATTTAAGGTTTTACTTCACTCATACCTAAAACAGAAAAAAAAGAGTTGAAAAACTATGCACCAAGCGCCAAATTCTTTATAGTTTGCCTCCACCATTTTGATTTTGCATTCGCTCACTTACGAAAGAGCGGTCGGTGAGCGCTCTTAAGCTAGAACTATAATGCTCGGGGGGGTACTTAAGTTGTCGGAAGAAAAGAAGCGAACACACGGAAAGCATATGGCACGACTATAACTGCGGAGTGGAGCGTTTCGTAAGTTTCGTTCAACTTTGCTTACGGGAGTGAGGTGCGCTCCCATGTTTTCAAACGTTCAGGATCACTCGAAAACTTATTGTAGGTACGAGACGTCATCTCTTCTCGATTTATTATTTTTATTGTTGCAATTATTACAGCCACAAACAGTAAATATCATTTTAAATAAATTTGGTAAGCAAATTAACTTTTAATACAAATTCAAGTAAGAGTAACTTTTTCGCGCCCTTAGGAAAGTTTTTCTATGCACAAATGACGTCACAACCGGTTGTTAAAATTACAACCACAAAGTGAAAAAGAGAAGTGGCGTAATCTTGTATTCCTTGATTCATGAGTAGGACCGTCAAGATTGTGGTGTTTATGCATAGAAAAAATGACAGAGCATCATATCCAATTTATTAAAAATTAATTAAAGAGTTCATAAGAACCCGTGTATGGTTAAATTTGATCCCATGGCTAAATTTTGACATTACTGAGGTGAATATAGACGTTAAAATTTAACCTGCTCAAGAGCTCGTTAAAACTTTAGCCAGTGGTTAATTTTTGACGTGTCTATGCTCATGAGGGAGTGAGCGAGATGAATGTAGATAAATATTTTATTTCGTTGTCGTAAATTCATGAATCTTATCGGTAAAATTTAAGGGCCAGTTTCAAATGTTCCTGTTTAAGTCGCGGATTATCTGGAACTTATCCGCAAGATAAACTTCAACTTTTGGTTTCAAAATGCTTCGGATAGTAATATCCGACAGATAAAGTTTCGGGTTGCCTAACCTCCGGTTTAAGTGACTGTTAAAGTTTTTATCCAGAAGATAAAAAATATTAATTTGAAACGTTTGGAAAAAATATAGTTTCAGACCTTTTTTCGTTGAAGATCGTATGCTGTAGGGTCCTAAATTTTTGGATTTATTTGAATTTCTGCAAGAATAATTTGTATAAATATCCTAAACAAAAAAAGAAGCCACTCAACCAAATTAGGCCACTGCTAGATCCGTCTATCCCGTAGTTTTTTTTTTGAAAACAATGCATAAAAGGACGAATGACATGTTAAGAACTATGCACATTATATTTTCATTGAAGCATATTATTATTTATTACATCTATTTACATTATGTATGTACATACATCTTAATTATATTCAAAATTAATAAACCGCTATGCATTCTTGAACGTTTGAGAATAGTGAAAGCGCCGAGCGGTTGTCGGAAATGTACTGTGGGGGCGGCATCACATAGTGTATAAGCACAACTCTTGTCCGAACAGCCATTCTATTTTTCACTCCTTTGTTTCTAGACCAAAATCCTAGTTCCAACGTTGATGAGTAGACATTTTGAATGCCTTACTGTTTTCATCGTTATTTATTTAATTTCGCTTTAAATCGATCTGTCGCGGTTCGTACTGAATTTAAATTTTAAAATTCAATGACATTTTAAATCAAAATGAAAAAAAATGTTTTGTTTTGACAGCAAAAATTTAATTTTCAGTATGTTTTTGATGTTTTATGTTGTTCTCAAACTGTAAATGTCTGGTAAATTTATCCACCGGTTAGTTTATCCGAGACTTTGATGATGAAACAGAAAATAAATAACAGCAACTTTTATCTGCTGGATAGGGTTGTGTGTCGGATATCTATCTGCAAGATAAACTTCAACTTTTGGTTTCAAATGTCTCGGATAGTGATATCCGACACATAAAGTTTCGGATAGCCTATCCACCGGTTCAAGTAGCTGTTAAAGCTTTTATCCAGAAGATAAGAAAAATATTAATTTGAAGCGTTTGGAAAAAATATAGTTTCAGACCATTTTTTCGTTGAAGAGCGTAAAATGCAGTCAAAAGAAGTCCTGGATTTATGGATTCATGTGAATTTTGGAAGACGAAATTACATAAATCTGTAGGTACCATTGTCCATTTTTTACAATGCTTACATAACTTACAAAAGTACACTATTTGACTCAGTAAAAGATGTTCCACGACTTTAATAAGGGCCCATGGACTCCAATTGCTTCTTAATGAGCATTTTAAGACATTAAAAAGCAACATTTTCGACTTCCCAAAAACTAACAAATTGGACATTGGCCTTTTTAGAACCAAGGTATAAAAATATCCTATAAAAGAAAGGAAGCCACTCAAGCACATTAGAACACGGCTATAGTTCCGCCAATCATTTTTATATTTTTATTGCATATTACTATTTATTTACATACATTTTAATCATATTCCAAAATTTTTAACTCCAGTGCATTTTCGGGCATGTATTGTGAGGGTTGGCCGGTGGCATCATTTGCTGCATAATCACATCGCTTGTGGTGTCTTCTTCTCTTCTTTTTGTGGAACCTATTTTCAGCACTTGTTGTTTGCAGGCAAAAATCCTAGGTCCAACATTGAGGATTGGATGTCTCTATGCCTAACTGCTAAGAGTTATTCATCGTAATATTTTGAAATTTCTCTTTAATTCGATCCATCGCGGCTCGTACTGAATTTAAATTATTGACATTTTAAATAAAAACGACAAGAGTATTATAATTTATTACAGCATTTTACATACATACATACATACACCTGAACCATATTCAAATATTAAAACCACAATGCATAGTTGAAAGGATGTTTGTCCATAGTGACACCTCTTGTGCCCTCTTCTTTTCTTCTTTATTTTCGAATAGGGATATGTTTTCTTCTTGCTTGTAGGCCAAAATCCTGGTTCCAACAGGATTGGTTACTGCTACGAGTATCCATCGAAATATAGTGAATTTCGCTTTAAATCGATCACAACAAAAACATAAATGTTAAAAAAGGAGCCAAGTTGTTATGTGTACAAGAAACTTGTGCGTGAAAAGTCTGCCAAAAAAAGTAATGAGATCTAAAATATATGCCAAGTTTTAAGTTCATGAAGTTTAATATCAAATATCTTAAGTAGAGTAATATCGAAACAATTCGAAATCATGACAGAAATTTGGTAATTAATGATTACTGATTAAAATTTGGTGGGTTCACTGGTCAAGTTTTAATACATTTTAAATTTGTGATTAAGTAAGTATTTAAGAGAAAACTTGCCAAGTAAATCCACCAAACTTTAATCAGTAATCATTAATTACCAAATTTCTGTCATGATTTGAAATTGTTTCGATATTACTCTACTTAAGATATTTCATATTAAACTTCATGAACTTAAAACTTGGCATATATTTTAGATCTCATTACTTTTTTTGGCAGACTTTTTACGCACAGGTTTCTTGTACACATAACAACTTGGCTCCTTTTTTAACATTTATGTTTTTGTTGTGATTTCACTCCTTTTTGCAAAGATTTATTTTGCCAGGTTTGAATTTCACCTGGCAAAATAAATCTACCGCTCTACAAAGTTTTATAATTCTACGACAACCGAAAGTGCTCCATAAAAATAATAGCAATTCTGATAAAATGGGTGGATGGAACCGCTCCCCTGAATGGACAATTTCAAATTTTCGATTTTTTTCCTTTCTAAGTACTTCAAGTCCTACCGACATACCAATTTTCATCGTTCTACAACAATCAGAAGTGCTCCATATAATTATAAGAATTTTTAAGAATGTGGGTGGATGCCACGGCCCCTGAATGCAAAATTCCAATTTTTCAATTTTTTTTTTCTAAGTACTTTAAGTCCTACCGACCTACCAATTTTCATCGTTCTACAACAATCGGAAGTGCTTCATATAGTTTATAAGAATTTTTAAGAATGTAGGTCGATGCCACGCCCCCTGAACTGAAACTCCCAATTTTTTGATTTTTTTCTTCTAAGTACTTCAAGGCATACCGACCTACCAATTTTCATCGTTCTACAACCATCGGAAGTGCTTCATATAATTTATAAGAATTTTTGAGAATGTGGGTGGATGCCACGCCCCCTGAACTGAATCTTCCAATTTTTCGATTTTTTTTTTCTTCTAAGTACTTCAAGGCCTACCGACATACCAATTTTCATCGTTCTACAACAATCGGAAGTGCTCCATATAATTTATAAGAATTTTTTGAGAATGTGGGTGGATACCACGCCCCCTGAATGCAAAATTCCAATTTTTCAATTTTTTTCTTTCTAAGTACTGCAAGCCCAACCGACCTACCAATTTTCATCGTTGTACAACAATCGGAAGTGCTCCATATAATTTATAAGAATTTTTAAGTATGTGGGTGGATGCCACGCCCCCTGTATGGAATATCCCAATTTTTCAATTTTTTTCTTTCTAAGAACCTCAAACCTTACTAACTTACCAATTTTCATTGTTCTACACCAATCGGAAAGGCTCCATATAATTTATAGAATATTTAAGAAAGTGGGTGAATGCCACGCCGCCTGAATAGAAAATTGCAAGTTTTCGATTTTTTCCTTTGTATGTACCACAAGGCCTACCGTTGTGCGAAATTTCAAGTTTCTACGATGTCGGGAAGTGCTCTATAATTTTGATGATCTGTCAGTGAGTCAGTGAGTCAGTCAGTTACGGTTTTTGCGATTTTTGAAGTCCTATATCTTGGAAACTACTAATGCTAAAGAGTTGAAATTTGGTGAGCCACCTGTGTTTGATCAGTTCAGCAAATACTCCGAATTTAAAGTTTCTGACTTTATTGGTACTGAAGTTAGAGGGGGGTTAAAAATCACCTGAGTTTGTTCCTGTAAAAAGGGTGTAGTGCCGCGAACTTGGCTGGGCACTACCGTGCCCTTTGATCCGTCACGGTTCGAACTGAACTCAAATCTTTAAAATCAATGACAATTTAAATCAAAACAACAATTTTGTTTTGTTTTGACAGCAAAAATTGAATTTTCAGTATGTTTTTGATGTTTTATGTTGTTCTCAAACTGTAAGTGGCTAGTAAATTAATCCACCGGTTAGTTTATCTGAGACTTTGATGATGAAACAGAAAATAAATAATAGCAACTTTTATCTGCTGGATAGGGTTATGTGTCGGATATCTATCCGAAACTTTAACCGGAACATTTGAAACTGCCCCTAATAGTTCATTCATGTCCTAACTTTGCTTTTAAGAAGTGTTGCCAAGGTGGCAACACTGTCAGAAGGACAAGAGAAGTGTTCCCATTTAACAGTTTCCCGAAATGTTGCTAATAAATCGAAAACCAAGAGTCGGACGATGATCCGAGAACTCCCGTTGGATTTAGCACCTTTGAAACCATAGGACTAAATTATTGATTTTCTCCCACCCCTCCCCTTGCACGAAGGGAGTGAAAAAAAGTAGATTTGGGAAAGGCTGAAAACAAAACCTGCCAGGCTTTAGTGTTCGATATCTTGATACATGTACATATAATCCCTCACATTCCAATTTTGGATATACATTAGGGTGTGTCACTTTGGTATGGCGAAAAAAATACTATTCAGATTTAAAATCTTATACCTGGCAAAAGTTGCATTAGAATCGTAGGAATAAGAGTATATGAATTTTTTTTTTTAATTAGATGGTGGTTTGGCTCGCTAAGCAACAAGGTTTATTTTCGAAAACTGTGTTTTTAGTACTTTTTCTGTCTTAGTCAATCTGAGCTGATTTAACTAAAATAATTTTGCATTATTATTATTATTATTATTAAATATTTAAAAGGGTTAGTATATAATTAAAAAGAGAAAAATTTAAGGCTATACAAATTTGAATTTTTATTTTATGTCACTGAAAAAGAAAAAGACACTCAAGTTTTTTTGTCAAGAAACCTTTTTGAAATAACCATACCTAAAAAAGCATTAAAAAACGTTTTTTCGTCATATTTGGGGGTATGCTACATCATGAAATATTTTTGTTCCTTCAAAAACTCCTCCAAAAACTGAAACTCAAATTTCCCTTTATTAAAAATCCATTTTTAAATCGTTTGACTTCTCACGCCGAAATCCAAAGTTGAATTTTGTCCATCTTTTAAAAATGTTCACAGAACACTTTTCTCTAATTTTCAGTTTCTCGAATATAACAAATCCTAAGACGTTCATGGGATTTTATTGTACAAATAATCAAAGGGGTCATTGAAGATGAGAAAACCGCGGAGTGCAAATTAGAGGGTGCATTTTGGAGAGGGGATGCTTTTGCACCCCCCTTTATAAAATGCACCCTCTCATTTAATAGCTCTGGGCGGTTTTGTCATCTTCAATGACCCCTTTGAAGATTGTTACAGTAAAATCACACGAACGTCTTAGTTCCTTATTGCCCTGTTTTTTAGGACATAATCAATAGCCTTAAACCTAAAACAAAAGTTTTTGGTGTTCTTTTCAAGCTTTTTTAGCAACCAAAGCCAATAACTAAAACAAAAATTCCAAATGAAGAATTTAATTTTAATATGTAAATCCACTTTTGGAAGGTACCTATTAGATGTGGAAATCCAGAGTTGAAATAAATGACACACCCTAATATACATCCACACCCAAAATTTGCTGTCGGCTCTTAGACTGCTTTATGTACATATGTACATACAATGAACATATTTATTCTTTATTTCTTATTAAGAACTTTTATGTTTTTTTAGTGAGAAAATATTAAGAATATCGATTTTTGTTCTAAATAAAAAAACTTCAACCATAAAACTATTCTTTTCTTTTGCCAAGCTGATAGTCCAGTAAATAGAGAGGTTTTACCCTGCAAAAGGTCGGGAAGTTTTAAATTTTTGATATGTTATATGGCATGATTGGCAGATGAAAATTCCAAATTTCCACAACCACGCCCCCTCCGCCTCCGCCCCCTTCAAAAACCTGCAAAAACTACAAAAAATTGGCACTTTTTTCAGTTTTTTGCTTATAATTTCTTTCCGGTATATTTTGACGGCAAAAAAATATAAGAAACATTTGGAGACAATCAAATTTCCTACAAATATGACTGAAAAAGTGTTTTTGTACAACCATTAAAAACGGCGCTGTGGAGCTCCCAAAAAAGGCTAACATTGCATATTTTGTAAGATTTTCAGTTTCTTCCCTCTTTACAGCACAGTAACTCCTCAACCGTCAAGTTAAGGGCAACATTTTTCATAATCAATCTTGTAGATAATTTGAATAATTTTGAATGAACAAGAACAACTTGTGTGTGTTACCACCAAGTATATAGGCTGGAGTTATAGCTATTTCACGAGAGCCACCTCGATCATCAGACTCCTTTAGTGGTGCTTAGTCTGGTTATGCTCGTATTAATTGAAAAACTCTTTGCCGCCATATGGAAGCGAACCATGAACCTTGCGATTCAGAGGCCGATGCACTACACACCGCGCCATTGAAGCCACAAGGTTAGCTCTATCCCTATGCAGGTTTCGTTGTTTATCAATTGCAAAAGCGACTAGCATTTTTATTAACACACACAAGCTTGCTATTGTTCAGTCGGTTTCTTTCTTTTTTCCCCATGCACCGATTCATCACCGATTATCTTGTAGATAATTTAATTGGCTACCAATTTCATGTAACTACAGTCAACGTCCTCTAAGTCGAACTTCGCCTAAGTCGAATTTTTGTCACCATGTTTGTTGTATACTCCTCTCATTGGCTTCAAGGCCGCTTATGGAAGCATATTCATCGTCAATAGCTCTAGATGCCGATAACAGAGCTTGAGATCTCAATAAAAAAGATCCAGCTGTATCTCGTGACATTATAAATACAAGGTGTAATATGTCAAACGCAATGTGCAACTAGAGAATAGCTTCTCCGAACTGTTCAAAACATGTACACTGCGCTCGGCGAGGAAATGCGATAGCTTTTTTGTCTTTTTTAATCTCCTTCTGGAACAGATAGCGCATAGAGCAGCTGTCAACACAGAATGCCCTATCTTGTGTTCCATTGTGTCTTTATAGAGTTCTTCATGCTGATTGAAGCACAGGTGAAACATATTGGTTTTGAAGTGAACGAGTAAAAGTCCAACTAACTGCTGTCAAGAAAAAAGCATATGTTTACAACCTAGGCGCAAACATCACTTTTATTAGCAGCAGCTTCGAAGTAGTTTAGAATTTCATTTACCTTGTAGTCAATACTCTTATTTACTCCACGGATGACACCTATGTGTATATTCAACGAAAAAATACTTTTGGAAACCACTGCTAATAATCAGTTTGTCAATCAATAAGGTTCAACACTCTTCTTACGCTCAAGACACTCCTACTCTCGGTAAGGTGAAAATCAGAAATGAGAACTGATACTCGGCTCTTTCGCAAGTAATACTCGTATTGTTCCAAGGATTTTTGGAGGAAAAAGCATCACAAACGTGTGCTCAATGATTTGTTCAAAGACAATGTAGTCCAAAAAGTAAAAATACGTTGACTTGGCAAAGCTAGATTTTGCGAATGGGAAACTATGCTCCAGCCTTTTGAGTTCCTGAATCCCAAGTTGAAGGCAATAAAAAAGATCGAACCTTTGGTTTAGAGGGTAAGCCATCACCAGAGCACTAGTGGTTTTGGCTGGCCCTTCATGGGCCATGTGAACAACACCCGAATTTTAATAATTTTTTCTGAAAATATTATGTTTTAAAAAAGTGGGAGCGGCAGTGGGTGGAAATTAATTGTATCGGTTTTTCATCTCGTCAATTAACATGTCTATAAATTTCATCAAAACCAGTACCTAAACTGCCGTCACAAGGAAAAAGAGTATATCTCAATTTTAATAGTTTTGAGAGATTGATTTTAATGGTTTTGCTTTTCTCGCCTTCAAATTTAATAACATTGAATATCTTAAAGAACGATTTCTTATAAGGAAAAATTATGTTATTTTACTATGCGTATAAACTATAGTAATTTTGGTGATGACCTAGAAAATTGAACCTCCGACTTTTAGGCTTAGTATAGGAACATAAGCAACTTGCTTGAAATTTGAATTAAAATTTGCGTTCGTGATTTTTAGCCATTTACAGTTGGAAACATGAATTTTAGGCTTACACAAATATAATATTATACTATTTAACGGTTCCAATTTTGGTACTGCTCAATTTGTAATTTTGCGCTTACGACCTTTTTTCTTATAGTGGTTTAGTTAAGCATTATCTCAAAAAAATAGAGCTAAAACACCGGGTTCAGAATATCGTGATGTCTATTAAGATTTTGGGACTCTCCTATGTATGCTTCCATCGATTCTGGTGGTTAGTCAAATCGGTAATAAAATTTCTACGGGACTCCAGTACACTGTATAAAACAGACAGAAAAGAAAGTGAGTTCGTAAAAAACATTTGAATAAAAAGAATTTCTCAAAATTCACCCGATTCCCCATTGTATTGGTCACAAAATGAAAATGCAGTCGACTCCCTCTAAGCCGAAATCTTCGAGTTAGAGAGAGTTTTGCAAAAATTCGATTTAGAGAGAAATAAATAAGTTTGGAAATTTGAGAGGAGTATACAACAAACATGGTGACAAAATTTTTGTCACAAGATTGATTATGAAAAAGGTTAAGGAATATACCGGAAAGAAGTGCCGATTTTTCGTAGTTTTTGCATAATTTTGAAGGGGGCGGAGAGGGTGTTGTTGTGGAATTTTGGAATTTTCATCTATCATATTACATATCAAAAATTTAGAACTACCCCACCTTTTGTAGGTTAACCCCCCTATTCTTCCCTCTATTTACTAGACTATGAGGCCAAATTAAGAACACAATTTCAAAGGAAAATGTATTCTGAAAATTTATTCATAAAATATTTTCTAAATTCCGGGCTTTCGGGAATGAAATTATTAAATTCCGAAATCCTGGGATTGAAAAAACATCCCCTAGTCGCAATCCTGATTGTAAATAGATGGTTGATTTCTTGTAATTTTATTGATGTTCTTTTATTGTTGGCGCCAAAATAATTTAAATTTCCTTCTAGGAAATCACCTTGCAACACGCAACACTAAAGATAGTACTATAATTGTCGGAGGGCCTCTAAATAAAATGTCATAAACAAAGGAAAAATAGCTTCCCCAAATTCCAATAGCCAAAAGAGGAAGTTACCCTTACCTACTGTGTTTAATCATCTGTCTATTGTTTGTATTCTTATTTCCTCAAATGTCAGTTTCACTGAAGGGAAGTGTGCTCCGAAGCGAGCCTGACTTCCGCTGCAAAAGTGAACGAAACTAAACGAAATATGTCTCACTCCGCAACTATAACAGCGTCATATGATTTCCATGTATTCTTTTCTTTTCTTCCGGCCACTTCAGTGCCCCTCCGACAGTTAAAGTTCTACTTAAGTCCTTGAAGAAAATTGATTTAGCGGTTTTATCTATAAGCTGAAGTACAGAGAATAGAGACATTCAGACAAACAGACAGACATAGTGGGATCAACTTTTTCATGCTCTCTAGCATCTGATCTAACTATCTGACTATTTTATTGGAATATCGATTTCGATTTTCTTGCAAAGTGGAAACTTGCCTTATAGTCTTTATGTTGGAGTTAGACCATACAAAAACGCACAAAACACAATAATTGCCCTATTATTTTTTCAATAACAAAGATCTAAGTTACCATGGTGAATGGTAATCAAATATTAAGCAATCTAAACATAGCTCAGTAATTAATAAAAACTTTCAAAGAATTGACCAAGCTGCAAAGTTTAAATTTCGATATAATATAAAGGGTGATTTTTTAGCTGGTTTGGTTTTGGCAACACTGGTTTTGACAGCTGACGTGTGTTTAGTACCTTGTGTCACTGTCAAACAGCTTCAGTTTGGTTTGCAATTTAACCATGGATCGTCTTACAAATGAACAACGCTTGCAAATTATTGAATTTTACTATCAAAATTCGTGCTCGGTTCGAAATGTTCATCGCGCGCTGCTGTGTTCAGCGATGAGGCTCATTTTTGGTTGAATGGGTACGTAAATAAGCATAATTGCCGCATTTGGAGTGAAGATCAGCCAGAAGCATTGCAACAGCTACCAATGCATCCCGAAAAAGCCACTGTTTGGTGCGGTTTATGGGCCGGCGGCATTATTGGGCCATATTTCTTCAAAGATGATGCGAATCGCAGCGTTACTGTCAATGGTGAACGCTACCGAGCGATGATAACAAACTTTTTTTTGTCCGAAATGGAAGTTCTTGACTTGCATGATATGTGGTTTCAACAAGACGGTGCCACATGCCACACAGCACGCGAAACAATGGCGCAATTGCGAGGCGAGTTTGGTGAACAGTTAATTTCACGTTTCGGGCCGGTCAATTGGCCGCCTAGATCGTGCGATTTGACACCATTAGATTATTTTTTGTGGGGGTATGTCAAGGCTAATGTCTATAGGGACAAGCCCGCTTCGATTGACGCACTGGAAGCCAACATCCATGCATTCATTCGTAAGATACCGGCCGATATGTGTGAAAGAGTATGCCAAAATTGGACTCAGCGGATGGGCTACCTGAGACGCAGCCGCGGTCAACATTTGCATGAAATTATCTTTAAACATTAAATTGCAAGGTTCAAACTATCGATTCAAATAAATATTTCATTCATTTTTTCGAATTTTTTGTGTTTTTTTTTTTTTTTAAGTTCTAAACCTCTTAAAAAATCACCCGTTACATTACATACCTACTTCTGCTCTGCAGTAAGTGTGGGGAATCCAGCTTGTCATATTTAACATATTGAACCTTGCACTGACAAACTGTGTGCACTTGAATCAAGCACAAAACTTGTTTGCTGTCGAAAAGACACGTGCTCTTTTAGTAAGAAATAAATAAATCACAACAGCAAATCATTTGGTGGTACTTAAATACCATGAGTCAGTTTCGAGATCACAAAAACCACCAAAGATAAAGCTTTTCTCTCGAAATAACATTAACTCTGGCTTTGATTTAAAGCCTTCAATTTTTGTACTCTCCTTCTCTCAGTTATATGTCTGTCTCTCCAATCGCGATCATAAATTGAGCTTTATACATTGGTTTGATACCGTTTTGCTTGACTTATTTTTCAATGAAAATTAATACTATAGAATTTACGTACCTACGTACATAAGTTCTATTCGTTCGAATAGTGCAGTTTCCTGGAGTCCTCGCTAATATTATAGATAAAACACTGAGTTTTTATAAAAAGAGCTAGTAAATTTGCGAGCAATGCAGTCTCTATCTGTAGATGCTTTAGAAACCGTACCTATCGACTTAAGCTTTGAATTATCTTAAACTATAACTAAACGAATATTTTCCAATTCATTAAACACTTTTCTAGTTCAATAAGTGTCTTTAAATGGGATATACGATTTTTATTTGATTTGATTAAAACTGTTTTCGTTTAAAGATCGTATTATTTTACAAATTATTTGTTTTCTTCCACCCCGCGTCTCTGTGTTTTTTTTAAATATAAAATATCTTTCTTAGCCGTGAAATTATGGAGAACGATTATACAAGTGAAAATGGAGGGCTTGTACAAAATGGATTCAAAAAAGGGATTACCGTAAACGGAAACCATTTTTGTTCATGCGAAAAAGATGAATCATTAACCGATGGACAAAATGGTAAGGTTTTTATATTTTTATAAGATTAGCTAGAACTTCAAAAATAGTATTTCCTTCATATGTAACGTTTTTTTTTTTGTTGATACAATACAATTTGTATTGAAAATTTGACAGATTAACAAAGCTTAAAACTTTACCACGTTTACGACGACTTTACGCTGTTGCATGAATACCCTTATGTGTATAATCCTAGCCCACGTTTCTTCACTTGTTCAAGTGTTTTTTTAAATCTGTTTGTACTGTACATTTTTAATGTACATAGTGACTTAGATATTTATAAATTTTCGTACTTAATTCAGAACCACTTGCATTTTTTGTAAGAACTTGAAGTTGTGTTATAGAAAGTTATGTTTCTTTAAAGTTATTTGATCCATCAAAAAAAAAAAAAAAACGGAAATAACAGCTATTTTTGCTGCATCCTGTTTGTAGATTTGCTCTATAAAAAATAAATTTAAATTTAAATAACAATCTTTTCTTAAAGTACCACGCGAAAATAAAAACAAACAAAACTAGGATAGTCTGTAAACTCTAAGTGCGAATTCCTCAAATGAGTTAACAAGCATGCATTATTATAGCTGTTTATGTAAAGTTCACATTTATATAATATCAGCAATAAAGTCGAGTTACAATGTACAATATTTGGTAAATTCGGGTACAGGTTTTATTAGAGCATAATGAGTTTAAAAAATGTATGTATATATATAGGTTAAGGTGGACCAAAAAGCTGCAACATAATACTCTAGGCGTTGCCATTGCGTTTTAATTATTTTTTCTATTTTATGTATTTTTTTTTATAAAAAGCGGGGGAAATACTGCCCCCTCCTGTAGGAATTTTTTCGTGTCTACATACAAAAAAGGCAGTTTAATTTAACCCTACAGCGACGATGAAAATGAACATTTCTTCATTTAAAGTAGATTTAGGCCCATCAAAGATGATCTTTTTTAACGATCACCGTAATGAAGTTATATTGGCAAATAGTTCACTTATTTTCAAATTGATCTTTAATTAATGAGAAAACGTGATTCACAGCTCAAACACTTCTTGTTATCCATATCTAATGTGAAGCAAATGGTTAGTTAATAGCTGGAACTAACGAAAGACATAAAAAGTGTATAAGTTTGCTGAAAATCACCCGAGTAGCTATGGCCTAAAACCGGAAATAGCAATGCGCAAACCGAAGTGATAGTGGTGGCGAAGGCTATAAAATTGATATCGCTATAATAAGGCGTGTCAAATTTTGCACGCATCCATGCGATATATTTAAGTAGTGGAAAGGTTCTAAGAAAATTGAATAATCGAGCAATAGTGATATGAACTATGAACTTTTTTTATTTATTTTAGGTGAAAAACCAATTTAATTTCATAGTTTACTTCTGTACTTATTGCTATGCAAATCTCTTGTTGATTCCCAAAAGAAAAAAGATTAAAATTAATTACATATTTCAAAACATTTTTCGCGATATTTCGCCCTATACACACGATCAATGTTCATTAAAAAGAATTATTGAAGACATTTTCTCATTAAACATTGCGAGGCAAAATTGACACATCGACCTATCAACGGAAATTGACAATAATTGTACATTAATTTGAATTTGATGCATTGGGTGTATTAAGGTAGAACTAGAATAGTCGGAAGCCAACTTAATTGGTCGTACGAAACCGCGCGAAAACAAGAAATTCATATAACATGCACATTATTGCGAAGTGGAACTTTTCGTTTGGTTTTCGGTAACTTTTGCCGTCGGACGTAAGAGCGCTCACCGACCGCTCTTTCGTAAGTGGGCGAATGAAAAGTCAAAATGGTGAAGGCAAACTAAAAAGAATTTGGCGCTTGGTGCATAGTTTGTCAACCCTTTTTTTTCTGTTTTAGGTATGAGTGAAGTAAAACCTTAAATTTTCTTTCAATTAATTTATATCACATCGAATTTTAGTGGTTTCACAAAGTAAATACATTTACATTTGTTTTCCACTTTCAACCACTTAAGTGCATTATGGGTGACTTATGAAACTGACGTTTCGGAAAGCTACTTTTCGATCGGTTTTGACATAAGCTTCCGACAGCTTCCGCCTATTCTAGTTCTACCTTTAGCAATAAAAATTAAGAAATGCAGTAAGGAATTGTTTGTTAATCAAAAAACTTCTCTAAAATTCGCGAGATTGAAGCTGTAAGCCCACCTCTCCTTTTTATTTTGTTTTATTTTTGCCACTGACCACACAGCCCAA
The DNA here is from genome assembly GCA_963921185.1 of Dasysyrphus tricinctus. Lineage (NCBI taxonomy): Eukaryota > Metazoa > Arthropoda > Insecta > Diptera > Syrphidae > Dasysyrphus > Dasysyrphus tricinctus. Next base: position 172,795,875 of record OY992531.1, on the reverse strand, counting down.
ACGCCAACATGGGTAATAACTCTCCTACAAATGGGTGGTTATTTCAATTCAATTCAATTAATTCAATTCAATTCCATTCCATTCAATTTAATTTTTATATTGAACATTATACATGCGCAGAATTTGGCTTACATCTAATACGATGGTTAGTGCGTAGGACTGTCATGCTGAAGGTGTGGGTTCGATTCCCAGCCGTGCCACCTAAAAACAGAAATGTTTTATCCAAGGTACTGCCTCTTGCGAGGAACTGACAAATCCTCCAAGAGTATATTTGTCATGAAAAGTGCTTCTCACCTAGCCGTTCGGACTCAGCAAAAAACTGTAGGTCCTCTCCATTCCTGCCATTAACACGCACACAGGAATGGTTGAGAGTTGTAAGTCACTAGGCCCTGGTTCTCCTCGAGCTGTTGCGTCACTCAATTTAGTAAGAGATACATAGAAAAATCTACATTTGTTCACACCCCTATGAACTAACCTACTAACCTTTTACTACATACACACATACATACATATGACTTAAATTAAAAATTTTATTTAATAATTACATAAAATACAAGTCAAAAAATATTAAAAAGTCAGTATAAATTGAAATCAGTCAATTTAATAAATTAAGGGGACAAACTGGTGGGAAGCGGTGAGAAGGGGAAAACTCCAAATTTGTTTGTATGCTGTGGACTTTGATGTGAGGAACAATTAAATGCAAAGTACAGTCTGTTGGTAAGAACAAAACAAAAAAATTGCCTTATAGCGAGTTTTAATATTGATAGACGACAACGCGAAAGCGACGGTATGTGAAGAATTTTTAGAATTTTAAATTAAATTAGATATCATGATGAAATGATGAAATACTATATCCAAAGTGAAGGGTTGTGTTAAATAAAAATTTCCGACACAAAACGATATAATGACGTTTAAAAAATACCAACCATGTTAAACAGACTGCAATTAATTAATTGCTAATAAGTTGAATCTATTTCAGACTGTTTGTTGTTTTTGTAAGATTTAGTTTTATTCGCAATTCTCAGGGTTTGTAACATAATAAATGTACAGAAGGTTATAGATGGAAACAAACAAAGGGAATAACCAATATAATATTCTCTGCTCATTATTAAAGCTGTGATTGGCGGAAAGGTATCTACGTTTAGGTACCTACCTGAGTACATTATATATATTTTTAAAGGCCGTTAATATTGAGTGGTTTTGCAAATTAAGAAATATGTTACGACATTGATTGGTGTTTTTATTTTCTTAAGCTTTTTAAAATAGGTACTTCTCTTTAACACAATTCAAACAATTATTAAAAATCAAACAATCTCTGTCTTTTCTATTGAATAACTTAGTTACTAGCAATATAGAGGTACACTATGTACTAGCAGTACCATTTAAATTTAAAAATTTTGCTGCAAGTCCGAAACGAGACAACATTATACAAATATATTATTGGAAAGGAAATCACTTGAACTTGTAATACTTTCAAGGTGATACAAAAAAAAAACAGAGCTGGGGTAAAGTTGGGCTTTACTGTTAGATACCTATACGGAAGTACTTCCACCTTGTTTTACCTACTACGTAGGTAATCCTTTGTTGCCAGTCGAGCATGATTCGAACTAGTTTGAAAGGTGGTATAGCAATGGGTTTTCTTCAATAATTTATTTGTTACTGAATATTTTTTTTTTATTATTTTCGATTATTGTATATTCAAATATTTATATTATAAACAGACGTATGTGTGTATATGTATGAAGGTACACCAATTTCATAGTTCTTTTTTATGTTTTTTGTTTTTTTTTTTTATAAAATGGGATGCATAATTATAGCTTATTTATTTTATATGGTTTGGTAGATGTTATTTGAGTAGCTTTTTTTTTGCTGAAAATAATACAAAATAGTTAAGACTTATAAAAATATCTATTAATCTGCAGGTGTTCGGTTAGCTTACAAATTACTACGAGTTTTAATTGCATAAAATGCTTTAAATTACAAAGCAATTTATTGCCAGTTTAAGTTATGTGTTCATTATACATGTTTATATGTTTGTATATGTAACATATGAACATGTATATGTATAATGTACACTGCAAGTTATAAGGTTAGAAACAGACATTTTTAAGAAGTTATAGGTACTGGTTATAGGAAAAAGAACACACATTTTTAAGACACAGGAGTTATTGTTCGATGTCCTATAAAAAACCTTAACCTTAAGACAAAAAAATGACCGGTAGCTCATTTTTTCGGTAACTAGTTCTTTCGGAAACATTTACAAAAAATAAAGAGAAAAGTCTTTTTTTTTTGTTGTTATTGTTTTTTTTTTACTAATTTGTTTTTGTTGATAATAAGTCCTCGTGTGCAGCAACCAAGTGTTAAAAAAACGACAACAAAGCAAAACAATTTATATGTTAAATACAACAACAACCACAGTACACAGATCTAAGGTATTATACTGCGCAGGTTGTCAGTCGAAAATAAAAAATGGCTGTGAGCGTGAGGAAGAAAACACACGTAAAAACAACAACAAATTAAAATTGAAATTGTCAGAAATAAAAATGGCTGGGAGCGTGATGACTTAAATACACGTAAAAACAACAACAAATACTGACATTTGACACAAATTTTGATATAGGTATGCGCAGAAGAAACAAAAATCAAAAGTCTAATGATATTACCTTTAATATGTGTACTCTGAACAACAACTACATATGCCCATATAGAGTTAGCTAAGTCCAGTAATTCCGGTAAGTCCGAACTACGATTGTCGTCAATTTTTTGTTGTTAAGATAATTCAAAACAAAATGGCAGACCAATGCAAAAGGTTAACAAATGTTGAAATGTCGTTTTTATCACCAACGTTCCGTGCGAGCCAGCCCATAAGATGTAATTTAATGTTAAGGTGTGGTGAATATGGTGGCTAAGGCAGGAAGTGAAGTTTCTAACTTTTAATGAATGATTCAGCATCTCGCGCTGTATGGGTAGGTGTATTGCCTTGTTGAAAAAGCCATGAGGTGGGTTCAAAAACAATTTTGGAGACACTGATTTTAGCAAGGATTTTAAGCAATTTCTAGTCTTTTTGGTACATCAAACAACCAAGTCTATCGTGCTATAATAAGATATTGCTTACCAAACTATAACGCTTCCTTCTCTGCTATGAGGATGGTTCAGAAATCGCTCCTCTCTCCTCGGAACATATAAATAATAGTTGTAACCATCTGGCTCATCCAGTTGATTTTTTTTTAGTCGAAAAATTTTAATTTTCGTGCCAATCATCTGATCGTACTCCCTGTACATTCCAGGTCAAGTTGTTTTTCCCAAAACAAAAGTGTTGCTGCTTCCTGGAATTATTAAGTGGTATTTTTTAAGCTTTTTGAAGTCATAACTTCGAGTTACATAGGTTAATTCTTGATTTAAGTGGGTGCGACAAGCTGAGTTTGATGCTTTTGAGGGTTTTTTCGAGTTAGGATAGAAAAGGTGTTTCATTTACATATATTGCGTACCAAAAGATGTTGAACTCCTTAATTCAAGGATTTCAAAGTGCTTCAGAGCTATAAATATCTACAATCTATATATATTTTCGCCTTTCTCTCCAAAGTCGAACATATTTTATTTTCAATTTTTATCAACACACACACATAATTTAATCTTAGCACCCACTTTACAAAAATCTTTGACTGCTTCTTATCTTATAGTTCGATTTATAAAATGTATTCAAAGTTATGTCTAACTTGCAGTTTTTAATTTGTAAATTTTGAATTTTACTTTCGTACTTACTTAGGTCCTCGGACCATTTACGTCCGTGAGGTACCCCTTGCATGGCATAGGGCCTCCACTACTCCTACTATTGTACGGATTCTTGAGATGTACCTCAGCTCTCTCCAACTCTTCCCCAGTTGTGCTCTTCGATCGTTCTTTGCCAAGTACTTCTAGGTCGGTCCGATCCTCTACCTCGCTGCGTGAGAGGGTTCTATTGCATTGCTTGACTCGGAATGCACTCTTGACCTTTTGGAAGCGTATGTCCAATCCACTGCCACTTACGTTTTCGTATTATAGAGTTGATGGTTTCCTGACCTGTGGTTGCATGAAGTTCATCATTCGTGATCCGGTTAGGACAGAAAATCCTCAAGATGGTTCGCAAAAAAGTTTACAGCTTTCTTGTAATAGCGGGTCTTACATACTTTCCAAGTGCTGCACCCATAAAGAAGCACGGATTCAACATTGGAGCGGAACAGTCGTAACTTGGTCTTTAGGCTTATAGGCTTTTTCCAGATTTTGGACAGCATTTCGAACGCAGCATTTGCTTTCCCGATTCGGCTGATTATATCTAGTTCGGTCCCACCATCAGCAGAGGGGGTTGGGTACGAAATCCCGAATGCCGAAATGGCAAAAAATCCCGAATGCCAACACCCCGAAAGACAAAATCCCGAATAGACAAAATCCCGAATTGACAGAATTCCGAATGGCTAAAATCCCGAATGCCAAAATACCGAATGCCAAAATCCTGAATCGCGCGTGCGATTTTTAACACCAAAAAAGTACTAAGTCATTCGAGATTCTAGCCTTGAAAATGTACGTTTTGTAATGTTTTGAAAGAATTTTATTTATTTTCAATGAATAGTTGGTCAGTTTTTAAACAATTGACTTTTGAAATATCATATTTCAATGTTTATCAATTATGTATGTAATTGATAAATTGACACTCATAATAAGAGTGTGTTGCTACCCAAACAGATACTGAGAACAATTTATGCCACAATCCCAAAATCAATCAGTCCAAGTAGGGGATGCGTTTTTAAGAACAGGAGATATTACACGGAAACTGAACAAGAACATTATCTTCTCATAATTTGTAAAGAGTACACATAGATTCGTTTGAATAAAACTCAAACTAAATAAAAGTTACGATTGGAAACTGTTGTTTTTTTTTTAAATTGTCAAAGAAGAATTCAATTAATATATTAGGTCTGTTCCTTTACTTTGAATTTCTGTGATTTTCTGTGCATTTCTGCGCATTTCAGTCCAAAGTTGTGTCAAAGTTCATATAAAAAAAATATTTTGACACAAGTTTGGACTAAAAATCACAGAAACCCAAAGTAAAGGATCAGACCTATTATATCTCAAGATTTATAAGTGATAATTTATTTTAAAATGTCTGTTATAAACAATGTCATGTTGTCAAAGCGAGAAGAAGTCAATAGCCACACAAAACAGTTTGATTTCTTTGAAAGTACCGAAATTGTACTAAAATAGTATTCGGGATTAAATCCCCAATGTTTTCGGGATTTTTTGCAATTCGGGATTTTGTCCATTCGGGATTTTGCCTTTCGGGATTTTGTCCATTGGGGATTTTGTCCATTCGGGATTTTGGCATTCGGGATTTTGGGTATTCGGGATTATGGTATTCAAGATTCTCATTTTTTGCTTTTCGGGATTTTGGCATTCGGAATTTTGTACCCTTCCCTCAGCAGAGACAATACTCCCAAGATATTGGAAACTCTCCACCATCTATACTGGTTATTGTGTAGATGAGGAAGTTCCAAGACCGATCCTTTTTGTTTTTGCCGTATTGATCTTTAGTCTAACGATTTCAGCTTCTCTCTCCACCCTTGTTATTATTTTATGGAGATCAATGATCTTATGAGACAGTAACAATACGTCATGGTCGTCGGTGTAGTGCAGATGTTTGAGGTGTGATTGCAAACTCCACTGAATTCCTCCATTTGCAATCGACAAAGCTGCATTTAGCACATCACTTATTACCAACATGAACAGTATTGGTGACAGTATACAACCCTGCCTAACCCCACTTTGGATTTCCAACTGCTTTGACAAACTTCCTTTATGCAAAACTTGACATTTGGATCCATCATATGTTGCCCTAATAATAGCAATCAATTTATCCGGGATGCACTTCTTGCGCAAAGCAAGCCAGATGAACTCTCTATTGCCACTGTCACTGCCTTTTCAAAGTCGATGAACAGCAAGTGAAGTGGTGATCGATATTCAACGAACTGCTTAATTATGATAAGCAAGGTGTTGGTGTGGTCCACACAGGAAGATCAAGTTCGGAAACGTCAAGTATGTCTTCGAGGTGGTCTTCTATTCGCTCCAGGACGATTTTTGTTTTCACTTTGGATACAGCAGGCAGCACCCAAATTCCTCTCTAGTTTTCAAATTTTGAATTTGGTTACAATTAAGTAAGCCTATCTCCCAACAAGTTTCTTCTTGGTGGATTAACCATGTAATACTACATTACCACCTAACACTAATCTGAGGTTTAATAAGTTTTATGAACCGCAAAAGTTCTTCAAATCTCAAAATGTACTAGATTAATTTATTTCGTAAATCTTGAACATAATAAATTAATCTTGTTAAATCTTCCTAGGAGAAGTATGTACTTTCACAAATCGAACTCACGTATTTATATATGCCGCTGAAGGTTTCATTCGTGCCTTTCTTTACAAATGAAACATTTTATCTTATTATAGAAATTTTACTAACTAGTAGGTACACAAGATCGAATTCAGATTTTGCATTAATCAATTTAATTAGCACAAGAATACCTTAATAATAGCTATTACAAAATATGCATTGGAAAAGATTTCATTATATTAAAGCTTCAAGATACCTACCTACAAGCTGAAGCTACAACAATTATATAGAATAAAGTCTATAAGGATTAGAAATTTGTGACTTTGGGGTAAAGCTTATGTATCTGCATACAATCAGAAAGAAACATTTATTTTGAATCCTTTATTTTAAATATATTAAATACCATAAGGAGAGTACACAAACAAATTATTTTCAATTTTTGTAAACAATATTTACCCCGTTAAAAATAACAGTAAATTTAAGTTGGGTCTTGTGTGTAAATGGAAATTCACACACACGTGCAGTGCATGCTGCGCATTATACATCAATTTATATTGAATAATTTTGAATGAACAACAACAACTTGTAAATTTCGTTGTTTTGTGTATTTGATGTTATTTTTAACGCAGTAAATATTGTTTAAACAAATTGAAAATAATTTTTTTTTTAAATAATTTGTTCAAAACCGTTGTTTTACAAACGGTTTTCAAAATAATAACACTTTTGTACCCCCTTTTTAAAGATGGGCCAAATTTCAAACCCGAAAATGGGTTTTATAAAGGGTGTGGCTTTCAATCTGACGATTCTTTTTTCGGAGTTGGTCTTTTTGACAGCTGTCACTTGATTCATGCTCAGTTTGGTTTGTCATTTCATAACGAATAGACTAACTCCTAAACAAGGTTTGCAAATCGTGCAATTTTTTTGGCAAAATAATGGTTCGGTTCGCGCGCTGCGATGAAAAATGGTGAAAAATGAAGCCGGCCATAGTGTTACAGTCAATTGGGAACGCTATAGAGCCATGATTGATGACTTTTTCGTTACTGAATTGGAGGATATTGATGTTAACGAGCTTTGGTTCCAACAAGACGGAGCTACATGCCATACAGCCAACGAAACAATCATCAATGCGTTATTGCTGACTAACGGCCCCAATTGCTGCAAAAAGTGATTGAAAACTGGGCCTCTAAGCTGGAATTTATTCGAGCCAGCCACGGCGGCGGCCACTTGCCCGAAATCATTTTTAAAACATAATGGCAAGCCCTTATCTTTATAATAAAGCTAAATTCTTGGCCATAACATTAAATTACATGCGTTTTATTTCTTCTTGAAAATTACACTAGTGAAGCTGTCGTTGACTACAGACGTTTTTATTTTACCTCCGCATTTGTATTCATTTTATACAAGCTCTACTCCAGCCTTTTTGTTCAAATCGGTGTGAATTTTACTCGCCAAACAGTTTATTACCTTCTTTTTCTTTAAAACATTAATTCAAAAGTGGTGAAGTGCTTCTAAAAGTGAATTTTCTTTAATTAATGATTCTTGAAATCAGATAATAATTTAAACCAAACGTTTTAATATCGTATAGTTTACATACATACATAATTTTTTACTCTCGCATTGTGAACAAGAGAAAACTTCAACCTCTCTCAAATATATTTCGCCCCCGTTAATTTATTCTCTGTTTCCTTTTCTCCGGATGAGTGAAACATTTTTAGTATATGATCTGCCTATGAAGCATAATTGGATCTACATTGTATCCCAACTTTTGCCTATCATTTACATATACTGCAACCTACTCAACGACCAACGAGTGTGCCTATTCGATACCTACTGCCAGATACCTATATAAATCAACATCATCGTCGCCTACGCTACCGGTGTCGTCTGAATAGCAAATATCAACCTCATCTTTAAACAACAAAGCCAATCTATTTTTGCTTTCAGACTTACCTTATGGGTGAGTTCTCTTTAGTATAGTTCTGCCAAGCAATTCATATTTGGGTACTACACCTCTCTCTTTGGATTTTGCTTTTTAATTACATACACATACACCAACATCAGCTGCCAACGATCGTGAGCGTGGACTTTCATCTCCCAACTGAAAAGTAAACAGCGTACTTCGTCTTAGACAGCGATAGCGAACAAAAATTATTCTTGCTCTCAGTCTTGCCTTCTGGGTGAGTACTTTTTTAGTTGTGTTCTGCCAAGCAGTTCTACCTTATGGTATTACCCCATTAATTTCGTTTGGGTGTTTTTATTTACATATTAAAATCTACCGTACCGGCTTCTGTCATCTCCAAAGTCAACATTTACACAACATTACCTACAATTTTGGTTTTTGTACTGGATACCTTAAAGCTAATAACCAAACCATTTGCATTTCCGGTGTGTGCCTCAACTATTGTTTCGCGTTAATGAACACTTGCAACAAAAAATATTGATCTTATAAAACCAAAAAAAAAAAAAATAAAAAAAAAGATTAAATACGAGATAAACTTACAAACTTTAAACTTTAAAAACTTTAAAAAAAAAAACGTAATCTCTAAAGTTACAAACAATGGAAAATAACCCATGTGATTCCCTGAGTTGTGTTCTCGATAGTAAATATACCGAACGAGTGCCGTGTCGTGGTCTCTGCGGGAAATCATTTCATCCAGTATGCATCGGACTAAGTAAAAGATCTTGCGGATATATAAAAGAATACTTGAACTATTTTGTATACCTTTGTGATGAGTGTAAAAACATCTCCCTCTCTCACATTCTACTAGCCGTCAAATGCCTTAGTGATTCCACGAACTCCATTTTAACTGACAATAATCGTTTCCACAAAAATGTACTCTCACAATTTGAACATTTCGATGAGTTTTCAAAGAGTATAGAAGTTCTTAACAGTTCCATTGAGACCCTTAGCAATCGATGTTTCTCTAACCAATCTTCTATCGACAAGAAACTTTCATCTATTGTGCAGCTTTTAAATCCGCGGTTAGAACACACTCATTGCAAGTTTGAAAATATTAACCGCGAAATACGCTCTACAATTGAATCTGTTCTTAGCTCCCATCCTCTCGATAATTTAACTAATCAAATGCAAATCATTCGTACCGACCTCGATCTCTTTCTACAAGATACCTCGAGTTCAATGTCTTCAGCATCATCTCAACTTACATCGATCCTTCACGGCCTTGCTTCTAGGATTACCGACATCAGTAATGAGCTTACTGAAACGCGCACCTCTTTTAAAGATGTAATTGAGGAAATCAAAATCACTTCCTGCAAAATCGACGAATTACCTTTGAATGTCCAACCAAGCGTACCTAATTACAACTACGATACATCCATTCTCACTGAAATGATTGAATCCACTCAAAGTGCATCTCTCTCCATTACTTTACCTGTTCCATCACCTTCACCAACCATATCAACTATATCAGATAACACTGTCTATGTTGCTCCGTCTGAACCTGTTATCCATCGTTTTGGCACAACTTGGACTGAAAGCGAATGGAATGTCAGAATCAATAAACTTAAAACGGCTTCTGAATTCACGCCTTTCTTCGTTAAAGGAACTCCAATTTATGCAAATGACTCTTGGATTCGCAAGCTTTTTTTGAATAATTTCAAATTCAACCTTGGAGAATGTCAAAAGCTCACTTCATCAAGTTTCAAAGTTTTGATTCCATCTAGATATCAATGGTTACTCGTCTCTACCGCCCATCCTATTTGCTTACTTGGGAAAATTAAAATCTCTAATTGGGTCAATCAAATTTCAAAAAAAACTTCTATGTCTAAACAAAAAAATGTAAACTTTTATAATACTAGTTCTAAGACCAACCCACCCAGTTATAACTCCATAAACAATCCCAATTTTAAAACGCCTATTATCCCAAATGATCCCAAGTTTCCCGAACGCAAACGCGTATCATTTAATACTGACGCTAAATCCTACCCATCTTATAACACTGTATCAAATAAGAGCACTACTTCTAACGTAAATTATAGAAATTTTATCCATTCTCACACCTTAAATCCTACCTCTCAGTCCACCACTCAAAGCCCTACTTCTACTGCTCCAAACCTTTCTAACTGTCCAAACGATTCTCTCGTTTCGCCTACACCTATGTTTCCTCCTCCAATTTTCGACCCAATGTTTCCGCCTTCTGTTAAATTAACTTCTAAATTTGCTAATCCAAAGCCAACAATTGATGATATTGATGGCCGGTATATAATGGCAAGGCTTCGTGACAGTAAACTATATGATAATGTACGTCTTTACCTTGCTTTCTTACACGATAAACCGGACTCTGTTTGTATTGACGGTAAGACCAAAACTAACCTCTTGGTATCGATACAAAAAGAAGGTCTCCCAACCGACCACAGCTCTCTTATCAATATATATATCCGTTTTCATGAAGGTTTTAACATCTCTCGTTCTACAGTATCGAAAGACCTTGCTACTTACGCATCTCATGTTAATTCAAAACTTTCTCCCTTCACTAGATTCAGTAATAAGCCTCATCTTTAATAGTAAACCTATTCTAAATACTTTATCTACTGACGCTGCCCCAACTACGCTATCTCTTTATTACCAAAACGTTAGAGGGCTCCGCACCAAAACCTCTACTACGTTTCTCAACTCCCAAAAACTGCCATTCGATATTTTTGCCCTAACAGAAACGAACCTTTGTCCCAGTATTCTCGACAGTGAGCTATTCACATCTGACTTTTTCGTCTTCCGAGCCGATGGTCAAATCATAGATGATGGTCCCTGTGGGCGTGGAGTTCTCTTGGCTGTCCACAACCGACTGAATGCAACCCTTGTCGAAATCTCTAATTCGCCACTCTTTGAATTCATGTGTATCAAGGTCTCTGTCTATAATCGGTGTTTCTACATTATCTGCTCTTATATTCGCCCTGCACAACCCATCCTCGCATATAAACTAATGGTAGACTCTTTTGATTCGCTTTTTGAGGCTGCGGAATCCAGTGATGACTTCATCATAGTCGGCGATTTCAATTTACCCGATCTTGTTTGGATTCCATCAGAGGATGAATTGCACTTTGTTCCCTGCAATACTATTTCAGAAAAGGAATCTCTTTTCACGGATCGCTTATTTGAAAATGGCCTATTTCAAATAAGTGGGATCTCTAACAACTTGGAGAGGCAGCTTGACCTCATTTTTTCTTCTGACCCTTGCAACTCAATTGTCACCAAAAGTTTCCACCTTCTTTCCACCCTCGATCTATATCACCCTCCTCTATCTCTTCTTTTCACTGTCGATCAAGGTATATCCGTCATTGAAGCAGAAGTCTCATTTCATTTTAATTTCCGGAAAGCCAACTTTAACCAACTCGGGATCCTTTTAAACAATATTGATTTCAGCCTTTTTTTGAACTATAAAACCCCTATTGACATCGCCCTTTCATTCTTCTATACTACAATCTTTGAATGTCTGCTCCTTTGTGTCCCTTACGTGCCTCAAAAGAATAGTTTGTCATCACCCCCCTGGTATACTAAGGAGTTGCGAACTGTTCGAAATACAAGGAATAAGTTATGGAAAACTTATTTAAAATCCCGAACATATTCAGATTATTTAAATTACGAGCAAGCCCTTTCCAATTTCTCCCTCCTCTGCGATTCTCTATACCATGCATATCTTGACAAAATGCAGGCCTGTCTCATCTCTGAACCGAAGCGGTTCTATCAATTCATTAACGCAAAAAGAAAATCTGACGGTCTTCCATCTACCTTCAATTTTAACAACACCTCATCTGCTGATCCCGAGATAATTGTCAACCTCTTTGCTAATTTTTTCAGTCAGTCTTATAGCGGTGATGTTAATAATCCTGATCTAGAATATTTTGAATACTTGTCAAGCAGTTCGCAAACTTCACTAGTCTCTCTCGATATTTCTCCTTCGTCAGTCAGTGAAAAAATAAAACTACTTAAGGATGACTTTTCTCCTGGTCCTGATGGCATTCCAGCCATTTTTCTTAAAAAATGTGCTAACGTGTTGTGCGAACCTCTCACAATTCTGTTTAAACTCTCTCTTTCGCAAGCAGTTTTCCCCACTTTATGGAAAAACTCATTTATTTTTCCAATTCACAAAAAGGGAAATAAGAACGAAATCTCTAACTATCGTCCGATAGCTAAACTTTCTTCCATACCCAAGCTCTTCGAAAGCATTGTCTATGACGCTCTTTGTTTTCATTGTAAGTCATTAGTCTCCCCACTACAACATGGTTTTATTAAGGGCAGGTCCACTACGACGAACCTCACTCAATTTGTTTCCATGGCACTTTGTGCTCTGGAAAAAGGCTACGATGTTGATGTGATCACTACTGACTTCAGCAAAGCTTTCGATAAGATCTCTCACCAAATTATCTATATTAAGCTAAGAGCCTTTGGGTTTCCTCCGTTGTTCATCCAATGGGTGAGGTCTTACTTGGAAAACCGCCAATATAGTGTTGTTTTAAGATGTTCCGTGTCCGATCCCATCTATGCTTCCTCAGGAGTTCCTCAGGGTAGTCATCTCGGGCCACTTTTATTTGTCCTTTCCATCAATGATGTTGAAAGCATTATTTCTTTCTCTAACCTCTCTATCTATGCCGACGACATGAAAATTATGAAAGTAATATCTAGTCCAATTGATTCTTCCCTGCTTCAAAATGACTTAAATTCTTTTCTTACATGGTGCAACAAAAACTTTCTTGAACTCAACGTCACTAAATGTCAACACATGACTTTTTCTCGTAAACGCCTGTCCCTACCATCTCGTACTTATCATTTTTGCAACGTCCCGGTTCCCACAGTTTCCTCCATTCGCGATCTCGGCATTTTATGTGATAAAGAGCTTAATTTCCGTTCTCACATAGATAATATTATTGCTAAAGCAAACTGTTCCCTTGGTTTTATAAAGCGCTGGTCTAAAGAATTTTCAAACCCATACGTAACAAAATCTCTCTTCATCACATTTGTTAGACCTATTCTTGAGTATGCAAGTCAAGTTTGGTCTCCTTATCAAACCACCCACTCATCTAGAATTGAAGCTGTTCAACGTAGGTTTCTCCGCTTCGCCTTAAGAAATCTTCCATGGTCTGATCCTCTTTTCCTTCCCCCTTACGAACATCGGTTACAACTGATTGACTTAAACACCCTTGCTAAACGTCGCGCTGTTGCAGACATACTCTTCGTCCACCAAGTCATTACAGGGGCCATCGATTCTCCGCAACTTCTTGAATTAATTTTCTTTAACACCAATCCACGTAGCCTTAGATCTGTTCCCTTCCTTCGCCTTCCTACTCACCGAACCAACTATGCCCATTTTAACCCAATTTCAAGAATGTTACGACTAGCCAATAGTGCACAGCATCTCCTTGATTTTAACCCAAGTGTATCCTCCCTTAGAAAAAACCTTTACTCTAATTATCCCTAACCCCCTTCTCTTTAGTTTTTAGTTAGAATAAGTTGTTATTATATGGTTTAAGTTATATTATTATTATTGTTATTATTATATAAGCTTGAATTAAGCGAAATAAATAAATACACGTCTTTAAAAACACTCTTAACTTATGTACACTGAACCCCCTTACAAATCAAAAGAAAAAAATTGTCCTATCCGAAATGCAAGGTCAATGTAACATTTAAATGGACAAGTTGCATATACCGGAAAGCAAAGGTGTATAAAGGAACAATAAAGTTCAAGGGTTTTTATTTTTTTATTTGTTTTGGGGTACAAGCAAGCTTAGAACCGAATAGGTATGCTACTAAATTCACCAATGCATTCCTGAGAGAATGGTCACATTGGAAACTTTTCAAGATGTTTGGTGTAGCTCGGAAACTAAGCTGACTTTGACGGTTCTATATTTAAACATTTCAAAATTAAGTTTCCTATCAAAACTGGATCGCATACAAAATTGTATGAAAAAAAATGTCACTATGTCACTGATGAGTTCAAGTGAGTAAGCCGAACGAAACGCCAATTTGTAGGACTAAAGGCCATAAAAAGCTATTTTGAATCAATAATTCAACAAGTCCAATCCTTAATGCTAAGTCTTCTACTTGGCTGATTTATTTCAGTAGTATATAGAATTTGTATTATAAAACCTTCTTATATAGAAACTATGCCTGGCCCCGGGCAAAAAAAACTTCCAGCTTAATGATTAGGAATTCTAATCTTGTTGGATATAGTTTACAGTGGATTTTCGCTGAAAAATTCATGTAAGTTGAACTGAACTTAAAACAAATTGCGTATGACAAAGCCCCCACTATGTCACTGATGAGTTCAAGTGAGTAAGCCGAACGAAACGCCAATCTGTAGGACTAAAGGCCATAAAAAGCTATTTTGAATCAATAATTCAACAAGTCCAATCCTTAATGCTAAGTCTTCTACTTGGCTGATTTATTTCAGTAGTATATAGAATTTGTATTATAAAACCTTCTTATATAGAAACTATGCCTGGCCCAGGGCAAAAAAAAACTTCCAGCTTAATGATTAGGAATTCTAATCTTGTTGGATATAGTTTACAGTGGATTTTCGCTGAAAAATTCATGTAAGTTGAACTGAACTTAAAACAAATTGCGTATGACAAAGCCCTCACTATGTCACTGATGAGTTCAAGTGAGTAAGCCGAACGAAACGCCAATTTGTAGGACTAAAGGCCATAAAAAGCTATTTTGAATCAATAATTCAACAAGTCCAATCCTTAATGCTAAGTCTTCTACTTGGCTGATTTATTTCAGTAGTATATAGAATTTGTATTATAAAACCTTCTTATATAGAAACTATGCCTGGCCCCGGGCAAAAAAAACTTCCAGCTTAATGATTAGGAATTCTAATCTTGTTGGATATAGTTTACAGTGGATTTTCGCTGAAAAATTCATGTAAGTTGAACTGAACTTAAAACAAATTGCGTATGACAAAGCCCTCACTATGTCACTGATGAGTTCAAGTGAGTAAGCCGAACGAAACGCCAATTTGTAGGACTAAAGGCCATAAAAAGCTATTTTGAATCAATAATTCAACAAGTCCAATCCTTAATGCTAAGTCTTCTACTTGGCTGATTTATTTCAGTAGTATATAGAATTTGTATTATAAAACCTTCTTATATAGAAACTATGCCTGGCCCCGGGCAAAAAAAAAACTTCCAGCTTAATGATTAGGAATTCTAATCTTGTTGGATATAGTTTACAGTGGATTTTCGCTGAAAAATTCATGTAAGTTGAACTGAACTTAAAACAAATTGCGTATGACAAAGCCCTCACTATGTCACTGATGAGTTCAAGTGAGTAAGCCGAACGAAACGCCAATTTGTAGGACTAAAGGCCATAAAAAGCTATTTTGAATCAATAATTCAACAAGTCCAATCCTTAATGCTAAGTCTTCTACTTGGCTGATTTATTTCAGTAGTATATAGAATTTGTATTATAAAACCTTCTTATATTGAAAAAAAATTTTGTTGGGAAAGTTAACAAAAAACGCAACCAAAAAAACATCGAAAAATAAAAGATTTCTAGTTTTGTTACTATATTGCGCATATTTTTTTTCGGAGGAAAGATACGCTTAAGACGTGCTTTAACATAATAAATTATTGGTAAAGTAAAGGCTTTAATTTGGCATATTCAAAAAGCCATTTAAATTTGAAACTGACAGATGTATAGCCATTCAAACTTTACCATTATCATTGCTCGCAGTATTTTCCCGAAAGCCTATTTTGTGGTACTACATAGCATATTTAAAAAGAACAGGTCTATAGTATCGAGCCTTTTGTGACTCCGCTTCTGGTGGAGATAAATGGAGACGCTATTGTGATTTAAGTGTGTGAGTCGTCTTCATACAGAAGGTTTTCGCCTTCAGTTGGACAGGATTTTCGAACGTCACTAAGCTCTGACACAATTTGCAGTTGTAAAAGCTGCTATCCATTCTGTCAAATGCTTTCGCAACATCCAGGTACCATCCAACGATTACAGTATTGACTGTTGGGTAGTTGAGTCTTTTCCGAAATCCGTATTGTGAGTACAGGAAAATTGCGTTTTCACTGCCACATGAATCTCTTCTTAAAATTTGTGGTGTAATTGATATAGTGGAGTTGAAAGCCAAGTTAGTGGCTCCTTTTTTTTGGAACTGCTACGATGTTTGCCATTTTCCACCTCTGAGGGCAAAAGCAGTTGTTGATGCAGCTGTTTAAAATCACTGATGTTCAATACGTCCAAATAAAAGGAAAGCCGGATACCACAAGAACTGCCCTACAATCCTCAACACCTGACTCATAGGTGACCCATTATTACTTAAAGATGAAACAACTTACAGAGGTCGTTAATAGCTTATTTCATAGATTATTTTATCCTTTTACAAGGTATTTGAAAGACATTTAGTTGAAAAAGGAAATGTGAAAGAATTGCAAGGTGGCGGGCGGCTCTTGCTTAACCCCAAAAATCCCAAAAACTCCTTTTATAAAAAAGAGGCGTACCGAAACAGATTCTATAAAAACATTTGTATCCATCGAAAATTGTGATGTCATGGCCTTTTTTGACTAATTTATTTGACTAGGCTATAATAACAAATAGACGCCCCCCTCCCATAGTAAAAAATGCTTGCATTGAACTGTTTTACGAAAAACCGTTTTCATTTCTTGGCGCCCAAGTTATCGTACTCTTGCCGAAACTCATAATCGAAAATTTTAATGATTGATTTTAGGACGTTTAGAAAGTAAAATCAGTATTTTTATAATGCTACATTAAAGCTATTGCTTTCATTATTACTTCTAGCCAAAACAAAATTTTCATTATTATTTCAAGGATTAACCTACATACATTACCAATGATCATTGAAATATTCAAAGTCATTTTATATGGAAGGCTGGGCCAAAAATTACCTTTTAGTATCTTTTGGCATCTGATTTACTTGGTAAATGTATCAAAATCAATAATTAAAATTTTTAATGATGAGTTTCAATGATAGTATAACTAGTGCCTAACCCTTATGTAGACGATCTTGAACACAGTTTTAGACTTCTGAGCATCAAACTTTTTCAACAATAATTCATATCATCACCATTTTGAAGATTTAAAAACAAATTTATTATTTCAAAAATTGGCTATTGCTCTTTTCGACTGAGAGCCAACGACATAAAAAGTCAAGTCATTTGCGTAAACTTGTTAGTTATATCAGTAATAGCCTTTAAGGTGGTGAACCATTAGCCTTTTGTCTGCCTACCTAAACACGTGACAACAATTGTTCCAAATTGCAAGCTAAATATTTCATCACACTTTTTCCCTCCGACAAATAGGTTTTAAAATAAATCAATGTAAAAATTTAAGTCAAATTTTACACCTGTTCGTCAAGTATTTAGGTAGGAAGACAAACGGCTAATGGTTCAACACTTTAAAGGCTATTACTGATATAACTAACAAGTTTACGCAAACGAATTGACTTTTTATGTCGTTATGGCTCTTAGACTATTTGTATCGATATGCCTCATTTATATGAGAAATAGTACGCATACGCAACAGTGTACCATTTGCATTTGCTTTCATTTTTCACACTTCGGGAATCACATTATTGGCATAATCCGATTTATTACTTCATAGCTTCAAAGAGAACAAGCCCCCTGTAGAACCAAACTAATTTATATAATGTAAAACTCTTCATAAAATAGCAAAGAAATTCCTACCATTATAAGTACCTTTAGCTATTTCCTTCTACAAAAACAAAATGCCCTACTTTTATTGAGAATCGGAATTAATACTACTTTAATGGAATTATCTTGTTCCATTTAAAACAAATTATTCTGCCCGCATTACCTTAGCCTTTTTATCTTGAAATAATTAAAATGCGAAATACATACCTCATATGCACACTCATTTATAGGTACTCCTTTCAAAAAGTACCTATAGATAGAATTAAATCAGCAGAAAAGTCCCCATTATTATGTACAAATAAGGTTTTCCCCAAAAGATGAAGATGAACTACACACAGTCGCTACATTATACAGAAATGTGAATCATTCGATATAATGTGCATAAACGAGAAAAAAAAATCTTTTATGCCCTGACAGGAATTCGAATTTGTTAATATCTTTCAGATTTAACTTTGCAATTCCACCCAAAAATCGATTTTTTTATCCGAGGTCGAATTTTCAAAATAACGATTACAGCACAGCGCAGTTTGTCAAAATGTCGAAAATTAAAAATGACTACTTGTAAGCCTCTCAAATAACATGTAAACATAACAACAATTTAGGCAGGTTGTCAAAATTGAAAGTGAGAAATAAATGGCTCTTAAATAACAAGTAAACACAACAACAAATATTAACATTTGACAATGATTTTGATAGATGCGCAGAATTGAACTAAAATTTAAACTCCAATGATATTACCCTTAATATGTGTTGGTATACTGTCGTTACTTCAATGCAAGTAGGTACCTATTATGTCGTCATTTACATTCAGCATTGAACGATTTTTGCAATATTTATGGAATACAAAATTTAAATAATTTAGATAATACTGAATTAAATTTAAATATTAGTTTTGATGTATGTACATATTAAGTGAAACGTGGGTATCTTTAGATCAGAAAGAACAAACCCCATTTAATATTTTTGATGACTATAAATTTATTTTTTTTGGATATCAGCAGACATAAGAGAAGAGAGAAAGGGAATGGGAATTCCAAATACATATCTGTAAAACACTCAGTGAGAACATGAGAGAGATTGGTAAAACAAACCTATGGATGATACTGAAGGTTATTTTTTCAGTGGTCGAAAAATATAGGTAATAAACTTTCCTTAACGGCACCCGTTGAATGAAATGGATGATAAAATTTGCCGTGAGCTAATGCAAGACCAGTTGGAATATTTGTAGAATAATAACTCCGGTTAAACGATTATCGGGGGAGACTTAAATGCTCACTTCCCTTCGGACTTCCAAATCAATTATATATAAAGCTCACAGATATGTTTTAAGTACATATATATCTCTCATATGAAAGCAGCAAGAGGTAAATTTTGGTGAAATATTTGAAAGCCACGGACGGAGATCTGAGAAGTAGAAGTGATTCATGAGACAATTTCACTATTAACTCACACCAGGGTCAAAGTACCGTAGATATCATGTGCATAAATTTAAAAGAGACATCGGACTTTAATTTCAAATTTTGCATCTTAATGCCTATACCTGTTCAAACGGAGGAGAATATATTTCAATACTTTACTGGGAAATATTGAATGTGGTGATTAAATTTTGTTTGTACAAAGACACCACAGATATCCTTAGCTTTGAAACTATTTTCTAATCCCACAGCCATAGAAAACCTCACCTCGTGTGTGCAAATCAAAGTTGCAAATTTTTAAAATTAGTGTGATGCAATCTAATACCAACAAATATTCGAACACATCAAGAATTCTGCAGAAGAATGTGGTAGGTATGATAAGATAACATAGGTATTATAAGTTCAATACTGCACCAATTCTCCAATAGATTAAATGGTATGATAACACTGGTCAACAATTTTTTTTTTGTTGTTACAAGCCTAGTTTACAGTTCCCGTGCGCAAAATAAAATCTATGCAAATATTCTCGCATGTCAAAAATAATTGAGGTGAAATGTAAAATTAATTGTTTGCATGATTGGTTTACAGTTTCACGCAAAAAAAAAAACTATGCTGTCATGGAATGTCATGCAAAACAATGGACCGGCAGTTGATTTGCATGCGAAAAAAGTGTGGTGAATAAAATATTTTTTTTTTTTTTGATGGTCGGTTTATACTTCCGAAAAAAAAATATATTCACCTCAAGGCATTATTTGCATGCAAATGGTTTTCGCATCCAAAAATAACTATTTTCCATTTTTAGGCCTATAGCTTGTCAATTAAGGGTAAATTAATGACTCAATGGGTGGTTTAGGCCAAAGCAAACGTTTTTCGCCTTGAATATTATTCAACTTGGTGTGCAGAATAGGTGGAAAATCGTTTTGAAAATTTTGATTTTTTTTCGCATCGGAACTGTAAACTGTGCTACAGATACCAAAATATACTTTTCTGTAGGTTTTTGGTGGGCGTTAGGAAATAGCGCCCAAGGAAATAGCGTCCAAATCGATTTGGAAACATCGCCCAAGAAAATTTTTATCACCCAAAAGCAAAGAAGAAATTGTAAATATTACCCTAAACCATTTTGAACTCAAATAATAAAATGGAAATATCGCCCAAATATTTTGCATGTAAATTGTTTTTGTAGAATTTAGGCGATATTTCCTCAATTTTGGGTGGTATTTCCAAACTTTTTTTCAATGAATATGCAAAGTTTTTAGAAATTCTTGTAATGGTAATAATTTATTAAGATCTCAAAATGATACAGTTACAATTATTGTTGGATACATATGTATGTATGTATAGGATAAATTCAAAGTTTCTTTAAATCCAGATTCTTTAAATGCAAAAGAAACTTCGCATACACCAAACCTCGCACCCAACACAAATCTTAGAACGAGCCCAAGCAGGTTGTTTGCAGGAGGTTGCAGGGGGGTTGAATGGGGGCAGCATGCCCCCCCCCCCCAATACATACCTCACTGTTTATTCGTGAATTTTTATCTACATTTCACAAACCTAATAAATCCTCTCCTTTATTTGGTTTGTGAAATTTAAAAATTAGCGAATAAACAGTGAGGCCCCCTGCTTGGGCTCGTTATAGGATTTGGGGAGGGTGCAAGGTTGGGTGTATGCAAAGTTTCTTTTGCATTTAAAGAATCTGGAATCGCCCCGATTGCATTTGGGCGATATTTCCAAATATTGCAGTTCTTTTTGGCAATTTTGTCCTATTTTGGGTTCTATTTCCCATTTTGCTTTTTTAATTTATCAATTCTGTTTCATTTTATGAAAAAAAGCTAAATAAGGAAATAACACCCAAAATGAGAAAAAAATTTCCAACAACAATTTGTTCAGTGTTTTTTTGGGCGTTATTTCCAAATCGATTTGGGCGTTTTTTCCTTAGACGCTATTTCCTAACGCCTTTTTGGTGTGCTGAACTCGAATCTGAAGTCCGGAAAATTCTATCGGGCCACGATTAATTTACCTCTACAGCGACTATAGGGGATGACAGTAAAAATCTGAAAAAATTAGGGAATTTTTTGTTCTTCATTTAGAGCTATAGATTTTAATATATACCTAGATAACCAACTTCGCCTTCCAAAGTGAAGCTCAGCCACCATTCTGTTGGAGGCATTTACAATAACAATTCTATTGTGTTTTGTGTGCTGTTTCTTTTTTGCGGAGGTAATTTTTTGTAAAATAAAATATTTGTAATTGTTTAATTGTTTTTTTTTTATTTATGAAACGTGATTTTAAGGTGTGCAAGATTGCAAAATTATTAAAATACCTAGTTCGGGTGATGCTTATGCTGGCAAAAACAGTGACAATAAAGAATGGTATTTTTGCCATATTTATTAAAGAAATGACAATAAATTATATCTGCAATGAAAGCCAACAATTTAAGCTTTCCTTTAATACCAAAAAATGTACACGTTATAAGAGAATTTTTAAAGATATCAGTTTACAAAAGCAAGACTAAGAAAAAATTTCTCGCAAGAAGTTAAATGTAAATATCTCAAAATATATTAAACGTATGTATAATTTTGTTATCGTTTAAGAGATGGCAAAAGTACCTTTCATTTGATACGAGAATCATTTTGTTACCTCTTTTAAATTCCAAGATATAACAAGTTATTAGAGAAAACACAAAACCATTTAATTCTACTGTTGACATTTTTTGCCTCCAACAAAATTGTCACAAAGCCTTATTGTACAGGTAAAATAGTACGAAAAGTCTTTCGAATAAAACAAAATTAGTACCTTCATGAAACTTGGTGAAAACGTTTCATGTATTATGAGAATGAAAAATCAAAAGTGTCTAAAAAAAACATTTCACATGGAAGGGTGTTTTTTTGAGGGATGGAGGGGGGGGGGGAATTGTGGTTTATCAAACGAAAGAATTAACTTTGGTGCAACCTAAGCATATGACACATTTTTTTTAAGGTAGTTTTAAATGCTGAATCCAGTGACACCAAAACCAAGTCGATACGACCTACGTGAAAAAAGTTATTGTCATTTTTATGTAACGACCCTCAACCCCAACCCTCAAAAATTCACATATATTCTTATAGACTTTTCTTATTATTGCTTTTCATGACAAATGAACCATTGATGCCAAGTTTCATCGACGGACCAATATTTTCAACTGGTTTCCGGTAATATTTTACTTTTATACTGAAAATATAGTCATCTTTTCTTTTTCACGGAGGCCGTATCGACTTGGTTTCAGTTTCATTTGATTCAGCATTCAAAACTATTTTTAAAACATGTGTCATATGCTTAGGTTCCACTAAAGTTAATTTTTCTGTTAAATTGAAACACCACATATATTTCCCCCCACTCCCCCTCAAAAAAACAGCCTTCCATGTGAAATATTTTTATAGACTCTTTTGATTTTTCATTCTCATAATATGTACATGAAAAGTTTTCTCCAAGTTTCATGATGGTACTAATTTCTTGTTTTATTTATCCTATTTTACCTGTACTATTACTTTTTCTGTATAAAAGATCATATGTTGGACATTTATGTAATTAAAATCTATGTTTAGAGCCGATTTAGTCCCATCCAAATATGTATGTATATAAACTAAAAAAAAAAACATTTTTACGACCACCCTAAGTTGCCCAAGATAGTATATACTTTTATTTTTTAGCTATAGAATTTAGAAGATTATGTGCAGTTTAATTGCTTGGGTAGTGATACAAATTCATTTTGTTTTTCAGATTCTAAGAGTAAAACATCCCTTGAATAAGCTTTTTATCAATAAACAATTATGAACTGAAGTCATAAAAAAACATCTTTCCCACCGGGCTGTTTGAGATGCCATATCAAGGTTGGGGAAAACGACACACGATAGCTTTCATTAAAAAATAAAATGCACGACTGGGTCGCACATACTTGCTCTTGTGTTCAAGAAACTGTGGGATTAAGAAAATTGTATATAAATAAAATGCACGACTGGATCGCACGTACTTGCTCTTATGTTCAAGCTGTCTGGGACTTAAGAACTTTAAAAATATTAAATTATTATAGAAAAAGTATAAAAAGCATTTAAATCGTTCTTTTAATTGTATAAACAGTCTGAAAAATAGCTTAGAGCTCAAAAAAAAGTATGCCATCTGATTACTTGAAAAAATATGAATATATGCAAACAAAAAATTTTAAATCGTTGGAGCCGTTTTCTTAAAAATTAATTTTTTATATATAAAATTTTTGTAACAATTTTCAAAAAAAATTTTGGTATGCCAATTTTGAGTATATATTAATATACATTTAAAACTGAAATTTCAAAATAATTCATCAACCCGTTTTTGAAATATTGAATTTTCAAAAAAAAATTTTGAATCTTTTTTTAAAAATCCAAAATTAATTTTTTCCAAAATTTTGGTATACAGTATTATTTATATTTTAACAAACCTTTTGCACAAACAAATTTATTGAAATCGGATGAGCGGTTAATGAGAAAACTGAAAATCAAAAAAACCGTTATATGGCAGGTACCGTTAATAAATGTTTTTGGTAATTTTTTTTCTTACCAAAAAGTACACCATGTCTACAATAATACACTGATTTTTTTTATCAAAATCGTTGGAGCCGTTTTTGAGATAAATAAGCTTTTCCTTAACGGTTGTATGGCAAGTACCGTTACTTTTTGAGCTAAAAAAAAATTTCAATTTCCCCTCTGGAGAGTTACAAAAAAACCTTAAGTTCAAAATTTGAAGAAAATCGCTTCAGTGGTTTAGGCTGTAGGTTGAGGTACGGACAGACAGACAGACAGACAGAATTTTGCCACCCACTTTTTTCGTGTTCTCTATCATCGTAATGTCATGTTTGATTGTTATCTCGAAATTTTTTTTTTGCACGAATCCAAAACTTGCCCTATAGTACCTATATCGCAAGTAAAACATGGAAATTATGAGAGAAAAATGTAGAGAAGCATGAAATACGACATTGAAATTGGCCAAAACAATAACTCTTTTGACAGTTTGAGGTGAAAAAGAAGAATGCCATCTTAATTCTTGATTGAATATGGTTGTATGGGAAAAAAAATTTTAAAATCGTTGGAGCGGTTTTTTAAAAAAATAATTTTTTATATATAAAATTCTTAAAACATTTTTAAGAAAAAATTTTGGTATGCAAATCTTAAGTAAATATTTATGTGTATATAAAAACAAAATTTGAAAAAAAAATTGTCAACCCGTTTTTGAGATATCGAATTTTCAAAAAAAAAATTTGAAACTTTTTTTAAAAATCCAAAAACTTTTTTTTTGAAAATTTTGATATGCAATATTATTGAGTCTTATCTGAAATTCGTATGTAAAAAAATTCATCTAAATCCGTTTGGCTGATAACGAGAAAATTCAAAATAAAAAAATACGTTCTATCACAGGTACTGTTAATAGTTTCTAAGTGTAAAATTTTATATTTTTTGTAGTAGATCATACTAATTTTAGTATATAGAAAAAGTTTTATCAAAATCGTTGGAGCCATTTTTAAGCAAAAAAATATTTTCTTTTGTGGTTTTTTAACTTTTGTATCGAAGGTACCGTTATTTTTTCATAAATGTAAAATTTTTTCTAAAAATATTTTAGAAAGTACTTAAAAACTCTTAACTATCGAGTTTCAAAAAAATCGATCTTGTCATTTTCGAAATATTTGATTTTCAAAAAAAAATTTTGAAACATTTTTTAAAAATACAAAAAATATTTTTTCAAAAATTTTGGTACAAAAAACTATTTATATTTTTTGGAAGCTTCTGTATAAAAAAAATAATTGAAATCGGTCTTACCGTTTTGAAGAAAATCAAAAATTAAAAAAATGGTTCTTTGGGAGGTACCAGTTATAACCATTTTTGAAAAATGAAAAAAAATGAATGAAATGAATGAAAAAAATCGTATGGCAGGTACCGTTATTTTTGGTTCTAAAAAAAAATTGAAAAAAACATGTCGGCAGAATCACCAAAAACCACTATGAACCAAGTTTGAAGAAAATCGATCAAGCCGTTTAGGCTGTAGTCGAACAGACAGACAGACAGAATTGTGCCACCCACTTTTTTCGTGTCCTCTATCATCGTAATATCATGTTTGATTGTTATCTAAATTTTTTTTTTTGCACGAATCCAAAACTTGCCTTATAGCAAGTAAAAATAGTTTATTATAAAGGGTGTCTCGGACCTAAATGGAAGTATTTAAGGGTGTGGTTCCTGGGGTTAATCTAAGAAAAAAATTGTATAGGGGGGAAGT
This sequence comes from Dasysyrphus tricinctus, assembly GCA_963921185.1. Lineage (NCBI taxonomy): Eukaryota > Metazoa > Arthropoda > Insecta > Diptera > Syrphidae > Dasysyrphus > Dasysyrphus tricinctus. The sequence goes on along the minus strand of OY992531.1, from coordinate 172,770,187 downwards.
TGTATCTCCCCTCCCTGAGCCTGGGGGGGGCAGTTTCTAAGACATTGACTTTAAATGCAAAAAAAAAAACATTTGAAATTAACGAAAACACATCTTATAATGTGCTAAAGTTTTTTGAAAGTTAATACTCCATTCTTGCATTTGATTTTTAAATCTAGTGCGAATAGTTTTTGAGAAATTAAATTTCAGTCAAAATTAAAAAAAAAAATTGTGATTTTTATTTTCTTAAGTCAATATTTTCAAAATTTTACGTAATTAAGTGCCTTTTTTGTGCTCAATATTCAATATCCTCATTATTTTTAAGTCCATAACCGAAAACCAAATCTTAAAATCTTGCTTAGTTTTTGAGAAATTAAGAAAAAAACAAAAGGTACTTTTACCAAAATACTTTTATAAAAATCACAATTTTTTTTAAAAAATTTTGACTTTGAAATTTAGTTTCTCAAAAACGATTCGCTTAAGCAACTTGATTTAAAAATCAAATGCCAGAATGGACTATTAGCTTTCAAAAAAACTAAAGCCCATTATTAGATGTGTTTTCGTTAGTTTTAAATGTTTTTTTGCATTTAAAGTAAATGTTCCAGAAACTGGAGGGGAGATACAACTTTCCCCCCATAAAATTTTTTTCGTAGAATAACCCCAAGAACCACACTCTTAAATACTTCCACTCAGGTCCGGGACACCCTGTATAGGTAGTTAGTTTATTTTACTTAAAAAGATAAGATGCAAGAATTAATATAAAAAAGACAATGCTTTTCCTAAAGCCTTAAAAAAATTAAAATAAATAACATGGAAATAAATGAAAAGACAGGCTTAGCCAGCCAATTCTTCATACTTCGTTAACAGCGCGTCTGCCGAGGGTTAGGTTAAGAGGGGCGTGCACAGCACAGAAGCTGTTGCGTACACGGGGGCCTATTGGTCCATTGTGATCTGCGGAGGGTGCTTTTCAGTCATTTATCCCGCTTTGAAGGAACGTATAGCTTTCTTAATGCTTTTTGAACCCTAGTTTTGCCTGCCGCTCTTTCGTTTGTACTCGCCAACCATTAAAAATATAAAACTATTATTTAGATATTGACAATAATTTAAGGAGATTAAGATATGGCATAGTGTGCCATTGGGCCCATCCTCATGGTATGCCATCTTGCCCTTTTTGACAAATCGTGCTACAAAGATTATATTTAAAGATGTTGAATGAATTTTGTTTACCCATAACTGCGCCAAATACGTATCCCACTGAACAACATTTGGTTCTTGCAACATGGAGCAACTGCATGACCCCGCCAGACCGATTATGGCGGAGCTCCAACAAAAATTCCCAAACAAGTTAATTCTCAGGAACTCCACTTTTCGCTGGCCCCCAAGGACACCTGACCGGACTGTACGAGACTGTTTTTATGGGGTTATGTCAAGCAGGAGGTGTAAAAAACGTAACCCAAGAATTTGACTGAATTGAATCAGTCCATTAAGACAATAGCCCTATTTTTAGTGCATTTTTATCTTCGCTTAAAAAAAAGTAGCATGTTAAATACAACAAGAATTTGGTATAACTCCGTATTGTTGTTATATTTAACATGCTACTTTTTTCTAAGCGAAGATTAAAATGCACTAAAAAACAGGGCGATCCCAGCTTCAACCCTTCAGGCCGCAATGAACAATTTTCTGTCGCATAAGCGTGGGTGAACGTGGAGGTTATTTGCAGTCTATCGTATTTAAAAACAATTAGTTATTTAAAATAAAATTTAATGTTCTATCCAATAAAAGAAATAAATAAAATACATCCATTAAGAAATAAGTTATTTGAATTTCACAATACTGCTGTGCTAAGAAAAAAAACGTATCTCACTTTTTGCCATGGATGTTTTGAGTTTGGCATCTTTGATAAGTAAACTATTATATTTTTATTAAAAATAAAAGCCCTTACTTGCTTTTGTAATGGTTAAAAAGAAATATTGATGTATTAGTACCTAAATAATATAGGAAAAAAAATGATTTACTTGTAGATGGGTGATTCCATAGAAAACGACCCTTTACGAAAAATCACAAAATATGACTTAGAATTGAAAAAACGACCGTTAGACGGTTTTAAAAGATTGCATGTTTTATTTTAAAAGTGAAATTATCAATAATTTTTTTTATCGCCGCTAATTTCGCAGCTCGAACCACTTTGCAAAATAGGTCTCCAAAAGTCACTTTTTGTTATCAGAAGCTCAAAACCCTATTTTCAATAATTAACTGTTTCAAAATTTGAGAACTGGTGGTTATTTGCCCTTATGAAAACTCTAAGCACGTTTTCGTGTCATTTAATTATTCAATAGTAAATACAATTTTAGTTTTTAGGCAGTTGATTCATAAAGTGGTTAGTGTCACGCCCGTAACAAAAAAAAATTATCTTTCATTACTAGAAGAAAAAAATTTGTTTCAATGTGATAATTTGGGGAAAAAAGGAGAATACTATGATCTACTGTCAGACAAAATTTCAAGACGTTGAAATTAATACTGACCGCGTATTTAAAATTTTAAGCCTATGTCACACCCGTAACAGGTTGGCATTTCAAATCATAATCATTCTGTTTTTCAACTCAATTTTAGTTTTGTTGCTTTTAGATATGAAATTCATGACGTAGGGATATAATTCTAAGAAAACCTACTTTAAATATGATTTGAATCGGCTTTAAGTGAAAGATTTCCTTATTTTAAAAGAAAATGGAAAAATTCTCATTGAAGTGACAAAACTATTCACTTTTCAGTGAGAAAAACTTCATTTTTCTAGAAAAAGTGTTTCTGATATCATGTGAGAAATGATTATACATCAATGACAACAATTTCCCGTCAAAATATAGTATATTATATTGTTTTAAGGCATACAAATCATGCTCGGTCACACCCGTAACGTTTTCAATTAGAAATTTTGTATAGTTTTTCGTAGTTTTGGTTCTCATTTCTTAACTGAAACTGAAGATCAACTATCTAGGTAAATATTTGCAAAAGAATGATACAAACTTTTCATGCAATATTTTACACCACACGGAAATTAGATATCTTAATCGCAAATCAGCAGTTTTCTAAGGTCACACCCGTAACGCAACCAAATTGCATCCTATAACTGAACCACTAATTTTTCATACTTTAGTATACTATTTTTTTAAAAGGGCTTCAGGTGTCCTATAGAATAGTAAAGTAATTATTTATAAATTGGAAATAGTATGTGAATAATTAATAAAATATGGAGTCTCACTGTCACACCCGTAACAATGGAAACACCCAGATACCAGTAAAGATAAAATAAGATAAATAAAACAAAAAAATTAGTACCATCATGAAACTTGGTGAAAACGTTTCAAAAGCCATGAGAATGATGTGCGTGAAGTTAGCACCGCCATTTTGAATTTTCAAACAAAATGTGCCCAACTTGTGCTGCTGTAATGTGCCCAACTTGTGCTGCTATGTGCCGTATTTCAAAATAAAATACACGACTGGGTCGCACGTACTTGCTCTTATGTTCAAGACACTGCGAGTTTAAGAAAATTGTATATACAAACATGGAAATTATGAGAGAAAAATGTAGAGAAGCATGAAATACGACATTTTAATTAGCTCAAACAACTCTTTTGACAATTTGAGGTGAAAAAAAGTATGCCATCTTAATTCATGATGGATGGATTGTATGGGAAACAAATTCTAAAATCGTTGGAGAGGTTTTTTTTTAAATTAATTTTTTATATATAAAATTCTTAAAACATTTTTAAGAACAAATTTCGGTATGCAGATTTAAACTATATATTTATGTGTATATAAAAACAAAATTTGAAAACAAATTGTCAACCCGTTTTTGAGATATCGAATTTTCAAAAAAAAAGTTTGAAACTTTTTTTAAAAATCCAAAAGCTTTTTTTTGGAAAATTTTGATATGCAATATTATTTAATCTTATTTGAAATTTGTATATAAAAAAACTCATTTAAATCCGTTAAGCTGATAACGAGAAAACTCAAAATAAAAAATATTAATACGTTCTATGACAGGTACTACTAATAGTTGCTATGTATAAAATTTTATAATTTTTGATGGTAGATCGTACTAATTTTAGTATATGAAAAAAGTTTAATCAAAATCGTAGGAGTCGTTTTCAAGCAAAAAAATATTTTCCTTTGCGGTTTTTTCACTTTTGTATGGAAGGTACCGTTATTTTTTCATAAATGTAAAATTTTTTCAAAAAATATTTTAGAGAGTACTAAAAAAGTCTTAAATATCGAGTTTCAAAAAACTCTATGATGCCGTTTTCGAAATATTTGATTTTCCAAAAAAATTTTGAAATATTTTTTAAAAATACAAAAAATATTTTTTCAAAAATGTTGGTACACAAAACTATTAACATTTTTGGAAGCTTCTGTATAAAAAAATAATTGAAATCGGTCATACCATTTTGAAGAAAATCAAAACTTAAAAAAATGGTTCCTTGGGAGGTACCATTAATAACCATTTTTGAAAAATGGTTTTCCACCCAAAGAAAGCCTTTACTAAAATAAATTTATTGAATTTTTTTTAAGAAAAGTTGTCGAGTCGTTTTTGAGAAAATTACGATTATGTAAATTTGCCAAAAAAAAAATATATGACAGGTACCGTTATTTTTGGTTCTAAAAAAAAATGAAGAAACGTGTCGGCAGAATCACCAAAAACCACTATGTACCAAGTTTGAAGAAAATCGATCGAGCAGTTTAGAATGTAGACGAACAGACAGACAGACAGACAGACAGAATTGTGCCACCCACTTTTTTGGTTTTCTCTATCATCGTAATATCATGTTTGATTGTTATCTCAAAATTTTTTTTTGCACGAATCCAAAACTTGCCTTATAGTACCTATAATCGCAAGTAAAAAATCGTATTAAGGGTTTGGTTTTTAGAGAGTACCCATTTTTTTAGCGTGAAGTTAGCACCGCCATTTTTGATTTTCGAAAAAAGATAAGTTGTGCTGTACTGTGCTCAGCTTGTGCTGGCATGTGCCGTAAATATTTTTGAAAATTCGCATATTTACAAATTTTACGAATGAAATTTTTGCGAAATTTCAGAATTTCTTAAATAAAAAAGTTGTGCTGCATTGTGCTCAAAAAATGATACAAAGAACCAAAAAGAAAAAAACAAAAATTCGCATAACTGCATCTATTACGGATGGCCAAAACTAAACTTTGCGAAGGGCTATAGTGGAAGTTAGCACCACCATTTCCGATTTTCAAAAAAATAAAAGTTGTACTGTATTGTGCTGCCTTGTGCCGTAAATATTTTTAAGAAATTTGCAAATTTTACGAATGAAAATTTTTCAAATTTTGCAATTTTGTAAAAAATCAAAGTTGTGCTATTTTCTGCGCTATTTGTACTGCCATATTCCAAAGAGAAAACAAAAAAATTCGCATATTTGTAACTTTTACGGCCAAAAAAATAGTTTTGCGTAAAGTTAGCACCGCCATTTGTGATTTTCAAAAAAAAAAGTTGTGCTGTATTGTGCTCAACTTGTGCCGTAAATATTTTTAAAAAATTTGCAAATTTTCAAATTTTACGGTTGAACATTTTTCGAATTTTGCAATTTTGTAAAAAATTAAAAATGTGCTGAAAAGCACAGAAAACGCTATTTGTACTGCCATATTCTGAAGAGAAAACAAAAATATTAGCATATTTATAACTTTTACGGCCAAAAAACAGTTTTGCGAAGCATGAGTTAGCACCACCATTTCCAATTTTCAAAAAAATAAAAGTTGTGCTGTATTATGCTCAAATTGTGCTGGCTTGTGCCGTAAATATTTTTGAAAAATTCGCAAATTTGAAAATTTTACGAATGTATTTTTTGTGAAATTTCAAAATTTTTCAAAAATATTTACAGCACAAGTAGAGCACAATACAGCACATTTTTTTTATCGCAAATGGCGGTGCTAACTTCACGCTTCGCAGAACTGTTTTTTGGCCGGTAAAGTTACAAATATGGCAGTACAAATAGCACAAAAAACAGCACATTTTTAATTTTTAACAAAACTGCAAAATTTGAAAAATTTTCATCCGTAAAATTTGCGGCACAAGGCAGCACAAGTTGAGCACAATACAGCACAACTTTCATTTTTTTGAAAATCGAAAATGGCGGTGCTAACTTCACGCTACAGCCCTTCGCAAAGTTTAGTTTTGGTCATAATAAATGCAATCATGCGAATTTTTTTTTTCTTTTGGTTCTTAGTAGCATTTTTTAAGCACAATACTTTTTTTTAAGAAATTTTGAAATTTCGAAAAATATTCATTCGTAAAATTTGCAAAATTAAGTTTTGGCCATAATAGATGCAATTACGCGAATTTTTGTTTTTTCCTTTTTGGTTCTCTGTATCATTTTTTGAGCACAATGCAGCATAACTTTTTTATTTAAGAAATTCTAAAATTTCGCAAAAATTTCATTCGTAAAATTTGCAAATTCGCGAATTTTTCAAAAATATTTACGGCACATGCCAGCACAAGTTAGGCACAGTACAGCACAGCTTTTCTTTTTTCGAAAATCAAAAATGGCGGTGCTAACTTCACGCTAAAAAAATGGGTACCCTCTAAAAACCAAACCCTTAGTACGATTAAAAAAAACTGCGCATAGCAGCACAAGTTGGGCACATTACAGCACAAGCTTTTTTTTTGAAAATCCAAAATGGCGGTGCTAACTTCACGAACATATAGGAATGAAATACCTATCAAGAGTCTGTAAAAATATTTCACATGAAAGGGTGCTTTTTGAAGGGGAGAGGGGGGGGTAAATTGTGTATCAAACAGAAAAATTAACTTTGGTGCATCCTAAACATAAGACACATGTTTTTAAGGTAGTTTTGAATGCTGTATTAAATTACACCAAAACCAAGTCGATACGGCTTCCATGAAAAAAGTTATTGTCATTTTTATATAAGGATATGACTATATTTTCAGAATAAAAGTTAAATATGGCCGAAAGCCAGTTGAAAATACTGGTCCGTCGATAAAACTTGGCATTGAATGGTTCGTTGTCATGGAAAGCAATAATAGGAAGAGTCTTTAAAAACATCTGTGGTTAAATGGTGTTTTTGTTGATGGTTGGAGTTATGTTGGAATTATTACCATAAAACCTGTGACAAAAAAGGTACCCTCATGAAACCGTTTAAAAATGTGTTATGAACTACCAGAATGAAGAATCAAAAGTCTATAAAAATATCTATATGGTAGAAGGATATTTCTTATGGGTGAAAAGGAAAGTATAATACTTTTTCCAAAAACAAAAACTGTTTCCAATTTAAGTTGGGTTTCGTGTGTAAATAGAAATCCACACAAGCGCAGTGCATGCTGCGCATTATACATCAATTTATATTGAATAATTTTGAATGAACAACAACAACTTGTGTGTGTTACCACTAAGTATATAGGCTGGAGTTATAGCTATTTCACGAGAGCCACCTCGATCATCAGACTCCTTTTCCTGTTTCCAAAAACAAATTTGTAAATTCCTTTGATTCTTCATTCTTTTAGTAAATGAAATACTTTTACCAAGTTTCTTGAGGGTCCTTTTCCATTTTTTTGAAAAATAACCACACACTTCCCCCTATCTTCAAAAAACACACCCTTCATGCGAAACATTTCTATAGACTCTTTTGATTCTTCATTCAATGTGCCATGAAATATAGCACATTTTTACAAAATCTCATGGGGGTAAGATTTTTGTCACAGGTTTTATGGTAATAATCCCACCACTACCCCGACTCCCAAAAAACACACCCTTAACCACAGGTATTTTTATAGACTCTTCTTATTATTGATTTTCATGACAAATGAGCTATTGATGTGGTAGTGAGCTTAGAGCATAAGCGGCAACCTACACCTACAATCAGAGGCTCATCATTAGTGCATGTGTTAGTGGTTAGTAAAATAAGACAATCTTGCTCATGCCTAATACAATACTAATACATTAACAAAATTAAACAGGGAATCAATATACATACATAATTAAACAATATACAAAATATTTAAGTCATACTCGTAGTATCAGGAAGTAAAAACAATTACGACCGTGGATCACTGGTTTGAAATATTTTCTTTAATCCCATCTTACTAATGTTTAAATCAACAGAGGAGCTGTTTAAATTAAAAATCTTGCACATGCGGTTAAGAGGCTCATGTACACCGTAGTTAGTTCTATGGAAATTAACGAGTTAAAATTCAAATCTTCGCAGGTGGTGAGATCCTCCGCGGCAATTTCCCAAACCAGTCTCTTGGAAAAGCGAGAATTTATCCTATTCCAATTTGCTTAAATGTCTACCATGAGGGATTATTTTTTGTCAAATAACAGTAAGTAACTTAACGTATGAGGGATTTTTGTTGTCAATCAACAGTAAATGACTTAACGCAACTTAAAAGCTATTGCATTTCTTATATAGTGCTATCATACTTCTGCAATCTGCATAAAACGTTTGGATTTTCCTGTGAGAAGCCTTTTACGGGGTACTGTTATACTTTTGCAAGGCACTGTAGAGAGGTAGGTATATATAAAGAATTTTTCTTAAGTATAATGTATCGCATATGCATAATTAGATCTTAAATAATAGGTCCAATTATGGAGCCTTCATTTTTTTTTACTTTTTTCGGAAATGAACTTCAACTCTCACCCAGTTCAAAAAAAATAATAACAACTAAGAAAAACTAATTTTAATTTTTATGATTGATTATGAAATAGGCAATGGAACCATTTGCTGATGGCATAATTCTGTTTATTGACTTCATTATAGTTTTTTTAGGCTTATCTGTGTTGTTCCCTTTATTATTTTTATTTATTTTTGTCTAAGCAATCTTTTTAATTTCATCATAAATTGAAATCACTTTCAAATTAATTATACTAATTTAAAAGTTCATTTAGATTCATTTATTCTGATCTCTACTCTAATTTAGAAAATCGGCATATCAAAAGCCCACCCAAATAGTGAATGAATTTTGTATTTGATAAGTAGAACGGACATTTTCGTCTAGGTGGTATTTTTTGTTTCTGTGCAAAATACTATAGTAAATAACGCTCTGCGCCTCTTTGAAATTATGTAGGTTCATTCAAAAATTTCGATTTTAACCCGACTGATAAATGTTTTGTTAACGACTTAACGATTTTATTTATGAAAAACCTAAAATTAAAAAATGGTCTTGGCCTCGTCATCAAGATTTGCTGACTCAATCACTTTTATGCTTTCCAATGCTTAATAAAAGGATTTCCAATATGAACGGGTCGATGCTGACAATCTGGGGTGGCCATGTTGTTCTGGCCTTGTCTGTCAAATCTGTTGCTTATTATCAAAGAATATAAAGTTACCAAGAAGTCGCATCTCATACAAATTTTGACGGGTTCCAATGTTGGAACCCGTCAGAAGTATCCTCCTTTTTTCTATCCTTATTATACGAATATGTATTGAATATTATGGTATGCCGGCCGTGGTGTTTGCCAAGATTGTATGAGAAAGAGCTTTTCTCTTAATTATTTTTTGTTTCGTTCTTTTATTATTTCGAAAAGAGCTTTCGGAATCGGATTTTATTTTAAGATCCAGACAAAACTTCTTGGTAACTTTATATTCTTTGTTATTATTCAGTCAATCAGTCGTGCTTATGCCAAATCACGCAAGTTACGCGAAAGAGCAACACGTGCAAATGATAAAACTTTATTATTAAAATGGGTTTTCTCTTGTGGCACCATTTGACAAATTATATGGTCACCCTTTCCTGTCAAAGTTCAACATTTGGTGGCTGGTGGGTAAATTCAAGTTGACCAAGCCAATTTATAATCAATTTTGCCCAAAAGCTGTTTGCGTACGCACACAATGTGTGGTTTTGGTCAGAAGAGAGAGTTAAGAATGTCGCCTTCTCAGGGCCTTATGTATCGTTGCATTCAGTATTTATAGGTACTTTGAAAAGTTAGCTCTGAATAAAGTAAATACTGAATGGAACGAAACATAAGGCCCGCAGAATCCCACTTTCAGATTCATTTTAACTTACACTTTTCTGGGAGATATATGCAGTGACGGTGCGTCAATAAGACGTTTTAGACGGTGTCTACCCTACCGTAAAGAGAGAAAAAAAAAGAAACCTACTTGATACAATCAAGAAAACTGTGTTTGCATTCATTGCATTAAGTCCCTAACATCCATAGACGGTGTCCACATTGGGTATGAAAAAGTGGATTTTTAATGACTTTTCAGTATTCACATCTCACTTCAATGAAGGAGTGGGAGCGAGATATGAATACTGAAAAGTCATTAAAAATCCAATTTTTCATACCCAATGTGGACACCGTCATAACCTATCTCAAATTGTCAACGCCTATAATTTAACAAACATAAATCATATATTCATCCCCTACTATTCACACACTCACATTTTCCACACCTACTTTTATTTCTTTAGATAATAATTTGACCTCTACCAACAACCAAAAAGCACAAAATCTCAATGCTCACATAATAAAAACGCTATAGCTTCGCTATGGGTCTGCCTTTTGCATCTGCTACGTGCTTCGGGAAAACCCGACTGAAAACGAAGACAGAGTCTTTCGTTCTACCTAAATTATATGAAAATAAAATCAGCGGATTATGTTGCTCAGGTAGAATTTCTATGTGAAGCAAGTAGACAGATTCGAATCTGTCTAATTGCTTGTTTTGCTTTGAACTTTAAAGTAAATACGAAACTTTTTCGTTGACTGTTAAGTGAAGAGAACAACTTCTTAATTTTTTATTTTTGGAGTTGATTAAAGAGGAGTGGCCAGTTGTAGGTCAACCCTAAAAAATGCAATAGGTAGGAAGGCTGGACTCTTTCGCAGAAGTACACTACCGACGTTTTGAAGAGCTGTATCTTTGGGATTAGTTGCCATATTGAGTCGAAACAAAAAGCATTTTGAAGCTGTGTTTTGAAATTGTTTTACAAATACATATTTATTTTAAGATACCATTATTGCCTTATTGCGACTGAGAGAAATGGTACGAGAATCAAATGTTCTATTATTTTCTTTGTTTTATGAGTTTCTTGAATTTTTTTGTATAAATCAATAAATTTTTTATTCAGCTTTAATTTAGGTCTGCCAGTTTTGTTTGTTTGAGATTGGTGTACCTACATATATAACTTTTAGTCAAACAAATGCATACTTTTGTCTTTGATCACCATTATCTCAACAAAAAATAGTAAGGATGAGGATGACATATTCAAGGACAGTTTTTATGACTACTTGAATAGGTTTTAAAAATAATCAGTTGTATTTATTAGATTTTCTTAGAACACGCTTGGGCAGCTGTCTAGCTAGTCAATGCCCAAATAGTTTAGGCAACTTGTTATTTATAAACGCATTCCAACGATCGCCTAAATGTGACCTTATTTATTCAGTGACATGCCTGTATTTATTCATTTTTGAATGAATTAATGAATTTTAGTACGCTTTGTCACACGTTCAACTAGCTTTTCGTTCATTTCAAAACTAGAAAATTAGAAAACCAGAAATATTTGCCCACCTTATTCATTAAACGTGTCTACTTTGAAATAAGATTTGGACAACCAATTTCAGTGGATAAGTTAGTCAATCGGTGCTAGGTATTTATAAATAACATTTTGGAGTTGGGCAGGTGTTTAAAGTTAGACATCGCTTGGAATGGGTTTATAAATAGCACTGAATGTTTTTAAATCTTTGTGTGGACTATGTACATACATATCTTGGCCCTTCAACGTTTGTTTTAAAAAAATACAAGCATTTAATAAATATACTTACCTGTGTACAATTTTTTGTAATTTGTATTCTTGTATTAAATAGATATTTAATTTTTGCTAAATAGAGTTGCTTATTGGTAGCCATGTTTTTAGACAGGTTTGTGAAGTCTTGTGTGAAGTTCAACGTTTGATTTCAAAGAGACATACGCTGTTTTTTGGACTTTGTTAACTGTTTTTATTTTTGACTGGATAAGATGGAAAATAATGAATTAAATTTATAACTGTCTACCCAGTTCGTTCGAGTGCCGCACGTCACTGGATATATGACGCCTTTCATGCTCTGAAACAACGGTTTTGTAATGTTCTCAAAAGATTAGAGCCAAATTATACTGAACAGAAAAACAAATCTACTGCGAAATTTTGCTAATCATTAATTTCCCTTCCAAAATAGTTAATATATATTCTTCGGTTCAAAGGTAAAACTCACTAAGTGCAGAAAAAAATGTTCAAGAAAATGAAAATGAAATGCATTTTTGTAATCCAAAAAGCCCCGTTTTGCACGTATATTGTATGGATATAGAAAGGTATGCTCGGGAACTTTATTTAAGAATTTTCGGAACGTGACTTTTCAGCTTTTATAAGTATGTTTCAGTTGAATTTCCTTCAAAAGTGTTATATGTTAGTTAGTGAGTTTTATCTTTGAACCGACGATATAATGTAGTTAGAAAATGTGCATCGGCTTATTGTAGCTTCAATCATCCCCACTCCTCAAAATTTGAAAAAACTGCGCCAAGTGTGGCCCAGAAATTACACGAACAAACTTATTTTCTTTTGGCATAAATTGTATTATATGGATGTGCACGACCAAGGCCGTAGCCAAACAGGACAGCCATCAGGATTTATGATTGATTGGTTTTCTTCATATCTCAAAAATAGAAAACAAAGGGTAAAATAGGAGAGTTTTTAAGTGAATATTCAGACATCCAGATTGGTGTTCCTCAGGGTTCAGTGCTTGGCCCTATTTTGTTCATCATTTTCATTAATTCTATTTTTGACCTGAATCTTAAAGGAGATCCAAATCAGAGAATATGAAATAAAGAAGTCAGTCCTCAGCTGTCAATTTGATTTGCCTACAAGCTGGAAGCGAACAGCTGATGTATTAGATTTGCAAAGTATTAGTGAAAAGCAGTGCAAAACGCACACATAGAATCAAATAGTCAATCAGCACAGGTCTTGTTGTTGTTGCAATTCACATCTTTTTCTTCGACACGAAATGAAATTACAAATACAACAATGTAAACAAATGGGTTTTGGGGGGTGAAACGTACGAAGGATTTGCTTCTTTATTTGATATTCTCTAATCCAAATGGTTTTGCGGATGACGTAGGATGGTCCTATTCTAATCGTTCTGTACTAGAACTGGTAGCTGACATCAATCATGATCTAGAAATATTGAGACATTGGTTTGGGATGCATAAGCTTGTCATCAGCACTAAAACCAAACTAATGTTTTTCAACCTTCCTTCTCTAGAAAATAATCCTCCATCTTTTATGTTTATTTGGAAAAAAAGCGACATGATAATAGTTTCAATCTTTTTTTTTAGTTCGAAGATACTTCCTCTCAAGCGTCTATACTTTTACAAGGTTTTAAAAATATTTTATATACGAAGTGGTTACCTACGAAATCAGAACTCGACAGCTTATGAACTTCGAAGTAATAACCAATGCTTAGCTACTGTCCCACCTCATAACAATAATCGCTTTCTCAATTTGTACACCTCAGTTGCATCCAGGATGTTTAATCGGTAACCTTTTGAGCTACGGAGTTTACGTTTAGCAAACAAATTTCAAAGAGAAAATAAAATATTAATATAATATAATATATATATATATATGTATATATATATATTAATATGCCAGTGTGGGTAATATGCCACCTTTCAATATATTGCAGTTCTAAGTTGATGTTGGCAACGCTGACATTGCAATTCGCTCAGTTACGCTAAGTTTTCTGGGCACACGAATGCGCAAGTTATTAGGCAGTTTGGTTTGGAAAATATTCATGAAAGTTTAAATTCAAGTGTGTTTTTATTAGATTGAGTGCGATTAAAACTGTTTTTTTTTTTGTGTTTTTGAGTGCGATATACGAAGGTTTCTTCCAAGAAGGTAAAACTAGTTTTGTGTAGTTAATGTTTGATTGTGTCTAGACTTGATATGTTCCGTAAGTTTTCGTTCAGGGATACTTTTATATTTTTTCACGTTTTGGGGTAAAATGCCACGTTTGTTTCGTACCAACTGGCATTTTACCCACTAAAGTGGCATATTACCCCTTTGATTTTAATTTCTTTCAGAAGCAAGAATGCCTGAAAGATGTGACTGGATGCAATACTCCAATCGTCACAAATGGATGCACGAGGACTGTCTCCAAAATGGAATCTGCCCTATTTATCCTATCGATTAAATGCCATATTAAATGTTTGCTGGCATTTCACCCCTTCAGAAGTGGCATATTAACCTCACGTGTGGGTAAAATGCCACTTTTTAATGTTTTTTAAAAACTTCATTTGCAATGAATTAAAAGTATTAAAGTTATGTTTTTATTTTTTTATTTATTAAATAAAACAACAACGTAACGAAACTAAGAAAATCTTTTACTTAACTTGTCATTTAATATTTAATTTCAATTGTTTACTGTTAAGTGTGGCATATTACACCGACTCACCCTATATTATATATATTATATTAATATAATATTGTATATATTTTCTTTGTAACTAATTCATTGCAAGGAATAAAATTGAATTGAATTGAATTATTTCGTGGGCTGAGGGGATGTAATTTTCGAAAAAATATTTCACCATTTAAGCTAAAGTATACAATTCTTTTGAGTAAAGAAAAGCTTGGAGGTGAACAAAAAAATGTCCGTTCTATAAATGATTTTTTTATGTTAAAGCAAAATCCAAATTCCAAACGCATTTTTTTTTTTTTGGTAAAAAAATATCAGTGACATTTTTTGCGTGAAAATAAACTCGTCCTTATAAAGCCTAGTTTGCAGTTCCCGTGCGAAAATCTATGCCAATATTTTCGCATGTCAAAAAATATTGAGGTGAAATACAAAACTACTTTTTTGCATGATTGGTTAACAGTTTCATGCAAAAAGGAACTTGCTGTCATGGAACTACAAAGCAATCGGGCAATTATTTCACGTGAGATAAAGTGCGGTGAATAAAAATATTAACACTTCAAAAAAAAATATATATTCACCTCACAGCATTATTTGCATGCAAATTGCGGGTGGCAATGGTGCAGTGGATGTAGTGCTTGATTGCTAGCTTAGAGGTGTGGGTTTGAGCCCTATTCTAGGCAGCATTCTTTTCTATATTCTCCCAGCTTAACTGGACGCCACCCGTGAGATTTAATGAGATAGTAAACACCTTGATCTCAATCCACTGTGCCAAATCTTTCCTATCCTCCTACTCTTTCTAACTAGTGCCGTGCAATTCAGGTTGCATTTTAAAGACCTTAGGTCTTATAGGCATATAGTAAAAATATAATTATGTCCCTTTAGTCCTTGATCATTAGAATAAATTCGCGCATACTCAACCCCACCAAGAGATTTTTTAAATAAAAAAATAAAAATTGTTTTTGCATTCAAAATTTATTGTTTTCCATTTTTAGGGGCCTATAATTTATTAATAAGGGGTTAATTAATGACTCAATGGATGGCTTTGGCAAAGGCAAACATTTTGCGCCTAAAATATTATACAAGTTAAGCACAGAAATGTTTTGAATATTTGATTTTCCTTTTGCATGGGAACTGTAAACTATGCTTAAAGGTCAAACATTTAAATTTTTTGGGCAAAACTCACTCCTAAGAGAAATAGATTCTTCCCATAATGATAACTTCCTCAGTGTTTGTCTCAATTTGTCGATGAACTGACATATATGACATTTACTCCAAACCTTAAAGTGTATCTTCATCGGTAATCTCTTAGGTAAGTTTTTAGACGTTTCACTGTAGAAAAAGTTCTTTCCGGTTTGTATGTTGAAACCGTAAGAGTCGCCAACATTTTAAGAAGCTTGTGTATGTGAATCATGTTCTGTATGGCATTTTGTCTACCATATCATGCATTCAACCTTTAAACCTCAAATTGTTATGTTCCAAAAATTTTTTAAAAAATTTAAGTTTTCTTCTTAAAATTTTTGTTCATTTAAGCCAAGAACTGAGGGAATCAGAATACACGAATCTCATTAAAAGCTGACAAGTTAGGAAGGTACCTTACTATATTCATAAAAAATTATGTAGTACGTGAGCTAAATTAAATTGAATTAATTAATAATAATTATCAAAGAAATTTGAGTACAAATTTCATACTAAAATAGAAAAGTATGATTTATAAATGCCTTTCTCAAAAATTTCGGGGGGATCAAACCCCTGTGGTCCCCCCCTGGCTACGGCCTTGTGCACGATATGTTGTTCCAACAAGACAGCTCTATACGTGTCACACAGCTAATGCCACAAAGGACATTCTCCATGAATAATTTGAGGGTAGGGTTATATTTCGCAGAGGTGACGTAGATTGGACACCAAGATCGTGCGATTTTACCCCGTTACACTTTTTCTTGTGGGGTTTTCTGAAGTCACAGTTGACCGATGCCCTCAAAGTCAACATAAACCATTCTATCGCTTAAATTCAGCCCGCTCTATGCTGCAGGGTCATTGAAAATTGGACCTGTTGGTTAATAGAAAACATGGGTCTTTCAAATAAAAAAAAGAATTTCGTTAATACCTCACACACAGTTTGTTTTACTCCATTTCAATATTGACCTGCCCTTATTGGAAACCCCTTTATAATTTTCACTTGAAAAAATGATAGATAGGCTTTGTATCCCACATGCACAAAACGCTTACACTCCTATTATGATTGTCAGTTATCAAATTGATAATTGAAACATTTAAATTTCGATGCTTAAAAACCCAACTGATAAATGCTTTGATCATTGAGAATAATGCAGACCGTTGTTATAAAAGAATAGTTGATCGGCGTATTCATAATTGAGTAAAAAAATAAATTTCAAGGTTTATCAACTATCAATTTTTAATTAACAGTCGTAATAGGAGAGTTGATTAAAAAAAAATATCTTTCAAGCATCCAAAATTAGATATTGCGAACAATAGAATCCTGATCCCCGGAATCAATCGGAATATGTTTTTTTCACGGTATATATAATATTTGACTCTCGTTATGGCAACCTCAGTGTCATCGGTAGGTCCATTTTACATACACAACCACATACAGCCATTTTACAAAATGGTTTCTTCATGCATGGGGTGACCATATCCAAGCCCATGAAAAAGAGGACAAGATCCATGGTTCAAATATTTTTGCTGGCTGATTTCGGCGAAATTACTCGGGTCCAGTGATGTTTCAAGGTTCAAGTATGTTATAGTAGACAATTTAATGCCTGAGCTATCGATGAACTTCAGTTAATTCGCCAAAGTCAGTGTGTTAAAATTGCTAAACCACGAGCTTAATATTTGTACAACTGGCCCTTAATATTGGATATTTGCCTGTAGTTTTTCGTAATGCGTAAATTTATGCTTTGGCATTTTTTTTCTTAGTTAATTTCTTTTACATTAAAAAAGCATTCACGATAAACAAAGCAAAACAAACCGTTAGGTTAGGTTAGGTTGAAGTGGCTGTCAGTCATGAAAACTGACACACTTAGACCATAAGTTGGCCCATTGTGATACCACAAGAATCTAGGAAGCCTTTTTCCCTACTCGATGAACCATTTGGAGCTTCTTATGAAGCGTAACAGACTACATATGTCAACATTTACTAAATCACTAGGATCATTGAAGTAGAAATCTCCAAGATGGAGTCTTCGCCTATGAGATAGAGCAGGACAAGTGCATAGAAGATGAGGAATCGATTCTACCTCTTCCTCGTCCATACAGCTTCTGCAAAAATCGTTAGAAAATACGCCAAGACGCGTTGCGTGCTTGCCTATAAGACAGTGTCCGGTTATGACACCGATCATGGAGCTAATGTGCAATCTGCTTAGAGATATCAAACATTTAGATCGCTTAAAATCCATTACTGGCCAGATTTGTTTTGTTGCCAAGCAAGTGGTGATATTGTTCCACCTAAGGTTTGTTCTCTCTAAAGCATCTTGCTTCAGCATAAGTTTACATGTAGCGATGGGAATACCAATATCTGCCTTACTAGGTAGAAGAGGTAGAGTTGTTCCATATTTAGCGAGTTCGTCGGCCTTACAATTACCTGGAATGTCTCTATGCCCCGGCACCCAACACAGGTGAATGTTAAACTGCTGCGCCATCTCCAGCAGAGATGAACGATAATTTAGGGCTGTTAAAGAGTTAGTAGAGACCTATTCCAGAGATTTGATAGCTGCTTGACTATCCGAGAAGATGCGGATATCTGTAGTTGATAACACGTTTTCTTTCAGCCAAGATAAGGCTTCTTTGATCGCCATAAGTTCCGCCTGGAACACGCTACAATGATTAGGAAGACGGAAGGAGAGACTTAATTTTAGTCTTTCTGAGTACACACCACCACCCACCCTATCATCAGTTTTCGATCCGTCGGTGTAAATATGGATTGATTCATCTTCCAAGAGAGCCGTATCCTCCCAGAGATCTCTAGAAGGAATGCTGACTTGAAAGTTTTTGCCAAACTGAAGTTTTGGGATGGTGTAATCAGTGCGACTTGGGATTGATCCGAATGAATTCAGAATGATGGAATGGCCAAAGTTGTTGTTGGTCCATTGTGAGGAAGCTTTAAGGCGAATGGCTGTATTTGCAGCCACTTCTTTGCTGAAAATATTGAGGGGTGTCAGATGGAGCAGAACGTCTAGCGGAAGGTGTCGTACGAAGTGCTCCACTTATGCACAAACAAGTAGAGCGTTGGACTTTGCTCAATTTGTCGCAATTTACCGCTTTATCCAGAGCAGTCCACCATACTGTCACTCCGTAAGTGAGGATCGGTCTAATCACCGAAGTATATATCCAGTGAGTGATTCGAGGTTGAAGGCCCCATTTGTTCCCAACGGCTTTTTTGCATGAGAAAAGTGCCACTGTGGCTTTTTTGACTCTTTCTTGTATATTAGGTTTCCAGCTTAACTTTTTGTCCAAAATAAGAGCCAAATATTTTGCTTGATCAGTGAATGTAAGTGGAGTACCTTTGATAGAAGGAGGATCAATATGAGGGATTTTATATTTCCTTGAGAATAGAACAAGTTCTGTTTTATGAGGGTTGACACCCAGACCACACCGGTCAGCCCAGTTGGTAAGCTTATTTAAAGCATTTTGTAAGAGTTCTTTTAAGACAGTAGGATGCTTTCCTGATACGGCAATAGCAACATCGTCCGCATATGCAATCACTCTGTAACTCTCCGCTTCCAGGCATGTCAGCAGCTCATTTACTACCAAGTTCCAGAGAAGGGGAGATAGGACACCACCTTGCGGCGTACCTCTACTGACAGACCTTCTAGCGGAAAAGCTGCCCAGTTTTGAACTACTAACCCTGCTAGTCAGCATTTGATTAATCAATTCACCAAGCGTACCATCTACCTTCAGGGATGTCAGAGCAGATGCGATCGCATATGTGTCGACATTGTTAAAAGCGCCCTCTATATCCAAGAAAGCGGCCATGGTGTACTCTTTATGATGGAGGGAATATTCTATAGTTCGAGCTAGAGTATGTAACGCAGTTTCAACCGATTTCCCTTTGCAATAAGCGTGTTGAGCAGTAGACAAAAGTTGCGTGTCTATGCTTGTTCGCAGGTGGATATCGATCAATCTTTCAAAGATTTTAAGAAGGAATGATGATAGACTAATAGGTCTGAGATCTTTTGGGTTTACTTGGGAGCATTTGCCAGCTTTGGGTATAAACACAACCTTAACTTCTCTCCATAACAGGGGAATGTGGAACAAACCGTTGCGTTGTATTAAAATCAAACTGAAAAAAAGAGGTATGGGCTGAACTTTCAAATGAGTGTTCAAACGACTGTTTAAAAAAGAAGATAAGATGGCGTTGGGCTCAGAAGTGAATGATTTCAGGTACTAATATAATGTAGGTCACGTTCACTGTTCACACTAGAAAGTTTTTGATTAAGTGTTGAATAAAGTTTGTTTTTGTAGTTTTGTGAAGTCGAAAAATTTATTTAACTGAGAACACCAAAAAAGAGGACAAATTGCATGTTTTTTTTCAAAAAGTTACTGGACATTTGTTTTTAAAGCAAAAAGAGTATGTCCTCTTAAAAGAGAACGTATGGTCAGCCTATCATGCACTCATCCTTTTGAAAAGAAATCCGACAAAAACTTTGTATGTTGTGTTCCATGTCTACTCCTTGAAATCGGGAACAGAACAAAACTTAAAAACTTTATTCGGAACAGCCACAGTCAATCAATTAAGTGGCGGGAGTGAAAATGGAGAATAAAATGAGAAGCGTTCACTTTTATCGAATAGGTTAGGCTTAGGGTTGCCAATCGAAAAGGCTATTATACTCACACAATAAAAAATCCAAGAATTATTTTGAAAGAAGTGCATAGGTGGATCGTTGCTGGAATCTTGCCTTCACTTACTTACATGCATTGCACCTATTTACTGGATGCGGAAAGCTTCCTTACAACACAAACCAGAGTTTGTAAAAAGTTAATGATTACAATTATAACTTGTATATATGTATATAATGTTATTCAAAAAAAATATTTTGTTATTAATTATGATGTCATTTAAAAATATTTAATTTTTCCATTTCATATGTACATATATATGCTGTTAAGTAATAAATAAATTATTACTTATTAATTAAATCTATTATATGTTATTCATTACGTGTAAAATATGAAATTCATTATGAGTTAGATTTAAAAACTCTTATTATCCATTGCATTTATAAATTATGCAATTAAAAAAACCTAACTACACATTACATCTGTAACGTAAAAAGAGTAGGTATGAAATGAGTAGATAATTCCAGACCCCACTTATGGATCGAGAAAAATCAAAACGGATCCAATCTGAAAATCATGGCTCTATCATAAGGCGCCAGTTATAGCGATCAGAAAAATCCATCCGAAAAACTTGAAACAGTAAATTGATTCTATTTTCTGATGGTTGTTTATAGCAATCAGAAAAAATGTATCAGAAAACTTTATAAAAAACTATAGATTCTTCGCAAAACAAAAAAACAAACTGAATTCCTAATCATTAAGCTGGAAGTTTTTTTGCCCGGGGCCAGGCATAGTTTCTATATAAGAAGGTTTTATAATACAAATTCTATATACTACTGAAATAAATCAGCCAAGTAGAAGACTTAGCATTAAGGATTGGACTTGTTGAATTATTGATTCAAAATAGCTTTTTATGGCCTTTAGTCCTACAAATTGGCGTTTCGTTCGGCTTACTCACTTGAACTCATCAGTGACATAGTGAGGGCTTTGTCGGTCGCAATTTGTATTAAGTTCAGTTCAACTTACATGAATTTTTCAACGAAAATCCACTGTAAACTATATCCAACAAGATTAGAATTCCTAATCATTAAGCTGGAAGTTTTTTTGCCCGGGGCCAGGCATAGTTTCTATATAAGAAGGTTTTATAATACAAATTCTATATACTACTGAAATAAATCAGCCAAGTAGAAGACTTAGCATTAAGGATTGGACTTGTTGAAATATTGATTCAAAATAGCTTTTTATGGCCTTTAGTCCTACAAATTGGCGTTTCATTCGGCTTACTCACTTGAACTCATCAGTGACATAGTGAGGGCTTTGTCAGACGCAATTTGTATTAAGTTCAGTTCAACTTACATGAATTTTTCAACGAAAATCCACTGTAAACTATATCCAACAAGATTAGAATTCCTAATCATTAAGCTGGAAGTTTTTTTGCCCGGGGCCAGGCATAGTTTCTATATAAGAAGGTTTTATAATACAAATTCTATATACTACTGAAATAAATCAGCCAAGTAGAAGACTTAGCATTAAGGATTTGACTTGTTGAATTATTGATTCAAAATAGCTTTTTATGGCCTTTAGTCCTACAAATTGGCGTTTCGTTCGGCTTACTCACTTGAACTCATCAGTGACATAGTGAGGGCTTTGACAGTGGATTTTCGTTGAAAAATTCATGTAAGTTGAACTGAACTTAATACAAATTGCGTCTGACAAAGCCCTCACTATGTCACTGATGAGTTCAAGTGAGTAAGCCGAACGAAACGCCAATTTGTAGGACTAAAGGCCATAAAAACCTATTTTGAATCAATAATTCAACAAGTCCAATCCTTAATGCTAAGTCTTCTACTTGGCTGATTTATTTCAGTAGTATATAGAATTTGTATTATAAAACCTTCTTATAATTAAAAAAACAAACAGCTGCCAAGATTTTTTCTGATTGAAATGTCAGAAAAACTTTTTCGGATGGAGTTCTTTCAGTGGAACAGAAAAAAATTGGAACACAAATCAGTGGAATGATTTGTTCCTTTTTCTGTGAAAAAGCAATCAGCTGATACGAATAATGAAATTTCATCCGAAAAACATAAATCCATTGAAAACATAAAAAAATATTGTTTTTGGCAATTTTTTTTTGCGAAAAAAATTTGATGCTGAATTAGGCGTCGATTGATATATCATTTGACTATCAAATCGAATTGAAAAGTAATAAAAACTTCAATAATTTTTTTTCAGTTGGTTTTTTCTGATCGCTATAACTGGCGCCTAATCGCTATAGATATGCTATATTATAATATACATATGTAATCATACAAGTAAAAGTTATATTATTAATAATTATATTAATAATAATTCAATTGTAATGGATAATAAGTTTTTTTTATAACATAACACAAATACAATGGGTAGTTAGATGTTTCAAGTTTTATACAAAATACAAATGTAATGAGTAATTAGTTCTTTTAATTGCGTAGCACAAATGTAATGGGTAATTAATGGAAGATTAAATTGGGGCTCACTACAATTTTTTAAGTTTCCATACAAATTGAATGGGAAAAAAACTGATTTAAGCTCCGAAATTTTATAAGTCACTAACCGGTTGCACTTAGAGACAAATGTGTAATCTTTCTTATACTTTTATAGGGATTTGCCTGCTCTAAATGAAGTGGTTTATTTAAGTGATAATAGAAACAATTTCAAGGGGAATTCATGCTTTTCATGATAAGAATTTCTTCTAAGTTGTATTGTGGGTTGACTATGACTATGTCAAGGAAAGTGTATTCCTACATGAACTTTTAGAACAAGAACCTACTTCACT
The DNA here is from genome assembly GCA_963921185.1 of Dasysyrphus tricinctus. NCBI lineage: Eukaryota > Metazoa > Arthropoda > Insecta > Diptera > Syrphidae > Dasysyrphus > Dasysyrphus tricinctus. The sequence continues at coordinate 172,747,184 of OY992531.1, read as the reverse complement.
CTAAAATATCGGTCTTCAATGGCAAAATTTTGAACAAAATGAATTTTGATAAATATTATTACATCCTGGGGTGTGGTTTGACAACCATCTTGAAAAAACTGCCACCATCTTGGATTTTTTGGTCTCAGCTGGTCATTTTAGTGTGAAATTAATCGGTTTGACTTCCAAAATCTTTCTATTCAATCGATCTCAAAAAATATAAACAATGAAAATATATACTTTCTTCGGCTCAGAAGGTTTACTAAATGCACCAAAAATCGGTATGTGAACAAAAAACCATAAAAATCACCCTCTCTTTTTTTATATTTTATATATAACTTTAAAAATATATGCAACTTCGGAAAAAAACATAAAATATAAAATAAATGTGTGCTATAAAATTTTCTACAAGATGACATTTGTTAAAATCCCTTTGGTTTTGATGTTTTTTACTATGGGAGGGGGGTTCTATTTCCCCCTGTTTGGGCAATTTATAAAAAAAAGTACTCTACCTCTTGCTAGTTTTTATTCAAAAACTGAAACTAGAGGACATAAACTCTAGTTTTTGGGAAAATTGAAAATTACTAAAACAACTACGGTACAAGACTTGAATGTTTGTTTGTTTTTTTTTTATGAGTAGGTAAGGTATGCATGCTTTGGACGATTGCATTATATAGGTTTGCAGGACACAAACATACATATTAAGAAATTATATAAGTTTGCTGCAATCGTACAGTAGTACCTATGGAATTTGAATTTTTTATATTGCATTACATTTTCATATTTGAAAATGTCAAATGTATAACTTTGGGCCACGTATGTATATTACGTACATTAAGAAAACATCAGCTGTTGACATAGGGTGTATTGTATAGGATAAATTCAAATTTTATTTAAACCCTGATTCTTTAAATGCAAAAGAAACTTTGCATACACCCAATCTCGCAACTACGCCAAATCTTATAGTATGCCCAAGCAGGGGGGTTTCAGGGGGGCAGCATTCCCAGCTATGCATACCTCACTGTTTATACGCCGCGCCGCCGGCCGGCCGCAATGCTTAAGCAAGCAAAAAACAAATATACCATAAAAAAGTAGTTATAGTAATTTTCAATTTTCTCAAAAACTAGAAGACAAAGAATCATCTTGTTTTCAGTTTTTGAGCAACGAATTTCATATATAATCTTACAGTTTTGAAAAATTACACTTTGAAGCTTTTTTTTTTTTAGCTTTTTTCGTAAAGTTTGAGTTTAAAATTCGTTTTTTTCAAAAGCTATGTATAGATTTCACTAGATTTAAAAACAAGATAAAAGAACAGAGTATTGGCTTTAAAAAAATGTATAGGTAATGCTCAATTTTAAGTATTACTGTTTTTTTATAATATTTTTTAACATTTTTCATTGTTTTTTTATGAAATTACCCCTCCCGTCCAAACGGGGGAGATAGACCCTCCTTTCGGATATAATGAAGGGGACTGTCTTGAATAATATCCACCAAAATTCAGCTTTTGTATAAAATTTTACCGTGGTCAAGGCACCCCAGGAAAATAAAAATTTTTGCTTCGAAAAAAAAAAAGAATTTTGGTGGAGAGCCTTGTTTTGACGTCTTAAGCATTTCGTAAAAAGTTCCGTACATTTGCGCCAGGTCAAAATTTTTAAAGGGGGGGGTTAAAAGGGGTTAAGTTCAGTTTTATTATAATTAATTAAAATTTCATTAATCGATGGGCAAGATTTCTGGTACGATTTGCGTTTGGCTACATCTCCTCATTATAAAACAAAGTTTTTGGGGTAAGGCCACCATCTTGAAAAAGAAAGTGATTTTGTTTTTATTCAACCACTCGCTTGAATTTTGTTTTACAGTAAAATCATGAGAGAAATGAGGTATTAACAAACTCTGTAGGTTTACTAATCTTGAAGTTATAGCGTGGCAAAGTTACACTTTTGATTTTGTACTGCAAAAGGGACAAGAAATGTGAATTTTTTCAAAATATAAATAAGTTTATATTACTGCTCATAAAATTATATAAAAAATATTATATCACTTCTTCCGCAGGAGCAACAGATTTTGAGTAAAACGTGCAGAAACCTTATAATAAGAGCTTTTTACTGTAATGATTTTTTTCATCATCTTGGTTGCTTAAAATAGGTAATGAACGCATTTCTACACTATGTTCTCAAAATCTTTAGCTTCTACGAAAAAAAATGTCGTAATCTTTTTTGTATAAAATTTTATGAGCACGTTAGGACTGTCACACAGGCTGCCGATCGGACTGTTGCAACGACTGTTGAAAGTACGCACACACGTTGCGAACCAGTTTTACGAACAGTGTGTCAAAAAATTCCTTCAATTTGTTTTTTACTTATTTCATCTCCTAGAAACAAAATAAAAACTATGAAGATTATTCGTAGACCGAGTAGTTCGGTCGCAAGGATTGTCAAAAAAACTGCCATTCACTATTTCGGTCGTGTCGCAAGGTTCGTTGAAATTTTCAACGGACTTCCAACCTGTCGCAAGTCGCACGGTCCGATGTACAACAAGGACATTCACGGTAGAACCTGTAGTATACGACTGAAATTTGTCGGACAGTCCTTACGACAGTTTTAACGTGAATGGCCCGCTTAATTCATTAATTTTTTGAAAACATTCACATTTGTTGAGATATTTACAAAAAACTGTAATTTGTCCATGTTACGGTACAAAATCAAAAGTGATTTTAGCATTCAAGATTTTTATTTTTTTGTTTCGAGACTTCTTGCATTCGAGATTTTTGTCATTCGAGAAAACGTCATAGTCTCGTATATGAACGGAATCCTTGCAAATGAAGTATAGGCTGCAAAATACACATAAATTAACATTGAAAATTTTTGAATGAACAATATCAACCATGACCACGAAGATTTTTTCAATTAAAAAATAATCAAGCATGCCACACTCATCACCACTCAAAGGAGTCTGATGATCAAACTGCACTCGTGAAGAAGCTATTACTCCACCATATAAACTTGCTCCAAGACTCAAGTTGTTGTATATATTATAGTATACGAGAACAAAAGGACTCGAAAACAGCATGGAGAAATTGTTCTTCTAATGGCCTTTTCGATTGGGGACAGAGTGACAGTTCTTGGTCTGAAAAGAACAGAAAATTGTTCTGAATTTGATTTCAGAATCGAAATGAGAAGCGTTCACAGGTATCGAATCGCTGTTCCGGATTGCCAATCGAAAAGGCCATAAGAGAATTATACCTATTTGAGTGTTTTTTTTTTTTTTTTGATAAAAATATCAATGAGATTAAAACACATATTTTTAACAACGGAAATTAACTTTTTTTTTTTAATGTGTACATTTCAAAAAAAGGTTTCAATAAAAATTGAGAGATATGGTTAGTATTATGTTAGATTATCTTTCTAAAATTTTTAAATTTATTTATTTATTATTCTATTCTTTTTTAGCTTTACGACTTTACCAACCAAGCTCCGTCAGATAATTTAAAAAACCCGAGCCCTCCTAACATGTTTTCCTCTTTTCCCTACTTAATACTTACTAGGCCATATGCATATAACCTTGGCATTTTTCTAGCGAATATTTGACCCATCCCAATGACATTAGTAATTATAATATTTAGTTTGAAATTAAAATTTAAGTTCTTAGTTTTGCTGGTATCATGTAACAAAAAAACACTAAAATTCGTTGCTACGTATTAATTTATTCAATAATATTTTATATGATCATTCAGAGGACGAATTCAAACATTACCTACATATGTATGTATAAAAGCCGTCGCATGCGTCGGTTCATGTTTGAAAAATCTCATTGTGTTGTATTTCTGCTCATATTAAACTGGATTTTTAACCCCTAGTTTCACAGTGGAAGCTTAAACTCCACTTTTGGTTTTGGATTAAACTTTAGTTCATTAGAGCAATTGAATTGAGTTCAAGGTTTAAACGGGAATGTGAAACTGGCCATTTGTTTGGTTTGGTTTGGTTTAATTTCAGTAACATACTCTCCTGTTCAACGGAATAGATACACAATTTTCGAGTGATTAACTACACTGAACCAAATTCTTACGTAGGTACCTAAATAAAACGAAATATAAAATTGTTTAAATAAATAAGTTTAAGTGATAATCCAGTCATTTAAGCATTTTGCTTCGGAAAAAATGGCGAAAAGCTGAACTTTGGTATAAAGCCTCCTCATAGCATTCTAATATAAGTCCCCATCAATTAAACGCCAATAACAATTTTACGGGGGGTCAAAGCCCCACCTCCCCAAATGGTTTTTAAGGAACATCTCCCGAACAGTAACTCTTATTTAAAGGTTTTGGGGAAGTTCCCCATTGATTCGGGTTCCGCACTACAGTAATCATAGGAGGTCTAAGGTCACGAAACATGGTATTCCATGTAACCTTAAAGGTGGTGTAAAAGAGTACAAATTTGCGATACACAGGTGCTTTGATGTGGACGGCATGAGACATTTTAATGCAAACTGAGCACTCACGCACGGCATACTACGCAAAAATTTATTTCCAAATTAGTTTGAGCTTTCATTTGTGGCGAATACAAAATTCAAGGCGCATGGCGCATAACCTAAAACCCGTCTGGGGGGCCTTTGACCCCCCTTAAAATTGTTAGCGGCACTCATATTGGTGGGGACTTTTTTCGGTTTCCTAAGAATGCCATGAGGAGGCTATATAACAAAATTAGCACTATACCTAGCTTGTTTCCTTATTTAAGCAACCTTAAAATCACTCGTCTTTCACTTGTAGATATAACCATATAACACGTTTTTTTAATCCTTTCATATCTTTTATTTCTCAGATAAATTATAGATCAGTGACGGCGAACCAATAACGTGCGTGCAATTATTGGTGGCACGCCAAATACTATGGGCACATCATTCAAGAAATCCGATTGGACCTTCGAGTGGCACAATCAGATTTCTACATCGGGCTTAGCTTAAATTATAAAAAGATATTCTTTTGAAAAAAACAACGGCGGCAGTTTAAATCTACACGAAAAACCAGACAAATAAAAATAACTGGAATTTTCGACGGTAATATTTTTATAAGTCGAATAATTTTCATTTAGATTTTCACGATTTTAAAAGTTATCGGAAACTTTTAAGTTTATTTGATACCCTGATATGACATAATTTGATAATCTATATAGGTACTTGATTGGGAATTGAAGATACATATTGAAATGCAGCTGAATGAATTCCCGTCTTTTGCGATATGAACACTAATATTCGTCAAACAGGGGAAAAGTTAGAATGAATCGCGCAACATAGAAAGACTGACGATGTAGAACGTCAATTCCAAATGAATAGAAACTTGGAATTCTGTCAGTTGTTTGGAAAAGCAGGCGTTTTGGTATCTTGACAATATTTTTATCTACCTATACATACGTGTGAGTCCCTAGATTCCGACATACATATCTACTTAACATTGAAGATTTACTTCTGGCCAGTTTTACTGTCTCGTTTAAACCATGAACCGAATTCCGTTTGTTTTGCTAAACCGAAGTTTAAACTAAAAAAGGAGTTTAAACCGCCACTGTGAAATTGGGGGTTAGAAACTGTTTGTCAGGTGATTTCAGTTCAAAATGCATTTTAATTAGTTAATATTTCACAAATAAAATTCTGCGCTCTGTGAAATTATTTATTTTTGTTCCTAATATAATAGTAGTCACTAGAAAACTAAAGGGACTTCAAATTATTTTTTTTTTTTTCTTTTAATGTTACGAGGCTCTAAGAAGGTTCACCATCCTGGTTACAGATCATAGAACTCCTTTTTATTTTTCAAAATTGTATGGGTATCCCCTTAATCCTTGGATCATCAAACTATAAATTCTAGCTTTCTAGGCCACACATTTCTATTTTTAGGTGGCAGCGGCTGGGAATCCAACCCAGATCTTCTGCACGAGGTGAGGTACTAGAGCTGTGTAAATCGTTAATTTCAAATGATGGAATCGTTCAAGAATCGGCCACAAAAATGATTCGATCATTTCAATCAATCGATCTTTTGATCATTTTCATTTCACTAAATTTTTTACTGATTCAATTTTCATTTCGATTTCGATGGAATTTAATCTGACCGATTTTAACGAATTCAATTCAATACTGTACCGATTTCGATCGAATCCAAAACAATAGCATTTAAATGAATTAAAAACCTCAACAAAAATATGGAAATTTCACAGTCTTTACTGCTCCGGAAAAAGGTGATTTTATGTCAATTGGTTTGCATTTGGATCAAAATATACTTTTTATGTAAAAATGTAGTTCGTCCTTTAAATTTGAAGCCATCAATTGTCAAATTCTATTGATGGATGCCTACGATGTCGATGGATTAAAAAACCTTTAAGAAGTCTGAAATTTTTGAATAATTCTTACTGCCCCGGAAAAAGGTGATTTTAAAGCAATTGGGTGACGTTTGGATCGAAATACACCTTTTTTGTCAAAATATAGTTTATCCCCTATCTGTCAAGCAATTAACTGTCAAATTCCATTTAAGGATGGTTACGATATCGATGGATTAAAAAACATCTAAAATTATTGAGATTGGGATGGAAAATCGAGAATAATCAAAATGATTGAGATTGGGATGGACAATCGAGAATCGTCGAAATCATTGAGATTGGGATGGAAAATCGAGAATCATCGGAATGATTGAGATCGATTGAAATGAAAATAAATCAATCACCAATAAAAATCGAATCGTTCCAGAGTTACACAGCCCTGCGAGGTACTATTTCCTCTACCCATACTCCACTTCTTCCTTATAAATGTGTTTGATTAATTAAAGAACCAAGAAATAAAACCCTAGCAAAGCTTGTCTGACCTTCAACTAGTTCAAAACAAATGTGACGGCATGGACAAAGTACGTATACCAATGAACATTAAAAAGTATGATTTTAGCATCAATTTAAAAAAAAATGGTGATGAGATGTGTTCTTCTTGTTCTCTCTTAAACTGTCTAATGCTATTTACAAAATTGCATCAATTCACTTATTTGAGAGTTATAACGGTTCATCGGTCTCGGAAATTTTGTCTCTATTCAGTTGAACGGGAGTGTACACGTACCTACATTTGTACCTAATTAGAAAGTTTGATTTATATGCGTAAAATTAACCAAGTCCTGCAATCCTTACGCAACTTAAAAAGAATTAGTACAATTATATACATATATGGTATATATAGAAAAAAGAACTACTTATTTTGTATATTTGACTGTGAACTTAAGCGATAGGAGAGTTTCATATCGCGTTTCAGTTATGAGCTAAATTAATTTTTTTTCATAAGCTTATCGGTTAGACAATGCCATCGTCAGCCTGATTTTTCTGCTATAATTGCTTAACATAATCTTCACATTTCATCATACTTTAAAAACAATTTAGAATTAATTATGTATACCTGCCAATTTTAGAGTTCACTTAATCTTTTCTATTCTGGCCTTTGTTTTAAAAATACTTACGTATGTACAGAAATCTCAAAGCCTCAAACACCGCTCTCGCATTTTGAGACACAATATTTCTGCAAAGGCCAACTTAAACCCATAAATTTAAACTCATAAAATAAATAATAAAGCTGATAGCCATTTGAAACATCAAAAAGAAAATCTCTTTAAGAAGCTTTAAAACAAATCAAGAAATTTAAGTAACAATTGAAGATCTTTAACACGTTCTACGGTTCTACCACCTCCATTACGACTTTAACACTTAAAAGCATTTCGTTACTTCACTAAAAGCTTCCTTACAAATTGTATAGATATTTATTTATTCAACCAACAGCATAGTTCCATTTGAATCAGATACATTGTGCCAGTAACCAATCTACATTCGTGACGTTAAGGTCGTGTTTTCACATACATACACCCCATATGCGAACAGATAGTAGTTGTAGATAATAAATAAATCTCTTTGCACATAAAAACTACTGTTTCAATATTTTTTCAAATTGTTTTGTATTGAGTGTCAAGCCTAGCAGTGTTGCTACGACTTATCTTCTCCTGTCATAATAAATCAAGTGATTTTTTTATATAAATTTTCTTATTTAAATTTAAAGAAGAAAACAATATGAATCGCCAACTATCTGAACTGAGTGCAAGTGAGCTAAACGAAGCAATTGACGATACTAACTTTCCACAGGCTCACTTTTTGTCCCGCGGTAGAAATAATAGTGTTTGTTCGACAGGTAGTGCATCGGGATTGAACGGCTTTGACAACTCTCGCAGGACATCTTATGGTACTGGTGCTGTTGTCCCCGAAAAAGAGAAGGATGAAACTTCTGATGAGAAAGTCCTTATAAATGGAAAGGGAGTCAACGGAGATCGACCCAAGTTACTGCTTAAGATGAATGGGACAAGCAGGCATACTAGCGAAAGTGAAACCACCCTTATAACACCTAAAACCCCAACAACCCCACGGACATCAACCACACCAGGTACATACATAATATTATTTATATGCCTCTTCAGATATGTTCTAATATTTTTGCAAATCAGATTGTCAATTGATTGAATTAATTTATTTTGATTTAATTTTTATTATAATGGAAAGAATGAATGCCCATTTAAAAATAAATTAAGAAAATGAGTATTCGATGTCGATTAATCACTTCTAAGAGAACGTACAAATTAATGAACCTCTGTGCAATAACCTGTTGTACTTGTTTGTTGTGTTTTTTGTGTTCATTTAAAAGTTCATAATAAGGTTTATGTCTGAATAAAAATCAATATAGCTGTGGTGTGGTTTGGATTTGAAAGATTGGAGGAGACGAGAAAGATTAAGATATAAAGTGAGGTTGAAGATACATTCACTTAGGTGGTGAAACTTTTTTACTTTATATTTAATTAACTTTATTTCAACTTTTATATTGTATCTTCTATGGTTAACATGTTAGGTATTTTATGACCAATATTAAAATTTCAGAATAGATACAAAAAATTGTTCTAATAAAGCCAGATGAAAAGGGTGACCCCATACCTTGATATTAAAACGCCCAAGTACCAACAGAAACCCCACCCCACCATGATTTTGCACCATTTATCAAATGTGTAGGTATGTACATTCTTTTTTGTATCCTTGAAAAGGTCTTCTATACCTTCCAATACCAAGAGTCAAAATTCAATCAGTTAGAGAAGTGATAATTTCTACTATAGTGAGTGTGTATTCTAAATATTCAGAATAAGCGTTTTTTATTCCACGGAATATTCCGGATAAATCATTTTAATGTTTCTTTATTCATTCCGTAACATTTAGAATCATTCTTTTTATTCTTATATACTTTGTGAAGAGTTGAATAATAGTGATATGTATGTACATTTATGATGCGTTTAGTGCAATTTTCGTATCTATTCTCATTTATGGTTGAATCTTTATGGTGCGTTATTGATTTTAAAATACCAAGAAACTTCCCAGTTAAGTTCCAGTTCCCATAACAAGTGCTATACATTTAAATGTTTAATTTTTCATCTATTTTGCACTTTAGAAATAAATATAAATAATTAAGAACCTAAAAAATATCTTTGTATTCAATTGCTTTAATATTTCACCGAACAACTGATTGCTATTCTCTTTGCTCTAGTTTTGTTTCTTTATTTATTCCATTCTGGATATTTTTGGATGAATAATTTTTCTTAATATCGTTTCTTTTCCTATTCCGCAATGATAATAGAAACACACCTCATAGAATCAGTCAGAATCAGCGTTACCACTTCCGAAAAAAAAGCCGAAGTAGTTTTGAAGAAAAATGTGAAGTAGATTGAGAAAAATCGAAGTAGATTTCAAAATGTACTTTCTTGTACAAACATTTATTAGGCCAAGAGCCGGGTACTTTTTTCTTGCAATTTATTCCTGAACTGAATACAAGTTGGCGTGACTGGGAGGCACAGGAGCGTCAGCCGCCATCTTGGAAAACGCGTTTTATCATATATCTCATGAACCGTGCATCGTACGAATATAATAGTAATTTCTTTTGAAAGCTAATATTCCATTCTTTTATTTGTTTTTCTTAGTTATGTTGTTGTTGCGAAAAGTTTTAGAGAAGTTTAGTTTTCAAGCCGGTCCCGCCAACTTGGATTTATATTCTGGGGCAGAGATGAGTATATACTTCATATGTAGTAGATCTGCTTCATTAATTTATTTGTACGCATCTGCTACGTAGCAACTTATTTCTACTTCATTTAACTGATATCGTTTAACTCAAAAAATATTAACCACATTTCACAACTTTCATATTATTTGAGTATAAAATTATATAAATTTGTGTAATTTTTTCATTTAGACGAGATTCAAGTTGAATTTGTGAAACTTACTATTTAAAAAGCAGTAATTTTTAAACAAATAACAAGTGAATGTTAAGTTTTCGTTCTGAATATTAAGTAAAATGATAACAATACTACTACTACTACTTCGTTTTTTGAGCAAATTTGTTTCACTTTCTAGGCTCAGCATTATCATCCCTGTTCTGGGGACACCCCTGAACATGTTCCATCAAGAAAATCAGTTCAGTTATAAATTGCATTAAGAACCTCCTTTTTTGTTCTGGCTCTTGGAGTATATATTTTGATTAAATTTAATTAAATTAAACTAAAAAAACTAAAAACAAAAATGTTATTCTCTCAGGCTTCATATCAACATACTTTATGTATATTTCAATATAGATGAAATTATAAAACAAATTGTTTTTTTTTCGATGGCAATTTTTATTTGTTTCACTTCAAAACCTGACAACACCTGGTTCAAGTTTAAATTTTTGTACGAACTTATTGTTTACTCCTAAACAGTAAACGCCACTTATTCCAGTCAATCTGTGCTCAAAACGGTGCTTACCAGCATGATACGTCAGGAAATTTTATTCGCAAATCTACATAAAGCAGGGAAAAAATCAAATCTACGCCACAATTTGCATGGTAAAAACACAATATGGCTGGATTAACTGCGAATTCAATGAAATAAAGGAAAAGGAAGTAGATTTGTTTTTTTTTTTGTAAAATTGAAGTAGGTTAAAACAGAATTTTAAAATGAAGTAGATTCCCATATTTCAGTGATGGTGCGAAGTAGGAAGTAGATTTTAAAAAAATAAGAAAAAAAGAAGTAGATCTACTTCAATTGAAGTAAAGTGGTATCACTGGTCAGAATAGACAGTAAATCATATTAGCCAATTTATATTTCAGAAATTTTCAAAAATATAAACACGATTCCTTACAAAAATTCCTCACTTTTGCTGTGTAAAACTGATGCCAAATTTTTTTGGAAACGCTTTTGCTTGATTATTTTTTGGACAGTATTTTACATATGTAAGAAGAAAAGAAAAAGAGAATTGTTTTCACTTCTAAAGCCGAGTCCAGACCAGTAAAAGTTTACGTTGTGAGTGCGCCATACGTCTTGAATTTAGTATTCGCGGCAAATATTTTCGCCGAAAATTCAAATTTATTTCGAAATACATTTTTCCGTAGTTTGCCGCGCGTGAGTGCTCGATTTGCATTAAAATATTTTATGGCGTCCACATCAAAACACTTATGCGCCGTAAATCTTTTCGTGTGCGCTGAAAATCCATCGGAATCGGATAGCGTGAGTTGAATGTGACACAAAAATTTATGTTCCCCTACACGTCCACACTGGCGTATTTTTTTGCATCTACACAATTATTTGCGCCGAACACGGCGCACTACGCAAGTTTTTATTGATCTGGACGCGGCTTAAGACAAGAGATCTTCTTTATATTCTATTATCCTGCTCTGTCAAATGACGGAGGAAAATTAATGAGCGCTCCAGAAATATAAACTGGCGTTATATCTTCAGGGGGCTCGGGAGTCCGGACTATCAATTTCAGCTAAAGCATAGTTTACAGTTCCCATGCGAAAAAAATATCAACATTTTCAAAACGATTTTCCATCTATTCTGTGCACCAAATTGAATAATATTCAAGCTAAAAAACGTTTGCCTTGGCCTAAGCCACCCATTGAGTCATTAATTTACCTTGAGGTGAAAAAAAAATTTTTTCCAAGTGTAAACCGACCATCCAAAAAAAATATTTTAATCACCACACTTTTTTCGCATGCAAAACAATTGCCGGTCCATTGTTTTGCATGACATTGCATGACAGAAATATTTTTTTTTTTGCATGAAACTGTAAACTAATCATGCAAAAATAAATTTTGCCTTTCACCTCAACTTTTTATTTTGCACACGGGAACTGTAAACTAGACTTAAATCACGAGTAACATTTAAATGAGATTGCCCTTTGCAATAATCACATGCCTTTTTATGAACAATTCAAACCAACTTTTATGCAACTGAAATGTAAAGAATTAAACACAGTACACACATAGAAGGTATTATACTCCAGAGGTTGCCAATTTTGAGAGTATCGGAAATAAAAAATGGCTGTGAACGTGAGGACGAAAACACACATAAACACAAGAACAAATTTAAACTGAAAATGTCAAAAATAAAAAATGACTGTGAACGTGCAGAAAAAATACACGTGAGCACAACAAAAACTAATATTGACTAAACAAAAATCAAAATGCTGATGATACTACCTTTAACATGTGTACTGTGCCTTATGTATATTATAATAGCGAAAAATTGCGACTAATTTCAAAATTAACATTTTGTCAAAAAGTTTTAACTGTATATATTAAGCTCAAAATGATGCTGATTGACTCAGTATTGAATTTCGATTGTAATCGAAGAATCTATTAAAAGAACATGTAGCGTCATCGTAATATACCTAGATGCACTCATCGATTTATTAGTTCCCTAACTGTTTATAATGAATAGATTTGTTTGAAACTAGGAAATAAAGGTTAGGTTTAAACAAAAATGTAGGTGTTCCTCACAAAGTCTGAACTCGTATTCAAAAAAATCAATGCATTTTAATATCATACAATCTGTAAGATTAACGCAGGAATCACAGTAATTCAAAGTAAAGGAACAGACATAATGTTTATATTGTAATGAATAATATTGGCATTGATTTAAATGTTTGCATTTAATAAATCCAATTTTAATGGTTGAGTTTAAAATTCACTTAAATCCAATTAAACAGCGAATAATGTGACCGTTAATATTATGTTTTCAGATTATTTGAAAAGAAAGAAAAAAAGACTGGAAATAATGTAGAGGATTTTATAAAATTGGAACTCGATTTTTTTTGTTGGCTTTGCATGAAGCTCCAGTTAAGAAAAACCTATTGATGCTCATTCTATCTACTTTGCAAAATAGGTCTCCAAAAACAATTTTTTTGTTATCAGAAGCTCAAAGCCATATTTTCAATAATTAAGTGTTTCTTAATTTGGCTAACTTCCCTTATCACAACTCGAAGCATTAGTGTCATTTGTTAATTCAATACCTAGTAAATTCAAACACAGGTTTTGGGCAGTTGATTCCTAAAGTGGTTAGTGTCACGCCGCGTTACAAAAATAACTATTGTTTCATAGAAGAACAATATTTTTTATCAAACTGATAATTTGGGGAAAAAAGAATATTATGGTCTCCCATCGGACGAAATTTCAAGAATTTAAAATGAATGCTGTGCTCGTATTAAAAATGTTAAGTCTATGTCACACCCCTAACAGGTTGGTATTTCGAAAGTTATTTCTGTTTTTCAATTCATTTTCAGTTTTGTTGCTTCTTGATATGGGATTAATGAAGTAGGGATAAAATTCTAAAAAACTCTACTTCTTAACTCTATATTTTAATGGTAGGTACCCAGGTAGATGGATAGGCCACCTTGGACCAATTTTGTTGCTCCACATTCACCGGTCTTGAATCCACTAGAAAAATAAAGAAAATTTAAAAATTATCTTACATTGTTGTTTTTTTTTTAATTTATGGTCATTTAAATTAATTTTCTTACAACTTGTGCCTTGGCGCAATTTATGAAGAGTATTTTTACAAAAAAAAAAAACATCCAATTCTTCGTCGTAGTATTCAAAAATATAAAACAATGTAACGAAGTAAATTACTTTATTTAATTCGCTCTTTTTGCATACTAGCTGCGTTTTTTTTAATGTCCATATGGAACTTGGCGAAAAAAACGACATTTGATTACCTTTTGCATTGGTCTGCAATTTTGTTTTGACTAATCTTACCAACAAACATTTGACATTTCTATATAAATTATCGATAACACAACGACAATCGTAATTTGGCATTACCGTTTTTATCAGAACAAAAGTTAACTTCAGTTAATTATCTGGACTTAGCTAAATGGACATAGTTGTTGTTGTATTTAACATAAAAAATTGTTTTGCTTTGCTGTCGTTTTTCACACAATTTTATTTGGACATGCAAAAAAACACAACTACTACCACTAATAATAACCTCTTTACTCTAGATACTGTATAAAATTATACCATTCTGAAATCTACATTTGTTGCGCCAATTTTTTAAAAAAGTTTGCGATGGGAAACCCCATAAGAATTTTTTTATAATTTTTGGTGTTAAAAACAAATTTATTTTGTATTTTAATAAGAAAAAGTCCAAGAGATTTTAAAATTTTCTACCGACTAGGTTTTGGTAGCAAAGTGCTGCAAAAGAAAAGCGATTGAATTCATCCATTTTTAGTCGTGGTAGTCAAAAATGTAAGGTAAACAAAAGTACACTGAACAAAAAAATGCACATATTTTAAGTGCCCTTTGAGATAGCCCATTTTATAATTCTGGTTTCAGAGCAGTCATAAAGTGGGCTATACGCCGTTTCAGGACTATCCAATGTTTACCGGACACCCTGTATGCATATATTCATTAATAACTACTTCACAGAAAACACTGATTGAATTAGGTACATATTTCAAAAAAGGTTATGTAAAAGTGACTGTTCAGGAGGTTTTCTTTAATAACCCTATGGAGGAAGCGCCTATAATCAATTGTAGAATTGTTAACGGCATAATGTGGACTTTTTACTATTCCCTTTTATAACACTATAAGGAGTCTATATACCAAAATCCAGGAAGTATTTCTGAAGAATTTCGTTAATTTTATGTTTTAATTACTGGAATAATCTTACAACCACATACCTAATTTACAGTGGATTTAAATGAATTTTAAATCCAACAATTAAAATCCTATTAGCAAAAATTATAGAGTCGAATTTGTTTAAAATTTTGAATTTAAGTGCCGATTTAACGTTTGAATAATATGGAATAAGATTTAATTTTCGGATACAAATTTATTTAAATCTGATATCTAAAAATGATTTTATATAAGCTCAGTCCAATTTTAAAAATTCTTTTCTTATTTGCCAGTGTAAAAACTTCTATACGAATATGTACATATTTTAACAATATAAATTAGCAAGCCATTCGTTTATATAGGTAGGCCTGTTAAGTCATGAAAGGAGAATGGGCATTTTTGGGCGTTGGCGGCCATTAATGAAATTAGTGTCAAATGAAAGGTATGCTACTCAGGAACAACTTTCACTATGGACGTTATAGGCTATTGATTATGTCATATAATAAGGAGGTAAGACGTTCACGGAATTTTATTGTAAAAATCATCAAAGGGGTCATTGAAGATGAGAAAACCGCGGAGTGCTATTAAATTGGAGGGTGCATTTTTGAGAGGGGGGTGCAAAAGCACCCTTTTTGGTTTTTTGCATATAACTCGAAAACGAAGCAAAATTTCGAGATAATTCTGAAAACCTTTTTTGTAGAGAATAAAATTTACCGTCGAAATGGATTTTTGAAAAAAAGAATTTAAAAATTTTTAGTTAGCTAATTTTTAAAAACATCATTTCAGAAAAATGTGAAAAATCGCATTTTTTGTTTTTTTTTTATGTATTTGCTTATAACTTTCTTACCAGCAGAGATAGGTATAGGCATTGATCCATATAAAAGAAAGATTATTAAATTTTCTTCAAAATAAATTTTTAAAAAAATGGTTTGGATAAAAATCGACCGAGAAATAGTCGTTGAAACTAGGCTGATGTAAAGTTTTTAAAGTTTTATAAATGGCATTTTTGGCTATTTTGATGGACTTGTTAGATTATACACTCAAGCTGGGTGTATTAGGGAGTCATGACCAGTTGAGACAAAAATAAAAGTCAAGTTTCAAATTTTTCGCAGTTTTAGGGTTGCCATCTAATTTTTTCAAAATTTAAAATAATTGTCAAAACCAACACACTTGCTTTTACAAGGCCGGGTTTTGAACACATGTAAGCTTATACCTTCTCGAACATGAAAAAAATTAGTTCCAGACAAGTTTTGCGGTTGAAAGTCCTTGCCAGACGAGCTCAACTTTTTCAAAGTAGGTATTATAAGAAATAACTTTTTTTTTAATTTCAAATAACTGTCAAACCTTGTTCTACAAAGCCGGGTTTTCAATATATGCTAGCTTATGTCTCCTTAAATAGAGACAAAACTGTGCCAGACGAGTTTGGCTTTCGAAAATGCATGCCAGACGGCCCTTAATGTTATAATGTTGGTGATTTTTTTTTCCTTTTGTTTTCCCATTTTTTTTAAATAATTATCAAAGCTTACAAATCTTCTTTCACAAACCGGGGTATTTGGTAGTTTATGCCTTTCGTTATATGGACAAAATAGTGACAGACGAGTTAGGTATTCCAAAATAAAAAAAAATTATTTCTTTAATACCTAATTAGAAAATGTTTAGCTGGTCTGGCAAGGACCTTCAACCTGGTCTAGCACAATTTATTTTCATGTTCGAAAAGGAATAAGCTTACATGTGTTCAAAGCCCGGCCTTGTAAAAGCAAGTGTGTTGGTTTTGACAATTATTTAAAATTTTGAAAAAATTAGATGGCAACACACTCTAATCTATTCATGAGACAAAACAAGACGGCGATTTTACTTCTTTTCCGTAGGGCCAGTTGTACAAATATTTAATCCATGGCTCAGAAATTTTAACTTATGGCATTTGGCGAACTTACTAAAGTTCAACTATATTTCATGCATTTAATTGGCTACTTTAACATACTTGGGCCTTGAAACATCGTTGAACCTCAGTGAATTCACCGAAATCAGCGATTTAAAATTGCTGAGCCACGGATCAAAATACGAACCACGTTTGTATAACTAGCGCTTAAGCGGCCCATACACACCACACTTGCGTGAACACTTGTGTCGGTGCGCTCAAATTTGTGGTGTGTGGGCTTGTGTGTGCACCGATTTTGGTGTGGGACACGATGTGGGAAATAGGTATCAAAATATTTAGATTTTTGTGCTGGTGCTTGATGGGTGTCATGCGTATGGCGGAATGCCACACCGGTTAGCAGAAACCAGTGTGTATGGGCCCCTTTAGAGTTAATTTGTTTACAATAGCTGTGTTTTTTTCCTTGCCCGAATGGGCTTGGACAAAAAAACGATGTAGGGGCTAAGCAATTTACATTTTAAAAGCAACAACAACTAAGCCCCTTCGGGCTTAGCTATAAGCCCAGAGAATTTTCGGGGCTTAACTTAAGCCCAGATAAAAACTGAGTTACCGGCATGAATTTCATACATGTTATCGATTGTTTGTATGGAAACTCCATTTTTTTCTGTAATGGCATCGCTTAGCCCCGATGTCGTTTTTTTCATCCGATTCCCCCGGGCTTGCAAAAAAAACACCTAATGTTCAGGGAAAAGTGGAATGATTTCACTTAAAAGTTTACAGCTTGAGTTCTTATGGTCGGATTTTTGAGTTAGATACCTTGAAATCACGGAAAAATAAAGGAAAAAAGAAAGGAATCGTGTTATATTGACGCCACGCCATCCACTGCTACGTTCTCAGCTTTGTGACAAGCATGCAAAATACAAATACAAAAAAAACTTGAAATAACAACATAAAACTAAATTTTAAGTCACTGGTTGGCATACGGACCATCAATTACAAAGTTATAATTCGTGCGACCTTTCCTCCTCAATATAATTCAAAACAAATCAATTTAAACACTTGTGATACTAATTTTTCAGAAGTAAGGTAGCAACACTTATATACCATAACTCTGTCTAAACTGGGCGATAGCAAACAACTAATGTATTTTGTTTTTAACTGGTCTATAAAGAAACAAAAAAAAAATATAGTTCGTTTCGGTACTCAAGCCCCCTCACGAATCATATGAACTTTAACTTTGCTAAGACTATATATAGAATTGGTTGCTGTTGTAATCACTCTCAAACTCTAGACTCCTTTTAAACCAAACGATTTTAATCTTTGTTTATCCTTTGGACTTCTTTCAGTTCCAAATATAATTTTAAACTATGCGATTTTCACTTAATGTTAACTTTATTCGAGTGGGAAGCGTTTTCTCTCCACACCCTTCACTCCCATTAATTAACAAAGTTTGCTGAATTCGTCGTTCAGAATTAAAAGTAAGACAAAAGAAATGCTCAAAGAAGATAGAGCGATAACTCCGTCATTTTACGTTTACCAGCCTCAGTAATGTGTTCTCCCCCACCACCACATTACGTCTCTGGTCTCAGACTCTCTTTGTTAAAAAAAGAAGTTTTAGCACCGATATCTTACTGTCATACAATTTTTCGGACTTAACCCTTAACTGAAGTCGTGGGCCCAATGAACCCATACTCAACCTTTAAAAACGTGTAAAAAACGCCGCTGTTGCCGCAGCTCTCCCTACTTCTAAGTACCTTCCTATATAAAGCCAAACTGTGTGCAGTGTGAAGGACGCGTTTCGCTCGCTGCTGCCAAGGTCAGATTCAGCATACGCGTGGGTCCACTGGACCCGCCACTATGGATACGTAATTTATTTTGTCCTTTAGTCCTTTTAGTTTTATGGTCTTATCATTGTATATAAATTCTATAGTATTCTCATGAAGAAAAAAAGCTCGTGGCCATCTATGCGTCCAAATGTAATACTAATTTTTGTTAAGGGATCTCGGTAAGGCTATCACAGCGAACCTATCGACCAAATGTCTACCTACAAAATCGTGTTTCATGAGAATACTATAGTTTGTTGGATTGGACCATTGTATGGTCCTATTTCAAATTTGTGTAATGTTAAATTAAATAAGTAATTCAGGGAATCGAGACGATATATGGAGCAATAGTTAAGTGCAAAAAAGTCCAGCGGCAGCGGCGGCGATTACGAAACTGGCCAAAATTACAATTATTATAATGGCAAGCTGCCTTTTTGTATGATTTTCTCTGCGCCAGTGTGTTTTGTATTCTATTAATTTCACTTAATTTGACCAATGTCAGTATTTTTTTACAAAAAGATTTTAAGATTTTGTTTCAGGAATTCTCAAGATGATGTTTTAATGTTTAGGAAAAATGTTTCTAAAAATTTTAATCTTTTTTTTTCTATTTTATATAAATTTTTTTTGATGATATATTTTTTGGTCAGGCGACCTATTGTTGAAATTGGAAATTCAAAATTTGATGAAAGCTCCAACTAGTGATTTTTTTTAAACTACACTCGTAATTGATCATTCTTAATGTTTGGCAAAAAAAATTAGATAATTTGTACTTTAATTTGTATTAACATTTAAATATGATTGGGTCCACTGGACCCACGGCTATAGAAGTGTACATAATTTTTACGACTTAGATAAGGGTTAAAACAAAATACAAGTCTACAATATTAAACATAAGGCGTTTTCCTTTGGAGGTGGCGAAGTACTTGCAAGTACTTTGCCAGCTTTTTTCAATGGAACACATCAAACTGCTTTCATATGTAAAATCTATCTACTCGCGCATGAGAGCATGTGCAGTTGGTAGTACTAGATTAGGGTTTTCATCTACTCGTAAGTACTTCGCCACCTCCAAAGGAAAACGGCTATAGGTACATATTAATGTAGGTATTGGGTGCAAAACAAAGCTTTAGCTTGATATACAATTTACAATATAGGAATGTATATGCTTATTTGCCATGTTTATTTGAAAATCTCTTAATTGTCATATTTATAAACCTTCTTATGTCATAACACCTCTTTATTTTTTATTTCAGGACATGAGAAGTGCACATTCCATCATGATTTGGAGCTTGATCACAAACCTCCTACCCGTGAAGCCTTACTCCCTGATATGGCTCAATCTTATCGTCTTTTACTTGGAGGTCTCGGAGAAGATCCAGATCGTCAAGGATTAATCAAAACACCAGAGCGTGCAGCAAAAGCGATGCTTTTTTTCACAAAGGGCTATGATCAATCACTTGAAGGTAAATTTCTCTTACAAGCCTCGAAAAAATTTGTTCAATTTTGTAATCTCTATTCAAATGTTTAACTTTCAGATATTCTTAATGGTGCCGTATTTGATGAAGACCACGATGAAATGGTTGTCGTCAAAGATATTGAAATGTTTTCAATGTGTGAACATCATTTAGTACCATTTTATGGCAAAGTTTCTATTGGTTACCTGCCATGCAACAAAATTCTCGGCCTAAGCAAGCTTGCAAGGTAAATTATTATAGTGATTTTTAGCATTACAATGTCTTATCTGATTTTTATTTTATATTTAGAATTGTAGAAATATTCTCAAGACGGTTACAAGTCCAGGAGCGACTTACCAAACAGATTGCCGTAGCAGTTACTCAGGCAGTTCAGCCAGCAGGTGTGGCTGTTGTCGTAGAGGGAGTGTAAGTACCTAATATGCATATTTTATATGTAGTTTTTCTTTCAATACAAGTACAGCCAGTTACCAACATGAGGTATTTTTTTCACTGAAGAATTTTTGAAGTGTAAATACCTCATACATATGTATACGGTATGTAATCCAAAGCATATCGAGGTCGTATGTTTGGTAACACATCCAACTAATGGCATTTTCAATTGCTAATCCAGTCTAAATGGATAGCAGGCTATCAGTGCTAAGCAACGCTATCACAGATGAATTGGCCACACTTCTACTTCAGGTGTATCAGGGTACACCAAAACAAAGCAAAATTATTATAATCAACTAATTTTTGCAACTTAAAATTAATACCCATCGTACAAAATAATCTTAATTGAAGACATAAAACAAAATTCCATGAGGTTAACACATTTTTATTTTGATAATATGAAATTACTTTGTTTCTATACAATTATTAATCTATAAAAAATGGTTAATATTGACAATCACAACTTTTGTGACTAACGGTACACAATTGTTTTCTACCACTTGCTATCATAAAAGAATGGTATCCCAATTAATATTATTAAAGAGGTGTAACAATATCCAAATTTTGTGCATGCAAATATTACCACGAAGGCCAACTAGCACCACATTGCGAAATGTGCACTCGGTAAAGCATGCCATTATTATCTTCTTAATTAATCAAAACATCCTACATTTAAAAAATAGAAATATTAATTTAATATATTTTTTTTATTTCATTATAAATTTTTCAGGCACATGTGTATGGTTATGAGAGGAGTACAAAAAATCAACAGCAAAACCGTTACATCTACTATGCTTGGAGTGTTCCGAGATGATCCAAAGACTCGTGAGGAATTCCTCAACTTAGTTAATAGTAAATAAATATTCAAATTGCATAGAACGGGACAATAACAGGATAACAATAATAATAGCAAAGCTTTTTTTATGGGAATGGTATTTTTTAAATCGGAACCAAAATGTAACAATAGCACCGAAAGAGTACTTAATTATGTACATATATTTTTGAAAGAAATTGTTAATGTAAGCCAAGCTAATAACATTTAGTTGTTAATGAAACTACATTTGCATGAGTAGTCAAATAAGTAATAATAAAAATAATACTACTTACGTACATTTAATTCTTCATTATTGTCAAAAATGTAAAAAGTATATCTTATACAAATAATCATTTATTTTAACTAGATAAAACACAAAAAATGGTTACGGGTAATCTAATAGTGTACCTACTTTTACGTTCTCGTATATATAAACTCAGATTTTTTTTTGAAAATGACCAATATAAAAACTGAAAGGATCAAAAATTTTTAGGGAATTTACACACATAAGTTATAGTAAAAATATTAATATTCTTAATAGTTAATGTTAAACGATAAAATAAACAATATACATACCTATTATACACGAAAATAAATATTTTAAAGTTGTTGAAGTTGAAGTTGTTTTGCGTTCTTAGTTCTTTTCTTGGTGAGAGTACAATAACTTTGGCGCCCAAAGATAATAATAATAATAAATTATTGGAAATGTTAATAATAAAACAGTAAATTCGGTGGCTCAACAGCTCGTTGAGAACCAAGGCTTAGTGACTTACAACTCTTAGCAATTCCTGTGTGCGTGTTTTTGGCAGTACTGGAGGAGACCTACAATTTTTTGCAGACCCCGAAGGGCTAGATGAGAAATACTTATTCTTATTCATGACAAGAAAACTCTTGGAGTGGAGGATTTTTCAGTTCTTCACAAGAGACAGTACCTTGGAAAAATAATTCCTGTTTTTATGTGGCAGCGGCTGGGAATCGAACCCAGACCTGCAGCATGACAAAGGCACTAACCATTATGCCACGAGGTACTACATTATTAGAGATATAGAAGGACAATAATATAGGGTAGTCTAGGTCTAGCCCCCCCCCCCCCCCCGTTTAAAAAAAAAGAACACCCTTTAACCACAGATATTTTTATAGATGCTTCTTATTATTGCTTTACATGACAAATGAAACATTTATACCAAGTTTCAGCAACGGACCATTATTTTCAACTAGTTTTCGGTAATATTTAACTCTTATGTGGAAAATATAGTCATTCTAACATACAAAGGACAGAAACTTTTTTCAAGGAGGTCGTATCAACTTGGTTTTGGTGTCATGTGATTGAACATTTAAAACTACCTTGAAACATGTATCATATGTTTAGGTTGTACCTTGGTAAATTATTGCGTTTGAAACACCACAACTTCCCCCCCCCCCCTCTACCCCTCAAAAAAACACCCTTCCATATGAAATATTTTTATAGAATCTTTTGATTCTTCATTCTTATGGTACATGAAACGCTGTTAGCAAGTTTCATGATGGTACTAATTTTTTTTTTATTCGAAAGACTGCACTATTTTACCTGTATTATATAGACATCTTCATAGATAGCCAAGCGGTAATTAAAGCTATTTCTTCAATCAATATTAAGTCCAAACTAATAGATTGTTGTCGAATTATAACCCTTATATGGGTCCCTGATATTTTCGGGAACGAAATGGCAGATGAACTGGCCAGAAACGGATCATCTCTTGATCCAAGCCAAATCGAATTTTCGGTACTTATGCCACTGGAGCAGGAAATAAAAAGAATCCACCAGAATTTCCTTGAAGCTGCAGACGTCAGATGGTCATCACTTGACACTTGTCGGGTTTCAAGAAATTTATGGCCGAATATATCGAATAAAAAACTGAATATTTACTCAAGTTAAGCAGGCCTCAATTATAGCTCCTAGTGGGAGTCCTAACGGGCCACAACTCATTGGCAGAATGGGTATCATATCAACCCATCTGACTTATGTAGAGGGTGTCAAGATGAAGAGGCAGAGGAGGGCTTATCCTATTTCCTTTGTGAATACCCCAGTCTGGGAATTATTAGAAAAGAAGCCCTCGGACAATACTTTTTCGACGAAATGGGCGACACACCCTGCCACTAAAGAATATCTTGAAGTTCACCCACACTCACAAGTCAGGGTGGTTCAAGGAGGCATCCCATTCATAAACTTGTCTCAATCCCACACTCATCCCCTCCTCACACCTACCTATATTTATCCTGGGGAGCGCAATGGATCCACGGAGATCCGAGTGAGATGATGCGGTTTACCGTATCATCACCCCTTCTAACCTAGCCTATACTCTGATATTTGTGCTGCAAGGTTCCATCAAAGCGAAAACTGCAAGCATCAATTTTTTTGCTAACGTATCTACGGTTAAAATTCTCAAATCAATCAATTAAATTTATTTTTTAGTCCAGTCAACGAAGACTCAAAATTATAAAATAAATGCAATAAATCATGCTCTCTGGGTTATTATTTAATGTGGTAGGTGTGACCCCTAGGTATAACATACTGAAAGTCCCCAGCCCAGGGCTGCGAGCTATAGCCAGGGGGGGTTAAAGGTTCCCTTTTTTAATATTTCGGGAATATTTTGAAAACTAAGCGTTTGAGCGGAAAAGTGTGCACTACAAAATGAAAGAATAATAAATTTCCTACCAAAAAGGTCTTATTTATATTTTCGGTAGGAGCAAGTTTAAGAAAGATACGGGGAGTAGAAAATTCAAAAAATTGAAAAACAATGTTATCGTCTTACAACATCAATGGTTTTTGATCAATTAACCCAGAAATTACCTGAAAAGTACGTATATTGATTCATGGTCCTTTCAGTGACGTCATGAGAGCAAGTTGAAGTGAACAGAAGATGGTTGTGTTTAAAAAGTCCTTATTTATTTTTTTTGATACAGTGTTTATTTTTAAATGAGAAACACTGTTTCTTTAAAGGTAAGATTAGATTAGATTAGATGAATCTTTATTGATAACAAAAATAATAATTCATAAATACAATTTTCATAAAGATTTTAAAGCATGGCTTAAAAGCCGTCTGCCGCTTTCTTAATTTTACTTTAAGAGATTACAAATAATTAGAAATTAGAAAAAATTATATTTTTAAAAGAATTTCTGAATCAAGCAATAAATAAAATTTTAATATACCAACAAAAATACATATAAATAAAGAATGATAAAGATTAATACAATAATATTTAATTTTAACATATAAATCAGAAAAATCTCATTAAATAAGGTAATATGAAGTTCAAAAATAAAAAACCAATTAGATAATATGACAAAATTTTCTTATTAACAATACCTATGAATTTTTATAAATTAAAAATTAATAGACATTCAAAGTAAACAATTTTTAAATGTTGAAATATTGGCTATATTGAATAGAGGCTTTTAGTTTAGCTAAAACAAAAGTGGGTAGAATTTAGTTACATAGATGTTGACAGGTAAAAACAAGCTTTATTTAAACATGTAGAGATAAAAACTGCAATATCTTTTAGAAAGGCTTTTAGTTTAGCTAAAACAAAAATGGTGAAAATGTATTCAAATTATGAAAAGTAAAAAATGAGAGAAACTAAAAAGTTTAGCTAAAACAAAATTATGTAGTGTGTTTTATTCACGACATATTCAGATATGTATTTCTATAGTATTTTGCATGAGAAATATAACGTTCAAGCAACTTCCATCCACAGTTTCCATTGAGAACATTGACACATTCCTCAAACGTTAAAAAACTCTTGTTAAAATACAGTCCTCTCATTTCTTGGAGAATAGGACAAATTGCTATGAAATGAAAAACACCTTCATTTTGGTTCAAATTGCATAGAGAGCAAATGGGGTTTATGTCTCTTCGATATGGTCTGAAATTAAGTTCTAGAACTTCCGTTCTGACTTTAAAGATAAGGCTCATATCCGTGACAGAGAGGTCCCTTCTAAAATAATTATTTTCACCCAAATTCAGACATAAATTTCTATAAATATTCCTTGAAGTTGACTCCCTAGCCGTGTCAAGAAGCATCTGATACATACGTTCATCTACCTTTGATATACAATCATAGAAAATATTTTGCCATTCTGCTATATTATTGACACTCAAATTTAATGGAGCGGAATGTGCCAAAGCAAGCTCTTGCCAGTTCCTAAAAGGAGTATAACCACAGTGAAGTGAAACAAGTAGTATCCTTTTATGCAAGTTGCTATCAGGTCTTTTTATAACTTTCGTTAAGAAATCTGCACATGCCTTTAAATTCCTTACGAAAATTTGCGGCAGACCGGACTCAACATAGATAGCGTAGTTTGGAGTACTAGAAGGTAGTCTGAAAATTCTTTTGAAAAAGTATCTCTGGATTGTTTCGATCTCCTCCATAGATTCATATCCATAAACTTCGTTACCATAGCAGAAACAACTGTTTATTGTGGCATCAAAAACTTTAAACTTAGATGTTGCGTCCACAAAGGACTTTGTAAAAAATTGTGACCACATTGAATTTATAGCTGACTTAGCTACAGCAAGTTTTTCTTTTATATGAGGCCTGATACTTAGATTGTGTGAGATAATGAAGCCTAGGTATTTGAATTCATTTACAACTTCTAAACTGGTACCGTCTAATGTCCAGTTCCTTGAATTTCTATTATTGCTACTTTGGGTCCTGAAAATCATTATCTTAGATTTGGCTAAATTAATTTCTAGATCCCATAGATCACAGAAGGTTTTAAGTTTGTTTATTTGGAGCTGGAGTGTCACTGGGTTGTCAGCGAAAATCACGAGGTCATCAGCATACAGCAAAAGTTTTACAAATATATCACCAAAATAAACTCCTCCTGGTAAATGGCTCTCAATATCGTTGATAAACAATGCGAACATTAACGGGCTTAAAACACATCCTTGTGGAACTCCTGTTTTAGATCTAAATGACCTTGATTGACTTCTACCACTGCAGACTATTGCTGACATATTAAGAAGGAGCTGTTCATAAACCCGAATAAATTTAGTTGAAACTCCAATCATTGCGAGTTTATATAACAGTGATCTTCGATTAATAGTGTCAAATCCCCCTTTAAAATCAACAAATAGTGCAAATAATGGCTTCTTTTTATCGATGAATCGCCTTGCTATGGTTGTAAGTGCAAAAATTTGATCTACCGTCGAAAGGTTTGCCTGAAAACCAGCTTGAAAGCAACTGATAAGATTATTGTTTTGCACCCATGTTGAAATCCTGAGGTATAGAATTTGGGTAAAAAGTTTTCTTAGGGAGCTTAACACCGAAATCCCCCTATAATTTTCAGGTAGATTTGGATTACCTTTTTTGAAAATAGCTGTTATCTTCGCCAGGCGAAAACTGTTTGGAAAGGTTTCCTCAGTAAACATTTTATTCAATAAATCAAGAATATATTCCAGAAATTCAGGTGTTGAATTTTTGTAGAATTCTATCGGAATACCATCTGAACCTGGGGCTTTGATATTCTTCATTTTTTTAAGTGATATAAGAAGTTCAGACATTGAAAAATTGGAGTCTAACTCTGCAATCGAAATATTTGGGAGTGCAAAACTAATTGAATTTTGATTCGGATCTGGTACTAGAAGTGTTTCAAAATACGAGGCAAGCTGCTCAACACTGATGCTCAACGACACTGATTTAGTGCGCCCACCTAATATCCTCACATTGCACCAAAAAGATTTTGAGTCCTTACAGTCAATGAGACTTTTAGCCGCATTTCTAAGGTAAGATTGCATTTTGTATCTGCACAAGTCCTTATACATTTTGTTTTGCTGTAAATAAAGATGTTTGAAAGCATTATTATTTGATTCCCTAAAAAGTTTTAAGAATTTAAAGGATTTACTTTTACATTTTCTACATTCTTAGGATATGTCCAAAAATGCTTTCATAAAGTATTGGCCTGTAACTTGGAAATATTCTGGGTACTTCTTACCTTTGAAGAAACAGTGTTTCTCATTTAAAAATAAACACTGTATCAAAAAAAAAAAAAATAAGGACATTTTAAACACAACCATCTTCTGTTCACTTCAACTTGCTCTCATGACGTCACTGAAAGGACCATGAATCAATATATACGTACTTTTCCGGTAATTTCTGGGTTAATTGTTCAAAAACCATTGATTTTGTAAGACAATAACATTGTTTTTCAATTTTTTGAATTTTCTACTCCACGTATCTTTCTTAACCTTGCTCCTACCGAAAATATGAACAAGACCTTTTATGAAGGAAATTTATTATTCTTTCATTTTGTAGTGTACACTTTTCCGGTCAAACGCTTAGTTTTCAAAATATTCCCGAAATATTAAAAAAGGGAACCTTTAACCCCCCCGCCTGGCTATAGCTCGCGGCCCTGGGCTGGGGAGTTTTAGTATGTTATACCTGGGGGTCACCCCTACCACATTAAATAATAACCTAGAGAGCATGATTTATTGCATTTATTTTTCCTTCGTTGACTGGACTTTTTCGTCACTTAGGAATATGTTCTTATTGAATAGAAGAATATAGTACTTGTTTTATCGTACAAAAATCTATTTTTTTTTCACAAACTTGAGTGAATCAGATCCCTTGATAGCATGTGTTATTCAATTTCGCTGCACATCTGGTTCGGTCATTATTAAATCGAAATCAAATAGTTTTAACAAATTAATAACTGTTATGTCTCGCAAATTTGAATTTTAACTGAATTCCGATTGTTCGTTTTTAAATCTTCTTCCGAATGTTAGCATGTTATTTTGTTTGGTTTTGTTTATATTTTGACCAAGGTATATTATTTACTCAAATCATTCGCGCATTAAGTTTATAATAAAACAAGAATGGCTTTTGATTGAAACATAATGACAAGTGGTTATGGGACCTTGTCGAAACGTCGTGTTTTCAATTAAATTTTTGAATAAAAACTTTTGCAGTTAGTCCGTTAAGCAAATAAATTAAATTAAAATGAATTACATTAAAATGCCAGTATAATCTACTACTGTAGCTTAAAATGGTTTCAAAATCTGAACTCTTTCTGATGGTAATTCTGCCATTAATTGTCCCTCCATACATGCGACTACGCATACAAACCACACATTTATGAACGTGATTCCGTAGTCCACTACGTAGTTTTGGTATCCAATATGTTTGTCTAATAAATTGCATCATTACTTGGATGCCTCCATGTTTCATCTCCCGATGAGCATAATCAACTACCAGCTCAGACAACCTTGATCCGTTTGCAATTATTACAGGATGTTTCATCTCATAATCCATTTCCGACCTGTCTAACATTCCACCTACTCGAAGTTAACCGTTTTTGTCCAGAATTGTTTTCAGTCCCTCTATTAGGCTCCTCTCCGTTGTTGCTTTCCAGCATTCAGTGCTGTAACTGTAATCTCCTTGTTATAATATTCCTGTTGATTTTTTCTCTATCAGATATTTCATAGCTGACGCTTTTTCATTTAAAGTGGGTAGAGCAGGTCTTTCCTGTTTTACTACCCCTCTTTTATATCTTTTTTTTTTGTTAGGTTTTTCTTTAAGTTCTTTTCTCCATTTTACGAAATTTTCTATTTATGAATGTACCTCCCGGCATAACTTTTTTTTAAATATTAATCGCTTGTTCCAATTTTCTTGTATCCTTTAGGTCTTATGTGCAACAACTCCTTAAATGAAGAAAGAGAATATATTTCCCAATCCATTTTATGTTTCTATAGCACCTGAATTAATATTTCCCCGATAATAGTTCCCGGTGATATGTATCTATTTGGATCATACCGTTGCGCTACATGACTCCTCCTTTTTGTTGTTATAATTACATCAAATTTAGGGTTCTTCACTATAAAAGTGAACTTGTCTTCCTCTATCAACGATTTGAGTGCTAAAATGGTTGTGCCTTCCGAAAATAACAAACTTTTTTCAGACTCTGAATCCATAGCTGTTACAATGGCCTGGCTGTTTGACTTCCATTTGCGTAGTTCAAATCTAGCTCCTTTTAAGATGAAATCAATTTCTTTTGTTAGCTTGATAGCAGATTTCACAATCATCCATATAGAAGTCTTCTTCTATTGCTTTAGGTGCTATTGGATACTCTTCTCTTGATTTCCTAGCTGTTTCGATCACAGATCACACAGCAACAAGTGGTGATGCTGTTAACCCGAATGTTCCTACTGTTAGCTAATACTGACCTGTAATCTCTGGCTTGCATTCTCCCTCAACAATATGTGCATTTGGGATCAATTATTTCACCATTAGAAAGCCTTTTAAAAAAAAGTGAACAATCTCGAAAGAGTGAACAGGCCTGGTTTTTATTACTTCACTATATCGAGCGTCTACTGTAACTCATTTGTCATTTCCCAGTGGGAAATTTTCAAAAATTCACCAAGGAATCCCCTGCTATTTCCTCGAGGAATGGAAGCTACACCCAAGGAATTTGAGGTGAAAGCATCGAGGAAATTAACATGGGGTTGTCATTGGCGTTCACCAAGTGATTTTCTTGGTGAATATTCATAAGTGAAATCACTAAGAAGGTGTAACTTGCTTATTCCGTAATTAATTGCATTTGATGAAACATACCGTAAATATACATCAGTGATATCACTAGGTAAATGGAGTTGCTTTTTCACCAGACCATTACTTTTACCTGAAAAATGTCATGAATGTTACCAAGGAAATCACTTTGTGAATGGAATCTACTTAATCATCTAGTGAAACCTAATTTAAGATTAAAACGAACCAAAAAGCAGTTCTCATTTCAAATTTAAAGTTATATTTACGTTTTAGCAAACGCAATTTCAGTTATGTTCAGTTCATGTAACATTGATTTTCTTAAGTCACTGTGAACTTTACCTTACAAGATGAGAACCAAAAATCACTAGCTTAGGACTCTGTCCATTACTATTCATCGTTGAAAACCTCGTGTTTCTCGAAGCATGATTTCTTGCAATGAAATTATATACTGCATGGGAAGCATTGAATTCAGTTGAATTTTTGCACCAAGTAATAGAAAGGGTGATGTCATGAAAATAATGAACTGGTGAAATAGGGAACACCTTTTTCTAATGAAATCATTACATGCATGTTCCTCGTAAATAGTATTTCATGAATTTATTGAGCTATTCACCAAAATTTATCCTTGAGGACGAAATTTCCTACTGGGTTGTAGGAATTACATACATACATATGTATCAAATTCAATATTTAAAAAGTCAGAATATTCATAACTTCAATACCATTGATCACCAATTGATTTTAATGTAATAGACCGTGAGTCCACAGCAGTAGTATAGGCGTCGAAAGTTTCATTAAAAGGGCCCACAGACACCACACTTGTGTGCACACATGTGTCGGTATGCGGAAATGTGTGCTGTGTGTGGGCTGGTGCACACACCGATTTTCGGTGTCAGACACGGAGCGAGTAAAAATTAAAAGTTTTTGATTTTTGGTGTCGGTGTCTCGAATTGTGTGATGTGTGTGGGGATGTGCGCGCACATTTATTATTAAGGCCGTGTGCCAATTGCGTTAAAATCCTGGTTAAATTTGATCCCATGGCTAAATTTTGGCATTACTGAGGTGAATATAGACGTCAAAATTAAACCTGCTCAGGAGCTCGTTAAAATTTTAGCCGGTTGTTAGTTTTTGACATGTCTATGCTCATGCATTGCACATAAGATGGTCTATCGTTGTGTGAGACGTGACAAGAGGGTGAGGTTAGATGGACTCGCAGATAATGCGGAAATCGCTGCCAGAAGAGGAGATATCCGGGAATTGTACCAAATAGCCAAAGACGTGATCGGGAAAAAAAGCAACACGAATCATCCTGTAATGGATGTGGATGGCACACTTTTGGTATCAATTGAGGATCAGCTTCGTAGATGGAAGGACCATTTTTGTGCCCTGCTGAATGAGGATTCAGTTGAGCAGAGTGCTGAAGTGCCCCAACTAAACGAGATGCACAGGTCCTATAGGGGTATTGACATCGAACCCCCGTCAGAATCGGAAATGCTTGCATCAATACATCTCCTCAAAAACAACAAGGCAGCTGGACTGGACGGAATTCCAGCTGAATTCCTGAAAGCCGATCCCGTAACAGCGGCTAGTATCTTAAATCCGTTGATACAAAGCATTTGGGAAAACGAAAACTATCCCAGGGATTGGAAGGATGGTGTGATTGTTAAGTTGCCAAAGAAAGGTGGCTTAAAGAATTGCAACAATTGGCGTGGTATCACCGTTTTGTCCGTTTTCCCAAAACTAATGGCAACCATCATTCTCGAGCGAATAAAGGATAGAATCGAGTCTACACTCAAGAGGCATCAAGCTGGCTTCCGCAGTGGTCGATCGTGTGTCGACCATATCAACACCCTGCGTATCGTCCTCGAGCATCGAGCAGTCGATGGAATTTCAATCACCGCTTTACCTCATGTTCGTGGATTTTAACAAAGCCTTTGATCGAGTTAACCGTGAATGTATATGGATATCGTTGCTTGGTAGAGGAGTTCCACACAAAATAGTTGCCATTATAAAAGAGTCCTACAACAACGCAAGGTGTTTTGTTTTGCACAATGGGCAGCTATCCGACTCCTTCGTATTGCAACAGGGTGTGAGACAAGGGGATGTTCTATCGCCAATTCTCTTTCTGCTGGCGATTGACGACGAATTGACGGCTAGTGTTGGTACAGCTGAGCGACATGGCATTCAATGGAGACCGTCCGAAAGGCTCAGTCATTTAGAATATGCCGATGACATATGTCTACTGGCAAATAACATCAGTGGGCTGAACGGGATGTGCCAAACACTGCAAGTGAAGGGAGAGTCGAGTGGTCTAAGAATAAACAGCAAAAAGACAAAAATAATTCTCACAGGCCGCTCCACACAGCAGCGTATTATTCTACAGGAGACGCCAGTTGAAGTAGTGGAACAGTTCAACTACCTTGGAAGTATTGTCTCTGCAAACGGTGGTACGGATCTGGACGTTAAAAGTAGAATAAATAAAGCTAATGCTGCCTTCGGTACTCTGTCCCCAATCTGGAAATCAAGTCAAATCTCCTTACGCACTAAGTTGAGATTCTTCGAATCCAATGTCAAATCCGTGCTGTTATACGCTTGTCAAACCTGGAAACTTCGCTCTACCGGACCGTTTGCAAAATTTAAAATTCTAAGTGAAAAACGGTTTTTTTAAACAGCCTGGCAGGGAGAATGATCAAATGATCTCAGATTCCGTGATAAGGGATCCGCGGAGCTTATCTAAGGGGGGTGAAAACCCATATCGGCTAACACGATTATCCTCGAAGTTGCATTCATATTTTTTTTTCGATGCACTGTTTCTTGCAAAGGCCCCAGTTGTGGACTGCAAGACTTTAATTTTTTGAATAGCCTTTAATGAAGCTTTCGACGCCTATACTTCCTTTTTTGCTATCAATCACACCCAAAATCTGCTGTGGGCTTTTAGTCTATAATAGAAGGTTCTCTAATTTTATTAAGTAAGTATAATAATCGCAATGAAAGAAAAGCAATAAATAATAAACTAATTGTTGGTAGAATAGTTCAAATTATTTCAATTGCTTGAGCATGCATGTATCTACCTATTAAGTATCGGCTACTATATTATTATTAAAAATAGTATACTTATTATATAAGATACCATTACTGTAATTATTACTAAAATTAATAGAGTTTGATCATGAAAATTTAATTATATACTGTAAATTAAACTAAAATTAATAGAGTTTGATAATGAAAATTAAATTATACACTTAAATTACCTGCCGTTGCTTAATTATTTAATTAAGCTCGGGTCTCAATATCTATCATCATCGTGTCCTGTAACCCTGGCTGGGGCATAGGAATGCAAGGTACTTTAGCTGTGGCCACGTCTTTCTCTGGGATTCTGCTTCCGCTAAGACAGTTGATTTCCATGTTGTTCTTGGTCTTCCAACCCACCGTGCACCCTGAGGATTCTATTCAAAGGACGGCTTTGCAATTTCATCGTTTGGTTTCCTCAGTGTGTGACCAATCCAACGCCATTTACGCTTTCTTATGTCGACGTCCAGCCACTCTTGACTTGTCCTGCGCCACAATTCCTCATTTGATATTATTTGTGGCCAGCGAATCTTTAGGATGTGGCGAAGACAGCGATTCACAAAAGCCTGCAATTTCTTCGAAATGATAGACGTGACTTTCCAGGTTTCACAAGCATACTTACTAACTTAAGGTGGCGCTACAGTCCGGGGTGGACCAGGGCCTCAACCAACAAGCTTCTTCCAGCCGGCTCGGTTTCTAGCTAGCTGTCTCCAGTTTCGCACGCCAAGTTGGTTGAGGTCCTCTTCCACTTGCGTGCGCCACCTTTTACGCTGTCCACCTCTACTGCGTTGTCCCACGGGGTTCGATTCAAAGACTTTCCGGGCCGGAGCATTGGTGTCCATTTGCTCTAGGTGACCCATCCATCTTAGTCGTTGGCTTTTCACTTTTGTGGCTAGGTCGGTGTCGCTGTACAGCCCATACAGTTCGTGGTTGTATCTTCTCCTCCATTCCCCATCTATGCAGACCGGACCAAAAATCACCCGGAGAATTTTCCTCTTAAAACAGCCTAACGCGTTCTCATCCACCGTTAGCAGTGTCCATGCCTCTGCACCATACATCAGGACCGGGATGATAAGCGTCTTATACAGGGACAGTTTAGTTGCTCGAGAGAGGGCTTTGCTTCTCAATTGCCTTCTTAGCCCGAAGAAACAGCGATTGGCAAGAGTAATTCTTCGTTTGATCTCAGCACTGGTATCGTTCGCTGAGTTTATAGCGGATCCTAGGTAGACAAAGTCTCTGACCACCTCAAAATTATAGCTGTATATAGTGACGTTCTGTCCAAGACGTCGGTGTTGGGTGTCCTTTCTTGTTGACAGCATATACTTCGTTTTGCTTTCATTCACCGTTAGACCCATCTTCTTGGCTTCCTTCTCAATGCTCACAAAAGCACCACTGACATCACGCTTTGTTCGTCCTATTATGTCAATGTCATCAGCGTAAGCGAGTAATTGGACGGACTTTTGAAAGACTGTGCCTCTAGTGTTGACGTGATAGTTTTGCACTATTCTTTCAAGAACGATGTTGAAGAAGTCGCATGACAGCGCGTCGCCTTGCCTAAAACCTTTTTTGACATCAAAGGTGTCGGTGAGGTCTTTGATGACCTTAATGGAGCAGCGTGCATTCTCCATCGTCATCCTACACAAACGGACGAGTTTGGCAGGGATGCCAAAACTAGACATTGCTCTATATAACTCGTCTCTATAGATGCTGTCATACGCGGCCTTGAAATCGATAAAAAGGTGGTGGGTATCGATTTGAAACTCCTGGGTTTTCTCCAAGATCTGCCATAGTGCGAATATTTGGTCGATGGTGGACTTCCCTGGCCTAAAGCCACACTGATATGGACCTATCAGGTTGTTGACGAATGGCTTCAGGCGTTCACAAAGTACGGCAGAGAAGATCTTGTAGGCGATATTAAGAAGGCTGATGCCTCTGTAGTTGGTGCAGTCCAGAGGATCGCCTTTCTTGAGGATCGGGCAAACAATGCTGAGGTTCCATTCATCAGGCATGCTTTCCTCCGACCATATTTTACAGATGAGCTGGTGCATACTCCTAACCAATTCATCGCCAGCCGCTTTGAATAGTTCAGCCGCAAGGCCATCAGCTCCAGCAGCTTTATTGGACTTAAGTTTAGATATGGCTATCCTCACTTCGTCAAGATCGGGTGGACGGAATTGTTGGCCTACGTCGTCCAAGTTGAATGGTGCAATTTGCATGTTAGCGGAATTCGGTTCGTCATCGCCGTTATACAATTTGCAGAAATGATTTTTCCATATCCTCAGCACCGACTGCGATTCCACCACGATGTTCCCCTGATCGTCTTTGCAGGCTTCGGTTCGGGCCTTTAACCTTGGGAGGTTCTTTTTACTTTTTGGTAAAACTTCCTAACTTCATTCCTGCAGTGGCATCTCTCTAACTCCTCGATCGGGCGCTTCTCATGCTCTTTCTTCTTCCTTCTAAGAAGCTTGTTTCACAAGCATATAACAGCACGGATTTGACATTGGATTCGAAGAATCTCAACTAAGTGCGTAAGGAGATTTGACTTGATTACCAGATTGGGGACAGAGTACCGAAGGCAGCATTAGCTTTATTTATTCTACTTTTAACGTCCAGATCCGTACCACCAATACTGCCAAGGTAGTTGAACTGTTCCACTACTTCAACTGGCGTCTCCTGTAGAATAATACGCTGCTGTGTGGAGCGGACTGTGAGCATTTTTTTTGTCTTTTTGCTGTTTATTCTTAGACCACTCGACTCTCCCTTCACTTGCAGTGTTTGGCACATCCCGTTCAGCCCACTGATGTTATTTGCCAGTAGACATATGTCATCGGCATAGTCTAAATGACTTTTCGAACGGTCTCCATTGAATGCCCTGTCGCTCAGCTGTACCAACACTGGCCGTCAATACGTCGTCCATCGCCAGCAGAAAGAGAATTGGCGATAGAACATCCCCTTGTCTCACACCCTGTTGCACTACGAAGGAGTCGGAAAGCTGCCCATTGTCCAAAACAAAACACCTTGCGTTGTTGTAGGACTCTTTTATAATGGCAACTATTTTTGGTGGAATTCCTCTACCAAGCAACGATCTCCATATACATTCTCGGTTAACTCGATCAAAGGCTTTCTCAAAATCCATGAACATGAGGTAAAGCGGTGATTGAAATTCCATCGACTGCTCGAGGACGATACGCGGGGTGTTGATATGGTCGACACACGATCGACCACTGCGGAAGCCAGCTTGATGCCTCTTGAGTGTAGACTCGATTCTATCCTTTATTCGCTCGAGAATGATGGTTGCCATTAGTTTTGGGAAAACGGACAAAACGGTGATACCACGCCAATTGTTGCAATTCTTTAAGTCACCTTTCTTTGGCAACTTAACAATCACACCATCCTTCCAATCCCTGGGATAGTTTTCGTTTTCCCAAATGCTTTGTATCAACGGATGTAAGATACTAGCCGCTGTTACGGGATCGGCTTTCAGGAATTCAGCTGGAATTCCGTCCAGTTTAGCTGCCTTGTTGTTTTTGAGGAGATGTATTGATGTAAGGATTTCCGATTCTGACGGGGGTTCGATGTCAATACCCCTATAGGACCTGCGCATCTCGTTTAGTTGGGGCACTTCAGCACTCTGCTCAACTGAATCCTCATTTAGCAGGGCACAAAAATGGTCCTTCCATCTACGAAGCTGATCCTCAATTGATACCAATCACGTCTTTGGCTGTTTGGTACAATTCCCGGATATCTCCTCTTCTGGCAGCGATTTCCGCATTATCTGCGAGTCCGTCTAACCTCACCTTCTTGTCACGTCTCACACAACGATATACCATCTTATGTGCAATGCGGTACTCTCTTCGCAAGTCAGCCTTTCGTTGAATATCTGCTTCGGCATTTATTTGAATGTTCAACGATTTGCGGAGTTCGATCTTATCCCAGGTGTCTTGGGATATCCAAGAGTCTCTACGCTAGTCCACTTGGGTACAGTTTCGGATCCAGCCTCCATAAAAACACTTTTAATTTCACCCCACATCTCATCAATTGTTGAATGCTGGATTCCGTTTAATGACGAGGCTCTGTCGTTAAGGGTGGTGACATAGTTTCGACATATGTTGGGGTCATTTAAGGCATTAGTAATGAATTTTGTGTTCCTTGCTGCATCCTGCGCTGGTTTTTGTACGGCAGCGGTTTGTAGTTTGAGACTCATCATAACCAAATGGTGGTCGCTTCCCACATCGGCATTTCTTATACTCCGGACATCACACATAGACTTCCTCCATCGCTGCTGAATCATGATATGATCAATTTGGTTTTCGGTTTGACCATCCGGATGCACCCAGGTAATTTTGCTACACGTCTTATGCTTAAATACAGTCCCACCTATCACAAGACGATTCATTTATTCATACCATTTTCATTCCGTGACCCCAAGCCATTTTTTCCCATCACGCGTTCCAGTCCGTAATTGCCTGAACCGACTTCGGCATTAAGGTCTCCCATAACGACTATGATGTCGGCTCTCGGAACACTACTGTAAACCGAGTTAAGATGAGTGTAGAACGTGGTTTTGTCTTCCTCTGTCGCTTCATATGTGGGGGCGTAGCACTGAATAATTGTGACGATACGAATTTTTGAACGAAACCTTGCTGTCATTAATCTCGCAGAAATAGAACGTCCAAAAAGTTAGCTCGCCAACATAGGCATAAATAATTAAAAACTTTATTCGAATTTTATGCTCTTTTTGTGCTATTTTTGTGTTGTTTTCGCGATTTTTGTGCTGTAATATATTTTTTTTTTATGCAATGTTGTGCTACCTTAAATTTAAGCTGGCACAACTTTTTCAATTATTTACCGATTTTAATAAGAGCGGTGTCATAATTTTGTGCTCTTTGTGTTTTATATATCAAAACAAAAACATAAATGTTAAAAAAAGAGCCAAGTTCTTATAAGAACAAGAAACCTGTGCGTAAAAAGTCAACCAAAAAATGTAATGAGATCTAAAATATATGCCAAGTTTTAAGTTCAGGATATTTAATATCAAATATCTGAATTAGAGTAATATTGAAACAACTCCTAATTAGGACAGAAATTTGGTATTTAATGATGACTGATTAAAATTTGGTGGGTTCACTGGTCAAGTTTTCATACATTTTAAATTTGTGATTAAGTAAGTAATTAAGAGAAAACTTGCCAAGTAAATCCACCAAATTTTAATCAGTCATCATTAAATACCAAATTTCTGTCCTAATTAGGAGTTGTTTCGATATTACTCTAATTCAGATATTTGATATTAAATATCCTGAACTTAAAACTTGGCATATATTTTAGATCTCATTACATTTTTTGGTTGACTTTTTACGCACAGGTTTCTTGTTCTTATAAGAACTTGGCTCTTTTTTTAACATTTATGTTTTTGTTTTGATTTCACTCCTTTTTGCAAAGATTTATTTTGCCAGGTGAAAATCAAGCCCTACCGCTCAACAAAGTTTAATAATTCTACGACAACCGAAGTGCTCCATATAATTAACAGCAATTCTGAGAAAGTGGGTGGATGCCACGCCCCCTAAATGGAAAATCTCAATTTTTCGTTTTTAACTTTGTATGCTCTTTAAGTCATACCGTTCTACCAATTTTCATCGTTCTACAACAATCGAAAGTGCTCAGTAAAATTTATAAGAATTTTTAAGAATGTGGGCGGATGCCACGCCCCCTGAATGGAAAATTTCAAATTTTAAATTTTTTTCTTTCTAAATATTTCAAGCCCTACCAACCTACCAATTTTCATCGCTCTACAACAATCGGAAGTACTCCATTTAATTTATAAGAATTTTTAAGAATGTGGGTGGATGCCACGCCCCCTAAATGGAAAATTTCAAATTTTAAATTTTTTTCTTTCTTAGTACTTTAAGCCCTACCGACCTACCAATTTTCATCGTTCTACAATAATCGGAAGTGCTCCATATAATTTATAAGAATTTTCAAGAATGTGGGTGGATGCCACGCCCCCTGAACGGAAAATTCCAATTTTTAATTTTTTTCTTTCTAAGTACTTCAAGCCCTACCAACCTACCAATTTTCATCGCTCTACAATAATCGGAAGTGTTTCATATAATTTATAAGAATTTTCAAGAATGTGGGTGGATACCACGCCTCCTGAATGGAAAATTCCAATTTTTAAATTTTTTTCTTTCTAAGTACTTCAAGCCCTACCAACCTACCAATTTTCATCGTTCTACAACATTTGGAAGTGTTCCATATAATTTATAAGAATTTTTAAGAAAGTAGGTGGATGCCACGCCCCCTGAATAGAAAATTGCAGATTTTCGATTTTTTCCTTTGTATGCACCACAAGGCCTAGCGTTGTGCGAAATTTCAAGTTTCCACGATGTCGGGAGGTGCTCCATAATTTTGACGATCTGTCAGTGAGTCAGTCAGTCAGTTACGGTTTTTACGATTTTTGAAGTCCTATATCTCGGGAATTACTAATGCTATAGAGTTGAAATTTGGTGAGCCACCTGTGTTTGATCAGCTCGGCAAATACTACGAATTTCAAGTTTCTGACTTTATTGGTACTAAAGTTAGAGGGGGGTTGAAAATAGCCTGAGTTTGTTCCTGTAAAAAGGGTGTAGTGCCGCGAACTTGGCTGGGCACTACCGTGCCCTTTGATCTGCATTTAAAAAAAATTGATTCTAAGGTTTTTTTGTTTTTGTATGCAGTTCTGTGTCACCTTAAATTAAAGGTGGCACAACTTTGTCAATTACTAACCAATTTAAATGAAACTGGTTTCATAATTTTGTGCTCTTTGTGTGTTATAAAATATCTGCATTAAAAAAATGTTAATGTTTTTTTTTTGTATGCAATGTTGTAACACGTTAAGTTGAAACTAGCACTACTTTGTCAATTAAACCGATTGCAATGAAAACTGGTTTCATAACTCTGTATTCTTTTTATGTTATTTATGTATGTTTAAGAAAATTAATTTTAATAATTTTAATATTTAGTTGTTTTTCAAATGCAAAATTGTGCCACCTTATATTTAAGTTAGCACAACTTTGTCAATTATGAACTTATTCTAATAAAAGTCGTGTCAAAAATGTGTGCTCTTTTTGTGTTATTATTCAATGCTAGACTTTTATGTTATTGAATAACGAAATAAATGACAGTACGTCTGTTAGACGTTTTAGAAAGTATCGAATCTACCCTGTGCCGTGAAATAAGGCCAAATTCGAAAATTTGGCCTAGTTGCACTATGCAATAGTGAAATAAGGCCAAATTTCAACATTTGGCCCTATTTCACTTTGATAAAGTAAATAACGCCAAACCGATTTGTGAAATAAGACCAAATGTGACCTTTTTTCACTTTACGAAAGTATTATTTAATAGAGAAACTGGTTTAACCGTGTAGAGTAATGTTAAAGAGCAAGGGCGCACGGAGGATTTCAATCCGGGGGGGGGGCAGACTCATTAAAATTAAAAAAAAAATTGATTTTTATTCTGATATTGCCGTGCTAAGAAGGTAACGTATCTACATGAGGATGGTCGTTATATGTTTTTTTTTTAGTTTTTATATTTGGATGGGCCTAAATCAGCTTTCCAAAATGCTACAAAACATTACTGTAAGTGTTGCCGTTGGTTTTATTATAATTTAGGTAAGTAATTTTTTTCTATTTTATGTAATTATTTTATTAAATTGCCCCACCTACATACTCTGAATTTTTTCACGCTAACTTCCTAGT
Organism: Dasysyrphus tricinctus; assembly: GCA_963921185.1. Classification (NCBI taxonomy): domain Eukaryota; kingdom Metazoa; phylum Arthropoda; class Insecta; order Diptera; family Syrphidae; genus Dasysyrphus; species Dasysyrphus tricinctus. Next base: position 172,706,510 of record OY992531.1, on the reverse strand, counting down.
ACGCAAAAATAAGGAACGGCTATTTAATTTACTCCTACAGCGACTATAAGGGATACACAAATCTGAAAAAAAAATAGGGATTTTTTTCTTCATTTAGAGCCAATTTAGGTCCATCTGAGATAACGTTTTTTAACGACTTCCCTAATTTACATAGATTTCTGGCATTTGGAGACATACACTCCCGTTCAATTGAATAGGTTCAAAATTTTCAAGTGCGATTTAACGTTATAACTCCGAACTGTGTGGAATAAATGCATTTTTGAAAATGGCATTAGAGAAAGCATCCAATTGAGGAGAGAATAAGAAAACACACAATATCAAAGTTACCATCATTAAAAGTTTTATTATCATTTCTTTAAATTCATATTGAAATCGTAGCACAGTTTTTCGTTTATTTGAATAGGTGCACCGCCTTTATAATCACTTTTGCTTTGAACTAGTTGAAGGTCAGACCTTTTAACGCTATTTTTGGGCTTTATATCATGGTTTCTTTGATATGACACAAACAAAATGAGAACAAACGTAGAATGGGTGGTGGAAAAGCTCTTTTTGCGGCTGAGTACGCGCAAATTAACTGTTTTCATGATAAATGATTAACGGGACATCAAATTTCGGAAAAAAAACTTACAGAATCCATTCTTTGATCTATATTTATCAGAGAAGTTAGCAAAAAGATGGTGTCGATATGAAAAGAATGTAAAAAAACTGCTGTCTCCGCAAGCTATAGACGAAAAATTCTGAGGGTTGGATCTTATTTGTCTGTTTAAATGGCTTAAATAAGAGAACAAGCTAGATTTAGTGCGAGTATTTCCACAGTCGAGAGTGTAATATAAAGTTCTTCATACCAAAAAAGAAGAAAAAAATAAAATAAACCACCGCTTAGTTGAAGGAATTTACAATTTGAGAATTCAAGGAAAAGAAATTTACCCCACATTTTTGAACCATTAGTATGACTATGGTTTAGTTACCCAAAAGCGCTCAGTCATGGAATTACAATTTGAAACCATCAATTCCGTTGAATTTAATCCCTTTTCCATTAGAAAAAACGAAATTGACGCCACTTTTTCTTTCAAGTCTTATGAAGCTTACAAAACTGCATTCGGTTTATTTTTTTTTTGTTTTTGCTAACTTCGTTTAGGTGTGGTTTCATTTAATGTTCTTCTTTTTCGGTATGTAGAACTTTTACTAATACTCTCGACTGCTGAAATACTGGCATTGAACCTAGCTTCTTCCCTTGTTTTAGCCATTTAAACCGACGAATTAGACGTAACCCTCAGACTTTTTCGCCTATCACTTGCGGAAGTAGCAGGTTATTTTCATCCTTTCATATCGACACCATCTTTTTGTTTATTTTTCAGATAATTAAAGATCAAAGAATAGATTCTGTAAGTTTTTTCCGAAATTTGATGTCCCGTTAGCCATTTATCATGAAAACAATAAATTTGCGCGTACTCAGCCGCGAAAAGAGCTTTTCCTCCACCCATTCTACGTTTGTTCTCAATTTGTTTGTGTCATATCAAAGAAACCATGATATAAAGCCCAAAAATAGCTTAAAAAGGTCTGACCTTCAACTAGTTCAAAGCAAAAGTGATTATAAAGGCGGTGCACCTATTCAAATAAACGAAAAAATGTGCTACGATTTCAATATGATTTTAAAGAAATGATAATAAAACTTTTAATGATGGTAAGTTTGATATTGTGTGCTTTCTTATTCTCTCCTTAATTGGATGCTTTCTCTAATGCCATTTTCAAAAATTAATTTATTCCACATAGTTCGAAACTATAACGGTAAATCGCACTCGAAAATTTTGAACCTATTCAATTGAACGGGAGTGTATATCTATGTATGTTGTACTAGCAAGTAATTTACTTTCTAAGGTAATTTGCCAGATCTTCAAGTGCTAGTATGGTGGTAACACCTCTTTTTCTTTAAAAAAGCAGATACGTGCATTTTTCTTAAAAACAGCAAGGTTCTTTTTACAAGTCCCCTCACCCCTGCCCCCCCTTCCGTACGCCCTTGTAAGAGAGCATTTAAATGTAAAGTAAATTCAGTGCTATTTGTTGGTTCAAAATGGAAGTTTTTGAAGATACCTTAAGGAAATTGTGAGTGCAAAACTTTAAGATTCTCCGCTATAAATGCCTTTATACAGGGTGTCTTGTAAATAATGGATAACCTTGCAATTGGTTATAGCAGGCCTTATGACCTTTCCAGAAAAAAATAAAAAAAAAAATATTTTCCCAGTGGTTACAATGTAATGATGTTTTTTCCAAAAGTTGTTAACAAGTACTACTTTCCTCAAATAAGTGAACGCTACGACCATGAATGAAAAATTGTTGCTATTTTTTTATTTTTGTAATATTCTAGAATGACTGTTGTAATAGATAAATGGTAAAATTTAATAGTAGTTATTGCATTTTTTTTATTAAATTTTTTAAAATATTTTTTTCAGTACAAACATTTATTTTCAAAAAAGTTTGACTACTTCTAATAAATTAAAGTTGTATAAAATATGAATGGCCAGTTACTTAAAAAAGTTGTCTATTTAATGAACTTTCCAAAATGGTATAACACATGCTTGTGTATCAACAAAATAACCAAGAAAATTTGTCAATCATCTAATAGAGCAGCTTTTAACATTTTTCCAAAATGTCTATTAAAATGTTACAATAACCTCCCAAGTTGGGCTGGACAAAAGTTTTCTCTTTTGATGTGTAAGGGGGTTCAGTGCAAGTTAAAATTCGATTTTAGGTGTTGAACTTGTAGCAAATGCAATTCTCTTCAATTTATTTTAACTCACTTTTTACCCTAAAGTTAAAATTAAAAAAGTTTTAATCAAAAACATATGAATTTTTTCAATGTTTAAATTTTGATTTTAACTTTTTTATTTATAACTTTAGGGTAAAAACTATATCAATATAAATTGAAGAGTGTTGAATTTGCTACAGATATGTACCTACCAAAGTTTTTTTTCTAAGACTAATAAAATTTAAGTTGCCACGGAAAACTTTTTAGAAATCGTTTTTTTTTATGGTGGCAAAATGGTGGGGCTTTCAACACCTAAAATCGAGTCTTATACTTGCACTGAATCCCCTTAAACATCAAAAGAGAAAATCTTTGTCCAACTCAAATTTGGAGGTTATTGTAACATTTTGATAGACATTTTGCGAAAACGTTAAAAGCTGCTTTATTTGATGATTTTGATTGACATGATTCTTGATTATTTTGTTAACACACAAGCATGTGTTGTACCATAAAAATTAAAAACACAAAATAGGTAGGTATAGGTAGGTACTCTACATGAACATACATACTTTCCAGACTAATTAAAATATAATTTATAATTTTTGACATGCGAAAATACCTATCTTTGCATATATTTTTGTCTCCTAAATCAAAATCATAGTTATAAAACCAACTCTTCGCCGCGCCGAGCGAGATCGGTCCAACCAAATTCATTTCAACTCGATGCTGAGCTTATAAGGAATGTTACATAAAATATGTAATGGGAAATTTTCAAAATTGTTTTTGTAACACTTTTAAAAGGCCTGGTAAAACAGAGCGCGCAATCGGTTAGTAATTGACAAAGTGGTACTAGTTTCAACTTAAGGGGAAACAACATTGCATACAAAAAAAATATTTAAACCATTTTTTTTAATGTAGATATATAACACACAAAGAGCACAATATTATGAAACCGGTTTCATTGAAATCTGTTAGTAATTGACAAAGTTATGCTACCTTTAATTTAAGGTGACACAGAACTGCATACAAAAACAAAAAAAATCTTAGAATCAAATTTTTTTAAATGCAGATAAATAACACACAAAGAGCACAAAATTATGACACCGCTCTTATTAAAATCATTAAATAATTGAAAAAGTTGTGCTAGCTTAAATTTAAGGTAGCACAACATTGCATACAAAAAAAAAATGGTTACAGGTGCTACCTGCTGCTGCCGTTGGCCTTTTAACAAAAAAAAAGCTCCTCCGCCACCAGACTATCATGCCGTTGACCGCCACCTGCAGTTCATCCGCCTTAAGGGGGCTTTTAACCATCCCAAAATATCTATAACTACAGTAAATATATGATGAGCTCAAACAATAATAAATCAATAAATAGCTTATATTGCATAAATTATTCCTAATGATCCAAAAGCGAATAAAGCTTTGAAATAAAGTTACCTGATCATCAGTGGAAGTCATGAAATATATTTGCTGCCAGTTAACCTCATGTAAATCATATTCCAGCTGTACCAAGTCAATATTATTAAAATCCCAGTATGTAAAAGATGTGGTTACAGTGCGAGGTACAATATTAAGAGTTGCAAAAATTAAGTCATGTTTTGAATAAGCAGGTGCTGAGAGCTGGTCGTACAATAAGACATTTTCAATATCATAAGTGAAGAATAAATCTAAAAGTGTTGCGCCATCGTTTGTAAAATGAGTAGGAGTACTAAAGTTATTCGTACAGATATTAAGGCTCTTCATTCTCTCAGTAAATGATTTTGATGTTTCTTTGTTGAGTAAATTGCAGTTAAAGTCACCACATAAGATAATTTCTGTATAATTAGACGATATGTTTTCTAATGCTGTGAACATATGTGCAAGGTCAATGTTTTTGTTAGGACGATAAACTACACCTACTAAACATTTGTTTCGACCATTCATAATCTCTATGAAGCAATAGTCAACTGGTGAAGAGATATCTGATCTAACAACAAACCTATGGTTAATCGAACTTCGAATATAAATGGCCACCCCTCCACCTCTAGGGTCACTTCTATCGGCACGAAACAAATCATACCCACTTAAACTACATAGAATATCAGATAAATTCGTCTTGTACCAAGTTTCAGAAATACATATTATGTCTATATTTGAACCCTCAAACACATACCTAAATTCATCTATTTTCGGATAAAGACTTTGTGCATTCAAATGACATACATGGAGTCCCTTGCATTGCCTACATAGAATGTCTAGCATCATACGCATACTGTTTGTGCGATCAAACGTACTTCTACTGATATTGCTAATCATTTTCAATGAAAATAAAATAAAAACCACCACCAAGACATACGACTACCCAGAGGAAAACATTAGAAAAAGGCAAACTAAGTTCAGATATTTGGCTTAAATTCAAAAAGTTAAATATAAGAAAAGTATACAGAAAAGTTATTGGAAGTGCAATGTAAATGAAAGTAAAGTAAAAATAAAAAGAATCTCGTTCAGTTCCAAGCTTACAATTTTGCATCATCGTTTTGCGGCTTATTGGATTGATGTTCGGCAATTAATAAGTCCAAGCTTTCTATCGATGTAATTAAAAGTGCTTTCTCAGCTCCATTGACACGTACATATACTCTTCCACTTCTGGTGTAAACACTCGAGAGAGCTTTCCCACGTTTCAGAACAAGAGCTTTGCGCAATATCAAGTGATTAGATGAAGTTAAGCTTTCATTAACATAAATTCTGCTGTCAGAATCGAGCTTTACATCATGTAAACAAAGATTTTGATTATTTGTTATCCAGCGATGACGGATCGATCGCAGCAAATTGTTCTTGTCGGTTGATGTGTAGAAGTTAATCACAATTGAGGTGTTTATATCTCCGGGAATACCTTTAGATTTCGTGCGGTATATATTTTGCAGTACTGGCACTGGTCTGCATTGGACGGATTGACATAAATTTGTGAATAATACCTGGAGGTCTTCATTTTCTGTTTTTGGTATCCCTCTTATGATTGCACCAGTAGAATACTTTTGACGTTCGAGCTCTTCTATGCGTTGGGCAAGATGTGTGGTGTCGGTGGGGCTAGGGGGTGCTGTTGTTTTTATTTCTAGCTGTTCGATTCTGCGAGTCAAGTCGGCAACAGCAAGGCTGTCATCTATGAAACGTTGGTTAAAATCGCTTTCAATTTTGTCCAGTTTCTCGGTCAGTTTTTTCATTTCATCGTGAATCCACTGTCTTAAATCCTTCATCTCCTTCTTCATCATCTTTTCAAACAGCGACAATTTGTTCTTTGTGTCAGGTGTTTGTGCCATTTCAGATGAATTTTGTCGATTTGCCAATTTACCTGTAGATCGAAGTGTGCAATCTTTCTTGTTCATATGGGCCGCTGAACAAAGGCAATTTGCAGGCGAAGTAAATTATTGAAAATAAATGATTTAAAAGAGCGATTTAAGATGAAAATTTATTGCAGACGTGATGGTACTATTTTTGGGCACCGATTGAAAGACTTTTAAGAATTTCTGAATAATTAATTTAATATAAACTTGAAATAATCAACACCACTGAAAAATTCGTGTCTAGCTTGTCATAGTTTGACAGATGCCGATTCCCACATTCTTTACTAATAATGCAAGAGATTATTCCAAATCCTGGTAAAACTCACTACAGGATCAACAAATTAAGTGTTTAAATTTCGATCAGTTAGAAGTAGCTCCAGCTAAGACCGGTAGTGATTAAAGAAGTACATTAAAAGAGGCTGGGTGTGACCCACACTAGTAACTTCCCATTGGTGCTATAATAAGAAAACCCATCATTTAATTTTTCTGCAAGCCCTTTCTGCACGTAATGAAACTAGGTATATATCTATAAAATAAAATTAATCCGAAGTCGATATCTTTATTCGTTCTTGCGATATATCTTGAACGAAAAAAAGCAAAGGAACGTACGAACTTACGTCCAAACACAGACATCTCTCTAAAAATGATAAATTCCGATTCTAGGGAGCTCGAAACGTGAAGGTATGTCAACATTTTTGATTCGACAAATAGGACCAATTACAATAACTTCCAATGGGAAGTTAAAAATTATTACAAAAGCATGAGCAGTAACAATCTTATCTTACTAATATCATAAATGTGAAAGTTTGTTTGTTTGGATTTTTGTTAGACAATCACGCTCAAATTGCTGAACAGTTTGGAATGAAATTTTGAGTACAGGGCTATTATGCATTGGAATATGCTATAGGATACTTTTTTTAGTGATGGCAAACTAAAAAAGCAAACAAAATATTTGGTACTAAAACAACTCATTTTAGATATGAAAGATATTTAATCATTTTACATAGTTTGAAAACATATTTTAATCACATTTGATTTTATTTGCGATTAAATAAATAAATTAAATAAATTGAGTGGCGCAACAGCTCGTGCAGAACCAGGGCCAAGTGATTTACAACTCTCAACCATTTCTGTGTGCGTGTTGTTGGCAGGAATGGAGGGAACCAGTTTTTCTTTTTCATGACAAGTAAACTCTTGGAGGATTTGTCAGTGTCAGTGAAAGGGGTTGAAGTTCAGTTTTTTGGGAATTGCTCCTAAACTATCGGTTTTATTGAAAAAGTGTGAAGGTAAGAATTTAAGCTGATGTTATTTTACACAAAAAATGTTTACATACTTTTTTCGTAGAACCAATAGTTTCAGAGAAAAACGTTAGAGAACTTCATGGAGCAGTGAGTTAAGTCCAAAAAGTTTATAAAATTTTTGCTTATCGCTGGGCAAATTTTGTTTTGTGATTTATGTTTAAGTACAACTCCTTATTGTAAAATCAAGTTTTTGGGGTGGTAGGGGAAAGGGAATGGCCGCCATCTTGAAAAAAAGGTTGATTTTGTTTAATAACTCGTTGAAATTGCGTTTTTCAATGACCGAAAGACAGATTTTAGACGATTAAATTATCTAAAAAATGAGCTATTAAACAGCTCTGTATGTTTATTGATCTCAAAGTTACAGCGGATCAAAGGTCACCTATGTCTCATATATGGTGGGGATTAAATGACGTTGACGTTTTTAAAGGTTTTTCGCTTATTTGTGAATTTTTTTGATGATGTCTAGAATATATATTAATACATCAGCTTTAATTTTTACCTTCACATTTTTTCAATAAAACCGATAGTATAGGAGCAATTCCCAAAAAACTGAACTTCAACCCCTTTAACCCCCCCTAAAAAATTTAGCCCCGGGCCAAATTTAGGGTACTTTTCAGGAAATGCTTAAGACGTCATAATAAGCCACTCAACCAAAAATCAGCTTTGTCGCAATTTTTTCGAAGTTTGGCCATTTTTTTGCCTAATTTTCCTGGGCTATAAGTGGGACAGAGGACCCAAAGAGTGAGTTCCCTTGAATTCTGCGAAGCGGGCCACTTGGTACTGATATGGAAACAACAAAAATTCACAACTTTTTGCGTTTAGTAATGGCAATTAGATTGCTGTCAATTGTTTTCTTACCACATAATTACCGATGGTGGAACGGTTCAAAGAACGTAGACTTTCTTTTTGGGTTTTCTGTCCCGCTCACGCAACTCCATTACTCCGCTTAGGGCCAGTTGTACAAATATTTAACTCGTGGTTCAGCAATTTTAACTCACTGACTTTGACAAATTAACTGAAGTTCAACGATGGTTCAGGCATTAAATGGGATAGTATAACATAGGGGAGAGGGGGGCACCCTAGGACATTTTTTACAAAAACCAACCTGGAACACTCATACATCACAATATAAAATTTATTCTTGAATGACGTTGTTCTTTGGTATTTTTCCTTGGGAATAGATGCCCTTGTATACCTTAGTTTGTATTTTATACATATGTATATATTTTTTTTATTTAAAAAACTGTTATAAATATCCAAATCTGCCCCCCCAAGGGGGGTAGTTTCGGACAGCCCTGGGGGAGTTTCGGACATGCCTTGAAAAACGCATTTAATCAAGTTTTATTCCTTATCATACAATTTTATGAATTATTTCAAAACATAACATTAGTTAAAATAAGACGTAGGAGATTGTCTTTCTCTAACGCGTTAGCGAAGGTCCTGGAAAGAAAGATTATTTGCTTGAAGATAGACAAGGCCATAATTCACTTTCGAAGATTTGATGAAATAAACGTCTATATCTTTTTCCGAGGTGCTAAATACTAGGGCGACAGTATGTTTTTACCTGTATCCACTGTTCACTTTTTGAAACGCTATTTATCATATTAAATTTAAGTCTGGTTTGGACATGTCCAAAAGTGTCCCTCATCTACTGTCCAAAAGTGCCCCAAGTACATACAAACTAAATTTTTTTTTTCAACTAAAAATATTGTTAAATAAATCATCACAAAATAACTAAATATGATAATAAAGAACTTTTTCCGCGTTGATTCCAGCATAGTTTTTTTCTTAAATGCTTACGTCCTGGATCGAAAAAAAAAAACACAACGGGTAGGTACCGGAAAACAAAAATTTATTTTTAATTACTTTTTAAAAGCTGATATCATCCTAAATGTCATCAGATATCTATTTGAGGAAGAATTGCCACTGTAAAATTGTGATTGAGTATTAAAAAGTATTTGCTTTGATACTTTTTTGGCCGTTATCCTAAGCTGCCCCTGTCCTAACCTACCCCCTTCTCCTCTATTTGAACCTTGAACCATCGCAGAACCCCAGTAATTCCGCCGAAATCAGCCAGTAAAAAACAGCACCTGCTATGTGAAATATTGTTATTGGGAGATTCTCATAAGGCAAGATTTTGCTATTTTGAGATTTCGTTTAGAAAATTAATCAACTTTTAAGAAGGGATATTTATAAAAGGTATGTATGTACATAGGCTTAAGGTGGTTGTGGAATGTTTGTTAGACAATAACGCTCAAATGGCTCAACAGATTTAATTGAAACTTTGAGGAGATATATATTTTTTGTTTAATTTATTAAGGGCTTGTTTCACATTCTCTGATTAAAGTTTCAATTAAGCTGCTTTGAACTTATTCATCAGTTGAGAACCTCATTTACGTTTCACAATATCTGAATACATCTAACTAGCAATTAAAGTTCTGAGTATTTTAATGGCCAGATGAAGTATTGATTAGCAAATTTAACTAGTGATTAAAACATTCAAAGCTGTAGGTGCAACCATCAAAACAGATTAATTTAATGGTTACTGAATGTGTTTGAGAAATAAGAGGGCGAATTTGATAAATAAATGTTTGCATGGTACCTATGATGCAATTTTAGAATTTAAAGTATAGGGATATAAATGGCAGAGTATTCTTGCAACAAAGTGCAATATTTTTCGTGCAGTTACTTTTACTATTAGGTACCTCAAACTTTGACTTCCAAAGTACCTACGAATAAAGAGACAGTCTGAGTTCCACTTATATAACTGTCAAAAAAAAAGCGAAAAATCGCGGTGGCTTGAGAGCTAGTTTAAAGTCTTTAATATGAATACCTATACATACTCTGGGAGCAAGATCTGTGGTTTAATATATTTTGTACATATGTAGGTATATTAAAAGTGATTTCCCAAAGCCTTAAAACGTAAAAAAAAATCACAAAAACTCATTTTCGGAGACGTTTGTTGGTGGTCTTGGGACATCTAAGGCATCCTAATGAACGCGGATGCGTCAAAGTGTGATGAACTTAAAGTTACTTTACCCTCACTGAAGCAATTTTTTTTAGGAAAATTGTAATTTCCATGCACTTTTTCTCAGTATTGTAACACTACATGCAGCAGACGAAAGTATTCGTTTTATATAATCTTCACCAAAAGTTTCCTGTTGCAATCTTGTCGAAGTCTAGGTCTAATTTTGATGTTTATTAATTATTGTTTTGAATATTTTCATTCTGTCAAAAATATTTTGTCTGGAAAACTGGAATAACTTACGAATAACTAATTGACACATAATTTTTATACTTCGATCATTGTGAAACACAAAGTTCGTTAATGGGAGGATTTAATTTGAGAATAAATTAATTGTCGAGTAACAAATCAGAGCTTTACTCAGACATTGTGAAACAAACCCTAAATCTTTTTTAAAATGGGCAATAAAAATATAATTTATAACTCAAAGTTAAAAGTTCAAGTGAGCTCAACTCCATGATTGCGTTTCGCCCAGGTACGATAGTTGGGTTCATCAGTTAGATGACTATCGTACCCTTCTAAGACGCAATTTTGTATCGATGTTTACCGACTAATATAAAAATCACAGCATTAAGATACTATTAATTTTATTATTCTAAGGGAATTTGGTTAAATTCAGACACTTAGGCCTGGTTCACACGAGATTGTATCGCACGATTTTTTGCAGTATAAATCCGTGCGAATGAGCAGTGGCGTATATATTTTGCATAGAGCCTTTCACACGACGTTTGTACGGCAAGAAAACGTACTCAGCTAAGTACGTTTATCGAATACCCAACGGACTTATAAAAAAAAACGAATGAATTGCGACGTATCGTCTTCCAGTGGCGTATAGTTTTATTTGTTCGTTGGCATCGAATGAGCTTCAGTGGAGAGAAAAGCCGATGTACACAAAAAAAATTAATCGACCGATATGGTTGGTTTAAAAAAATTATAACTCCGGTGATACTCATTAGATCTTGTAGGTTAAGGTCTTAAAATAAAGAAGAGAAATGAGGCAATAAATATGTGTTTTTAGTTTTTCAAAGTTATAAAAATTTTCATCAACATTTGAATTTAGAATAAAATAATTGGAATTGAATAGGGATTTATTCACCCTTTTAGTATGAAAATTTTTTCCCCTCCTCAATGATTTTTTTACACAATATAGCCCGTTATGTCAGCTTTCTTTAAAGACCTTAACCTTCAAGATTCAATCAGTAGAACGGGAGCTATAATTTTTTAAAGCCATCCATATCAAATTTTAGTAAAAAAAAATTCCATGTAGATAACGGGATCTTTTCGCTGATGGATGGTCGTGGACAATGGTCCAAGTAGGTAATTTCAATGAAATTGTTTTGATTTTTCGATCAATTTAAAATCAAGATTGTGTCGCTTATATAACACGTAGGATAATGAATGAGGTATCAAAATAACCGTAATTTTATTTATATGTTATATTTAAAACAACAAGAAAATTCATCAATGCACTAAACAGATATGAGTTCATATGTGAAAGCGCTCAAATATTCCCATTACCTCCGTCCAACGGTATTCTAGGACTCTAATTTTTTTTAATTTATATTTAAATCAATATTTTCTATCATCCGTTCAAATTTCAGCTTTCTAGCCCTTTCCCTTAAAAAGATAAAAATAAAATACTTCACAAATTCAAACTTTTCAACTAATTTTCATTATACTGGAGCTATTCGAGTTTTAAATGAATAAATATAAATATCGTGTGAACACCCGATTTTTGTTCGGTAAAAACCGAATCCGATAAAAAACGTGCGGTACAATCTCGTGTGAACCAGGCCTTAGAATTTCAAATGCCCGCGCTTTTAACTTTGAATTATACAGTGGTGGCCATAGAATTAGAAACAAGAATTTTGTAACAATGTTAAATTGCATAACTTTTTTTTAGGAAATTCGTTGAGGTTGGTTAGTGGTTCTTTTAATAGACTATGACATATAGTATACTTGTGAATATTTTATAAAAAATAAAAGCGTGACACTAACAGTAGAAAATTAATATTATACCATTGATATTTGTAACGCTTTCGCTAAAAATTTTCGTAATTCTTTTGTTGACAAGCCCTTAGATGTCGACGAAGATTATTTTAGAGATCTACATAGTTACCCTCAAACAAGCTGCAATAATATCCCAGTGCCTCCGAGTACTGTTTTAGAACTTCTCTCATCATTAAATGATGATTACTCATCTGGTCCAGATGGAATACCCCCTATACTATTGAAAAAGTGTAAATTTATACTTGTTCAACCTCTGCTATTTTTGTTCGAGATTTCTTTGAGGACAGGAATATTTCCCAATTTATGGAAGAAATCGTTTCTCACACCAATCTTTAAAAAAGGTGACAAATCTGATATAATGAACTATAGGCCCATAGCAAAGCTCTCTTGCATTCCAAAGATTTTTGAACAAGTTGTATGCGAGAGCCTGGCATTTCATACTAAGAGTATTATATGTGATCAACAGCATGGCTTTGTGAGAAGAAAATCAACCGTAACAAATCTCCTTACTTTTTTGCATAAGTGTTCTAATGCCTTAGAAAACGGGAATGAAGTTGATTGCATATAACTGACTTTTCAAAAGCATTCGATCAACTTAGTCATGAAATTATTGTATTCAAACTTAAAGCCTTTGGTTTTCCAATGTTTGTTATTTCATGGATAAAGTCCTACCTTGAAAAAAGATGTTACCAGGTAAAATTCAGAAATTGCCTTTCAAACTCATTCAGTGCTCACTCGGGTGTACCTCAAGGAAGCCATCTGGGTCCGTTTTTGTTCATTCTCGCTATAAATGATGTTACTTCATGTATACGCTATAGTGATATTCTTATATATGCTGATGACATGAAGGTTTTTAAAACAATACAATCTTATCATGACCATATTCTCCTGCAGGCTGATATTGACTATTTTAATGTTTGGTGTGGGAAAAACGGCCTTTCTCTTAACCCTGTTAAATGCCAAACTATAACTTTCTCTAAAAAACGAGAAGTGAGTGCTTTTGATTATTCCATTTCAGAGCACACACTCTGTCGTGTTTTTAATTTCAAAGACCTGGGTGTTCAATTTAGTTCTGATTTAGATTTCAAAGTACATATTAACTATATTGTAAATAAGGCGAGTTCCATGCTTGGATTTATAAAACGCTGGGCAAAGGAATTCAACGATCCGTATGTTACTCTTTCCTTATACAATTGTTATGTAAGACCCCATCTTGAGTACGCCTCCCAAGTATGGACTCCCTTTTACGAAATTCATAAAAGCCGTATTGAATCAATACAACATAACTTCATTCGCTTCGCCTTGAAAGGTCTTCCTTGGGCTGATCCGTACAACTTGCCACCTTACGAACACAGAATCAAGCTTTTGCAACTTCAAACTTTATATGAAAGGCGTGTTAATAATGATTTTATATTTTTCCACCAACTTATCAGAGGTGAAATTGATGCACCTGACTTGTTAGCCTGTATAGGCATTAACTACCGCGGAGGATCCCACCACCTACGAAGATTTGAACTTTTTCACGTTCCTTTTCATAGAACCAATTATGGTATACATGAACCTCTTAATCGTATGTGCAAACTTTTTAATTTGAACGCTTCTTCTGTTGATTTTAACATTAGTAAAGTAGGATTAAAAACATTGTTGCGTACCAGTGCTCCACTCTCGTAATTTTTTAACGCCTTGGTAGATACCTTATTTAAATGTTTTATATTATATTTAATTTAATTTTGTTAACTTTATTTTATTAATTATTACGTTGTTTCATATTATATTTTGTATTTTGTTTAATTTTGTTAATTTCTTGTATCTTTTTATGTGCTTGTCAACCCCGGATCTTCGATTTTTTCAAACCGGGGCAAGAACCTGATTTTGGCGCCCCTGTAGTTTTTGATAAAAATAAAAATACACACGTCGTTCCATTTTTCGTCACAGGAAGATTAAAACTTTTTAATGGATGTGCAGACCATACCTATTCAGCAAGAAAATAGACAATGCTTAAACATAAACGATACACAGCTATAAGGATCGTAGAACGATACAATATTATTTTTTCACTCGTGAAAGATTCAAAATGGATTTTTGATTCAATCGCGAATCTTATTTTTTGGTTCCTAAAAAAAATTCGGATCGAATCAAATCTTCTGGGATAGGGTTCGTTGTTCGTTCCCAAATTTATCATGGGAGAACTATTGAAAATCGATTCACAAACTATTCAAATACCTACTACGGAAGAAAAATGTGATTTTACGAAAGAACAGAATTGTTACAGAAAAAAATATTTTCAAAGCTGGATGTTTCAAAAAATGTCAACATTTTATAGCTCCGTTGTTCCTTGAATGATTTTAATTAAATTGCGCTAAGAAACGCCAAAACAAAAGTCATTTTAGATTGGCAGATTTGCAGGAAAAGGAACATTTATCAAATTCGATCCAAATGTCACCCAATTGGCCTACAATCACTTTATTTCCAGAGCAGTAAAAAAAAAACTTCAAGAACGTTTGATCTTTTAAAGGTTTTTTAATTCGTCGGCATCGGAGCCACCCTTCAATAGAGTTTGACAGTTGTTGATGGCTCGGCTAAGGGAACGAGCTATATTTTGACGGAGAAAGAGTAGGTATTTCGACTCGAAAGTCAACCAATTTACCTTAAATCATCATTTTCCGAAGCAGTTAAATTTCAGATTTTTTTAAAGATTTTTAATCCATCCGCATTATAAATATGTATATACGATACCCCATCAAACGCAGGCGTAAGGTGAAGACAACTCGTTTAAGATTTTAATTAGATTCCAGTTATTCGGTTTGGTTCGACTGTTAGAGAACAAACAGAACTAAAACAGAACCGCAAGCATTCAACAAGCAACAAATCGCTAAACTCCACGAAATTCCACTTGGCGACACGAAAATCCGTTCGTCAAAAAAGGTTAGTTTTTTAGCTTTTGGCGATTTAATTTATTTTAGTTAAGAAATCCTTCTATTTTTATAGTTTTCGCTGAAATTTTACATTTCTTTAATTGATTTTTGTTGAATCTTAACGCACCCTTAAACTGAAATTCATTTACTTTATATTTCTATGACTTTTGAATTCGGTTATTTATGGAGTGGAAATTTTTTAAATCTTACGATTTTTTGGAAGTTATATTTTACGTTAGGTGAATCCCCTTTTAATCCCTGCCATGTTCTACTTGGTTTAAGAAAGATCTAAACCGTCCACCTAGGTTTTTTTGACTCGGTTTAATAAACCGATAGTAAAATGAGCAATAGTAGAAAAAAAACAGCAAAAGGCCATTGCCATTTCATTACATAAGTGTCGGCAACTCTTTATATTGTTTTTTAGGCACATGGATTTGGCGCCCCTGGAAGCTGCCGCCCGGGGCACAGGCCCCGGTTCGCCCCCCCATAGATCCGGGGCTGGTGCTTGTGTTAGCTTGCTTTATCTACTAACCACTAACACATGCACTCATGATGAGCCTCTGTTTGTAGTATGCAGCTTGCTTTAAGCTCTCTACAACATGAATTCTGAAGTGTAAAAAAATTATTTATTTAACCCAAATCGCACCTGGCCATACAATTAGAAACGCAAAGAAAAAATTGGTATTTAATAAAAAATGTTCGATGAAAAATTAATATTTTGTAGGGAATCCTTTATTTTTTGTCACTGCAGCTAATCTTGCCTACATACTTTCTACCAAGGCGCGGCATCTTGATGGGGGTATACTCTCCCAGACCTCCTTTATATTTTCAAAAAGTTCCTCAGAATTTTTTGGGTTCTTGGACTTTAGCCTTCTCTCCACGTCTGCCCACAAGTTCTCGATAGGATTCAAGTCTGGACTTTGGGCGGGCCAATCCAAAACATTAGTTTTTGTATCAAAAAACCACTGCTTAACAATCCGTGCTGTATGCTTTGGATCGTTATCGTGCTGGAAAACATAACTATTGGGCATGTGTGCAAATGAATAAGGCTCCATGACATTTTCCAAGATGCCTTTATAAATATGTTGGTCCATTCGACCATTTATTCTTACTATTGGGCCAACTCCATGCCACGAGAACGCACCCCAAACCACTATGTTTCCTCCTCCATGCTTAACGGTCTTTAAAGTATATTTAGGATCCAATTCCTTCTTCTGAGGGCGTCTAACATACACTTTACCATCCGACCCGAACAAGTTAAATTTGGATTCATCACTCCAAAGTATGTTTTTCCAGAATCCCATGGCTTTATTTGCGTGAAGCTTAGCAAACATCAAACGCCTCTTCAAATTCTTTTTGGAAACATGTGGTTTTTTCCTTGCAATGCATCCACGTGACCCATATTCTAGAAGTCGGCGCTTTATGGTTCTAGCTGATAGCTCTTGACCCAATTGGGGCGAAACAACCTCTTTTATTTTTGCAGAATTCAAAAAAGGATCAGCTTTGCTAATTCGGCATATCAATCTGTCCTCTTTTGGCGTGGATTTTCGATCTTTTAGTTTTCTTTTTGGGTTTTCAAAGCTGCCAGTCCTTTTATTGACTTGAATAGCACCAAATACCATCTTTTTCGAGCAACTTAATCTTTTCACTATGGAATCAATTGACTCGTTTTCGTTTTGATAGCACTGCACTATGAGCTTCCGGAGTTCTGGACTACAAGACTTATTTTTGCCCATTTTCGTCGCTGTATTTTTAATTAATTAATATTAATATTATAAAAATAATCAAAAGAAAACTGAAAACAATCAACTCACATTGATAATAATTTTCTTTATTTTTAAATTTACCAATTCTTTTGTCGTTTCTAATTTCGTGTCCAGCAAAAATGTCGACTATAAATGAATTTACTAAAATAACGGTGTTTTATAAACTGTTCGCGTTCAAGGAAACTCATATTTAGAACAAACATGTCACCTGTCAAAGACCAAAGACACAAGCCACGCACGCTGGTGCTTACAAAAAATATTATGGTTGATAATGTACGTTTAGAATTGTTGTTTCTAATTCTATGGCCACCACTGTATATTCGGTCACTCCACTTAAACAGAAGAATTTCTTTTCAAATTTTCTTCATATTCAATTATTATAATTTATAACGTTTGATCATGGAAACATAGTATAAAAATGGGTGTTTAATTATAGAAGGATAAAGGATGAGGATCGATGATGATGGAAAGGGTGGGATGGGGGAATGAAAGATGGCGAATTAAGGGGTTGCTTAGGCGAGATAGGTAACCATCATTGACCTATTATATATGGACTGCCAGAAGCCAACTTTACGACGGTTCATTTTCAGTAACTATGCGCAGCCAGCGCTAGTTGGAGCAAAGCAGAAAATTGGTGTAACTATTGACAATTTCGTTTGACTGCTTTATAATATTGTTTATTTTTTTTTTTTCAGAAAATACAAAACTTAACTTTAAGAAACCATTTCTTTTCGTTTTCAAATTAATCGGTTTTAATTGTGAGCGTTCTAAATTTTCATTTTCATTTAATTTTTCCAAATGTTGAAAAGCTGAACAATTCAATGTCTCCAAATCGCCAACATGAAATACGAGAGGATTAAGAAGGAACTTAAGCTTGAGCCTTCCTCTTGACCTCAACATGAATCCAACTTGGCTTTATTCTCCATTAGCCACCACAAATCCACCCAACTGATTCCTAGCACAACATCCATTCCACCACTGGTTCCAGTCCTATCTCATATACAAACGCACGACTCAAACAGCTATTTGGTCACCTCGAGATAGACCTATAACAATTCCATTGAATTCAGTTCCTCGCAAGAAGCAGTACCTCGGATAAAACATTTTTGTTTTTATTTTTAGGTGGCACGGCTGAGAATTGAACCCACACCTTCAGCATGCCATGAGGTACAACACCAACAAAAACAACCACCAGCAGAACGACATGCTTATCCAGTTGCTTCAATTTACAAAAGAATCCATTTTTAGAAGAATAATTATGCTTTTACTAATTCTATTAATCCTTTCGTATGTATTTTTTTCATTAAAATTGTTCCTTTAATAAAAGTAAAATATAATAAACTATTTTATTGTATTTCTATATTTTTAGTTTCTTATACCATACAAACTAAAAATTTTAAGATTATGCTTTTTATGTTTAAACCTCCCGCTGCACAAGTAGTATAGGAATCTGAATGTTGGTTATTGTTAAAACAAGATTTTTTTTTACAATGACAATCCTTAAGATTATTTTTATTCGAGGCTTTCAACTACCTATTCAAACTTATTTGAAGGCTACCGCTTTTTTGTACAGCAAAACCAGCTCGCGGCACACAGTGCAGTCTCTTCTGTGGGATATTTGGATCCCCTTTTAGTTCAATTGTTACTCCAGCACGCTATTCACTCGGGAAATGCATTGTGTATGCGTTTCGTAGAACAACACGGCAATAATTGCCACTGGGAAAAGCCACATTCTGGCCCTCTGTCAGTGATTCGTCTGTGAAAAGCATGCAGTCGTCTGGGCAGCAGTCAGTGGTTCCATAGTGGTAGAAAAATCACTCCCGGGAATGAAAGCTTGTCTTGAGCAAACGCAGATCCCATCACTTCATATACAGGATTGAGAAGATAGCTGATGGCCGAGATATGAGAACACAATCGAAGAGATCAAAAATGCTGCAGCTGAAGCTGCAAGAATGGAACAAATTTATGCTTTAACCGCAGCGTTATTGACTCTATTACGGCCCCGTGTCTCCCATTCTGTTAATGCAGTAAATGGGTGCCAGTAGCCGGGAGTTAATTGGGCAGTATGTGCTTCAGTTTTGATATCTAGCCTTTTTAAGAACTTCATCTTCTCAATATCCATATTGAACACCTCCTTGTTCTTGATTCGAAGAAAGCTTTGTTGCCATAGCACACCCCTACTTCCAGCGTCAACGATTAGCACTTTGCAATTTGCATCTTAAAATGAAAATAATCAGATGAAATAAGTACAAAATGCAAATACAAATATTTATTTTGTAATTTAAATAGAAAATAAATCACAAGCGTCAGAAAACGTCAAAATGTAAATTTAAATAAAGACAGGTGACTCGGTTTTTTATAAAATAAACTAGTAGATGGCCTTAGTTTCTATGGAAAAAAAAGCTCTGTCAGGCTAAGTGGAAATAGATGGCATCGAAAATAATTACTAGCTTTTGCCACTTTGCTCCAAGAAGCAGTTACGTCGCTAAGTAGATATGAACTCATTTTAATATGGCTTTTGTAGGGAAATGAGACTCGACTAGCAGTCCATATATAGTATATATATATATATAGTATGTGAATGGTAACCATGGCAGGGTGGGTAATGACTAGTGTTTCTCGCAACGTCATATCACCTCGACGTGAACCTGGCATGAGTTTGTCTGCGCGGTTCCGATAGGGGTCAAGAACCAACACCCTCCGACGAGCGTGAGGCCGGTCAAGCATGCCAGCACTGACCCCGACGGCAAGAAAGGAGTCCGCAACAATGGCGAGAAGAAGCTATACGAAACAACAGCTATGATAAATTAATTATATATCAAATTTAAGCTTATCAATCAGGCATTACAGTGGTGTAAGAAAAATATAGGTCATCACTGATTTTTTTCGAAATATTGACTTTGCAAAGGTCAACTTCAAGCTCAATTATCTAAAAACCTCCGGAGCCGAATTCGAAAATATTTGGCAGATAGATTGGGCTAAGCGTTAGTTTTCATTTGGTACTAGTCTCATTAGTGTACTGCCTGGGCCCAAAAATGGGTCATCTTCTTTTTAATATTTTAATATTTTTTTTAATTTTAAATATTTATTTAAAATGAATAAAGAAAATAATTAATATGAAATAATTTAAATACACTAGTCAACAAAATTAAAGGAACAAATATTTTTTCAATTTTTTTTTAGCGTTTTTTTGAAGAGCTGTATCTTTGTGACGAGTGGTCGTATTGAGTTGAAATAAAAAGCACTTTACAGCTTTATATTTTTTGTTTCGAGATTTGTTTGCAAACAAATTTTTTTGAAGTACCGTTATTGCGTAATGGCCAAAAATGAGACGAGACAACAAACAAATTTTTTTTTTATTTTTCTTGAAGGTCCTCATTTCTGTGGATACATTTTTTTGAGTCAATTAAATCTCATGATCAGATACCTTGCTTATTTAGCTTCAATTCAATTTTTTTGTTGTTGTCGTACGATTTTTTTTGACATGGTTTATCTGACTTTGAATGAAAAAAGATACTTTTAGCCTTGATGACCAATATCTCAGCAAATAATGATGTTATAAAAAATTCAAAGACAGTTTTGGAAATTTGAGAAAGCGTTTTACAAGATTTTTTTAAGATTTTGTAGAAATTATTTTTTTTTACCGTTCACCGTTAGTTTAAAAAAAGTACTAAAAACCGACGTTTTGTGGTCTTTTCGTAAATCTTTTTTTTAATTTGCAAATATTGATTGCATGGCTTGCGATGGTATGCAAATTTAAAGACTTTTAAATCATCGATATTCTTGTAAATTTTCAAATTGATTCATCGAACCGTTTTTCCTCACCAAAACTTCAAAGTCTTAAAAACCAGGTAAAGGAACAAATTGTGTTGTTCCTAAACAATGCG
Organism: Dasysyrphus tricinctus; assembly: GCA_963921185.1. NCBI lineage: Eukaryota > Metazoa > Arthropoda > Insecta > Diptera > Syrphidae > Dasysyrphus > Dasysyrphus tricinctus. The sequence continues at coordinate 172,685,541 of OY992531.1, read as the reverse complement.
TAGTCGTCATCATAATTTACAAGAAAACCGTAATTCCAGTGGATTTTTTTTCACAGTTTTGCATTAGTTAGATACTTTTTTCAATTGAAATGAAATAAAAAGTACATTAAAAAAAAAAAATTATTTCAAAAATTTTTCAAACAAAAAAACTTGAAAAATGTACTTTTTATTTCATTTTAATTCAAAAAAGTATCTAACTAATGCAAAACTGTGAAAAAAAAACCACTGGTATACAAAAACAAAAAAAACATAAATCGCAACGAACTTAACCACACACACCTACTATTTATTCAGTTTTTCTATTTCAAAAATACATTGAGTACACTGTGCGACAAAAAAAATAAATTTGAATATACCTTTCCCGAGACCTATGTCATCTTGTAGGTCTTGTAGAACTTTGTAAAATGGTATACATTAAATTTCCCATATACCCCCAAAATCTCGTTTTAGAGCGTAAAGATCCCTTTTTGGTAGTTTCATATGAAGAATAGCTCATAACTGTTTACCATTTGATTTTTGTTTTTGTTTTTTTTGTCTGAAAAAAGAAAAATAGGCCTTTTTATTAATGTTATCCTTTTTTCACAAAACTGAAAGATGTCAAATAATTAGTCCAAAATGTGTGTGATTTATAATTGTTAATAGTATTTTTCTCAATTTGAGAATGGTTTTATCTATTGTTTAAATTTTCGATGCCCTTTTTCTATGAATATTTCAAAAAAATATTCAATTTATGTAGATTCTAAAAAGTCCTTTTTCATTCAAATCGTCCAAAAAATGACTGATTTAAGTGGATTTTAAGATTTTAACAATTTTTGTGTGAGCTTTTATGCAACTCGCAAGTGGATTTAATATTGAAGTTTGTGGTGAGGGGTGAACAAAAGTAATGACTACAAATCGGTTTTCAAAATGTATGCAATTATTTTTTAAATTTCGGGATATGACTTGAAAATCTTTATAACTTAAAACTGCTTTTTGGTCCTCCGTATGTATGAACAATTCATCATTCGTTTCTCTTTTTAATGTGGTATGGTTAATGATTTCATATCATCGGACTAAAAGCTTTTGATGTTCATAACCCTTTTTTGACTTACATAATTATTTTAAAGTTAATTGATCATTCAATAAAAACGAATTTCGGATCATACTAGTGACTACCGTGGTGTATTTAAGTTGAAACAATTGTCCTATTGTCAATTGCGTTAAACGATTATTTTGGTCCACAAAAGCCACAAATGGAGCAAAACTTATGTATTTCGGTTGTCACACACATTTGGTTCTCACTTAAACTTTGATTTATACTTTGATCTAAAATTAAAGGTTTGAATGTAATAACACCAACTTGAGGGAGCCAACACTAAGCTTTCTAAAGGGGGATCTTTATCTTTAGCAATTGCATGGATACAAATCCGATCATGAGACTCCTTTAGAAGTGCTCATTCTATTATTTTCATTTTAATTTAAAAAAACTTTTGCTGTCACTGAGACTTGAACAAAGACGGATAATCTTCAGAAGCACTTGTCGCACTACTTAAAGCTTAATATTTACTTAAACTTCGTATTAATGAAAGTACTCTAAATTGTAAGTTAAGGTCATAATATGGACTGCAGATAGAGAATGCAATCCCGGGATCCCGAATCCCGGGATCCCGAGCCATTTTTGGATCCCGAAAATCCCGGGATTATAATGCTTCAATCCCGGGATTTCCGGGATTGGTGGCTTAAATATTCGCATACAATTTTTCTTTTTGCTTGCATTTAGACTTTCGTATAGGAACAATTTGCCAACAATTTTTATGTAGGTCAAAACTGGTCGTCCCCCTTTCTTTAATTTTGAAACAACTGAATAAAATATTTTTGTTAAGTAAATACAAAAAATATTCCACAAGAAATAATATTTTTCTTTAAAAAAATGTCAATAAAGAATAAACAAACCTATTATATTTTATGCCCAGTTGAGCTGTAAGCCAAAACATGCCAAATTCATATCAGAAAAACTTTTCACGATCAAATTTAATTTTTAATAAGTTTTAAATGATTTTGTTATGGTTTGAAGGAAAATCACATTTAAAGTTCAATTTAAAAGATATTAAATAATTAAATTTAATTATGGCGAGCTTTTCTGGGTATTGCGGGTTTTGGTTCTCATCAGCTCATTTGTATTTTCGTTAAAAATTTCTTTTAAAATTTTATTCGAGGAAAAAGGAACTTTAATTTATTGACCTTGTTATGCCTGACTTAGAGGTTCACACAAATTCAAAGGAATAAATCTTCAGGCCAGGTTTCTGTTGGGTTGGGTACTCCCCCCGGTGTTTCCGTCCGATGTTTTCTTTTTATCTTCTTGGATGAATATTTACAATGATGTGTGTAGTTAACACTATCACACAAGAAACAAGAAACTTCCCTTTTTTACTTGAACGACAAATTTAATTGAAAGTGAAAAGAATTGTTTCTTTATTTTGAATATTATATATTTATTTATTAACTTGAATGATCGACGACAATAATACTTTACAACTCTGATTTCTAATAAGCCACGCTTTTTTGTTTTGCACTTCTATATATAGTTAGATTGTGCTGACAAATACATAAAATATTTCATGGGAATTCAAGTAACCTACTTATAAATATTTTTCTGATGACTCCGCGTCTGGGAATAATAATAATATGCATAACATGCATAACATGCATAACACGTCCCCCTTTTAGACACATCTAAGGATACTTTATCCTGAGATTGGTTTTAGGTGTTCTTAGCTCCAGGGCCTCTGCTGATGTACTCAAGTGGCTGTCATCTCGGACTGTTACTGTCATTTCTGGGTTGGTTCGATGCCTTTTGTTAAAACATCTATTAAATAACGATATAGTGGTCCTTCCACCCGATCCACATTTCCACATAGTGTAACCAATGAATAAGATTATTATCACTCCAGATATAGACATCAGAACTCCTTGTGATCGCTCTGGTATTGCTTCAAATGTTTTTGCCCAAAAGCTCCTTTGATTTTGAATTTCTGATGAGAGATCTTGTAACTCATGAATATCATTTGCTGTTATTTTCGACATTGGTTCTTGGTATATTGTTACTTCTCGCAGCTTGATATTTATGCAACAATCTTCGAGATCTCCATATGAGTGTTTGTCATTTAATGGTAATTCTGCATCAATATCTAATGTTTTAATTGTTGTATCGTACGTTTCTAACACGCAACTCCTATTAATTGTTATTATTCCAGACCCTACTAAACTCCCACGTTCTGTTTCATTTTTACATTTACAATTATATTTAGTTTCTTCAGTGATTGTATACAAATAAGTATTTTCTTTAAGTTTATAAAAAATTTCAACTTTAGAATTTACAATTTTAGCATTACAATTATCTGCTCTATTTCTCATAAAAATATTTACTTCACAATTTACATCACTAATAGTGCTTTTTAGTAATAAAGGTTTACAAATATATTTTTCATTTATATTTTTGCAATTGGTTAAATCTTTTATTAAAGTATATTCTTCTCTGTTTTTATTTACGATAAGAAATTTATTACTTAAGCCTAAAATTACAATTCCGTTTTCTACAATTTTGGGCATAGCAATCGTTTCATATATGTCATAATTTTCTTTTGATACTATAGGAATCTTTATAATTATTACGATCTTTTGATTTCTACTAAAGGCCGTTATTTCGATAATTTTTAATATTTCCGAATAATTTTCCGTATAAGGTTCTATAGCTAAAATTTCCTGATTCTTTAATTCGCGCAACTCATTGAGTAGATCTATTGGTTCAATAATTCTTGGATGAATAATTCCTGCTTGAATGAATAACAAACTGTCAATGATCTGTTCTACCTCTATTTCTAGCTGGATTAATTTATGGTTAATTTTGCTCACTATTTCATCAAAATAGGAATTGAGAATAACTGTTCTATTGAGATTAGTTTCTTTTGAATTAACTTTATTGATTTCGTTGATAGCTTCATTGATTTTATTTATTGTTACATTACTGTTTTTTATATTGTCTAACACCTGTCTATTAAGGTGACTTAAGACTTTAATATTTTCTTCCATTCCATCTTTAATTCTATCCTCGTTCTTAGAGATACTTTGTATTACCTTCTGATAATATTCAGCGTCTTCATTGTCCATGGTTCCAAAGAGAACTTTAAGACCTGTACCTATAACATTTGCTAACCCTCGTCTTTGCCGTTTCGAGTTTCCTATTATTCCTGAAATTATTCTGATTCTATGATCTAATTTTATTACCTCTCGTCTCGCTGACTGTTGGAATTCCTTACACCCTGCCTTAGTTTCTATACAAAGGTTGTCTATGGAATTTAACATATTTTTAATAGTTACAGTTGATTCTTCTAATGGTGCTAAATCTAGATTTATTACTAATGCTACGTTTTTCAAAATTTCCTTTCCATCTCCTACATGATTAAAATATAGCCCAGTGTGATTCTGCAAGCTTCTTATTTTGATATTCTCCGGCTTGATTCGACTCACGAACGAGATCCTGGAAAATAAGGTTTCAAATTAGCTTTATTGACTTTCTGTTTTTTATTTTGGAGTTTGATTATCAAATAATCGTCGTAAACTTCCAGTATAGTAAAGGGTCCCCTGTATTGGCTTTCAAATTTCCCTCTCCTATCATTCTTTATCAAAACTTGTTCACCTACTTTATAATTAATGTGTCTTCCTATTTTCTTGTCATATCTAATTTTAGATTTCTGCCTACATCTTTTAGTATTTGCTTTAACGTTTTCTTGTGTTTGATACAATTTAGCTTTTAATTCATCGATATAATCAAACATCGACTTTTCGTTATATGGGTCAACTCCACTTGGTTTATTTGCTTCAAAACCAAATACTATTTCATACGGTGTATATCCAGTTGTGGCATGTTTAGTATTATTGTAACAAAATCCTGCATAAGGCATTCGAGTATGCCAATCTGCGGAATTTTCTAATTCTTTTTCAGTAGATTTTAGATATTCCAATAATCTACAATGGGCTCTTTCTACACTTCCATTGGCCTGTGGATAAGCGACACTCGTTGTAATGTGTTTTATATTCAAAATTTCACACAATTCTTTAAATAATGAGTTGCAGAATTCGGCGCCATTATCTGATAAAATAATCTTTGGCATTCCATAATTCATTACCCATTGTTCCAATAAAGTATTCGCCACAGTTTTCATTTCTTTGGATTTCAGTGGAATGAATTTAATGAATTTAGACAAGTCATCTTGGATTGTTAGTCCAAACCTATAACCTTCTTCTGTTTCCTTCAATGGACCTATCATGTCAATCATGATTTTTTCTAGCGCTCTGTCAGCTGATGTTATAACTTTCATAGGGTTTCTTGTCGGTGCTCTATTTACTTTTTCAGTTTGACATTGAGGGCAATTTCTGATAAATTCTTCAACATGTTTTTGCATTCCTTTCCACTTGAATTTCCTACTCAATTTTGCATATGTTGCCTTTTGACCGGTATGACCTCCTAATAAACCGTTATGATACTCCCGCAGTATTTCTTGTCTTCTGTTCGGGTCATTTACCTCCTCTTTATCTGTTGTTTGTCCTGCTTCTACCTCACAAAATTTTTCACTTTCTGTGGTCGGATCATCTACTAAAATATTTTCGTTATTCTCTCCTGAGTTTTCTTCATCTACATTTAGTTCTATATTATTTGGATTTTCTTCGTTTTCTTTATTTACTTCTATACCTTCTTCCTCTAAGAGACTTAATAGGTCTTGCCATGTTTCTTCCTTTTCTTGTTCAGTTATTCGAACATTTCTACTCAATTCGTCTGCTACCACGTTTTCTTTACCTTTTTTATAGACGATAGTGTAGTCAAACTCTTCGAGTTTGAGACGCCATCGCACTAACCTACTACCTGGATCCTTTACTTGAAATAACCACGTCAATGGTCTGTGATCTGTCATAATGACGAATTTTGTCCCATAAATATATGGACGAAATTGTTTGGTTGCCCAAACGATAGCTAGGCACTCTTTTTCAGTAGTGCTGAAACTTGTTTCAGACTTATTTAAAGTCCTACTGGCGAAATGGATTGGCAAGTCTTTTCCATTGAATTCTTGGCTAAGAACGGCTCCAATACCTCGATTGGAAGCATCAGTCGTAATAATAAAAGGTTTACTGAAGTCCGGATATTGTAATATCGGATACTTTGTTATTAATTCTTTTAATTTTTGAAAACTGTTTTGTTGCTCTTGACCCCAAATGAATTCAACATCCTTTTTAAGTAATCTAGTCATTGGTTCGGCAAATCGACTAAAGTCCCTTATGAACTTTCGATAATACCCTATCATCCCTAGGAAGGATTTAATACCCTTAGTATTTACTGGTGCCTGCATCTCAACGATACTCTGAATTTTCTTTGGATCTGGTTTAACTCCCTTATCAGTAATAACGTGCCCTAAATAATTGACTTCCTTTCTCAGAAATTCACATTTGTCGGGTTGAAGCTTTAAGTTAGCTTTTCTTAATTGCTCAAGAACTTCAATTAATTTATTGTTATGCTCCTCCAAGTTTTGTCCATATACGACAATATCGTCTAGGTAGACGAAGCATTTTATGCCTTGGAGTCCTGCCAGAACTGTATTCATTAGTCTCTGGAAACAGGCTGGAGCGTTCTTCAGTCCAAACGGCATTCTGGTATATTCAAAATGACCGTATGGAGTGCTAAAGGCCGTTTTCTCTATATCCATTTCTTCCATTGGAATCTGATGGAAGCCGGACGTTAAGTCCAAGGTGGAAAAGTATTTGGCTTTTCCTAACTGATCGAGTATCTCCGTTATATTTGGCAATGGATAATTGTCCGCAACAGTTAAATCATTTAGTTTACGGAAGTCAATCACCATTCTCCATTTCCTCTTACCGCTTGCATCGGTTTTCTTAGGAACTATCCACAACGGCGAACTCCAAGGAGAACTGCTGTCACGGATGATTCCGTCTTTTTTTAACTTTTGAACTTGTTCACGTACTTCTTCCTCGTGAACTTTTGGATACCTATAACTTTTTGTAAATATAGGCTCTGCCCCTGGATTTGTACGTATCCTGTGCTTTACTGCAGAGGTCATTGACAATTTTTCATCTTCAATACTAAAAATGTCACTAAACTTTTCTACTATTTCTATTAAGCTTCTTTTTTCCTCTTTATTTAAATGGTCAGTTCTAATATTTCCCGATACCATCTCAGATCTATTTTCACGAAATTCAAATTCGCTTAAATTTTCTCCAATAATTCTTACATTCTTAAGACAGCAAGGTTTATCTGTAGTATTTACAATGGAGACCAAACACTCTCCATTTTCATTTAAAGTAACACAATTTGGAACTATAATACCGTCAGCGACTTCCTGTCTAGATACAACAATTTCCTTTTTTAGATTACCATCAACTTTAACAGTCCTAAAGACTTCTGACCTTCCTTTTATAACATCTTCTTCACTGAGATACCTTAACGGTATCTCCCCGAATTTTCCGCTGATAGTATTGTCTACATAGTTAATTGAAAATCCACCCTCTCGAAGGAAATGATTTCCAATCAACCCATCGTATTTTCCCAATATATTATTCTCTATTACTTGGAACTTTATGTTTTTAGGTTTTGATTTTCCATTAAAAGGAATAAATTTAACCTCTACTTCTGTTTTTCCTAAAGTTTCGCGCGTTTTACCGCCTATTCCACTGAACTTTATTGTATTTTGTTCATCTACATCTTCTTCATAAACACAATTAGCTTTGATGAGAGACACCTCAGCACCTGTATCTATTATTAACTTCTTTTGTTCACCATTGATTTCAACTAATACATGAGGACTTTCAAAACTATCCAAGGACCTAAGCTGCACGGGTGCCTCATCGACCATACAGCTTACTGAAAATTTTTCTGCTTAAAATCTCTATTACCAGAGGACGAAGTACTTGGACTTTCCTTAGTTTCATCGAATCGTTTGTTATTTGAGTTTTGGTATTTTTTTGGTTGCCTGCAAAATTTAGCAATATGCCCCGGCTTGCCGCAATTTTAACAATTTCTCTCTTGATAATTAACTTTGGCTAAATTTTTTGAAGTATAATCTTTCTGGGTATTTGTTCTGAACAAATTAATTCTTTGTTCTTCTTCACAAGCATATTTGCTTGCTTCTGAAAGATTCTTAGGGCGCTGAGTTATCACATACGTTGATAACCTCTCACGCAATCCATTGATAAAGACCGTTAAGGTCTCATTTTGGATATATTCTAGTTGCCCTGCTTTATGCTTGCTTTTTACATCTGATAATTTAGTTTGTAATAGACGCCTCTGCAAGGTTTCGACCCGCTGCAGATAATGTACTACTGATTCATCTCTATTCTGTTTTATTGAAATTAATTCTCTATGTAATTGGAGCGCACTATGAGGTTCTCTAAAAACTTGGGTTAATTCTTTCTTTAAGGAATCCCAATCTGAAATTTCTCTATTCATAAGAATAGATGTGGCATTGCCACGTATTTTTGTTTTGATATATTTAAAAAGTATATCTTTTTGTGCATCGGATGCCAATTCGATGGCGTCGTTACATGCATCAATAAAATTAAACACTTCTTCACTTGTTCCAGTGAAGGTGGGGATAAAAGAAATCAGTACGTTAAGTCGAACTTCAGCCATCGTTTCAATCAAATCTTCACTGTCACTATTTTCAACACTATTTAAATTATCTTTATATTTGCTAACCTCTGTATTTCTTCCTACGTTTCTTTCACTATCACTTCCTATGTCTCTATCTTGACTATCTTCACTATCAGAATTATCTTTATGACTCAATGTGTTAAACGATTCTCGGAATTTGGAAAACATGTATTACACTTCACTTTACACTTATATAAAATATGAAACAATTGCTTTACAAAGAGATTAGTTACTCACAATGATAATAAAAATATGTTGAGGATATCCATCGATGATAATTTAATTATTCCTTTATGTATCCCACCGCTGCCACCAAATTAAGTGTTATGCCTGACTTAGAGGTTCACACAAATTCAAAGGAATAAATCTTCAGGCCAGGTTTCTGTTGGGTTGGGTACTCCCCCCGGTGTTTCCGTCCGATGTTTTCTTTTTATCTTCTTGGATGAATATTTACAATGATGTGTGTAGTTAACACTATCACACAAGAAACAAGAAACTTCCCTTTTTTACTTGAACGACAAATTTAATTGAAAGTGAAAAGAATTGTTTCTTTATTTTGAATATTATATATTTATTTATTAACTTGAATGATCGACGACAATAATACTTTACAACTCTGATTTCTAATAAGCCACGCTTTTTTGTTTTGCACTTCTATATATAGTTAGATTGTGCTGACAAATACATAAAATATTTCATGGGAATTCAAGTAACCTACTTATAAATATTTTTCTGATGACTCCGCGTCTGGGAATAATAATAATATGCATAACATGCATAACAACCTCTTAGAATTTAAAGTGCGGCAGCATTACTGCCTCAACAGAATACAAGACGCAGCTGGAATAGATGTCAAAAATGCTGCAGTAAAAGTTAAACATTTTTCAACTCTTGCAGCTCCGGCTGCAGCATTTTTGATATCTATTCCAGCTCCGTCTTGCACTCTGATCAGGCAGTTAAGAGTAGATAGTTACCTATTAATGAAATAACTAGGTAGATAAATTTTGTTTCTTTATTTCCTAAGAACTTTTCTGTTTTGTGAGAAAACATGAAGAATAACGATTTTTTTCTTCTAAATAAAAACATTTCAACCATAAAACTTATTTCTCTTGCCAGGCGGAGGCCGAAGTAGAAGTATTAACTCTTTGCATATTCAGAAAAGCGTTTTTAATTTGGAAAACGAACACTTTCAAACAAAAATATATTCTTAATAAATTTTTAAAAAATATTTTTGAAATCCCGGGATTGAAAAAACAGTCCGGGATTGCATTCTCTAACTGCGAAGGCCTACACCCCGTACTAATATTTTTTATATTGTCGCAGTATGATAAGAAGAATGTACTTTCATACGATTCAAGCACTTTCTGCATGGTTTCTAAAGGATAAAAGTATAATTTGAGCTCTGCCTGCAAGTTTTGACAGCATTTTTTAAAACCTTAAAATTTGAATAACTCGGACAAATTTCAATATTTTTCCTTCAATTCAAATAAAGTTCACCTTATTTGAAATTGAATAAGCTTTTGAAATATTGACAGCAAAAAAAAGTTTAAAATCGAATAGTATTTAAAATTGTTCTTAAAATAGGCAAAATAAGGTAAAAACGCAAAGTTCGGAGTTCTTTCATCTAAAACTCCACGACTTTTTGTTTGGGTAAGACATGCGACACATGGTATATTTGTCATCTTTTTAAAAAAGTAAAGAAAAATAAAATCGAACGAAAAATGGCAGAGTTTTAGGCTACTATACCCAAAAAGTACAAAATGTGATTTTGGGAGTATATTGAAAGTTTCAAGTATACCATCTCTTTCAGTTCAAAAGGACCTACAAACTCTACCAGGTCTTTGTTCAAGTATTTTTACACTGTCGCACAATGGTATCGCATTTGTCCTATTCTTTTGCTCAAATAAATATATCGCATCTCGAAAAACACCATGGAGGAAGGATATATGCAAATACATGAACCATAACAACAACTGCAAACCAGTCCCCAAGAGGTAATCTTTCAATGCTGAATCCTTCTGCAGGTAAGGTAAGGTAAGGTGTCTGTTGCAGAAAACCGGGTGGCAGACGCGGAGGCTCAGCTGGAAGATGTAGAAGCATCACCCTAGCACTCCCAGATGGAACCATATTACCACTAAGTCGACAGTCAAAAGTTCTAATCCTGAGACCAGTCATCAGTTACAGCTTCCCAGTTTGGTTCACCATCTCCAAAACGGCTATGAACTACAAATACTCGAGAGGAAAATCCTGCAGGATCTGCACTGGGCTTTACTTCGATCGTCAGTGGCGTGAGCATTTCAAGAACGAGCAACTCTACTCTGAGGCTAAGCTGCCCCCTGGACAAGTACTTGTTGCTATCTGCCGATAAGCTAATTAGAAACATCGCCAACCTTCCAATCAACTGATGAGAAGGATGACAAACCAACAACGACATCTGGTACCAAGGAACCTAGCTCTATGAAAATCCTGGATATAACTCCAACAACGATGAAGCAGTACCCTTCTACTCTGACCCAGGGTCACCGAGTCATCCTGGCTAAACACCAACTCTACCCCACCCTAAATAAATATACTGCCACTGGACAACCCGGGCTGAACAACCCGAGACGACAAAGTTAAGTCGGCTTTTATGTTAAGTTTTTATATATATTATAAATCTTATTTGTATTTTATATTGAATCAATGTAGGCCCCTTATGTGCCAACATCTTATAATCGGGCTGTTAGTGAGACCAAACTTTCATTTTGACCTGACGGGTTGAGCTTTAGTATACAAATAGTTCATGTCCTAACTTTACTTTTAAGAAGTGTTACCAAGATTAGGGGGGAAGATTAAATTTTTTAATATTTTCATGAAGTGAATATGAAAATTTAAAAGGTTAAGTTTATAGATGAGCCCATTGTGTCAAACCGAATCGAATGCTTCAATTAAGTCGATTGCACAGGCTACCGTGCATCGTTGAAGTCTAAGGTTGTTCAAGATATTAGGTCTGTTTCCTTACTTTTGGGAAAAAGTTTGGGAACAATTTGGTATTGAGCTTTCTGATGTTGTTGTTGTAATGTTTAACCAGAAATGAAAAGTAAAGAAACACATTTGGGATCTTTCTGGTTTCTTGCGGTATAAATTACCTATTTAACTTCATTGCTGGTTGGCTCACCGCATACAAAATTATACCATTTCAATTATTTGTACTTTGTACATGCACTTATCATTTTGGGCTCTATTAAAAGAACAAGGAGAAACATTTTACTTTATATTTGCCTCCATTGTATCATTTTCATTTATGGCCTTTTCGATACGTGTGAACGCTTCTCATTTCGATTCTGAAATCAAATTCAGAACAATTTTCTGTTCTTTTCAGAACAAGAACTGTCATTTTGTCCCCAATCGAAAAGGCCATTAATATAATTAAACTAAACCATTTTATGTACGCTACTTGAAAAATTTAATTTCAAATTTTTCGATCAGCTGATGTCTTATTTCACAAGCAGGAAAGTGCAGTAACTAAAATGTTCGGGTAGATTCTTGCTGAAGGGAAAATGAAAAAAGTCAAAAGCTCTGGCATTTTCGTGCCATAAAATAGTAAAGAAACACGTTTTGATTAGATTTGGGATACTTCGGGATCTCACGGGCGAGTAAAAAAACAGACCTTTTGTTTTGTAGAAAGAGAATTGCATTCTTTGAATGACCACGTTTGAACCCAAACTGTTCGTGTTGTATTAAAGGAATTTCATCAAAATGGTTATATATTATTATCAAAATTATTTTTTCAAATATTTTACCTTTGTTGGACAGTAATGCGAATATCCTCAAGCCTGTTTGAAACAGCCTTTTTTTAAGAGGAATCAGGTTGGCATATTTTCAAGATTTTAGGAAGTAGCAGTTGTTTAAACAATTGTTGAAGATAGGCGTTAAGAATCTAGCTAAGAGAACTTAAGCTTTACGGATTATGAAGTTCGGAATTTTATCCGGACCAGCAGATTTTTTATTATTGCCAGATGGAAACAAAATTCTCCCCCCAGAAAAATTTAAAAACCCCCAGATTATCACATTTTGACAAAAAAGGCCTCTAGATTTTTGTTTCCAACTTTTAACTTTTTTGCCTTCAATACTCATAAGTTCATTACATATTTCAGATGAAATTAAAAACAAAATTGTAATAAATATAAAAAATATGTATGTACTTACATTAAAATACTTTATTTAAAAAAATCAATACGATTGTATTGCACCGTTAGATTATTCAAAGGCTTTTGATATTGTAAACCACTCAATTCTTTGTAGAAAGCTGCGAATTAACTTTGGATTTTCTTTAGAGTCCTGTAAGCTTGTTCTTTCGTATCTCAGTGGAAGGCAACAATGCGTGGTGGCCAATGGATACTCGTCCACCTTTCTAAATGTTTTGAGTGGAGTGCCACAGGGATCTATCCTTGGACCAATCCTCTTCTCACTTTACATAAATGAATTACCACTCGTTGCTAAACATTGTTTAATTCATCTTTATGCTGATGATGTGCAGCTCCAGATAAGTCGACCTTTTGGGGCTAAAAATGTTGCCGTAGCTTTAATGAACGAGGATCTGCTCCGCATTTCACAGTGGTCAAAAAAGAACGATCTCCGCCTTAACATCAACATCTCTCTCCATCTATCGCAAAAACTTTGATCTATCGGGCTTAAACCCGTTGAAACTTGACGATGAAACCACTGAATATGTTAGCACTGTTAGAAACCTAGGAGTAGTATTCAATCGCACTCTCACTTGGGATAACCACCTTAATAGTGCCATTGGTAAAGTCTATGGAAGTCTCCGCCTTCTTCAAGTCACTCGAAATTTCATTCCGATCAAAACTAAACTGCTACTTGCTAAAGCCCTTATACTACTAATTGTGCTGTATGGATGTGCAATCTTTTGTAAGCTAGACTGTGTGACTAGCCGCAAATTGAATGTTGCTTATAACAATATTGCCCACTATATTAATAATCTACGTCGTTATGATCACATATCCTCTTTTGCGGTACGGATTTCTGGTTTTAGCCTAGACAGCTTAATAAACTTTCGCTCTCTAAGTTACCTGCATGAAATCATCCAAACACAACAACCTGATTATTTATACGGTAAGCTGAATTTCCCTCATTCAACAAGGTCCTTTGCTTTAATATTACCCCGATACAATTTTCTAAATACTGAGCGTCAATTTTGTATTCATATTGTACGCTTTTGGAACTCTCTGCCCATCGCGATGAGAAGAATAAGAAGCATAAGTACATTTAAATTCTTACTTTTCAACTATTTGCCAAATAATTGATGTTAAATTTCCTCTTTCTTTATATAAATACATATGTAAATAGAAGTCTTAGGTATATAACTTTTATTCGAATTCTGAAATTAATGTAAAGGCTTGCAACACTTTATAAGACTCATGTCCTACCTTGTAAGCGATTTTTGAAATGAATAAATATAAATACAAATACAAATTGTCATCTTCACTTTTGCAGTCGTTTTCACTAGCGACATTTTCAGCGTTTCCTCACACCACGTAAAATTCTGTGATCCATAACGTAAGGAATATTTCACTCACAAATGAGGCCACGAGTGCAAAAGTGGTGTAATCCACCTTTTTTCAGCAAATTTTTCATTTCGAGGAGAATAAGTCACATTTTTGGAAAGCTTAAATATTTAAGAATTTATAATTTTCGTTTTGATGACTTTTGATGTATAAATGTATAACTACGACACAAAAGTATCAATTTCTCCAAAATACTTTGCACTCACGGCCTCAAATATTCAGCCTTATCGCAAATAAATTCTCCCCGGATTTTTTCCCCGTGTGATATTTTCCAATCATAAACAATTTTCGAAAAAAACTCCAAGGAAAAAAGTAGGTATCGCCAATTTTTTTTTTCCCGAAGGAAAATTAGTGATTTTTCCCTGGAAAAAAATCACTTAAGCTTAGCTGGAGGATTTTGAAAACATATACGTAAGTTTTACTTTTGTCTGTTTATTTTAAATTTTTTTATCTTCCGTGTTCAAAGTGATACATTTGGCAAATTTCTCTCTAAAAAATTAATTAAACTTCTGCCAAGACTTCCCTGAAGCTAGACTGAGCCACAACGCAAGCACACGTTTAGTTTGACGATAGAGGTTATTCCAAATGCTATTTTAGGTGGTGGCACTGAATTCATTTAAATGTTTGGAATCTGGTGGGGGGGGTCATTCCTTAATTTAAAGCGGTCCCTAGACGCTCAATATTATTGTGCAATATTGGATATTGCATAATATGATTGTCCGTCTATGGATAATATTGAAGGGTTGTGCAATGCATTGAAGTAAATCAAAACCCTTTTGATATTGTAATGACTTTCCAAATTTGAACTATAACAACTCCGAAAAGCAAACAAACGAACACAATAAAGCTTACGGTCGCAGTGCAAACATACCCTTAGTAGCTATAATTATGGCAACTCTCAAACGAAGGAAGCGCCATCTGCCGGATTATAGCAGATTTACCAGCTGTCAAATAAAAGCTTTTGGAAGGGAAATTATTGGGAAATTTCCCCTACGGAAAGCTCTGGAAGCAGAGACCAGAACGTTCTCCTTATTTCCAGAGTTTGCAAAACAAGTATAAAAGGCACATGTTTGAACGGCAGCGACACAGTTTGTTTTTAATCGTGAATGAATAAAGTTGAATGTAATAAAAGTGAAAAGTATAGTTTGTGAATTAATTTCAGTGGTGAATAATAAATCGTTTGTTTGTAGTAAGAAAAGTAAAGTGTTTTATTTTGTGAAATAAATAAGTGGACGATTTAAATAAAGTAAATAAGTTTTATTAACGAACCTGAGAAAATATTACATTGGTGTTAGAAGTGGAATAAAATTTATTTTATCTGTGCACTCAATTTATTGTGTGGAAAGTGAAAAAAAAGACAATGGGTAAATCTTTGAATGATTTAAATTTAGTGGAACTTAAGGCAGAACTGAATAAGCGAGACCTTCCTACTGCTGGAACAAAGAATGATCTTATAATTCGTCTGCAAGAAGATTTAAGAAGATGTGGAAAAAACCCGGACACGTTTATATTCGACATTGAAATTGAAGAACAACAAGAGCAAGTAAGTACATCGGGCATGACCGATATGCTTTCTCAGCTGCTCGCAAAATTTGAAAGCCAGGAAAATCATCTTCTCGAACGATTCGAGCAACAAAGCCAAGAACAAAAGAATCTTCTCGAACGTTTCGAACAGCAAAGCCTAGAGCAGAAGAATCTTCTAGAACAACAAAGCCAAGAACAAAAGAGTCTGCTCGAAAAACAAGAAAAGAATCTTCTTCAACAATTCCAAGAACAGACAAATTTACTCGAAGGTAAGTTAGATGCCTTTGACAACAGAATTGTTGCCCTTGACGAGCGAGTCGATAGACAATTTTCAAATGTCGATAAGCAACTGTCGACATTAGAAGCAAAGTTCGAAAAAGTGGAAGATAAAATTGAATCCATTACCAAGGAATTAGACAAAGTAAGGAAGATGAAGGTTCGAGAAAGTTCTGGTGACTGTCCTAGGAGAAAGGAGATGCATCCACCAACCTTCGATGGACAAACTTCTTGGTCAATTTACAAGCAGTTTGAGGCAGCCGCAGCAACAAACTCTGTCACACCTCAAAGGTGACATCGAACGGTTGGCGCACTTGGCATATCCAGCTGCAGAGGACGAAATCATCAACCACTTCGCAACAGAAGCCTTTGTTCGTGCTGTTTCTGATATTAACCTTCAGCGAGCAATTCGAACTGCTGGCAAACACACGCTTCCTGAAGCACTAGCATTCGCACTCACTATGGAAGCAGCGGAACAGGCTTCACAAAGAGTTCATCGCTTGACAGAACTAGGAGTTGAGGATTGTTGTTGCCAGAGAACTGCGTTCCAAAGAAACCAGCGAGATGGACCTGCTCGATGCTGGAACTTGTTACAGATTTACCAGCTGTCAAATAAAAGCTTTTGGAAGGGAAATTATTGGGAAATGTCACCTACGGAAAGCTCTGGAAGCAGAGACCAGTGCCAAGATTCAGCTAATTCGAAGCCGCAGGGAGTGAGTGAGATGAGTCACTTTTCGTCGAAAATCGATTCAGTTAGCAAAAGGGAGTGAGTGAGCGAGTGAAATGAAATGTCATATTACTCGCCAGATATTTCCGCAGTGACTTGGTGTATGTGTTGGTAAATTTTCAGTTTTGGATAGGTATGTGTGCTTTTCACAAGAATTCCTATTCATGGATAGGAAACGAAATAAAAAACAACAACGTAGATAAAATCAACTACCCTTTTATTGATTCTTTAATTTTATTTTATTATCACATGCACATATATATATTAAATAAATTTATATTCTATTCACTTTCGACACTTTTAAACTTTTTATTTCTCAAGGGTGAAACTCACAATAAACTTTAATTATGACAAAAAAAAAATAATTGAAACAAAAGATACTCCAAACTCCATTATTAAATACTCCAATGTTTACATTGTTGTATTTGTTGTTTCATTTCGTTTTGGGTAACGAGTGGGACAAGGAGGTAGAATTTAGCTGTTTTATATTTATTCTTTGTGTCATGTTCGAAACTAGATTCGAACTTACTCATTTCACTTAAATAGCTGAATCACTTTTGCGAGTGAAGTGAGATGAGTCGGCGAGTAAGGCGAGTCATCTCATCTCACTCGCTGAAATAGCTGAATCTCGGCACAGAACGTTCTCCTTATTTCCAGAGTTTGGAAAACAAGTATAAAAGGCACATGTTTGAACGGCAGCGACACAGTTTGTCTTTAATCGTGAATGAATAAAGTTGAATGTAATAAAAGTGAAAAGTATAGTTTGTGAATTAATTTCAGTGGTGAATAATAAATCGTTTGTTTGTAGTAAGAAAAGTTAAGTGTTTTATTTTGTGAAATAAATAAGTGAACGTTTTAAATAAAGTAAATAAGTTTTATTAACGAACCTGAGAAAATATTACAATATTTATTGCACAATATTAAAATATTGTATCGTCTGTGGGTACAATTGCACAATATTTGTTGTCATCGTCGAAGAGTAAACACCTCCGCGAGTGATGAAACTCTACCGGCTATAATAAATTATTGGATAAAATATTGAACCGTCTGGGGCACCTACCCAATAATATTGTGTTATATTTTGCACAATAATATTGAGTCTAGGGACCGCTTAAAAAATGATAATCGTCAGAACGATTATCGTTAACGTGATCGTCAATGAATTGCTTCACGTAACTCAACCACTCGTCTATCGTTTCTTTTTTCAGAATGCAGTCCCTTACAAACCTGAAATAGTATTAAATGAGCTTGAAAATCCTACCTATTTCCATCCCTTAAGTTTCTTCGAATTCTGTTAAGGTTTTCCCGATCTCTTTCTTGGCGGTTAATCTGAAGGCTGGTATAGATTTTAAGAAATACCGATCTGAGTGTTTAAAAAATGAAGGTTTATAATTGTGTCTACCAGAATCAAAAGCAACGTATTCCACTTAAAAAAAAAAAAAATACACGACTGGATCGCACGTACTTGCTCTTATGTTCAAGTTGTGTGGAACTTAAGAACTTTAAAAAATATTCAAGTAATTATAGAAAAATTATAAAAAAGCATTAAAATCGTTTTTTAATTGTTTAAACAGCCTGATAAATAGCTTAGAGCGCAAAAAAAAGTATGCCCTTTGATTACTTAAAAAAAATATCAATATATGCAAAAAAAAAATTTAAAATCGTTGGAGCCGTTTTCTTAAAAAATAATTTTGTATATATAAAATTTTTGTAACATTTTTCAAAAACAAAATTTGGTATGCCAATTTTGAGTATATATTAATATACATTTAAAACTGAAATTTCAAAACAATGCATCAACCCGTTTTTGAAATATTGAATTTTCAAAAAAAAATTTTGAATCTTTTTTTAAAAATCCAAAATTTATTTTTTAAAAAATTTTGGTATGCAGTATTATTTCTATTCTAACAAAGCTTTTGTGCAAAAATTTTTATTGAAATCGGATGAGCGGTTAATGAGAAAACCAAAAATCAAAAAAACCGTTATATGACAGGTACCGTTAATAAATCTTTTTGGTGATTTTTTTTTCTTACTAAAAGGTATATCATATCTACAATAATACACTGATTTTTTTTTATCAAAATCGTTGGAGCCGTTTTTGAGATAAATAAGCTTTTCCTTAACGGTTGTATGGCAAGTACCGTTATTTTTAGAGCTAAAAAAAAAATTTCAATTTCCCCTCTGGAGAGTTACAAAAAAACCTTAAGTTCAAAATTTGAAGAAAATCGCTTCAGTGGTGTTGCAGCGCAACATGCATTATTGAAAATTTAAAATACATCCGGATCCGGATAACTATTGGCATTCGGCAATCGATATAATTAAGCATACAAAACGCCGACGGCATATATCTCAAGCTGAAAATCAATTGCCGACGGCTTTACATGCATGCACTTTTTTCATCATAGCCAAAATTGGGAGCGCATGAACTACGATCTTCGACAGAATGTGTCCACCGTCTTCTTAAGTTCGAAAATGGGAGTGAACTTTGAAAAAAGACAATTCGATGTTTAATCTTTTGGCACCTCCCACCATGCGATGTTTTTTTTGTGCATGTATGCATCAAATGGGCGATTGATGGTTCACCAGGGGGGACACTGTTAGGCTATCAAAACCTTTAAGAAGATGAGAGGTGCGGTGTGAAACCGTAGCCAGATTTGCCTAGCCGAAGATCCCTCTATAAGTCAACGACCTCTAACTGGAAAAACAGAAAATCATCTGTTTGGCTCTAGGCAAAGCTTTCGTCATGAGAATAACGAACTTTTATATTTGAATCTCAATTCAGAAGCCGCGTTGAAAGGATTTAAATTAATAAAGAATAATTTTTATTATTTAATAAAGGAAAACCGAGTTTTTTTATTTTAACTAGAACACTAATTTTTTCTCGTAGTCGGCGTCGATTTATTTCGTTTTCTTGTGGTTAATTTTGTTCTGCCTTTTGCAATCCCACGGCAACCTATTGATTTGACCGCAACAGTTTGACTGCGGAGGATACAATCCTTTTTTCTTCTTTTTTTCTTGGCTAGTGTCCTAGCGATACATAGTGGTCCTTCGAGCCGGATATAAAGAATTCATAAAAAGGATCAGTGCAAAAAAACTAAATAGACAGTGCGTTTTACGAAGATATTTGTGCGTCGGTTCAAATAAGACCTTGTAGACAATCGCGGTTGGTGTGCATAGTGCATCGTGTTAAAAGACATTTGATTTAAAACGGTCGGTTTAAATACATATTTCCTGTGAGGGTTTGGACCTGAAGAAGCTGTGCAACGAGGGAGCAACGCTTAAATACCAGGTGTGTGGCATTTATTTTATAATAATATTTAATTTAAAATAATTGATCCTTGCTGATCTAAATAAAATAGTGTATTGTGTGTTCTTCGAAACTATTCTTTCTTCATAATGAGTAAGAGCAGGGTTTCAAATTTATTAGGAGCAATCCAAACAATTTCGCAAGACATAGATGCAGACTATAAAGCTTATGTAGGCTTAGACTCTTCGAAAAATTCTGTTCATATGATTGAAGCTCGTCTATCTAATTTAGAGGCATCTTTTGCTGAGGCTAGAACAATTCATCAAAAAATTGTTGAGGCTCCCACAGAAGACGCAAAGGTTGAATATATGGAAGCTCATATCTTTCACAAATTAAAGGAAGCCTTTTTTAACTATTCTTGTGAATTAAAAGAACGTCTTACGAGTTTGGATACCCAAAATGGATTAAACAAATCTGTAGGGGGGTCAAACACACCGTCGGCCGAATCAAAACTTCCTCCTATTAAAATTCCAACATTCGATGGTTCATTAAAGATGTGGCCAGAATTTAAAGGACTATTTGAAGGCTTGGTAAATAAAAATGCTTCAATTTCTGATGCTCATAAGCTGCAATATTTAAAGAATAATTTAACTGGTGAGGCAGCGCGAATGCTGCGTAACACAGACACAAATTTCGAATCTGCATGGGCACTATTGATCAAACGGTTTCAAAACATACGGCTACTGAAAGATAATCAATTTCAATTACTTTTTAATCAGCCAAAACTTGCTCAGGAATCATCTGACGATCTTAAATTACTGTTAGACACAACAAACGAAGCTAGGCATTCGCTCAAAAACCTAGGGGTACCTGTAGAGTCATGGGAAGACGTTCTCATTTTCCACACGGTACAAAAACTTCCGCTTATCACACGAGGACTTTGGGAATCACACATTTCAATGCATGTAGACTATCCAAAATATACCACACTAGAGGATTTCATTCTTATGAGGTCAAGAACTTTGGATGTCATTGGACATTCATCTTCAGGTTTAAGTCAACAAAAACCTAAAGCTAAATTTACACAGGGCACAGTTCGAGCTCACAATTCTACAATTATAGCTAAATGTTCACTATGCCAGGGGCAACATCCTCTTCGAAATTATTTCAAATTCAAAGCACTTAACATTAAGAAGAGAAAAGACTTCGCAAAGAAAAGGAAAGTGTGTTTAAACTGCCTGTCAAGTGCACATTTTACACAAAGTTGCACAAGTACTTTTACGTGTTCCTCGTGCCACCAAAAGCATCATTCACTACTGCAAATGACTGAGCCAGTAAACGCAATGCATGCTAATGAACACGCTCCATTAGGAGCTGCTCCACTATCAAACCAACCATCCTCCTCTTCTGCTGATACATCTCAATCTGGTTTATCAGAAAACCCTCCATCTTCTTTCGGAACTGCTTCAGCATACAATGCGTGCATTGCCAAAAACAATCCATCGCCTGTTCTTCTGGCTACGGCCCTTATTAAGGTTTTAACACCTGCTGGCCAACCATTGGTGCTGCGAGTGCTTTTAGATCCTGGATCAGAGGCTTCCTTCATTACTGAATCTGCCACTCAACGTCTGAAGTTAAAAAAGGAAAGGAGTTGCGTCAACATTCTTGGTGTTGGAGAAACCAACACAAGAACCTCAAAGCATAAGGTTTCTTTCACTATTATATCTAATGTGAACGCAAACTTTAGTTTACAACTTAATGCGTTAGTCCTACCCAAACTAACAGCTGTGCTCCCCACGCACAATATTCCAAGTGCCAATTGGAGTCATCTTCAAAATATTGAGCTTGCCGATCCTATGTTCAACAAACCTAGTAAGATTGATGTTTTACTGGGCAGCGATATTTATCCCTCCATTATCCTTGAAGGCATTATCAAAGGCGAACCGGGTACCCCAATGGCTCAAAGGACGGAACTTGGATGGGTACTTTCTGGGGGTATCTCACCTGACAACAGATCAAGGGTAACATCCCTTCACATATCAACATCAGAAGATCAAACCTTGGACAGTTTATTATCTAGGTTTTGGGAACTTGAACAAGTTCAGAGTCGTAAACTGCTTTCTCCGGAAGAAGAACAGTGCGAAACACATTTTTGCCGAACGCATCAGCGGCAATTGGATGGCAAATATGTCGTTCAACTTCCTTTCAAAGAAGGAACACAGGCCCCTTGCTAGGTTGGTCGCAACGGTCCGCACTTGTACGTTTTATGCAGTTGGAGAAAAAATTCAAAACAAATTCATCTTTCTATGAGGAGTACAAGAAGGTATTCAACGAATATAAGGATCTTGGGCATATGACTGAGGTAGGGCCTACAGCATTATGTTCTCCTCATTATTTTCTTCCCCACCACTCAATAATCATCTCTTCACTGGGCCAAGATTACAAGATGATATCTTCGACCATATCGCTCGCTTCAGATTACATAAAATTGCATTTACAGCCGATATTACAAAAATGTATAGGCAAATTTGGGTTATGCCAGCTGATTCATTATACCAGCTCATATTATGGCGAGATGTTGAAGGAGATGAAGTTAAGATATACCGTCTCAATACGGTTACATTCGGCACAGCATCCGCACCATATTTAGCAATTCGTACGCTTCAGCAACTTGCGGCTGACGAGCGAGATGACTACCCTATAGCATCGAAAATTGCCATGAAGAACTTTTACGTAGATGATGTCATTCATGGGGCAGATTCGGTAGCAGAAGCCTTAGAAATGCAGTCTCAGCTGATCACAATGTTAAAGCGAGGAGGTTTCCCATTACGAAAATAGGCAAGCAACAATGAGATCCTGTTAAAATCCGTTCCAGAGGTGGATAGAGAAATACAAATACCGCTTTCATTTAATGAAGAAGAATCTATAAAAGCCCTTGGCATACAGTGGCATCCTGCAAAGGACATTTTTAGTTTCAAAATCTCTCTTAATGAATCAAAACCAACTATACAAAACTAACTATCTTGTCAGATCTCGCGCGTCTTTTCGACCCAATGGGTTTGATAGCACCTTGTGTCATTGTTGGCAAGATAATAATGCAAGATATCTGGAAGGACAGCCATACATGGGATTCTGAGCTCCCATCAACAATTATTTCTGCGTGGCACAAGTTGAAGGCCGAGCTTCACGTTTTGAAGGCTATCGAGATTCCTCGCTGGATAAACTTCACCAACAAATCAAAGGTCGAGGTCCACGGATTCTGCGATGCGTCCGAAAAAGCTTACGCTGCAACAATATACCTTCGAACAACCACCGGAACCGAAACATTAACAACTCTGATTGTGGCAAAGACTAGAGTGGCACCTCTTAAAAATAAGACTGTAGCTCGGTTGGAACTTTGTGGTGCCCTGTTGTTAGCGCAGCTATTGGATCATACTGTGAAAACGATGGAGCTTCAATCAGCGAAAATATTTGCTTGGTGTGACTCTCAAATCACACTTGCCTGGATAAAAAGTGCACCATATACCAGAACAACGTTCGTTGCTAACAGAGTGGCAGAAATTCAAGAACTTACTGATCTCCAGTGCTGGAACTACGTTCCGTCAAAAGAAAAACCCGCGGATATCGCATCTAGAGGAGTTTATCCAAATGACCTCATCAAAAATCATCAATGGTGGCATGGGCCTGAATTTTTACAGGCGTTTGAGGAAAAACTTTATATCCCATCCGAAATAAAATCCACCGACCTTGAGACGAAAGCGTCGGGAATTTCAAAAACCAAAATTGATTTGATCGCATCTGGGTACCCCATTAAAAATATTTTTCAGCTCTGCGTTCACTTCACATCATTCGAAACAAATCAACTGCTTTTTACTCGTTTTTCATCGTTAAATCGTTTATATCGAGCTGTGGCGTATTGGCGTCGCTTTTTTATCAACTTGCGATTTAAGGCAAAGAAAATTTTAACTCGCGTATCTGGACCAATTACAATCGATGAAATATCCTCAGCTCGAGTGAAACTGATAGCTCTCGTTCAGGAAGAGTTCTTTGCCGAAGATATTTCAAGACTCATCAATGGAGAAACAGTCGCTAAAAAAAGCAAATTGGCACGACTTTCACCAATCATCGACGAAAATGGAATTCTTCGAGTTGGAGGACGATTGGACAATGCTGACTTACCTTATGCACAACGACATCCGATTATATTGCCTTCACAAAACTTTTTAACACCACTCATCGTTCATGACACTCACCTTAAAACTCTTCATGGTGGTCAACAATTGATGATGGCTACACTTCGAGCTGAATATTGGATTATGCAGCTCAAATCAACAGTCAAAAGGTGTATTCATAAGTGCTTAAAATGCTATAGGTTCAA
This sequence comes from Dasysyrphus tricinctus, assembly GCA_963921185.1. Taxonomy (NCBI): domain Eukaryota; kingdom Metazoa; phylum Arthropoda; class Insecta; order Diptera; family Syrphidae; genus Dasysyrphus; species Dasysyrphus tricinctus. Next base: position 172,661,127 of record OY992531.1, on the reverse strand, counting down.
AGCAACTGAGATGCAACAGAAAATGGGAGACTTGCCAGCTTTACGAGTCAACCAGGCACGGCCGTTTCAAACATCGGGAGTGGACTATGCTGGTCCTGTTCAACTTAAGGCATGGAAGGGTCGATGTAATAAAATTACTAAGGCGTATATAGCAATTTTTATATGCTTTTGCACTAAGGCAGTACACCTTGAGCTTGTGAGTGATTATACGACATCCGCATTCCTCGCAGCATTTAAGCGGTTCACTGCTCGCCGTGGTATCTGTACAAATCTGTACAGTGATTGTGGAACTAATTTCAAGGGGGCAGCAAATGTCTTAGAAGCTGAGAGGTCTCATATGTCAAAGCAATGGACAGAGGATATTGCACAGCTCTTGGAATCCAATGGTACAAAATGGCATTTCAACCCTCCAGCTGCTCCACATTTCGGTGGACTTTGGGAGGCAGGAGTAAAATCCATGAAGTACCACCTTAAGCGAGTAATTGGACACTACACCCTTACATTCGAGGAGTATTCGACGATACTATCGCAAGTGGAAGCATGTCTCAATTCGCGTCCACTTTGTCCAGTCACCGAAGATCCAGACGACTTATCAATTTTGACACCAGGACATTTTTTAATTGGGTCTGCACTAAACTCTGTACCGGAAAGGGATCTAACTGGATTGAGAGAATCCTATTTAGGCAGATGGCAGCTCATGCAAAAGATTCAGCAAGACATTTGGAATAAATGGAAATCCGAATATCTGGTTCTGCTCCAACAGCGTCCAAAGTGGCTCACTCCGAATTCCGAGCTCAAAATCGGACATTTAGTACTCTTGCCTGATGAGCAAACGCCCCCCACTCTTTGGCGGTTAGGCAGAATCATATTGATGCATCCTGGAGCAGATGAACCGGTTCGAGTCGTCACAGTGAAGACTGCCACTACCACATTAAAACGCCCAGTAGCCAAACTATGTTTTCTACCAATGCTTAACGACTCAAGCACACAAACTCACACACACACACTTTAAAAATTATTCAATTCTTATATCTTAAAACTAACAACCTAATATTACTGAATTTAATAAATATTATATTTAATTTATCATTTATAAACCTATTATTGCCACACACCATTCACCACACTTCTTTATGTTATTCTTTCATGTACATGTACCCAACAATCGTACTTCGAGGATCATCACATCAGAAAAGATGCATATCTTCACCTATAACCAGGTCCAACCTCAGATGATAAACAATTAATGCAGCAGATGACCGTCCGTGGCTGGTGGCCCGGCAGGATGTTGCAGCGCAACATGCATTATTGAAAATTTAAAATACATCCGGATCCGGATAACTATTGGCATTCGGCAATCGATATAATTAAGCATACAAAACGCCGACGGCATATATCTCAAGCTGAAAATCAATTGCCGACGGCTTTACATGCATGCACTTTTTTCATCATAGCCAAAATTGGGAGCGCATGAACTACGATCTTTGACAGAATGTGTCCACCGTCTTCTTAAGTTCGAAAATGGGAGTGAACTTTGAAAAAAGACAGTTCGATGTTTAATCTTTTGGCACCTCCCACCATGCGATGTTTTTTTTGTGCATGTATGCATCAAATGGGCGATTGATGGTCCACCAGGGGGGACACTGTTAGGCTATCAAAACCTTTAAGAAGATGAGAGGTGCGGTGTGAAACCGTAGCCAGATTTGCCTAGCCGAAGATCCCTCTATAAGTCAACGACCTCTAACTGGAAAAACAGAAAATCATGTGTTTGGCTCTAGGCAAAGCTTTCGTCATGAGAATAACGAACTTTTATATTTGAATCTCAATTCAGAAGCCGCGTTGAAAGGATTTAAATTAATAAAGAAAACAGAGTTTTTTTATTTTAACTAGAACACTAATTTTTTCTCGTAGTCGGCGTCGATTTATTTCGTTTTCTTGTGGTTAATTTTGTTCTGCCTTTTGAAATCCCACGGCAACCTATTGATTTGACTCCGCAACAGTTTGACTGCGGAGGATACAATCCTTTTTTCTTCTTTTTTTTCTTGGCTAGTGTCCTAGCGATACAAGTGGTTTAGGCTGTAGGTTGAGGTACGGACAGACAGACAGACAGACAGAATTGTGCCACCCACTTTTTTCGTGTTCTCTATCATCGTAATGTCATGTTTGATTGTTATCTCGAATTTTTTTTTTTTGCACGAATCCAAAACTTGCCCTATAGTACCTATATCGCAAGTAAAAAATAGTTAATAATGCAGTTTTACTCTATTAATTAAATCCTATCTTTGGCTGTATTCAAAAGTTTCAAAAGTCTACTTGTTCCAGAGATATTTAAATCTGAATATAAGGGTTTGAATCAAAAGCAACGTATTCCTTCGACCTTTTTGGATCAAAACAACTCTATTCCACTTTAAAGCAGCGGTATTCCAATGTCAATTCCATTTTTTTTTGTCAGCTTGAATCAAAACGAATGTGTCCAAATTTAGTGCAAAAACAGAAAATCGCCAATAAATACCCACATACAACCTTAGAGGTGGTGCTTATAAAGACATATTATTGAATACAGCCGATGTATTATATTTTTCAAATGGTTTCTATAAAATTGAAAACTAAACTTGAACCTGTACCTGCCCTAATACGAGTCCATAAGATCTACCCCGCCCATATGGGTGTTGTATTCTCTCACAACTTTGGGACACGGTATAAGCTTCTTCCTCTTTTCAGCCTTGTCGTATCTTTCAATTGAAGAAACAGGTTATGCACCCACATAAGTTGACAGCAAAGTCACCTGTTTGTTGTCCTTCCAACTTCATGATGACATTTCAACGCCATCATAACTGCTGATGTATTCCTCGAAGGACCCTCTCTGCACAGACCTGACCATTACTTCTTGCTTTGCCGGCAATTTGCAGTTTTTACCTAGACGGTTTCTTTTCACTGTGCCCAAGCATAAAATTCCTTCTTTTGCCATATAGTACATAAGAGGCAAAGAGGTAAAAAAGTTGTCAAAGTAGACCATATGGTTAATCTTCTTTGGATTCCCCTAGATAGTTTTACAACAACATTACCCACTGCTCGGACGTCCATCTCATTTTCTAACATAGGATCAGGATCCCTTCCTGTGTATATAATAAATTTATAGGCATATCCCATCAAAGAGCAAAGCATGAACAGTTTGAATCCCCACTTATGCGGGGCAAATACTGCTTCATGAAGTGTCCTATTTTCGTAGCGCAATTTGCTCATCTATAGACAGCCGCTGGTCCATTGGTACGCTTGAAAATCTTTCGTTCAGGTGTTCTATTACCAGACGAAGCTTATGAAGCTTGTCATGAATAGGATCGTTAACCGGCCTATGCAAATTGTTATCATTGAAATGGAGGATACGCCTTATCTTTTCAAATCTGTTTACATGCATGGTTTCTTTTATGGCTTGAAAGCCATGTTTATTATGCGAATAGGAACGAACGTTAGGGTAGTTGTACACTGACATAAATATCAATATCCCCATATATTTACGCAACTCACATTCATTGAAACAATCAGGACGATCAGGTTGCTTTTGAACAGAATATCTGTTTTTTTCATCAACTATTTTGTTTATAAAATCTGAAGTAAAATAATAGGAGAAAAATTGAAACGGAGTTTCAAGTCCAATCATTTCAGAAGAAAAATCGTTGCAACCTTGAAATCTTATATTATCTTCTTGAAATGCAAGTGATTTCTTTTTCCACCTAAGTCTTTGTGTATCAAAGGGTTGAAAGGAGCTACTTGTACCTGGAACGTTGTTTATCTCTAGCAAAGGTTGTTCAACCAACGGAGGTTCTAGCACATCACAATCCGGTGTTCAAGATCCTCATTTACCTGTGAAGGGTCTTCGATCAATGGGGGAACTTGCACATCTAGTTCAGGTGCCAGCTCCTCATTTGCATCATACTCGAGCAGTGCAGTTGCTCACGAGTCAAAAGTTCTCCCATATCATCTCCATCCAGCTCAGCACCACCTCAGATAAGTTACCATTTTCTAAAAGCGTTAGGAACTTTAAGATATCCCTATCAGCAATGTTTTTACGAGCCATTCTGTATAATCAAAAAAATGCAAAAAGTTCAAACCTACAACAGAGCAAAATTGAGTCCAAAACTATAGCACAAATGCATGTTGTATAATTTTTGATACAAACAAAAAGTGTGTCTTTTTTATGCATAAATGCGAATTCTTATAAAAAAAATAATGGAACTATATAAACAAAGTACTAACCTTCGCTAATTATATTTTTTGGTACTAACCTTCGCTAATTATATTTTTTGGAGTCAATCCGCCTCCAATTTTCCTCGATAATATGAAAACTTTTAATTTTACTAAATAACAAAACTGCCGACTGTCAGTGAACAATATCATACAATTTACAAATAACGGTTCCATCATGAAGATTTTTTTTTTAGTTTGGTCAAGATAATACTGTTTTTTCCATTTGTATGTTACGTTTGTTCGTAAACAAAATAAAATCTGTTTTAGAGTGAGTAAAAGTTGTTGTTTCATTTTTGATACAACATAACAACATGCATTTAAGGGTAATTTATTCACAAAGTTTGACAGTTTAATAATTTAAAAATGGTTCAAGTTAATTCCGGAAGTTATATGTCAACAATCTCGACAGTCCAACTCCCGGGAAAAATAAAAACCGGGGGAGAGCTATCTCCCTCGGAATTGGCGATAAGGCCAGTGGCGTATCGTGGGTTTTTGCCGTATCAAATTTTGCCGCCCTCACCTAAAAATGTAAATATTCAAAACAAATGAATATAAACTACACTTATCAAAAAAATTTAAAGTACAAAATTTTTTCCAATTTTTGTTAGTGTTTTTTGAAGAGCTGTTTCTTTGTGATGAGTGGTCGTTTTGAGTTGAAACAAAAAGCATTCTACAGCTTTATGTTTTTTGTTTCGAGATTTCTTTGCAAACATTTTTCTTGAAGTACCGTTATTCCGTTATGGCAAGAAATGACACGAGGCAAAAATTCTTTTTTTTTTTTAAATGCAGGCACCATGTTGATTCAGCCCCAATGAATTTTTTTTTGTTGTCGTTCAATTTTTTATTGCATGGTTTATCTGACTTTGAACGAAAAGGATACTTTTTGCTTTGATTTAAAGAAAATTCAAACACAGTTTTGGAAATTTGGAAAGCGTTTTGCAAGATATAATTAAGGTTTTGTAGAAATTATTTTTTTGATCCTTCAAAAAAGTACTAAAAACCAACTTTTGTTCGTCTTTTTGTAAATCCTTTTTTGTTTGCAAATATTAATTGCATGGCTTGCGTTGGGTTGCAGATTTGTAGACTTTTAAAGCATAAATATTTTTGTAAGTTTTTAAATTGATTTATCGAACCGTTTTTCCTCACCAAATTTTCAAAGTCTTCCAAACCAGTTTAAGGAATAAAATGTGTTGTTCTTAAACAATAGGTAGTCGTCAACAAAATGACAAGAAAACCACAATTCCCGTTGACTTTTTTCACAGGTTTGCATTAGTTTGATACTTTCTTGACCAGAATGAAATAAAAAGTATATTTTTCCAAAAATCTTGTTGTCTCGTGTCATTTCTTGCAATAACGCATTAACGGTACTCCAAGAAAAAATTTGTGCATACAAATTTCGAAACAAAAAACATAAAGCTGTAGAATACTTTTTGTTTCAACTCAATTACGACCACTCATCACAAAGATACAGCTATTCAAAAAACACTAATAAAAATCGTCGCTTGGATAAAATATTGTCGTATGTGCAAAATTGCGGTTTTGAGATTTAAATGCAGTTTTGCTATTCAATTTTTTCTCTTTCAACCTGTGAAATCCGTTTTTCGATATCTGTCTTAGTTTCTGAGATAATCACCATGCATTTTGTCGTATGTGCAGGATATTTGAAGTTTCAGCGGTTAATTGTCGTATGTGCACCAAAACAGCTGCACATACGACAAAATAAACACATACGACATTTTTCTCATACAAAATCTGTTTATACCTTCGTTCGGTAAATAATTGTCGTATGTGTTATTTTTAATGCACATACGACAATAGGTTACTGAAATGTTGGTAAATTTTTGTCGTATGTCCCATAAGGAAATACACAGACGGGTGTAATTCCAGTCACAGTCAAGATGTCACACAGGTCGGACGAGTCACCTGCGCCAAGTATATCGGAGGAGCTCTATGCGTATGAAAATTAATATGAAAAGGTTAATAGTATTTAAATGATTTTATTAAACTCTTTCAGCATGGGCAACGAAATATTGGGGGATGAATTATTTGATCCTGATCCATTAGGTGCATCAAATGCGAGTTCCAAAACCGGTGATAGTGACTTTTCAGTAGACGATGAAGATGATGAACCCACCTACCACTTGCCAAAAGAAAATGAAAACTCGGCTCTTCGCACTTTTTATGAGACTGCAAATGAAATAGTTATGTCCACTCCATCTAATAATCAAGCCAATGAGCGTAATCTACCATCCGATTACAGCAGCTCCTGTAAGACATTTCTTTTTTTTATTTTCTAAATTCGATATAAGAATAATTTGGTTTTAACAGCGCGTTATTCGACACCAACAACCACTTGCAAGGCAAGTTTTCATTTTCATTTCCAAATAAGTGATCGGACCATACAAGTATGTAAAAAGTATTTTATAAATACATTGAACATATCAGAGCGCACAGTTTACTATTTTTTTGCGAAACATTATGTATCAAATGATCAATCTAAATCTCGGACTTCAAAGCTTGGGAGGAAATCTACAGAAGAAAGCCGTATAGCTGCTGTTAAAGATCACATTTCGAGCTTCGCAGTTGTCGACTCGCATTACTGCCGTTCCACAACTTCCAGAAAGTATTTGGAAGCACACTTAAATCTACAAAGGATGTACGATTTATACAGAATTAAAGTTGAAAATCCGGTTTCTATTAACGTTTATCGCAACGTATTCAACAGAAGCTTCAATCTTTCTTTCCACGCTCCCAAAAAAGATCAATGTGACAAGTGTTCACTTTACAAAGCAAATAAAGAAAGATCAACAGATGCTGAGACTCAAATATATGAAAAACATTTAGAGGAAAAAAGATACACGAAAGCAGAACGGGAAAAAGATATGCAGAACATTGATAAGGGTACTGCCCTTCTGTTTTATGATTTGGAAAACGTTTTCACTTTACCAAAAATGTACACTTCAAACTTTTATTATAAAAGAAAGCTCAGTGTATATAACCTCACTGGTACGCTTATTATACCTGGACTCGATAAAATAACCTACTGTGCTATATGGAACGAAACCGTCAGCGGGCGCTCTGGAAACGATATCGCTAGTGCACTGATAAAAATTTTGAACAAAGTTGTTGATGATCATCCCAACATAAGAAATTTGACTTTGTGGAGTGATTCCTGTGTTCCACAAAATAGAAATAGAATCACATGGACTGCCATCCTTCAATTTATTTATGACCATCAGAATTTGGTTGAAGAAGTTACACAGAAATTTTGTGAGCCGGGACATTCTTGCTTGCAGGAAGTCGACTGTGTTCACAGTGTCATAGAAAAATACTTGAGAAATATTGAAATACCAAGCCAAGTTTCCTTGATTCGACTTTTAAAAAAAAATGGATTTCCCAAAAGTGACCCTAAAAATACTACAAATGACCCAAAAGGATTTTAAAAATTATGCGTTAAAGTCTGAAAATTTACTTTTCAAACAAATTCGGTTCTTCACCAGCAAATCTCTAATATATAACAAAACTGATGTCTATAAAATAGGATCAAAAACTTCATTCAAAGATTCATATTACAAATATTATGATTTGATCAAGCAAAACAGAGGACGCTTTTCAAAGCCCATCAACTTGAACCTATGGGAGAAAGAGCTATGCTTAGCTCCAGCTAAGAATATTGATATTAATAAAAAAAATGATTTAAAGAGTATGATTCCTTATCTGGAAAGCGATGAGGATAGAAACTTTTATCGTGCTATTTTAAAACTTAATTTACCTGAATAATTTTAACTTAACTTTTTTCAAGTGAATATTTTTTGATAATTTTTTTTTTTGTTTAACTACCGAAACCTGAATTAAAGTGATGTAGAATTAAGTTTAATGAAAAAAAAGCTATGCATATGTTTGTATGTGTTTTATTAATGTTTAATAACGAAAAAATGAAATGCGCTGTGAATTAAATGTGATTTTAATTTTAATATTTTTATTCTTCTAAACCAAAACATGTACCCTTTGAAAGAGTTTTTGCTCTTAAATGGTGTGATTTAATATGTATTACTATAAATTTAAGTTTTTTGTAATTAAAAAGTAATAAATAAGACCACTTAGGTTCTTTTAAAGAACAAAACTTTATTTATGTGTTTTCTTTCAAATTAATTTCTTTTGCGTTTTGTCGAATGTCATATACTTTTTTCATACATAACTTATTTATTCTTTGTCGTATGTGTTATTATTTTGTCGTATGTGTTTGGCTAGTAAATACTTTTGGTGAAAACGTCACATACGACAACGGCATATTGGGGAAAATTGTCTATTTTTTCTATCTTAATTGAAATATTGAAAAGTTTTTAACATGATTCGATCGACAATTGTTTTCTACGTATATAATGTCATTAAAAAGAAAATCTACCGTAGGGCTTTTGAGAAAAAAAAATTTGAACTTTGATTGCTTTTCCCCAAAAGTAGCCAAATGTAACATACGACAATATTTTATTCAGGCGACGAAATTAGAAAAAAGTTTTTCCTTTCATTTTTTTGACTTGTAAGCATAAAAATGCTACAAAACTTTTCAGGCAAAGTTAAATTTATTAATGTCACGTAAATGTACATACCTATTACTATTTTTGTATGTGTTCTTGTTTTTGTTTATATTAGCCGCGTTTTATTATCGCTCATAACCCATATGGTTCACCTCGTGAAAATAAAACGATGTGGGTTAGTGCAAAAGCAGTCCTGTATATCAGTCTCTTTTTTTCTTATGCTTATTTGTTTTTCATGTGAGCACTTGTCTCTTTTCCTCTCTATTTCTAATACTGCTGACAAATCGCTGACATCCATTCACAATGGTAAATAGCCCTCTGCTGGCCAGAGTGAAAACCTCTATCTGGGTTATTGAAATTAACCTCGATAGAAACCTAGATCCCATGTTGTTTTTGTAATACATGTTAAAAAATAACCTCGACCCAGACCCAGAGATAATAAAACGCAGCTATTATTTCTCCGCCTATCACGTATGTATACCTACATTTCTCACTTCATCTCAACTTCTAAGTCGGCATTTACACCACCCGATTTTTCTTCACACGATCTTTTGTTCATTGGCGAAGGGAGTAGAAAGTGAGGGGTAAGGACCAAATCGTCCGTTCCTAGCAAGCTCACACGATTTTTCCAATATGTTTGCGTTCCCTTTTATACTTTTTCCAAAGTCTTGTACGTTCAGTGTTGACCAGCGTTGCCACTAATCGGAAAATTTTCCGAAGTTGATCCAATAACAAAATGCAGTAGCTAATGTATTTTCAAATTTATATTTGTATTTTCGAAAAATAAATTGATTGAAAATACAAATACATACTTAAAATATTACCAAAGATCTTAGACTGCGAATAAATTTGTTAAGGCTTAATTTTTTCGACAAAGTAAATAAACGATGATATCAACAATTTTAAAAAGAAACCATGGGTTTATTTTTATGAAAATTCACGTCATTGGACGACCGAGTAAATTACGCATTTGAAAGAATAATGTCAGAATTCACGAAAATTTGCATTTTTAGTTTGCTATACGGCTCATATGCAAGGTACTAAAAGGGTGGGTTTCAGGAGAAATAACAGTAACAATTGTGACGAAATTATTTGTGGTTTTTATTGTTTTGAATTTTAATTTTTTTTTGTAATACCAAAAAGTATTTGATTGTCAGTAGATTTGTTTTACGAAAAAAAATGTAATAGGCAACGCTGGTCTTAAAATGCCATCTACCTCTGAATGCAAAATGAAAGGGACAGAAATAAAGTATGAAGAGGATAGGGACACAAATCTGACTGGAAAAATCGTTTCATGTAAACATTTCACCCGATTTTGGGAAAAATCGTACTGGAAAAATCGGGTGGTGTAAATGCCAACTTAAAAGCGCTATGGTCAAAATGTGAAATTGAAAGGTGCCGTGAAATAAAGTAGACGGAAATAAGGTCGCATCGACTGATCTAAAGTGGTTGTCGTCTTTATTACCAAGTGGAAAATAATATTCGATGTAATTGCCATTTATATTCGATTTTAAACGTAGGGGAGGGGGGGCGCCCCGGTGAGAGGCCCGGTGTGGCGCGACCGACATCGGCGCGGCGCAGCAGCGGCGCCGCAAGGCCCGAAGCGACCGACAGCGGTGCGGCGCCGCCGCTGCGCCACGCCGATGTCGGTCGCGCCACACCGGGCCTCTCACCGGGGCGCCCCTCCTCCCCTACGTTTTACTCAATTAATAGATAGATATTTCACTACATAAATTATTAAATTTAATAAACTTCTCTATCCAAAAACAGGAAGGAGCTGAGAAAATAACGTTATATAGAAAGAGATTTCTTTCTTGGAGGCTTGTTGTTCATGTCCATGTTTTCTTCGATGTACATTAAACATTTCATTATAAACAATATTTCGACTTTATTTCCACAATAGTTTCTAATTTATTACCAAAACTTTCGTATTTATTTCCATTTCCATTTCTGCGTTATTGCCAATTTATGTCGTATATTAAAAAGACAAAAAATCTTTTTTTTCTGCTTTATTTCCAGTTCAATTTTCGATGTTATTACTATTCTATTAAATATAGTTACTCTTCTGTAATGGAAATAAAATCGACCAAAAAAAAATGCTTTTCGACATTATTTCCTATACAATTTGGAAATAAGGTCGATCGGCCTTATTTCCATCTACTTTATTTCACGGCACCAAATTGAAATTGAAAAAAAGGCTGTGTTCAGAAATGTGTTCGATGTGCTACAATTGGGAGTCCTCAATTAAGTTAAAATATTTAGTTCTGTTTCTGGACTTCTTAATTGTGCTTTTCATTCAAAACATTTCATGAACCGATAATAGGACTTAACCTTTAGGGTTTTTAAATCCGACAACATCGTACCATCCTTTGATGGAATTTGAGAGACTACATTATCTTTCATAAGAAACCATATTAATACCAATATTTCTTTCTATAGAAAGGGTTTTATGTATGATAAGATATGAAACGATGAGAACAAAAACTTTCCATATCCAAACCAGAAAAACTCGTCATAGCCAAGCGTGAAGCTTAATCGTAAAATTTCTTTTTAACGGAACTTTAAATATAAATCCCCTACGAACCATAACAAATAGATTTAAAACTACTCTCCCACAAAAGTTATTTAACAATTTAGTTTGGCTATAATTTATTCTGGTACGGATATGACGAGCTTTGGTTCCGATCACATCATACATAGGCGCCAGTTATAGCGATCAGAAAAAACCATCCGAAAAAAAAATTATGGATGTTTTTATTACTTTTCACTTCGATTTGATAGCCAAATGATATATCAATCGACGCGTGATTCAGCGTAGAATTTTTTTCGCGAAAAAATTGCCAAAACAAAAGTTTTTTAAGTTTTAAATGGATTTATTTGTTTTTCGGATGAAATTTCATTTTTCGTATAAGCTGATTACTTTTTGACAGAAAAAGGAACAAATCATTCCACTGATACGTGTTCCAATTTTTTTCTGTTCCACTGAAAGAACTCCATCCGAAAGTCTTTCTGATATTTCAATCAGAACAAATCTTGGCGGCTGTTTTTTTGTTTTGCGAAGAATCTAGTTTTTCTGACACATTTTTTCTGATTGCTATAAACAACCATCAGAAAAAAAATCAATTTCATACAGAAGACTACAGAATTGTTTGCATCATGATATGAATGTTGAACTTGAGTTTGCTACCACTCAAGTTGCGTTGCATTAAAATAGTCAATAGATTTTTTTCTTTTTATTGCTCAAATGAATTTGAGAATAATTTTTAGTTGGTGACATAATTTTTGATTTCAATACCGCCCCGGACATATTTTGGGAGCGGAAGCAAGGAGGTTTAGCGCGTCGCATCGGTACTACAATGAACGATAACGGTCGGGAGATTCGCTTATTGAAAACTTATATGAACCCTAACTGATCGAGTAGCTTCCCCCCCGGATTGCGAATTCGATAATAGACATGGATAATTTTCTAAGGGGAGCAAAATTTCACAGTAAATTTTAATTAATTAAATTAAATTATTAAAATATATAAAATTACACAAATTGCCGCCCGGGGCGGGCCGCCCCGCCCCCCCTTCGCTACGCCACTGGATAAGGCTGATAATCTGCTGTTTCAATTCCCATAGGATGTAATTTTTAGAATGAGTAAAATTAAGCAGTCATAGAATTTTTAAATTTTTTAACTTTAAAAATTAATAGGTACCCCCAGATTTCCCTCCAATAATTTCTTCACCCCAGATTTCCCCCTAACGATGAAAAAAAACCTAAATCTGGGGGAAAACCCCCAAACTGGCAACCCTGTTGTTGAGGGAACTAATAATGAATTCTATGAGGTTGGTATAAGTAATGTGTTCAGATACTATGGAGGCTGATGTGTTTTGCGGAGAAAGATTTAGGCGCCAGTTATAGCTATCATTGAAACTCATCATTGAAAATTTCAATGATTGATTTTGAGACGTTTAGGAAGTTAAATCATTTATTATTTTGATGAACGATTAAAGCTCAAGACTTAATTAATATTTCTAGTAAAAAAAAATTTCAAATAGGCCCAACTTTCCACATAAAAAGACTTTTCTTATTTCAATGATTAAACTACCTTACCAATGATCATTGAAAAATTAAGTCATTTTTTGTGGAAAGTTGGACATATTTGAATTTTCTTTTTAACTGGAAATATTAATTAAGTCTTAAGCTTTAATCGCCCATCAAAATATTAAATGATTTTGCTTTCTAAACGTCTCAAAATCAATCATTAAAGTTTTCAATGATGAGTTTCAATGATAGCTATAACTGGCACCTTACTATTGAGTAGTTTGAGTTCCAGATTGAGAAAGCACTATTAAATGTGTTTACCGTGATGGAATTCTCATTGTCTTGCGTGGGTATTTTCAGAGAATATAAGGCGCCAGTTAAAGCTATCATTGAAACTCATCATTGAAAATTTTAATGATTGATTTTGAGACGTTTAGGAAGTAAAATCATTTATTATTTTGATGGAAAAATAAAGGTATAGACTTAATTAATATTTCTAGCCAAAAAAATTGTTCAAATAGGGCCAACTTTCCACATAAAAAACTTTTCTTATTTCAATGATCGAACTACCTTACCAATGATCATTGAAAATTAAGTCAATTTTTGTGGAAAGTAGGGCCTATTTGAAATTTTTTTCATTTTGTCGTTTTCCATTGGACGTCCAAAAGCATTCCGAAGCGTCCAGAAGTCTTCTGACACCATTCCATTGGCACAAAAATCATCTTCTGACGATTCTGAGAAGAGAATTTTGCTTCTTGATTTGAAATCAGAATCCACTCCAGAAGCACTTATGCACTCAAACGTCAAAACAAACTGCAGTGCAACTTGATATTTTTTGTTCATCCCATTTTAATTAATTGTGCACTCGAAAACACTGAATTTAATAAAATTTAATAAACAAATTAAAAAACCAAAATTTTAATTTGTTTCTATTTAATGATTCACCAATATAGAGACAAACTTCAGAATTGAGTAGAAGTAACAAGCAGTGTTCCATTGGATTCAGAATGAGTGTCTTCTTGAGTGAAACCAATGGAAAACGACATAAGTCTTGAGCTTTGATCATCCATCAAAATAAAAAATGATTTTGCCTCTTAAACGTCTCAAAATCAATTATTAAAATTTTCAATGATGAGTTTCAATGATAGCTATATCTGGCACCTAAGGCGTCAGTTATAGCAATCATTGAAACTCATCATTGAAAAATTCAATGATTGATTTTGAGACGCTTAGGGCTTGTTTCACAATATCTGATTATAGTTTCAATTAAGCTACTTTGAACTTATTCGTCAGTTAAAAATCTAATTTATGTTTCACAATATACGATTTGGTCTAACTAGTAATTAAAGTTCTGAGTATTTTAATGGCCAGATGAAGTACCGATTATCAAATTGAACTGGCAATTAAATCATTCGCAGATGCGAGTGTGACCTTTAAAACAAATAAATCTGAAGGTATGGTGTTTGGTAGGAACATGATAACTTCATTTTAAAATCTGCATCTTTACGTCCACTTTACATCGCTTATAGCGACACGAGTTTACTGATTTTCCTCAAATTTGGATTAGTTACGAAAATATGAACATGCTCCTTTTCAAATTATCACCCCGATTACAGAATCCGACGAATGAGCAGCGGAGGGAATCAGACTCAATTTTGAGATTTTTACTATGAGCCAAATGTCAAAATTAGGTCTGACTCCCTCCGCAACTCATTCGTCAGATTCTGTGATCGGGGTGTATGTTTCAAATTTAAGAGAAATCGGTGCACCCGTTTAGGCTCCTGCAAGCTCGATGTAAAGTGGACATTTTAAAATTGAGTTATCATGTTTCTTCGAAACACCACAGAAATATGATGGTTTGGACTATAAATTAAAATTTGAAGATTTGGACTACCAGAGTTCATATAAATATATGTACATTCATGTACATACAATCATACATACATACAGGGTGTCCTGTAAACAATGGATAACCTTGCAAATGGTTGTAGCAGGCCTTATGACCTTTCCAGAAAAAAATATAAAAAAAATATTTTCCCTGTGGTTACTATGTTATGATGTTTTTTCCAAAAGTTGTTAACAAGTACTACTTTCCTTGAATACGTGAACGCTACGACCATGGATGAACAATTTTTACTATTTTTATATTTTTGTAATATTCTAGAATAACTGTTGTAATAGATGGGTGGTAAAATTTAACAGTAGTTATTGCTTTTTTTTTTTATTATAATTTTTTAAAATATTTTTTTCAGTACAAACATTTATTTTCAAAAAAGTTTGACAGCCTCTAATAAATTAAAATTGTATGAGAACATGAGTGGCCAATTGCTTAAAAAAGTTGTCTATGTAATGCACTTTCCAAAATAGTATAACACATGCTTGTGTATTAACGAAATAACCAAGAAAATTTTTCAATCATCTAATAAAGCTGCTTTTAACATTTTGGCAAAATGTCTATCAAAATGTTACAATAACCTCCAAATTTGGGTTGGACAAAGATTTTCTCTTTTGATGTGTAAGGGGGTTCAGTACAAGTATAAAACTCTATTTTAGGTGTTGAAAGAAAACGCGATAAAAACTGAAGTGGTTTGAGGGTCACTTTAACGTCTTTCATATGCAAACTCACACCGAAGGAACATAGAGTCACCACTTTACCTTTGAACACCCAAAACAAATATTTTCGGGTACGTTTGTCTGTCGATTTGGAACCACGAATAGAGAGAGAGGCCGTCAAATTTCAAAGTGTTATGAGTTTGAAGTGGTTCACTAAAGCAATTTTCTTTTTGATGGAATTAAATTTTCAAAAAAAGTGTACTTCTGATGCACTTTTTGGCAGTATGGTACCACTACATGCAGCAGACGAATGTATTCGTTATCATCTTCACCAAAAATCTCTTGTTGCAATTTGTTTCGAGGTCTCGGTTGAATTTTGATGATGTTTATTAATTTTTGTTTTGAATATTTTCATTCTGTCAAAATTATTTTGTCTGGAAAACTGGAATAACTTTCGAATAACTAATTGACACATTATTTTAATACTTTGATCATTGTGAAACTCAAAGTTCGTTAATGAGAGGATTTAATTTCCGGATAATTTAATTGTCGAATAACAAATCAGAACTTTACTCAGACATTGTGAAACAAACCCTTAGGGCCTGTTTCACATTCTCTGAGTAAAGTTCTGATTAGTTATTCGGCACATAAACTCTGAGGCAGGGTCATATATTCACAAATAAAAAATTGCGTATGAATTCATAACTTAATCAGGTGGGTCATAAGACAATAATTGAGAATTTTTCTTCTGTGGACTTATTACCCTGTGCTAATATTTATGTGTCGGATATCTAATCAGAACTTTATTCAAACATTGTGAAACAAGCCCTTAGAAAGCAAAACCATTCATTATTTTAATCGACGATTAAAGCTCAAGACTTAGGGTTTGTTTCACAATGTCTGAGTAAAGTTCTGATTTGTTACTCGACAGTTAAATTATTCTCAAATTAAATCCTCCCATTAATGATCGAAGTATTAAAATTATGTGTCAATTAGTTATTTGTAAGTTATTCCAGTTTTCCAGACAAAATATTTTTGACAGAATGAAAATATTCAAAAAAATAATTAATAAACATCAAAATTAGACCGAGACTTCGAAACAGATTGCAACAGGAGACTTTTGGTGAAGATTATATAAAAGGAATACTTTCGTCTGCTGCATGTATTGTTACCATACTGAGAAAAAGTGCATGGAAATTACAATTTTTCTAAAAAAGTTGCTTCAGTGAGGGTAAAGTAACCACTTTAAGTTCACCACACTTTGACGCCTCCACGTTCATGAGGATGCCTTAGATGTCCCAAGACCACCAACAAACGTCCTCGAAAATGAGTTTTTGTGTTTTTTTTTACGTTTCAAAGCTTAGGGAAATCACTTTTAAGGCTTTCCCAAACCAACGCGAATCATTCGCCGAAATCATTCACAATAATACGAAATATGAAAGATACACAATGCTAAACAACAACAAAAAACTGTTTTTGCGAATTATTCGCTATGATTTCGCGTTGGTTTGGGAGAGCCTTTAATATACATACAAAATATTTTAAACCACAGGTCTTGCTCCCAGAGTGTGTATAGGTATTCATATGAAAGACTTTAAAGTAGCTCTCAAGCCACCGCGATTTTTCGCTTTTTTTGGCAGTTACATAAGTGGAACTCAGACTGTCTCTTTATTCGTAGGTACTCTGGAAGTCAAAATTTGAGGTACCTAATAGTAGAAGTAACTGCACGAAAAAATATTGCACTTTGTTGTAAGAATACTAAGCCATTTGTATCCCTATATTTTAAATTCTAAAATTGCATCACACCATGCAAACATTTATTTTCAAATTCGCCCTCTTATTTCTCAAACACATTCAGTAACCATTAAATTAATCTGTTTGTCTATTTTGATGGTTGCACCTACAGCTTTGAATGTTTTAATCACCAGTTAAATTTGCTAATCAATACTTCATCTGGCCATTAAAATACTCAGAACTTTAATTGCCAGTTAGACGTATTCAGATATTGTGAAACGTAAATGAGGTTCTTAACTGATGAATAAGTTCAAAGTAGCTTAATTGAAACTTTAATCAGAGAATGTGAAACAAGCCCTTAATTAATATTTATAGTCAAAAAAAATTCAAATAGTCCCAACTTTCCACAAAAATTGACTTGATTTTACAAGATCATTGGGAAGGTAGTTCAATCATTGAAATAAGAAGTCTTTTTATGTAGAAAGTAGGGCCTATTTGAATTATTTTTTTGGCTAAAAATATTAACTAAGTTTAAGCTTTTTTTGTCCATCAAAATATTAATTGATTTTACTTACTAAACATCTCAAAATCTATCATTAAAATGGGTAGTTCAATCATTGAAATAAGAAAAGTCTTTTTATGTGGAAAGTTGGGCCTATTTGAATTATTTTTTTGGCTAGAAATATTAATTATCGTCCTTGAACAATCGATGGAATTTCAATCACCGCTTTACCTCATGTTTGTGGATTTTGAGAGTTAACCGAGAACGTATATGGAAATCGCTGCTTGGTAGAGGAATTCCAGCTAGATATTTTAACTGTGGGCACGTCTTTCTCTGGGAGCTTGCTTCTGCTAGAACTGTTGATTTCCATGTTGTTCTTGGTCTGCACCCTGAGGATTCAATTCAAATGTATACTTTGCAATTTCATATGAATCTCTTTACATTCTTAAAAATAAAAATAATTTAATAAAATAAGTGTTTTTAAGTTATTCAAAATAATATCTTTTATTTACGTTTGTTTTCCTCAGTGTGTGACCAATCCATTGCCAATTATGCTTTCTTATGTCAATGTCCAGCCGGTCTTGACTTGTCCTGCGCCAAAATTCTTCGTTTGATCATGATGGTAGTTGTGACTTTCCAAGTTTAGCAAAAATATAACAGCACGGATTTGACATTGGATTCGAAGAATCTCAACTTGGTGCGTAAAGAGATTTGATTGGATTTCCAAATTTATTACAGGGAACCGAAGGCAGCACGGGATTTATTTACACCCTACTTTGAACGTCCAGATCAGTATCACCATTTGCTGAAACAATACTTCCAAGGTAGTTAAATTGTTCAACCTCTTCAACTAGCGTTCCTGGCGTCTGGAGAAACCCTATTTATTTTTAGACCACTCGCGTTCAGCCCGCTGATGTTATTTTCCAAGACATACATCGGCAGTCTAAGTGACTAAGCCTTTCAAACGGTCTCCATTGAAGGTCCTGTCTCTCCGCTGTTCCAACGCGATATGGGGTTACATGCGCTACTGGCTGCTGCCTTTGGCCTTTCAAAAAAAAAGCTCCTCCGCTACCAGACTATCATACCGTTGACCGCCACCTGCAGTTCATCCGCGTTTAGGGGGCTTTTAGCCATCCCAAGGAAAGGTTGTGCCCTGACCAGCATCGCTGGGTTGTCTGCTTATCCCGGCATCCATTCGGTCCCCCTGCACGTAAGCGTTACCCGCTCTCTATCACGCGGAGGTGTGCATAGGAATTTTCCTTTCATTGAGCCTAGGGCCGTAGTGGCGTCCTAGCACTCTCCAGTACTTTTTGTAATACAGCAGAATAATATGGAGATGTTGTTGCGGTGTTTCTTTTCATGAGGATTCATTATGACAAATAGTGTAGCGTTAGGCTTCTTTCCTATGCATACGTTGTTAGCATCATTAGCAACAATTTTTTGCTTAACCTCAGATGATTACTTAGCATTCTAATAGCTTACTTTTAATCGATATTCTATAATTAATATTTCTGTAAAAAATTTCTGAAAATGTTTGTTGATGGTTTTGAGTGATACTGAAAAATATTTTATTTTACGTATACATAGTCCCTCTAGGTCGAAATTCCCTCTAAATCTTTAAAATTGCAATTATTGTTTTAAAGAGATTCTAAAAACTTTTCCATTTTTTTCTTTTAATTTTTACTTTATTTAAGTTTTAGTGTCATACTACAGTTATACATTATAAGCATAATTTAATTATAAGAATAGATAAATGCTATAAATACGCTAACCAGACCTACCAATTAGTAACAAGGATTTCTTGTAACATATAAATGAGGTTTTGTAGGCCGAATAAGTAATTCGCATCGCATGTTTTATTCTCCGATTCGAAAACGTGGGCAAAATCTATAATTTTTACTTTTACCCATGGAATGGAATCTACGCCAATTTTGTCCTGGAACTAAAAAAATTAGGATCAAATACTTTCTGTTGATAAGCTGAATATAAATCTACCTTTTTTCTTTTGTGCGAGTCGTTGGTGAAAGAATAGGAGTCCTCTAAAATATAATTTTGTATAAATGAATTGTGTTTGAAACAAAATTTATTAATGTATATTATATAATGATAAAATAAATTGAAATACTGGTTGAAAATAAATAATCAACTGTATGACTTAATTTCATGCCTCGTTGCTAACTTTTTACCAAGTTTGGCATGATTGAATTTTTTTCCGCCGAATTGTGAGATTTGTTAAAATTTGTAAAAACTTCATGTTACCAAACAGGCATCTTGGAAAAAAGATTAAAACAATTAGATTGAATCGTTCACACTACACACGAATAAGATTTTGTTAGGCATAAGGACTCTAAAAAAAGTCATTGCGAAGTTCCCAAAATATAATTTCACTTTTCTTGTTTCTGCAAAAAAACCCCTACCCTTAATGAAATCCCACGACCTAAATAGTCTAAGAGCCAACGACATAAAAAGTCAAGTAATTGCAAAAACTTGCAAGTCATATCAGTAACCCGGTACACAAATAGATAGATAATATGTGTACTGTGTATCAGTAATAGCCTTTAAGGTGTTGAACCATTAGCCGTTTGTGTGCCAACCTAGACACGTGACGAACAGGTGTGCAATTTGACGTACATTTTTTACATCGATTAATTCCAATGGCTATTGGTCGGAGGGGAAAAGTACATAGATGAAATATTTAGCTTGCAATTTTGAACAATTGTTGTCACGTGTTTACGTAGGCAGACAAACGGCTAATGGTTCAACACCTTAAATTCTGTTACTGATATGACTTACAAGTTTACGCAAATGACTTGAGTTTTTATATCGTTGGCTCTCAGTCTAAAATACCCTGCCTAAAGCCTTAACTAGTTAATATAACAAATTTACTTCTTTCTTTCTATGAAATAACTTAGTCGCCATTTACAAGAGAGGAAGTGCGTTTGTATTTACAATCCTACCCCTGAATTAATAGAAAAAACATTGAATGACTTGAATCGCAAATTTTTTTCAAAATAAATAACTCTTATTTGCGATATTAGTCCAGCCAACGAAGACTTAAAATTATAAAATAAACGCAAGAAATCATACTCTCTGGGTTATTATTTTATATTGTAGAAGTGAACCTCAGGTATAAAGCTGGGCATACCCAACAGAGAAAACGAGCCAAATGGCCCCGTGCCGATCCAAAATCGGTGGTGTGTGGAGTGGATCGGCCACCGATCCATTCAGATTTTCAGCCAATCTAATATCCAACCGAGTCAAATCGGATGGCTCGGACTAAAAGTCCAGGGGCCCGAGCGAGGTGGGGCTGAAATTGAAAATTTTCGGGAACAACAAAAGGAAAGAATATAAATTTCCTCCAAAAAAAATTTTATTCATATTTTCGATAATAGCACGGTTAAGAAAGATGCGGGGAGTAGAAATTTCAACCATTTGAAAAACAACGATATCGTCTTACATAATCAGCGTTTTTTCAATAATTTTCCCAGAAATAACAGAAAAAGTAGGTATTATATTGTTTCGAATGTGCCTAATGCATTGTTTCAGCCTAATGCATTGTTTCAGTGGTCTAAGTCCACCTTCGCATTATTGCCTTTCCAATGAAACCGGCTTTTGCTTTGAATTAGTTGAAAGTCGGACCCTTTAAAGCTATTTTTGGGATTTATTTCAGGTTTTTTTTTTATATGACATTAAAAAACTGAGAAAATGTGGAGAATTGGTGAAGGAAAATCTCTTGGCAGGGTTGAGTATGCGCGAATTTAAAGTTCTAATGATCAAGGACTAAAGGGACATAATAATAATAATAATAATTTTAACTATATGCCTGTAAGACCTTAGGTCTTTTAAATGCAACCTGAATTGCACAGCACTAGTTAGAAAGAGTAGTATAGGATAGGAAAGATTTGGCACAGTGGACTGAGATCAAGGTGTTTATTATCTCATTAAATCCCACGGGTGGCGTCCAGTTAAGCTGGGAGAATATAGAAAAGAATTCTGCCAAGAATGGGGTGCGAACCCACACCTCTAAGTTAGCAGTCAAGCACTACATCTGCACTACTAGTCCAGTCATTATAGTAAGTTCACCTCGGAATTCGAGATACCCAGCTGTAAGTCTGTAAATACTTGTATATGGTAGGGTGTACGCAACTATTAAATTTCAAGGTCAAAGGTCACAAAGATCGGTTTTTTGCGCCTTTTTTGTAAATATCTCATTTCTTATGGGTTTATCAATATTGTAGAATACAAAATTCTCCACAAATTTTGTTTAAAAGAAATTTGTATACGGTGAACCGTTTTCGAGATAGAGGGCGGAGAGCGCGCGGTCACAGCATCACATCAAGTCAACCGGTGCCTCCGGTCGAAAACGCGCCATATATAGTTGATGAACTATCGATAAATCAATGATTATAAATATTTGTCAATTTTTATTAACTATTATATTATATTTTATCATTTTCTTCATACATTAAATCTATATCTATTCAATAATACTGATAACCTTTTCCTAAAATTAAAAAATAATTAAGGGAACAACTTAAATCATAATATGATTATATTCCCATTTACACTAATGAAATTTTAAATAGAAAATAATTAAGTGCATCTTCTTTAAAATCTGTAAATTTTAAAATCCTTCCACTACGTCAAAAATTATACCTGGGAACTACAAGCTGCAAATATTACAACTAAACAAGCCAGAGATGATGCGGATGTTCTTATTGTTGAAACTGCAATTGAAGAATCAAATTCTGAAAAAACTGCAGTTATAACAGGACAAGATATCGATTTACTTGTCATTTTAATTTTAGGCTCAATGATAGGAAAATCCCTATGCACACCTCCGCGTGGTAGAGGGCGGGTAACGCTAACGTGCAGGGGGACCGAATGGATGCCGGGATAAGCAGACAACCCAGCTATGCTGGTCAGGGCACAAACTTGTCCTCGGGATGGTTAAAAGCCCCCTTAAGGCGGATGAACTGCAGGTGGCGGTCAACTGCATGATAGTCTGGTGGCGGAGGAGCTTTTTTTGGTAAAAGGCCAACGGCAGCAGCAGGTAGCGTCTGTAACCCATATTGGGCGGCTACAAAAGGCGTCTGTTTTCCCATAGTGGGCGGCCTCGAGCAGTTATGTGTTTGACCATACAAAAGGCGGGTGTGCCTGTCAAATCTGAGCTTATGTATGTTATTAATCATATCTCGGAAAACACCATGGTGGAAGGATATATGCAAATACATGAATTATGACAACAAATGGAAATGAGTCCCCAAGAGGTAATCTTTTTATAGAAAATCCTTCTGTAGCTTCGGCTGCAGTAAACCGCACATCGGATTTGGGGGTGCGGCATCCTTCATGTACGAGCGTCAATCAAGACGCCATAATAATAAATGAATCGTTGACAAATAGAAGAAGTCTTTCAAGAAGCGCAAATGTTACTTTTGGCTACCGCATACGTACGAAAATCGGAGCATGGAACGTTCGATCCTTGTACAGCGATGGTAGATACGAGCAGGTTGAGCGTGAAATGCTTCGCCTAAAGATCAGTATCCTGGGCATAAGCGAAACTAAGTGGAGAGGAAGAGCTGAATACAGATCAGACACTGGACAGACGAGAATGCTGTATTCCGGCGAAGATGAAAGAGAGGGTGGCCAAAGACTGCATGGTGTCGGAATTATGTTGAACGAAGAAGCGAGGCGTAGTTTGATCTCATGGGCGCCCATTTCTGCGAGATTAATGACAGCAAGGTTTCGTTCAAAAATTCGTAACGTCACAATTATTCAGTGCTACGCCCCCACAAATGAAGCGACCGAGGAAGACAAAACCGCGTTCTACACTCATCTTAACTCGGTTTACAGTAGTGTTCCGAGAGCCGACATCATAGTCGTTATGGGAGACCTTAATGCCCAGGTCGGTTCAGACAATTACGGACTGGAACGCGTGATGGGAAGAAATGGCGTGGGGTCACGGAATGAAAATGGTGACTTGCTTGTCGACTTTTGTAACGCGAATCGTCTTGTGATAGGTGGGACTGTATTTAAGCATAAGACGTGCAACAAAATTACCTGGATGCATCCGGATGGTCAAACCGAAAACCAAATTGATCATATCATGATTCAGCAGCGATGGAGGAAGTCTATGTGTGATGTCCGGAGTATAAGAAATGCCGATGTGGGAAGCGACCACCATTTGGTTCTGATGAGTCTCAAACTACGAACCGCTGCCGTACAAAAACCAGCGCAGGATGCAGCAAGGAACACAAAATTCATTACTAATGCTTTAAATGACCCCAACATATGTCGAAACTATGTCACCACCCTTAACGACAGAGCCTCGTCATTAAATGGAATCCAGAATTCAACAATTGATGAGATGTGGGGTGAAATTAAAAGTGTTTTTATGGAGGCTGGATCCGAAACTGTACCCAAGCGAACGAGACGTAGAGACTCTTGGATATCCCAAGACACCTGGGATAAGATCGAACTTCGCAAATCGTTGAAAATCCAAATAAATGCCGAAGCTGATGTTCAACGAAAGGCTGACTTGCGAAGAGAGTACCGCATTGCACATAAGATGGTCTACCGCTGTGTGAGACGTGACAAGAGGGTGAAGTTGGATGGACTCGCAGATAATGCGGAAAGTGCTGCCAGAAGAGGAGATATCCGGGAATTGTACCAAATAGCCAAAGATGTTATCGGGAAAAAAAGCAACACCAATCATCCTGTAATGGATGTGGATGGCACACTTTTGGTATCAATTGAGGATCAGCTTCGTAGATGGAAGGACCATTTTTGTGCCCTGCTAAATGAGGTTTCAGTTGAGCAGAGTGCTGAAGTGCCCCAACTAAACGAGATGCGCAGGTCCTATAGGGGTATTGACATCGAACCCCCGTCAGAATCGGAAATTCGTACATCAATAAATCTCCTCAAAAACAACAAGGCAGCTGGACTGGACGGAATACCAGCTGAATTCCTGAAAGCCGATCCCGTAGCAGCGGCTAGTATTTTACATCCGCTGATACAAAACATTTGGGAAAACGAAAGCTATCACAGGGACTGGAAGGATGGTGTGATTGTTAAGTTGCCAAAGAAAGGTGACTTAAAGAATTGCAACAATTGGCGTGGTATCACCGTTTTGTCCGTTTTCCCAAAACTAATGGCAACAATCATACTCGAGCGAATAAAGGATAGAATCGAGTCTACACTCAAGAGGCATCAAGCTGGCTTCCGCAGTGGTCGATCGTGTGTCGACCATATCAACACCCTGCGCATCGTCCTCGAGCAGTCGATGGAATATCAATCACCGCTTTACCTCATGTTCGTGGATTTTGAAAAGGCCTTTGATCGAGTTAACCGAGAATGTATATGGAGATCGTTGCTTGGTAGAGGAATTCCACCAAAAATTGTTGCCATTATTAAAGAGTCCTACAACAACGCGAGGTGTTTTGTTTTGCACAATGGGCAGCTATCCGACTCCTTCGTAGTGCAACAGGGTGTGAGACAAGGGGATGTTCTATCACCAATTCTCTTCCTGCTGGCGATGGACGACGTATTGACGGCCAGTGTTGGTACAGCCGAGCGACAGGGCATTCAATGGAGATCGTTCGAAAGGCTCAGTCATTTAGACTATGCCGATGACATATGTCTACTGGCAAATAACATCAGTGGGCTGAACGGGATGTGCCAAACACTGCAAGTGAAGGGAGAGTCGAGTGGTCTAAGAATTAACAGCAAAAAGACAAAAATAATGCTCACAGGCCGCTCCACACAGCAGCGTATTATTTTACAGGAGACGCCAGTTGAAGTAGTGGAACAATTTAACTACCTTGGCAGTATTGTTTCCGCAAACGGTGGTACGGATCTGGACGTTAAAAGTAGAATAAATAAAGCTCGTGCTGCCTTCGGTACTCTGTCCCCAATTTGGAAATCCAGTCAAATCTCCTTACGCACTAAGTTGAGATTCTTCGAATCCAATGTCAAATCCGTGCTGTTATATGCTTGTGAAACCTGGAAAGTCACGTCTACCATTTCGAAGAAATTGCAGGCTTTTGTGAATCGCTGTCTTCGCCACATCCTAAAGATTCGCTGGCCACAAATAATATCAAATGAGGAATTGTGGCGCAGGACAAGTCAAGAGCGGCTGGACGTCGACATAAGAAAGCGTAAATGGCGTTGGATTGGTCACACACTGAGGAAACCAAACGATGAAATTGCAAAGCAGTCCACAGTGGGTACCTCCATAGGCCAAAATTAAAAAAATTAAATGTCCTTAATCAAGAATTCAGACTGTCAATAAGGTTCTTCAAACTCCCTCTAAACCAAAACAAAAAAATATTTTGACGCATTATATTTTTTCATTCCGTTATTGCCATCCAAAGTTAACATATAATAAAACATACAGCTCGCTTATCGTGGCAGTTTCTTATTAAAGAGCTTGTGATAGTGATAACTTGTGTTAAGAAAGTGTGAGCAATATTTAATTATTATGGATATTAAACAAGAAGGTGAGTGCTTTCTAAAAACATACATTTTATTGTTTAATAACATAAAGGGTCAGTGTAATTGGACCCCTGCGCGAAGCACTTTTTGTAACTTTTTTTTAGCTTTGTTTACAGAAAATAAAATATTTGTTTGGTTTGCCTTCGAGTGCCCACTTCAAATGAGGAACTAAAATGAAGATTAGTGTTCTACCTTTTCAAATAATAAAGTAGTTTTTTCCCGTTTTTTCCTTTTTTCGAGTTATAACAGTTTAAAGAACCATATTTCGTTAATTTTCAGATTTGAGAAAAAAAAACAAAAACACTGTGTTGACTGATCTTTTTATCGTTGGTAAGTGCTGGTTATCAATGCATAATTAAACACAATTTTTTATTTGATAAATGGCTTGGATGTCGGGGAAATAATACAACATGGTCAACGCAGGCCAACCAAATCCTGGAAAACATTAAATGCAGTTGGCCATATCAAGGTGTTTAGAATATTTAATTTGATCTCCTCTATGACCGAATTTATTTCGTGTGCAAGAAGTTGACAGAATTTTGGAAGAAAATTAAAGCCAGAAAAAAATCAATTACGAAAAATCAGTCCTCTTGGCTTGATATATCTGAGACTGTCTTTTTAAGATATCCTGACGAAAATTATTCTACACAAATCTAATCTAATTATTCTACTTCTAAATCTAATTTTCCAAATATTTTTTTTTATGAATTTGTTTAAATTTTCTTTTTTAATTTGTAAGTTAAAACAAATTAAATAATAATAACAGTGTTAAATATAATATTAATTCAATCAAGCAAACAAATAAAACAAAAATTTTAAATTAATATATTTTTAAATTTGCAAAAAGAACAATTTCAATGATTTTTTCCCGATACATACTCTCAGAAAATAGGTGTGGGATAAAACTTTGTATGGGCTGCTTGTTAAAAAAGGCGTTTTCCACATAATTCTGTTAAATATTTTTTATTTTTAAGGAAACCATTTGATAAATAAGATTTTTGTCAAAAACGTCCTCAAAAGTGGGCGTGGTCAATATTTAGCAAGATTATTTTTTTTGCATGTTTTTACGGCAACTCGTTACGTTTTCTTAGAATTTTTTACAAAAATCAAAAGGTTTGTAAAAAAAACGCCCCCAAAAGTGGGCGTGGTAGAAAATGTTGTACAGAAAATTATATCAAATCACGTTGTCTACAACTTTCTAGAAGAACACAACCATCATTTATATCAACTTTGACACTTAGAAGACTTTTTTGTTTAAAGTGGGCGTGTCAGTGGGCGGAAATTAAGTCCGAAGATACATTTTACTACCTTTAACCATGTCTGAAAATTTCACTCAAATCGGTTGACTGGTTCAGATTTTATAGATTTATGACCGCCTCTCCATACAACCGGACCCACAGTGCAGTCCTTTGAATGGAATCCTCAGGGTGCACGGCGGGTTGGAAGACCAAGAACAACATGGAAATCAACTGTCTTAGCGGAAGCAGAATCCCAGAGAAAGACGTGGCCACAGCTTAAGTACCTTGCAGCAGACCGTGAAGGATGGAGACGTTTTGTTGACGCCCTATGCCCCAGCCGGGGTTACAGGACACGATGATGATGATGATGTCATTTTAATTGGGCGTACACTGTCTTACGAACAAGAAATTTTCTTTAAAAAAGTTGGGAATGGAAATGTAAAAACGGAGATATACTCGACTAAAAGTTTTGATAATTATCCTCATTCCAAAACACATATTTTATTTCTGCACGCATTAAGTGGCTGTGACACAACTTCTGCGCTTTTTAAAAAGGGGAAACATAATTTTTAAAAGTTTTTGAGAAACTGAGGAAGAAAATTGTTCGGCCCAGAGATTATTAGAGAGTGGAACTCAAATTTTATTGGCAGTCTATAATGCTCCGAAATCTGTGAAAAGTCTCGTTCATCTTCGTTATATGCATTACGTCAAGTCTACAAAACTTAATAAACCTGTGCAGCTTTCAAATATTTCACCAACAAGTGCAGCTGTGCAACCAAGTGTTCAAACTTGGTTAGGGCATGATTTGGAACCCCAGGTATGGGGTTGGGCAATACGAAACGATTTTCTGGAGTCTATCATGACAATTGTACCACCTGCTCCAGAAGATTTGCTAAATACAATTTTCTGCAACTGCAATAGTGGTTGTGGTTCGCGATTCGGATGCAGGAAAGCGGGCTTGCAATGCTCTTTAGCTTGTGGCCATAAGCGACATTAACGAAGATGGAACCTTTGATCCCGAAATCATAGAAGAACTTGAGACAAATGTCGTTGGAGACGATAATGAAGACCAGTTTGAAATTTACCAGCAGCCGGAAGACGACGATGAAGAGGAAGAAGATGATTAAAATTATAAATTGTAGTTTTTGTACCCTTTATTCCATTTTTTTACTTTTAATAAAAATAAATGTATTGAATGATATTTTTTAATAAAAAGATTAATTCATAATTTATTTGTTTTTTTTTCATCACGTAAGAAGTTATTAATATTAATTAGGTTAAAATTCAAATGTAATTCCTATATTTTCATTAAGGGTATTCATGCAACGTCGTAAGTTTACAAATTGTGTAAAATGATAAGTTTACGCAAAAGTTTGCATGAACGACCTTTTTATTAATTTGGTTAAATTTAAATGCTGTGTAATTGAATCAGCTGTTCGTTAAACGTCAAATATTTGGGCGCGTTCGGCTTGGGTCGAGGATTTAGTTTTACAGATAATGCCTTATGGTCTGTTTATTTGCATGTGTGTGTACCTGTACAAACATATATTTGTTTTAATAGATACGTGTAGTAAGTAGTCCTGTTAATTCAATTATATTTGTTTTGCATTGGAATAAATACATCAATGCCATTCGTTTTGCTGGAATCTCAATACCATTTCAACTCCACTCAAGTGACAAAAAACCTGGAGCTCCCGATCCAACGTGAAGTCGGAAACTCGGAAGGATAAAACAAAATGTAAAGCTAGAACTATTAAGGCTTTCTCAAACCAATGCGAAATATTTGGAACGACGAAGAAACTTTAGCCTATCAAAATCAATAGGTTAAAAACCCTAAAAAAGTTGCTTTCCAAACAGTCAAAAGAAAAAGTGAGGAATATTCCACTTAAGTAAAATGAATCATCTCTCTCTTTTTTTCGTTCTAACTTCACCAAATGTCAGTTTCACTCCCGTGAGATGAGTATGGTTTTCATGTATTCGCTCATTTTCAACCCACCACTTCAGTAAACTATCTACAATTATTATAGTTCTACCTTAATATACATGACAATAGTCACGTTGTAAGGTAGAAATATATTAGTCACAAGCTCACGGCAGTGGTCGGATGAAAATCCCATAATGTACTTTTCTTCATTTTCGTTAACTTTTGCTTTCGGAAGTGAATAGAGCGCCCCCGAGTACACTATACGGAAGTGAAACTGAAATTTGTTGAGGTAGGAACGAAAAAAAGAGAAAAAAGTGAATTATTACTTAGTTCTGATTTTGACAGTTCAAAAAGATACTTTGCATTGGCTAATGACATCTGTTTCTAACAGCTTCCGACTATTTAGAATCTTCCTAACCAGTGCGAACCATTCGTTGACCCCAACAAAAACATTAATAACAACACGTTGTTGTAAATGAAAACAACACGTTCTTCGTCGTCAACGAAAGATTCGCATTGGTTAAGGTGAGAATTTATAGTTCTACCTTAATAATTTACAAAAAGTAGCTTTCCTAAAGGCTCTCCCAAACCAACACGAAATTAAAGTGAATGATCTCAATACTAAAAACAACAAAAAACTGTCTTTGTGAATGCTTCGCTATAATTTCGCGTTGGTTGGGCAGAGCCTTTAATCGTTGAGTAAATGTAGACCTTATAATTATTTTTGTTTGTGTAAACTACGTTTTATTTCACAACTTTTATCACCAACTAATTGCAATGCAATAATTACAGAACACATTCAGAACTTTTTTAGTTCTCCGAGATATTATCATTTATATCATGTTTCTAAACATGCCTGATTCTTAAAGTCACAAACACGCCTAATTCAATCTCTAAAAGTCACAATGACGTTTGGATAAGTTTAACCAAATATTTGGTTAATTTTCCGCAGCTAAATCCTTGGATAAAATTAACCAAATTGTGTAAACCATTTCCCATACAAAATTTGACAGTTCATTAACCAAAAGATAAAATTAACCAAATCGTAAACTTATATAGTGTTTTACGCAGTTGCATGAATACCCCTATTAACAATTCTGCAATTACATGGGCAGGTAAAATATAATAGTTAATAAAAATTGACAAATATTTATAATCATTGATTTATCGATAGTTCATCAACTATATATGGCGCGTTTTCGACCGGAGGCACCGGTTGACCTGAAGTGATGATGTGACCGCGCGCTCTCCGCCCTCTATCTCGAAAACGGTTCATAAAAAAAACGGTATAAAAAAAAAATTAAACAAAATTTATAGAGAATTTTGTATTCTACAATATTGGTAATAAATACAAATAGCAAAAAACCCATAAGAAATGAGATATTTACAAAAAAGCACAAAAAACCGATTTTTGTGACCTTTGACCTTGAAATTTAATAGTTGCGTACACCCTACCATATGTTGGTTTTGAGACAACTTTTAGGGTGTCAATACACAAGTATTTACAGACTTACAGCTGGGTATCTCGAATTCCAAGATTCTTACCTAATTTAAGCTTAAATGACTATACACCATTACCACCCGCATCAAATCTCAGAAAAAAAAATCAGAACAAAAATTAATAGTATCTCTTTGATCTATAATTATCTGAGATATATGCCATATCAAAGAAACTGCGATATAAACACAAAAATATGTAGGTTTAAAATGTTTGACCTTCAACAACTTCAAAGCAAAAGTGATGATAAGGGCGGTGTACCTATTCAAATTAACGATTTCAACGTGAATTTAAAGAAATGTTAATAAAACGTAATTAAGTAGGTTTTAAGATTTGTGTTTTTTCTTATTCTCTCCTGAAATGGATGCTATATTTAATGCCATTTTCAAAAATGTATTTAGTCCACTCAATTTGGAGTAAAAGGAATAAATATAAGGATAGCCGCACACGATAATTTTGTACCTATTCAAATGAACGTTAGTGTATATGTTCCGAAAAACTTAATTTTTTGTATTGTTATATTGAATAAAATTGCAAATGGATAGTATCCTTTTTATCCGAGTATTTAAAATTAGATTAAAGCACAAAACTATACTCATTCAAAA
The DNA here is from genome assembly GCA_963921185.1 of Dasysyrphus tricinctus. Classification (NCBI taxonomy): domain Eukaryota; kingdom Metazoa; phylum Arthropoda; class Insecta; order Diptera; family Syrphidae; genus Dasysyrphus; species Dasysyrphus tricinctus. The sequence continues at coordinate 172,629,771 of OY992531.1, read as the reverse complement.
TAGAGCCAGGATTATAGTGAGCGTCAAAAGTGAGTAGACACAAATAGGATTTCTGGAGTAACTCTAAAATTTAAAGAAACAAATACACAAAAATTGCATCCCAATAATAAAAGAAAGTTTATTCTATAGCAATTAATCAAAACAAATATATTTAAAATAAAACTAATGCATTTTTTTTCTAATAAAAACTAAACAGCGTTTTTGTTTTGGTTTAGAACCCATGTAACTCGAGAAACCATATGGGTGTTTACTCACTTTTGACACACACTGTATGTACATAAGTATATTCTTTCCAAAGGCTCCGCATGTACAGCTGAGGTCAAAATAATAGAAGTAGGTAATCCTTATCAAAAAATCAAAATTGACAAAAGGATTTTCAAATTGGTGTTTTAAGCTTTTATTTTCAAAAAAAAAATAAAATTTCAAATTTAATATTTGATCCGATATTTTCAAATTTATTGAAGAACTTTTGAAAAACAGCGGTCAAAAAAATAGTAGTGCGAAGATAATCCACCATTAACTATTACATTAAAGCAAAGTAAGGACAAACACATTATCATAAGATGTAGTTGACGGCTTGGACCTTAATCTTTACATTTAGTTGCATGTCCCTCATTGAAAATAACAGCAGCGCAACGGCGGCGTTGCCTCGGGTTTATCAGGTTTTCTCACATTTCTACGCTTATCAAACAGCATGAGTGCTGTATTGCTTCCCTAAGGGCTTTATTGTTACATGGCTGGCAACTAGTAACATATTTCTTTGCATCGCACAACAAGTTCTCAATGGGATTTAAGTCCGGAGACTGCGGCCAGTCAGTCCATCACATCAACTCTATTTGCCTGGAATCATTGCTTCGCAAGTTTACTAGTAGGCTTTGGGCTATTGTCTCACTGAAAGACCCATTTCAGTGGTATATCATCTTCCTGCATGATCTTAACACAGATTTGCTAATCCATGATGTCTTCAATTTGGTGTATTTGGTAAAAACACCATAGAAGGAAAAACATGCCCGAACCATTATGATGAGTCCTACGTGTTTAATTGTTTTTGCTTTGAAACGTGGACTATATTCTTTGTTTAGTGGCTTTCTTACATATTGATGAGGTCAATTTCCACCATATAAAACAATCTTGGATTCGTCTGACCACAGTATATTACTCCAATTTGATGCATGCCAGTCAAAGTGGTTCCTTTGCGAGTTTTAATATTTTTGTTACATTGTTTTTTGTCAGCAATGGTACCCTACTAGGGCTTTGGGCGGCTTGAACATGTTCTCGTGACTTTCTAAGAACCGTTCTATTGATGGCATCAAGCATCAAGCTGGCGTAAATGGATTGATTTTGAAATGCCCGATGACTCGTTTTATCAACTTTGGTAGCAAAAGCGGCTCCCGCCCGCCATTTTCTAACTTTAGCAGTTAAATAATGTCTTTTCTTACCATTGTTGGTGAGCATTCAACTTGGCATTGAACCAGCGCATAAGTTTTGCCTTTCGATATCAGTCTTCTAACTAGGACAAGCTATTCCGGTGTTCAGTGTTTGCCTCTGCCCATTGCTGGCAAAAATATGACCATTTTTTCAATAAAAACTACAAAGGTGTGATGCATAAACAAAAACCAACGTTTTTTAAATGTTAAATTTTAGAAATAAAAGAGAAAAATAATATGTCTTCACATAAACCGGTGCACTTCTATTATTTTGACCGGAAGAATTCGTAGCTTTGATTTACAACGGTTGTTTATTTGTCATATTACCGTTGCAACAAAACATGTATTTGTACTCGATCATTAAGAAAATGGTATTTAGTCAAAATGTAATAGTTTTTTACTATCAACGCAATATCAAAGAGCACGGCAGTGCCGAGCCAAGTTCGCGGCACTTCACCCTTTTTACAGGAACAAACTCGGGCGATTTTCAACCCCCCTCTAACTTCAGTACCAATAAAGTCAGAAACTTAAAATTCGCAGTATTTGCTGAGCTGATCAAACACAGGTGGCTCACCAAATTTCAACTCTTTAGCATTAAGCGATTCCGGAGATATAGGACTTCAAAAATCGCAAAAACCGTAACTGACTGACTGATTCACTGACTCACTGACAGATCATCAAAATTATGGAGCACTTCCCGACATCATAGAAACTTGAAATTTCGCACAACGGTAGGCCTTGTAGTGCATACAAAGGAAAAATTGAAAGTCTGCAATTTTCTATTCAGGGGGCGTGGCATCCACCCACTTTCTTAAAAATTCTTATAAATTATATGGAGCACTTCCGTATGTTGTAGAACGATTAAAATTGGTAGGTCGGTAAGGCTTGAAGTACTTAGAAAGAAAAACATTTAAAATTGGAATTTTCCATTCAGGGGGCGTAGCATCCACCCACATTCTTAAAAATTCTTATAAATTATATGGAGCACTTTCGATTTTTGTAGTACGATGAAAATTGGTAGGTCGGTAGGGCTTGAAGTACTTTGAAAGAAAAAAATCGAAAATTTGGAAGTTTCAGTTCAGGGGGCGTGGCATCCACCCACTTTCTCAAAAATTCTTATGAACTATATGAAGCACTTTTAATTGTTGTAGAACGATGAAAATTGGTAGGTCGGTAGGGCTTGAAGTACTTTGAAAGAAAAAAATTTAAAAATTGGAATTTTCCACTAAGGGGCGTCGCATCCACACACATTCTTAAAAATTCTAATACATTGCATGCAGCACTTCCGATTGTTGTAGAACGATGAAAATTGGTATGTCGGTAAGGCTTGAGGCACTTAAAGAAAAAAATCGAAAAATTGGAATTTTCCATTCAAGGGGCGTGCCATCCACCCACTTTATCAGAATTACTATTATTTATATGTAGCACTTTCGGTTGTCGTAGAATTATGAAACTTTGTAGAGCGGTAGGGCTTGATTTTTACCTGGCAAAATAAATCTTTGCAAAAAGAAGTGAAATCACAACAAAAACATAAATGTTAAAAAAAGAGCCAAGTTCTTATATGTATAAGAAACCTGTGCGTAAAAAGTCAACCAAAAAAAGTAATGAGATTTAAAATATATGCCAAGTTCTAAGTTCATGAAGTTTAATATCAAATATCTTAAGTAAAGTAATATCGAAACAATTCCAAATCATCACAGAAATTTGGTATTTAATGATTACTGATTAAAATTTGGTGGACTTACTTGGCAAGTCTTCTCTTAATTACTTACTTATTTAAAATGTATGAAAACTTGATCAGTGAACCCACCGTATTTTAATCAGTAATCATTAAATACCAAATTTTTGTAATGATTTGGAATTGTTTCGATATTACTCTTCTTAAGATAATTGATATTAAACTTCATGAACCTAAAACTTGGCATATATTTTAGATCTCATTACTTTTTTTAGCTGACTTTGTACGCACAGGTTTCTTGTACATATAAGAACTTGTCTCTTTTTTTAACATTTATGTTTTTGTTGTGATAAAACTTACAAAACCAAGGTTAGGCAATCCTTTTACTTGTACTACTATTATTTTGACTGCAAATGTACTTAAACAGTGCGACTTTTGGAAGTATCTGCGGTTTCCGTCATGTTTATTGTGTTGAACCAGTTTAGCTATTTGAAGTTGTTAAAAAAAATTGATAGGTATCTACTAATAAATTTACCTTGATGTTTATATTTCAGTTTTGTTGATAAGGCTTCATAATCGTAAGCAATTAAAATTGAACTGGAATAAAAGTTAACAGCAGTTTGTGTAGAGAACCACTTTTGCAGACGATATAGTTGATTAAGAATTGATTTAATCAAAGGCTTATAGCACGAATTTTGAGCACCTAGGAACATGACCAGTGTATCGAAAAATGATTTTTGGTTCAAACTTTTGCCAAACTCCTTTCCATATTTTAAACATTCGCCGTTAGAGCTGTAAATTTGAAATCCCGGAATACAAAGTCCAATACTGTTCTTACAAGCAGCATACTTCTGTTCTTCCATTGCGATTTTGCTAGCAGTAGCCAGTGGATCCCAAGTTCTTCTGCCCATTTTAATATCCATAACGCATGGCTTGTCCATTGCATGCGTCAGGTTTTCCAATTTAATGAATAATTGCTGTAATGTTAAAGGAATTGAGTTATGTTATATGTAAATTCTGTATTTCATACCTTTTTCCCGTCGATGAACATTTCAACATAACCCTCATACTGAGGAAAAAACGGCTGTGCTTTCGAGTCATTTTGTGCTTCTTTCAATTGTTTGTAAAATTCTATTTCTCGCTCGGCATATATAGGTTTTAACAAAGGTTTAAAAACGTATGTACCCGATATGTTTCGGAGCATACCATATTTTTGGGATATACTCTCTATTGTATGACCGGCAACTTGGGATTCTAAAAGACACACATCTGGCGGCAAATATATTGACATTTTAGTAAGTGTATTTTTTTCTTGCTTTGCTATGCATTTACAAAATTAACCTTCTCAGGTGAAAAATTGAATTGACAACAAAGCGGTGGAAGTTGTGCATGATGATGGTGATGATATAAGTAGATATTAATTTACAATATTAGATGTACCACATTTTATTATACACTCAGTTAAAGTGTTGAAGTGAGCTTGAAAACTTGAAATACCACTCCACTAGTTTAGTTTTTACCTTTCACCTTGTAAACATTGGAAGCAGATTCTCTGGTTGGTAGTTGAAACAGAGATTATCAGTATAAGGACGCTAAGCCTCGGCTGTCACACACATCCATTACCTCGTTTACATGGAGAATTGAATCCGAATTGAATCCGAATTGAATCAGGATTTAGGTCTATGTAGACCTGGATCGGATTGAATCCGGATTACTCGATCCGATCTAGCTCGGTGAGCGGGATCGAATCGAAAATGGAGTGTATATACCTAGATCGAAGGATTGAGGAATCGAGATTACAACATAGTGATGGTGTTTGACGGTGTCCACATTGGGTATGAAAAAGTGGATTTTTAATGACTTTTCAGTATTCACATCTCAGTTCAATGAAGGAGTGGGAGCGAGATATGAATACTGAAAAGTCATTAAAAATTCACTTTTTCATACCCAATGTGGACACCGTCTTTGTTCGTTTTATGTATTCCGTTTCAGACTAGTTAGCTAGGTTTTTCTTCTGTAGCCTATGGTGTGATATTTATGGTTGAAATTTGTTATTTATTTTGCGAAAATAATTATGCACATATAAAAGAAAAACTGTCCCTTCGATTCCATTTGAATCCAATCTTTCGATCTGGCATCGTCATATACCTGGATCGAAATTTCGATCCGGATTAAATCCGATCCTTCGATCCGCTCATGTAAACGTGGTACATATGTGTTTGACAAAATCCACCATGAATTAAAGTCATTCCACACTATCCTACTGAGTATTAATACATGTCAAAAAAGTGTGAAGAAAATCATGTAGAAACAAAATATTTTTTCATATACATTTGGCGTGTTCAGGAAAATGAGATCTCCGACGGCTCAGTGTCAAAAATTGAGCAAGCGAATCCAATATTTTCTTTCCTCAGTTATTTGACAGCAAAATTTCTGAGGAATCCTGTTCACGAGACTGATGTAGTTTTCCTTTCGACCAAAAAAGTCGACTTTTTTCCGATTTTTTCGACCTGTGATCAACTTTTGCTTTCCATTCAACCAAAAAAATCGATTTTTTTTTCGACCGGTCGATTCTTCAAATCTCAATTTTTAGCAAGATTTACACGCATTTGCACACAAACCAAAATAAACTGACATAAATCTGAACGTATTAGTTTGCATTTGGCATTTCGCAGTGTTGTTTACTTTCGATAAGAAGGTGGTGTTTGTTGGACAAATTCATCAATAGAAAAATAGTCACTAACACGATTACAAAAGCAAATCAAATCTCATTTTGTGTTCTATTTACCACTAAAAAATTATGATCTGACCACCAAATCTGAAATGGTTGAATGGAAAACCACATGAAATTGCTGAGGGCTCTGAGATCTCATTTTCCTGAACTCGCCTATTATAAATTGACAGCGCATCCGGCACGATTTGACATTAACCCTGTTCCTTGGTTAGTCCCAAACAGTTTCAAACAGTTTCAGACCGCCAGATTTGGTGCGGACCAGTACAATTTTTCAAGTGTGGAACGACTTCGGACTAAATCTGGCGGCTTCAAACTGTTTGAAAGTCGGCAAGGAACACGTGTGTGAAGTTGGCATAACATTTTTGAGCTAGACCAATGGGACCATGGCAGGAATTTGCAGTTTTTTTTGCATTTTTATGCATTTCTATTCCGGATTTTGCAGTTCACCAAATAGTGGGTGTAACCGACTGTACTGTACTTCACTGTGAAGTTAGCAGTGCCTATGCTTTTCTCAGCAACCGGGCTAGCTAGGAATCTGAAATAAGGCTCTGAATTTGCAGTTTAATTTGCAGTTCCAGAAAAGGAAAAAACCAAATTTCTAAATCCTTACATACAAAAAATTTCATACTGTACTGCTAACTTCACTGTGAAGTTAGCATAAAAGTCCTTTTCTCAGCAACGGTGATACTTAGAAATTTGCAGTTAGGCTCCAAATTTTGCAGTTAATTTGCAGTTCAAGAAAAACTAATGCCCAAATTTGTAAGTCCAAATTTGAAAAAAAAAATCGAATAAATTCATTTTTCACTGTTAACATCACTGTGAAGTTAGCAGTACATACCCTTTTCTCAGGAACTGAGCCAGCTAGAAAATTGCAATAAAGGTCCAAATTTGCAGTTTTTCATGCACTTCAAGAAAAAACTAAGTCCAAAATTTTACGTCCAAATTTGACAAAAAAAATCGAAAAATTTACTTTGCACTGTGAACAACAGTGTGAAGTTAGCAGTACATACCCTTTTCTCAGCAACTGTGCTAGGTAGAAAGTTGCAGTTAGGGTCCAAATTTGCAGTTTTTCATTTACTTCACGAAAAAATGCAGTTCAAATTTTGAAGTCAAAATTTGGCATTAAAATCGATTAAATTCATTTTTCACTGTTAACAATAACATCACTGTGAAGTTAGCAGTACATATCCTTTTCTCAGGAACTGAGCCCGATAGAAGATTGCAGTTAAGGTCCAAATTTGCAGTTTTTTATGCACTTCAAGAAAAAACTAAGTTCAAATTTTTAAGTCCAAATTTGACAAAAAAATCGATTAAATTCATTTTTCACTGTTAACATCACTGTGAAGTTAGCAGTACACATCCTTTTCTCAGGAACTGAGCCCGATAGAAGATTGCAGTTAAGGTCCAAATTTGCAGTTTTTTATGCACTTCAAGAAAAAACTAAGTTCAAAATTGTACGTCCAAATTTGACAAGAAAATCGAAAAATTTACTTTGCACTGTTAACGTCAGTGTGAAGTTAGCAGTACATATCCTTTTCTCAGGAACTGAGCCCGATAGAAGATTGCAGTTAAGGTCCAAATTTGCAGTTTTTTATGCACTTCAAGAAAAAACTAAGTTCAAAATTGTACGTCCAAATTTGACAAAAAAATCGAAAAATTTACTTTGCACTGTTAACGTCATTGTGAAGTTAGCAGTACATACCCTTTTCTCAGCAACTGTGCTAGGTAGAAAGTTGCAGTTAGGGTCCAAATTTGCAGTTTTTTATGCACTTCACGAAAAAATGCAGTTCAAATTTTGAAGTCAAAATTTGGCATTAAAATCGATTAAATTCATTTTTCACTGTTAACATCACAGTGAAGTTAGCAGTACATATCCTTTTCTCAGGAACTGAGCCCGATAAAAGATTGCAGTTAAGGTCCAAATTTGCAGTTTTTTATGCACTTCAAGAAAAAACTAAGTTCAAATTTTTCCGTCCAAATTTGACAACAAAATCGAAAAATTCACTTTGCACTGTTAACATCACTGTGAAGTTAGCAGTACATATCCTTTTCTCAAGAACTGAGCCAGCTAGAAAATTGCAGTTTAGATTCAAATTTGCAGTTTTTTATGCACTTCAAGAAAAAACTAAGTTCAATTTTTTAAGTCCAAATTTGACAAACAAATCGATTAAATTCATTTTTCACTGTTAACATCACTGTGAAGTTAGCAGTACATACCCTTTTCTCAGGAACTGAGCCAGCTAGAAAATTGCAGTTTAGATCCAAATTTGCAGTTTTTCATGCACTTCAAGAAAAGACTAAGTTCAAATTATTAAGTCCAAATTTGACAAAAAAAATCGATTAAATTCATTTTTCACTGTTAACATCACTGTGAAGTTAGCAGTACATACCCTTTTCTCAGGAACTGAGCCAGCTAGAAAATTGCAGTTTAGATCCAAATTTGCAGTTTTTCATGCACTTCAAGAAAAAACTAAGTCCAAAATTTTACTTTCAAATTTGACAAAAAAATCGAAAAATTTACTTTGCACTGTTAACAACAGTGTGAAGTTAGCAGTACATACCCTTTCCTCAGCAACTGTGCTAGGTAGAAAGTTGCAGTTAGGGTCCAAATTTGCAGTTTTTTATTAACTTCACGAAAAAATGCAGTTCAAATTTTGAAGTCAAAATTTGGCATTAAAATCAAAAATTCACTTTGCACTGTTAACGTCAGTGTGAAGTTAGCAGTACATACCCTTTTCTCAAGAACTAAGCCAGCTAAAAAATTGCAGCTTAGGTCCAAATTTGCAGTTTTTTATGCACTTCAAGAAAAAACTAAGTTCAAATTTTTAAGTCCAAATTTGACAAAAAAAATCGATTAAATTCATTTTTCACTGTTAACATCACTGTGAAGTTAGCAGTACATATCCTTTTCTCAGGAACTGAGCCCGATAGAAGATTGCAGTTACATAGAGCTAAGCCGAAACGGGTGAACCGATTTATTTCAATTTAGAACATAAATTTCTTAAAGACCATGTTCATAAATATTCGAAATTTTAAGAAAATTGATTCATCCTTTTAGGCCCTAGTGTGGGGCCTTACTATGTAACTTTATTCTACTCTCGAATCTATAGCAATTCTATACATATTACATATGTAGGTAATAATATGGTGGCGGTTCTAATATTCGAATTGAATTCGTACGGACTTAAAACGGCCAGCAAAAAGATACCGGAATTGAAAACGTGAAAAAATGGCGGATTGTGGATCCATTCGTTTTGCCAAACATCAAATGATTCATGTTCGTCAAAACGAACGGATGCACAATCCGCCATTCTTTTGAAGTTTTATATTGGGGTATCTTTTTATTTTCCGTTTTCAATCCGTACGGATTCAATACGGCCGAACATCAGAACAGCCGCGTATGAAAGTGCCATCAAATGCAAGTGCTTCCGACTTTTAGCCACAGAACTAGAACTTTCAATTAGCGTTCTGCGGTTTATAATAAAATTAGTAAGTTAGAATCGAGTTGCCGTGGTCCCTGATAAAGTGGACCTATAGACGTAAAAATTTGTTTGAAGTTGTCACACTTCTACCAAAAACCACATAATATGTACATATACCGCAAGATAAAATGGACAGCGTCGGCACAAATCCAGCAGAAATGCTTTTAAGAAATTACAAATTAAGCCAAACGTGCCATCGCTACGTGTCGTATTTTAAGCTACCTACACCTTACCGATTATTGATCGAGCTTGAACGCTGCTATGGTATCCAATGCAGCTACACAACCCGAATCGCTTTTGAGATCGAATAACCTATCGATCAGTTACCTACCATAGAAAATGTTAGTGGATGTTGACGACGAATTAAGGAACCGAGGCATTGAATTTATTTCACGACCAGTTTCCTTCGACCGATGATAGGTTCATTTGCATACAAGTACCCACCAAAAATTCCAGTAATCAGCTTGATAGCGCTAAGGAGACTTTATAATTATGTCATGACAGAAATAGTAATTTATAAACAATTTTACCGCGTCATCATCGACCAACCATCCCATCAATCCGAATTCCAAACATATAAAATAAATATAGATGTAAACAATTAAACATACTTAACACGACACGACAACGACACTAGTACTAGCGACTAGGCATAGTCAAGGGAAGGCACCCAGCAACAAATATCTCCGAGTTTCTCAAAAATGTTGACGCTGACGAGAAAGACACACGAGATACGAGAAAAAACAAAATGTGGATGAAATAATTGTAAACCAACGACCAACCACATACCAAAAGGGATAGCGGTAGACGGTGTCCACATTGGGTATGAAAAAGTGGATTTTTAATGACTTTTCAGTATTCACATCTCACTTCAATAAAGGAGTGGGAGCGAGATATAAATACTGAAAAGTCATTAAAAATTCACTTTTTCATACCCAATGTGGACACCGTCGTATGGCTTTCATCTGGCAAGGATATTTTTCGATCTGTTTGTTTACTTGGGGAATCGTGAGGGAATTTGACACTGTTTAGACTGCGACTTTTCACTACGCCATGTCGAAGGTTTTGTGTGTTAAAGTCCACTATTACACGATGATTCTTTGCGTCTGACTCTTTTTTCCGAATTTCTCTTTGAAAATCATCTTGTGAAACACGACCTATTAAACTTTGATTCTAAACGCATGATCCATAATTGGCAGCTCTCTTTTATTGCGAAATTCAATGCTGCGGTTTGTACTCTGTATACGAAAAATACGAAAATACAGTTAGTGCTAAAAAGAAACGTAAAAAGCCGCGGAAACCTTGCTCTGCGACTCACATCGCAACTTGTTTTCGTCCCTTTTTTTCTCTTTTGCACTCATTATATTCGAAAATACTGTCAGAACTGTCAGTGAAAAACATGCTTACAACAGCTGTGGTTTTTGCATGTCCATATGGAGTTTGGCGAAAAAAACGACATCGGGACGTTTCAACATTTTTGCTTACCTTTTGCGTTGGTCTGCCATTTTGTTTTGAATTATCTTAAGCCTCGTACGCAGATCGAGCTAAAATTTCGCTACCATACAAAATTCTCTCCAAAATTTAGCCAAGCTAAAATTTAGCCAAACATTTTAGCCGAGAGGTACGCAGCTCCAGCTAAAAAATCAAATTTTCGTTTCTTACTGAACGCACTCATCTGTCAAAATTTAGCGCGTGAAATAATTGTTCGGTACATTAATTCTCGAGCTACATTGTGGCAGGTTCATTTATTTGTGAGATTATGTGAGCTTTACATTGCGAAAATGAAAATTGAGACCGAGAAATATTCAAGGACAAACGATTTAACAATGCCAAAAGGAAAAATCTATTTTATTTGATTATTTTAACTTGAAATATTGAAAGAAAATTCTTTGAAACTGTTGAATAAAATTTCTTTTCAGAGAACAGCTGTTTTCTGTAATGTATTCTCCACAAAAATCTTGTGTCAAAATTTAGCTAGGATTTTAGCTGGTGTTTGGAGAGAAATCTGGGAGCGGAATTTTAGCTCGATCTGCGTACTAGGCTTTACCAACAAACATTTGACATTTCTATATAAATTATCGATGACACAACGACAATCGTAGTTTGGCATTACCGTTTTTATCGGGACAAAAGTTAACTCCATATAATTATCTGAACTTAGCTAACTCTATATGGACATAGTTGTTATTGTATTTAACATGTAAATTGTTTTGCTTTACTGTCGTTTTTTCACACAATTTTATTTGGACATGCAAAAAAACACAACTAATGTCTTACAAACGTGTAGTCTTCACAATTAATTGTTAGAAAATTTGTCTGACAGTTAATTGTAAGATATTATCTGACAATTAATTGTAAAAAATCTGACAATCATGTGTACGATTAAAAAAACCGTTCCTGACTTTGTCATCTCATTCTCACCATGAAGTGGGAGAGAGATAAAGTACAGAGATTTCAAAAAAAGTCGGAAGAGTCAGTCCAATGTGAACACCGTCAAAAATGCAAAAGTGAAAAAATACAAACATATGCTAGCGACACCTTTATGCGCAAAAGAGTATTAAATTATTGTTGAGCTGAATGCACTCAGACATGGAAAAGGCTAGTTCAGAAACAATTATCGATATGTGCCCTTTCACACGAGGAAACTGAGTTGCCAGCATCTTTTAGTTCCTGGGTGAGAAGGGCAGGAGGAAAGAGAGGGGCGAACAGAATCTCCCCGGTTGAGGATTTGAGGAGATTTTTTGACATTTCCTTTCACATCTAGGCTTAGGTGTGTTCAACCAATAGACTTTCAAAGGAAATTTCAAAAATTGCCAGGAGATTTGTTTCCTTGTGTGAAAGGTACAAGAGCAAGCGAATTCACGGAAAGCATATGGCGCCGACTATAATTGCGAAGTGGAGCGTTTCGTCAAGTTTCGTTCAACTTTGGTTACGGAAGTGTGGTGCGCTCCCGAGCGCACCTCACTTAAGTAAAACTGACAATTGATGAAATAGGAATACCAAAAAGAGATAGATAATAATTACATTATTGGTGTGTTCCCCTTTTTTCGGTACGGAAAGCTACTTTTCGTTGGTTTTTGACATTCTTCAGTGCCCTTCAACTATTATAGTTCTACCTTAAAAGTAAGGAACATTTAAAGCAGATAATATCTAATAGAAAAGCCAATCATCAGTTGTCAATTTGATTTGCCTACAAGCTGAAACGAACATCTGTGATGTTTAGATTTGCAAAGTATTAGTAAAAAGTAGTGAAAAATACACACATAGAATCAACTCGTCATTCAGCACATCATTCAGCACAGGTCTTGTTGTTGTCGCAATTCACAAATGAAATTACAAATACAACAAAGTAAACAAATGGGTTTTGGAGGGTGAAGCCTGATTCACAATGCGACGAGGAAACGAGATCCCGTCGGTGCTGTCAAACGAATTTCAAACAATGAAAGTATATGAGTATATACACAATGAAGCGTTTCTCGTCGTCACGTCACGCCAAGAATTCGAAAAATTGAAAAAAAGACGCGACGAGACGACGATTTTATTTTTTGACAATTTATTTACATAATGGAAGTATTTTTTTAAAGAAAAAATACGATATTTTGAAATTAAAAGATCAAGTAATTCCTATAATCTGTTGTCTTTAAAGCTTTTTTGGATAATTTGTATTACTTTTTATTTTTAACAAAAGAGTTTTCGTTGTAAAGAATCTCGCCGCATTGTGAATTGGGAAACGATTTTATAACTAGAAAAAGATGACAGCGAATCACGTCACGCTCTCGTCTCGTTTTCCCGTCGCATTGTGAATCAGGCTTGAAACGTACGAAGGATTGGCTTCTTTATTAAAGGCCTTACTACATTCAATTCACTTTTGTAAAAAGTGAAAAAATATAAATATATGCTAGTGATACCTTCCTGCGAAAAAGTTGTATGAAATTTGAGTGGAGCTGAATGCATTCAAACACGGAAAAGGCTAGTTCAGCAACTATATTCGGTGTGAGTGACATCCATGAATCAGCTTTTTGTAACTGTAAACTGTTTATTTAGATGTAGTTGTTTCACTTTTCTACAAAAGTAAAAGTTTGGAACTTTAAATTTTGTTAAACTTGCGATAAATGATAGGATTCAGTTGTTTAGTGAAAAAAAAAACAAAACATTTTTCACATTTGCACAAAAGTGAAATGAATGTAGTCAGGCCATCCACACGCAAAGAATAACTGTGTAATAGGGGACTTTGTTGGAAAAAAAAGTGGGGATCAAGCATTTCGTGAGGCATAAAAATAAACGCCGGATCTATGCGACTTAAAACCCAACTATAACTGGCATGAGCTAGATTATGCGCGCATAAGCAACGAGCGAATGTATGCAATCACTATTAAGAAACCATAATGGAGGCTACCTCCGATTCGCTAAGTTTTGCTTGATTATGCAAACATAAGCAAGAGCGATCCAAGCCGCTCCACGCATAAGTGATTTTGACAGATGGGAATAAATACAGAGAAAAAAAAACAAAGGATACAATGTATTTCACAGCTGTTTTGGACTTGTGTATGAAGCAAAAAGAATTTTGAATTTGTATGTGTAAGTTTCTTTCTGTGGTGGTGGCAGATTCTCATATTCATGCCGATAAGTCAATTCACAATATTCGACTCCCCTGCAGTTCACCAGATTCGCACTGGATCCGCGTTGGGGTTTTTTTCCTCAATTAGTGAACTCGTCGAATGAACTATCGATTCCTGAACATCCCTACCAACATCCGAACTATATTATCGCTTTTGTCATTTATTGACATTTCATACGTGACACGCAATCTCTAAGGGTGTTCAAACAGTCTTCATGTCAAATTGAGTCACCTCACATGAAGCCTTTCTATACATCATCTTAAATTGTAAACAGTTTATTTCTTCAAAACGACTGATAGATACGTTACTTTAGCTAAACTATTCTCTTAAATTAAGACTTATAAGTCTAAATTTACATTTCTGTGTTATTCATGATCAAATTTGGACGTAAAATTTTTAACTTAGTTTTTTCTGGAAGTGCATGAAAAACTGCAAATTTGGACCTTAACTGCAATTTTCTAGCTGGCTCAGTTCCTGAGAAAAGGGTATGTACTGCTAACTTCACACTGACGTTAACAGTGCAATGTGAATTTTTCAATTTTAATGCCAAATTTTGACTTCAAAATTTGAAATGCATTTTTTCGTGAAGAAAATGAAAAACTGCAAATTTGGACCTAAACTGCACTTTTCTACCTAGCACAGTTGCTGAGAAAAGGGTATGTACTGCTAACTTCACACTGTTGTTAACAGTGCAAAGTAAAATTTGCGATTTTTTGTCAAATTTGGACGTACAAACTTGAACTTAGTTTTTTCTTGAAGTACATGAAAAACTGCATATTTGGACCTAAACTGCAATTTTCTAGGTGGCTCAGTTGCTGAGAAAAGGGTATGTACTGCTAACTTCACAGTGACGTTAACAGTGAAAAATTAATTTAATCGATTTTTTGTCAAATTTGGACTTAATAATTTGAACTTAGTTTTTTTCTTGAAGTTCATGAAAAACTGCAAATTTGAACCTTAACTGCAATTTTGTAGCTGGCTCAGTTCTTGAGAAAAGGGTATGTACTGCTAACTTCACACTGACGTTAACAGTGCAAAGTGAATTTTTCGAATTTTTTGTCAAATTTGGACTTAAAAATTTAAACTTAGTTTTATCTTGAAGTAAATGGAAAACTGCAAATTTGGACACCAACTGCAATTTTCTAGCTTGCTCAGTTCCCGAGAAAAGGATATGTACTGCTAACTGCACAGTGATTTTAACAGTGAAAAATTAATTTAATCGATTTTTTGTCAAATTTGGACTTTTTAATTTGAACTTAGTGTTTTCTTGAAGTGCATGAAAAACTGCAAATTTGGACCTTAACTGCAATTTTGTAGCTGAATCAGTTCTTGAGAAAAGGGTATGTACTGCTAACTTCACACTGTTGTTAACAGTGCAAAGTAAAATTTGCGATTTTTTTGTCAAATTTGGACGTACAAATTTGAACTTAGTTTTTTCTTGAAGTACATGAAAAACTGCAAATTTGGACCTTAACTGCAATTTTCTAGGTGGCTCAGTTGCTGAGAAAAGGGTATGTACTGCTAACTTCACAGTGACGTTAACAGTGAAAAATTAATTTAATCGATTTTTTGTCAAATTTGGACTTAATAATTTGAACTTAGTTTTTTTCTTGAAGTTTATGAAAAACTGCAAATTTGGACCTTAACTGCAATTTTTTAGCTGGCTCAGTTCCGGCGAAAAGGGTATGTACTGCTAACTTCACACTGACGTTAACAGTGCAAAGTGAATTTTTCGAATTTTTTGTCAAATTTGGACTTAAAAATTTAAACTTAGTTTTTTCTTGAAGTAAATAGAAAACTGCAAATTTGGACACCAACTGCAATTTTCTAGCTTGCTCAGTTCCCGAGAAAAGGATATGTACTGGTAACTGCACAGTGATTTTAACAGTGAAAAATTAATTTAATCGATTTTTTGTCAAATTTGGACTTAAAAATTTGAACTTAGTTTTTTCTTGAAGTTCATGAAAAACTGCAAATTTGGACCTTTACTGCAATTTCCTAGCTGGCTCAGTTCCTGAGAAAAGGGTATGTACTGCTAACTTGACAGTGATGTTAACAGTGAAAAATGAATTTAATCGATTTTTTTGTCAAATTTGGACTTAATAATTTGAACTTAGTTTTTTTCTTGAAGTTCATGAAAAATTGCAAATTTGGATCTAAACTGCAATTTTCTTGCTGGCTCAGTTCCTGAGAAAAGGGTATGTACTGCTAACTTCACACTGACGTTAACAGTGCAAAGTGAATTTTTCGAATTTTTTGTCAAATTTGGACTTAAAAATTTAAACTTAGTTTTTTCTTGAAGTAAATGGAAAACTGCAAATTTGGACACCAACTGCAATTTTCTAGCTTGCTCAGTTCCCGAGAAAAGGATATGTACTTCTAACTGCACAGTGATTTTAACAGTGAAAAATTAATTTAATCGATTTTTTGTCAAATTTGGACTTTTTAATTTGAACTTAGTGTTTTCTTGAAGTGCATGAAAAACTGCAAATTTGGACCTTAACTGCAATTTTGTAGCTGGCTCAGTTCTTGAGAAAAGGGTATGTACTGCTAACTTCACACTGTTGTTAACAGTGCAAAGTAAAATTTGTGATTTTTTTGTCAAATTTGGACGTACAAATTTGAACTTAGTTTTTTCTTGAAGAACATGAAAAACTGCAAATTTGGACCTAAACTGCAATTTTCTAGCTGGCTCAGTTGCTGAGAAAAGGGTATGTACTGCTAACTTCACACTGACGTTAACAGTGAAAAATTAATTTATTCGATTTTTTTTCAAATTTGCACTTCAAAATTTGGACATTACTTTTTCTTGAACTGCAAATTAAATTGCAAATTTGGACTCTCATTGCAATTTTCTAGCTTGCTCAGTTCCTGAGAAAAGGATATGTACTGCTAACTTCACACTGACGTTAACAATGCAAAGTGAATTTTTCGATTTTTTTGTCAAATTTGGACGTAAAAATTTGAAATTAGTTTTTTCTTGAAATGCATCAAAAACTGCAAATTTGGACCTTAACTGCAATTTTTTAGCTGGCTCAGTTCCCGAGAAAAGGGTATGTACTGCTAACTTCACAGTGCTGTTAACAGAGAAAAATTAATTTAATCGATTTTTTGTCAAATTTGGACTTAAAAATTTGAACTTAGTTTTTTCTTGAAGTTCATGAAAAACTGCAAATTTGGACCTTTACTGCAATTTTCTAGCTGGCTCAGTTCTTGAGAAAAGGGTATGTACTGCTAACTTCACAGTGATGTTAACAGTGAAAAATTAATTTAATCGATTTTTTGTCAAATTTGGACTTAAAAATTTGAACTTAGTTTTTTCTTTAAGTGCATGAAAAACTGCAAATTTGGACCTTAACTGCAATTTCCTAGCTGGCTCAGTTCCTGAGAAAAGGGTATGTACTGCTAACTTCACACTGACGTTAACAGTGAAAAATTAATTTATTCGATTTTTTTTTCAAATTTGGACTTAAAAATTTGGACATTAATTTTTCTTGAACTGCAAACTAAACTGCAAATTTGGACCCCAATTGCAATTTCCTAGATTGCTCAGTTCTTGGGAAAAGGGTATGTACTGCTAACTTCACACTGACGTTAACAGTGCAAAGTGAATTTTTCGAATTTTTTGTCAAATTTGGCCTTAAAAATTTGAACTTAGTTTTTTCTTGAAGTTCATGAAAAACTGCAAATTTGGACCTTAACTGCAAATTTGTAGCTGGCTCAGTTCCTGCTAACTTCACACTGACGTTAACAGTGAAAAATTAATTTATTCGATTTTTTTTTTCAAATTTGGACTTAAAAATTTGGACAATAATTTTTCTCGAACTGCAAATTAAACTGCAAATTTGGACCCCAATTGCAATTTCCTAGCTTGCTCAGTTCTTGGGAAAAGGGTATGTACTGCTAACTTCACACTGACGTTAACAGTGCAAAGTGAATTTTTCGAATTTTTTGTCAAATTTGGACTTAAAAATTTAAACTTAAATTTTTCTTGAAGTAAATGGAAAACTGCAAATTTGGACACCAACTCCAATTTTCTAGCTTGCTCAGTTCCTGAGAAAAGGATATGTACTGCTAACTTCACAGTGATTTTAACAGTGAAAAATTAATCTAATCGATTTTTTGTCAAATTTGGACTTTTTAATTTGAACTTAGTGTTTTCTTGAAGTGCATGAAAAACTGCAAATTTGGACCTTAACTGCAATTTTCTAGCTGGCTCAGTTCCTGAGAAAAGGGTATGTACTGCTAACTTCACACCGACGTTAACAGTGCAAAGTGAATTTTGCAATTTTAATGCCAAATTTTGACTTCAAAATTTGAAATGCATTTTTTCGTGAAGAAAATGAAAAACTGCAAATTTGGACCTAAACTGCACTTTTCTAACCTAGCACAGTTGCTGAGAAAAGGGTATGTACTGCTAACTTCACACTGTTGTTAACAGTGCAAAGTAAAATTTGCGATTTTTTTGTCAAATTTGGACGTACGAATATAAAAATGCACTTAAAAACAGGTAATCATGCTAGCACAAGCCCTGTTTTTTAGTGCACTTTTATCTTCGCTTAGAAAAAAGTAGCATGTTAATTACAACAACAAACTGGTATAATTCCGTATTGTTGTTGTATTTAACATGCTACTTTTTTCCAAGCGAAGATAAAAATGCACTAAAAAACAGGGCTACAGTTTTTCTACGGACTTAAGATAAGCGCCGAGAGATTATTAATTGTTATATTTAACATGCAACTGGGCTGAACAGAATAGAATGCTGCAACTGGAGCAGCAGTTGCAACTTGAATAGCTGTCAAAAAGTGTCAAACGTGATTTTTTACGCGCCCACAATGCAACTGTACAGCTTTCTGACATTTTAGTATCGAACATAAAAATGAAAACAAAAATAAAAATAAATAATGATGTAAAAGAAGTTAAAATTGCACGTCTGTATGAGTAATTGAAGAGAGTTTAAAAATCACTCTAACCCACATTTAAACACTTCGTTCTGCTTGAAATTTTGAAACGTCAAAAAAGCTGCAAGCAAAAGTTAAAAGTTGGCCAACTTGTCCAGCTGCATCTGCATCTCCGTCTGCAGCTGCGTACTTTCTGTTCGCATCATTGAATTTTTGTGTATTCAAAATTTTGACAGCTATTCCAGGTGCAGCTCCAGTTGCAGATCCGTCTCCATTCTGTTCAGCCAGTAAATTGTTAAGCACCGACGTCATTTCTGTTCAACAAATTCTTCTGGCTTAAAAATAAGTCTTCAATAAATTCCTTTTGGATACACAATTTGTCTTTTCTGTTTTTTTCTTTTTAACTTCGGAAATGAATTACTATAGACAACCGGGATGGAACACCCCGAGGATGAGAAAGTCAACGGACGCTTAAATAAATTTTTACATGTATTTTATATAATTATAAAATTTGAAACCCAAGACATAGTAGCTGTGTTTTTTTGTATGTCCATATGGAGTTTGGTGAAAAAAACGACATTGGGACATTTCAACATTTGCCTTGGTCTGCCATTTTGTTCTGAACTATCTTACCAGCAAACATGTGACATTTCTATACAAATTATCAATAACACAACGACAATGGTAGTCTGGCAATACCGTTTTTATCGAGACGATAAAAGTTAACTCCAGTTAACTATCTGGACTTAGCTAACTCTATGTGGACATAGTTGTTGTTGTATTTAACATGTAAATTGTTTTGCTTTGTTGTCGTTTTGTTCACACAGCTTGTATAAAGTTAGGCCCCCTATGTGCCAACAACAAATATAAATTTTTCAATGTATCTTATTAGTTGTAAGCCAAAATTGTATATGTTATGTTCAATAAAACAAATCGAATTGAATTGAAAATTCGGAAATGAATTAGGAATTTTAAGTACTCTAGTTTAATGCTATGTTTCCACCTAAGGTTTATCTCAGTTTAGATTAAATAAATCTTTTTGGTGTTTCCACCGCACAAAAAGATTTAAAAAAGATTAAATCTGACAACACTTTCAAAAAGGCAAATGGCGCTTCAATTTTTCTTATGAAGTGCGAAAGAGACAGAATGTTTTTTCGTGTCAAACGATGAAGAACTGAATCGAGTCTCGAATGAATCGTTCAGCACCATGTTGAAATAGGTTAGTTCGATTTGTAAAACTATTTGTCCTTGGAAGATTTAATAAGATTTACTTCTAATCTCCAAGATAAACGAAATATATTTGTATGGTAAATCTTCACAATTAAAAGAAGATTTGAGGTAAATCTCATTTAATCTCAGATTAGCGTTAGGTGGAAATGTAGCATAAGTCTATTTTTGGTTGAGTTAAACTGACGTGGAGTGAGAAGAAAGCAATAATATGCGAAATGAAAAGAGAATCGGAAGACAAAAATCTGGAAATATTTTTTCTGGGCTTATAGCTAGTAGGTGTGTTTCCATTCTATATAAGCCCTGTTTTTTAGTGCATTTTTATCTTCGCTTAGAAAAAAGTAGCATGTTAAATACAACAACAATACGGAATTATACCAGTTTGTTGTTGTAATTAACATGCTACTAGGGATGGGTCAAAAATATAGTAACAGGTATTCAGGAACAGGTATTGGCAAATAGCAATAACAACCTGTTACCGAAAATCGAAAAAACCTGTTACTGAAAATTTTTTTTTTAATAATGCAATTATTAATTTATTGGCCGCATAAAAATTCAAATACATTTTAACTAAGATTCACAATTTTTGGATTTTTTTTCTTTGCTTAAGAATTCCAAGGAATAACAAGATGAGAATAGCATACTCATAATATATATTTAAATGCATTATTATTTTCATACTGAATTTGCTTAACTGTAAATCTGCTTAATAGTGTTTCATCTGCTTAATAGTGATTTCAATATTATCGTGTAAAATTGAAATCTCACTGCAATAACAAATAGTCGTTTTAATTTTGTTGCTGATTTTGTCTAACTGTTATTCTGCTTAATAGTGATTTCAATGATATCGTGTAAACTCGAAATCTCACTGTAATAGCACATAGTCATCTTAGTTTTGTTGCTGATTTTGCTTAACTGTTATTCTGCTTAAAAGTGATTTCAATGATATCGTGTAAACTCGAAATCTCACTGCAATTGCAAATAGTCGTCTTAGTTTTGTTGCTGATTTTGCTTAACTGTTATTCTGCTTCAAAGTGATTTCAAGATATCGTGTAAACTCGAAATCTCACTGCAATAGCAAATAGTCGTCTTAGTTTTGTTGCTGATATTGCTTTACTGTTATTCTGCTTAAAATTGATTTCAATGATATCGTGTAAACTCGAAATCTCACTGCAATAACAAATAGTCGTCTTAGTTTTGTTTCTGATTTTGCTCAACTGTTATTCTGCTTAAAAGTGATTTCAATGATATCGTGTAAACTCGAAATCTCACTGCAATAGCAAATAGTCGTCTTAGTTTTGTTGCTGATTTTGCTTAACTGTTATTCTGCTTAAAAGTGATTTCAATGATATCGTGTAAACTCGAAATCTTACTGCAATTGCAAATAGTCGTCTTAATTTTGTTGCTGATTTTGCTTAGCTGTTATTCTGCTTAAAAGTGATTTCAATGATATCGTGTAAACTCAAAATCTCACTGCAATAACCAAAAGTCGTCTTAGTTTTGTTGCTGATTTTCCTTAACTGTTATTCTGCTTAAAAGTGATTTCAATGATATCGTGTAAACTCGAAATCTCACTGAAATTGCAAATAGTCGTCTTAATTTTGTTGCTGATTTTGCTTAGCTGTTATTCTGCTTAAAAGTGATTTCAATGATATCGTGCAAGCTCGAAATCTCACTGCAATAGCAAAAAGTCGTCTTAGTTTTGTTGCTGATTTTGTTTAACTGTTATTCTGCTTAAAAGTGATTTCAATGATATCGTGTAAACTCAAAATCTCACTGCAATAACAAAAAGTCGTCTTAGTTTTGTTGCTGATTTTCCTTAACTGTTATTCTGCTTAAAAGTGATTTCAATGATATCGTGTAAACTCGAAATCTTACTGCAATTGCAAATAGTCGTCTTAATTTTGTTGCTGATTTTGCTTAACTGTTATTCTGCTTAAAAAAGATTTCAATGATATCGTGTAAACTCGAAATCTCACTGCAATAGCAAATAGTCGTCTTAGTTTTGTTGCTGATTTTGCTTAACTGTTATTCTGTTTAAAAGTGATTTCAATGATATCGTGTAAACTCGAAATCTCACTGAAATTGCAAATAGTCTTCTTAATTTTGTTGCTGATTTTGCTTAACTGTTATTCTGCTTAATAGTGATTTCAATGATTTCGTGTAAAATCGAAATCGCTATGCAATAGCAAAAAGTGGTCTTAGTTTTGTTGCTGATTTTGGTTAACAATATTCTGCTTAATAGTAAGGGTATTCATGCAACAGCGTAAACTCGTCGTAAACATCGTAAAGTTTTAAACTTCGTAAATCTGTCAAATTTTCCATACAAATTTTGACAGAATTACGAAGTTTTAAAGTTTACAACGTTTAGGACGACTTTACGCTGTTGTATGAATACCCTTAGTGATTTAAATAATATCGTGTAAACTCGAAATCTCAATGAAATTGCAAATACTGACTCGTCTTAATTTTGTAGCTGATTTTGCTTAACTGTTATTCTGCTTAATGGTGATTTCAATGATATCGTGTAAACTCGAAATCTCACTTCAATAGCAAATAGTCGTCTTAATTTTGTTGCTGATTTTGTTTAACTGTTTTTCTGCTTAAAAGTGATTTCAAAGATATCGTGTAAACTCGAAATCTCACTGAAATTGCAAATAGTCGTCTTAATTTTGTTGCTGATTTAGCTTAACTGTTATTCTGCTTAATAGTGTTTTCAATGATTTCGTGTAAACTCGAAATCTCACTGCAATAGCAAATAGTCGTCTTAGTTTTGTCTAACTGTTATTCTGCTTAAAAGTGATTTCAATGATATCGTGTAAACTCGAAATCTCACTGCAATAACAAATAGTCGTCTTAGTTTTGTTGCTGATTTTGTTTAACTGTTATTCTGCTTAAAAGTGATTTCAAAGATATCATGTAAACTCGAAATCTCACTGAAATTGCAAATAGTCGTCTTAATTTTGTTGCTGATTTAGCTTAACTGTTATTCTGCTTAATGCTGATTTAAATGATATCGTGTAAACTCGAAATCTCACTGAAATTGCAAATAGTCGTCTTAATTTTGTTGCTGATTTTGCTAAACTGTTATTCTGCTTAAAAGTGATTTCAATGATATCGTGTTAACTGGAAATCTCACTGCAATAACAAATAGTCGTCTTAGTTTTGTTGCTGATTTTGTCTAACTGTTATTCTGCTTAAAAGTGATTTCAATGATATCGTGTAAACTCGAAATCTCACTGCAATAACAAATAGTCGTCTTAGTTTTGTTGCTGATTTTGTTTAACTGTTATTCTGCTTAATAGTGATTTCAAAGATATCGTGTAAACTCGAAATCTCACTGAAATTGCACATAGTCGTCTTAATTTTGTTGCTGATTTAGCTTAACTGTTATTCTGCTTAATGCTGATTTAAATGATATCGTGTAAACTCGAAATCCCACTGAAATTGCAAAAAGTCGTCTTAATTTTGTTGCTGATTTTGCTTAACTGTTATTCTGCTTAAAAGTGATTTCAATGATATCGTGTTAACTGGAAATCTCAGCAATAACAAATAGTCGTCTTAGTTTTGTTGCTGATTTTGTTTAACTGTTATTCTGCTTAATAGTGATTTCAAAGATATCGTGTAAACTCGAAATCTCACTGAAATTGCAAAGAGTCGTCTTAATTTTGTTGCTGATTTAGCTTAACTGTTATTCTGCTTAATGCTGATTTAAATGATATCGTGTAAACTCGAAATCCCACTGAAATTGCAAATAGTCGTCTTAATTTTGTTGCTGATTTTGCTTAACTGTTATTCTGCTTAATGGTGATTTCAATGATATCGTGTAAACTCGAAATCACACTGCAATTGCAAATAGTCGTCTTAATTTTTTTGCTGATTTTGCTTAACTGTTATTCTGCTTAAAAGTGATTTCAATGATATCGTGTTAACTGGAAATCTCACTGCAATAACAAATAGTCGTCTTAGTTTTGTTGCTGATTTTGTCTAACTGTTATTCTGCTTAAAAGTGATTTCAATGATATCGTGTAAACTCGAAATCTCACTGAAATTGCAAATAGTCGTCTTAATTTTGTTGCTGATTTTGCTTAACTGTTATTCTACTTAATAGTGATTTCAATTATTTCGTGTAAACTCGAAATCTCACTGCAATAGCAAATAGTCATCTTAGTTTTGTTGCTGATTTTGTCTAACTGTTATTCTGCTTAAAAGTGATTTCAATGATATCGTGTAAACTCGAAATCTCACTGCAATAACAAATAGTCGTCTTAGTTTTGTTGCTGATTTTGTTTAACTGTTATTCTGCTTAATAGTGATTTCAAAGATATCGTGTAAACTCGAAATCTCACTGAAATTGCAAATAGTCGTCTTAATTTTGTTGCTGATTTAGCTTAACTGTTATTCAGCTTAATGCTGATTTAAATGATATCGTGTAAACTCGAAATCTCACTGAAATTGCAAATAGTCGTCTTAATTTTGTTGCTGATTTAGCTTAACTGTTATTCTGCTTAATGCTGATTTAAATGATATCGTGTAAACTCGAAATCCCACTGAAATTGCAAATAGTCTTCTTAATTTTGTTGCTGATTTTGCTTAACTGTTATTCTGCTTAATGGTGATTTCAATGATATCGTGTAAACTTGAAATCACACTGCAATTGCAAATAGTCGTCTTAATTTTTTCTGATTTTGCTTAACTGTTATTCTGCTTAAAAGTGATTTCAATGATATCGTGTTAACTGGAAATCTCACTGCAATAACAAATAGTCGTCTTAGTTTTGTTGCTGATTTTGTCTAACTGTTATTCTGCTTAAAAGTTATTTCAATGATATCGTGTAAACTCGAAATCTCACTGAAACTGCAAATAGTCATCTTAATTTTGTTGCTGATTTTGCTTAACTGTTATTCTACTTAATAGTGATTTCAATGATTTCGTGTAAACTCGAAATCTCACTGCAATAGCAAATAGTCGTCTTAGTTTTGTTGCTGATTTTGTCTAACTGTTATTCTGCTTAAAAGTGATTTCAATGATATCGTGTAAACTCGAAATCTCACTGCAATAACAAATAGTCGTCTTAGTTTTGTTGCTGATTTTGTTTAACTGTTATTCTGCTTAATAGTGATTTCAAAGATATCGTGTAAACTCGAAATCTCACTGAAATTGCAAAGAGTCGTCTTAATTTTGTTGCTGATTTAGCTTAACTGTTATTCTGCTTAATGCTGATTTCAATGATATCGTGTAAACTCGAAATCTCACTGAAATTGCAAATAGTCGTCTTAATTTTGTTGCTGATTTAGCTTAACTGTTATTCTGCTTAATGCTGATTTAAATGATATCGTGTAAACTCGAAATCTCACTGAAATTGCAAATAGTCGTCTTAATTTTGTTGCTGATTTTGCTTAACTGTTATTCTACTTAAAGCGTGGTACACATTATCAAACCTGAGTGTCAGCCATGTTGGATATCAAACCGAACTGACAATGTGTACACGCTGACTGATGGTTTGACACTCAGAACTGCCTGCTCACAAATTTTTTTGATACTGCGTGACAACCCTCGGTTTGTTGGGTGGTTGCTCGATGATGTGTACACAATTTCATTCATGAGCCGTCATTCACGAATTTTTATAGTGAATTAGCGGAAAAAGTGCAAACAAAATAGGAAAAAGCTCGTGGGTGTCATGTAAAAAAAAGAATTAACACGATTCGTGGCGGAAATAGCCTCAAAATAAAAAGAAACAATTTTCTGAGAGTAGTGGAATTTCTTTGCCTGACGCCCAACATAACTGATAAGTGTGTACGCGAAGCTTTTCACGCAGGTTTGATATCCAACATGCGTGACACTCAGGTTTGATAATGTGTACCACGCTTAATAGTGATTTCGCATTTAAGTCTCTTTTTTAGTATTCTAAACAGAATCGAAAACCATTTTCAATTCGAAAAAGGATTTCAAAAAATTTGCATATAAAAGTAGTATCATCATTTTTCCACCTTCAAAAAACTCATGAAATGTGTTTTGTATGCTAATTTTTCGAAATATAAGTTTGAATTGAAAATGGTTTTAAAAACCATTTAAAGGACTTAAATTCAAACTCAGAAACGTTCCAATCATCCAAAAGGACCAAATATTTTGGAAATGAGAGCTTGGTCTATCTACAAATATCAAGAAATTTCTACGAATTTTTAGAAATTTCTTGAAATTGATGGATAGACCAAGCTCTCATTTCCAAAATATTTGGTCCTTTTGGATGATTGGAACGTTTCTGAGATTGAATTTAAGTCCTTTAAATGGTTTTTAAAACCATTTTCAATTCAAACTTATATTTCGAAAAATTTGCATACAAAACACATTTCATGAGTTTTTTGAAGGCAGAAAAATGATGATACTACTTTTATATGCAAATTTTTTGAAATCCTTTTTCGAATTGAAAATGGTTTTCGATTCTAGTTAGAATACTAAAAAAGAGACTTAAATGCGTTCCAATCATTCAAATAAAGCAAATAGTTTGGAAATGAGAGCTGGGTCTTTCTACCAATATCAAGAAATTTCTACGAATTTTTAGAAATTTCTTGAAATTGATGGATAGACCAAGCTCTCATTTCCAAAATATTTGGTCCTTTTGGATGATTGGAACGTTTCTGAGTTTGAATTTAAGTCCTTTGAATGGTTTTTAAAACCATTTTCAATTCAAACTTATATTTCGAAAAATTTGCATACAAAACACATTTCATGAGTTTTTTGAAGGTGGAAAAATGATGATACTACTTTTATATGCAAATTTTTTGAAATCCTTTTTCGAATTGAAAATGGTTTTTGATTCTAGTTAGAATACTTAAAAAGAGACTTAAATGCGTTCCAATCATTCAAATAAAGCAAATAGTTTGGAAATGGGAGCTTGGTTTATCTATCAATATCAAGGATTCAGCAGCCCTAAAACATAAGCCAAGAAAATTAAAAAAAAAACCACAATTAGATATGTTACAGAATAGAATTTTATTAATACATTATTAGATCAATGAAAAACTTAACAATAAAACATTTTTTTATATTTCTGGCATCTTAGAAGTCTCCACATTCTCTTAAATAAAAACACATTTTCTCAGCAAAAACTTTTTTAATTCTTGACATCGACATTCCACCATATAATTTAAGGGACGATTCAATAAGTGGAACAGTTGATTTAGCTATGTATACCTTTAGAGTTATGTCGGGTCGAACAATACTGGCATAGACCACTTCACTGTTGGGCAAAAATCTCACAGTACGTCCTCCGTATTCGTAGATTTGTTTAATATCAGCTGGTCCACTAAAATGAAATAAAACATTGCTTAGCATCTAACGATATCTAGAACAAAAATAAGATAGACTAACCATGTCCTACGAAGGTCCCAGGTGATGACATCTCCTCCAGCCAAACGACAGTCTGAGCTCCTTGGCGAATGTTCTCTCGCAAACACCCTACATACGACTCAATGCGGCCATTTTGCAGGGCAAACTGGACGTTGATACCCATGGTGTTAGCATTCATCTCCATAAGATCCAATAAGCTCTTAGCAACGCAGTTGTCGCTTGGGCAGTAAATCACCAGCCAGTTCCGTAGATTGTTGGTGGCATTTGTCAGCCTGTACCCCGGTCGAAATTTTTTTCCTGGCGAAGAAATGTATGTTCCTCCTCAAACTGACCACTACTTCCCGGGGCGCGTTAGACATCTGCAAACCACACTTCTCGAGAATTTGAAGAGCTGCACAGGAGTTTCGTTCACATTCCGACAGAACTTAAAAAAAATAAACAAAATATTCTGTTTTTGTACAAATAAAAATCTCACTTCAAATTACTTTTTTTTGTGCTCAGTAGACGTCAAAAAGTGAGAATGCCTAACAAATGTCATCTTCAATTGGAGTCAAAAAAACTGTTATACTTTCTATGGAATACACTATCCAGTTATATATAGAGATCAGTGCAAATAGTCGTCTTACTTTTGTTGCTGATTTTGTCTAACTGTTATTCTGCTTAATGGTGATTTCAATGATATCGTGTAAACTCGAAATCACACTGCAATTGCAAATAGTCGTCTTAATTTTTTTGCTGATTTTGCTGAACTGTTATTCTGCTTAAAAGTGATTTCAATGATATCGTGTTAACTGGAAATCTCACTGCAATAACAAATAGTCGTCTAAGTTTTGTTGCTGATTTTGTCTAACTGTTATTAAAATATGCAACAAAACTAAGACGACTATTTGTTATTGCAGTGAGATCTCAAGTTTACACGATATCATTGAAATCACTTTTAAGCAAAATAGCAGTTAAGCAAAATCAGTAACAAAATTAAGACGACTATTTGCAATTGCAGTGAGATTTCGAGTTTACACTATATCATTGAAATCACCATTAAGCAGAATAACAGTTAAGGAAAATCAGCAACAAAACTAAGACGACTATTTGTTATTGCAGTGAGATCTCAAGTTTACACGATATCATTGAAATCACTTTTAAGCAAAATAACAGTTAAGCAAAATCAGCAACAAAATTAATACGACTATTTGTTATTGCAGTGAGATCTCGAGCTTACACGATATCATTGAAATCACCATTAAGCAGAATAACAGTTAAACAAAATCAGCAACAAAACTAAGACGTCTATTTGTTATTGCAGTGAGATTTCGAGTTTACACGAAATCATTGAAATCACTATTAAGCAGAATAACAGTTAAGCAAAATCAGCAACAATATTAATACGACTATTTGTTATTGCAGTGAGATCTCGAGCTTACACGATATCATTGAAATCACTATTAAGCAGAATAACAGTTAAGCCAAATCAGCACCAAAATTAAGACGACTATTTGCAATTGAAGTAAGATTTCGAGTTTACACGATGTCATTGAAATCACTTTTAAGCAGAATAACAGTTAAGGAAAATCAGCAACAAATTAAAGACGACTATTTGTTATTGCAGTGAGATCTCGAGTTTACACGAAATCATTGAAATCACTATTAAGCAGAATAACAGTTAAGCAAAATCAGCAACAAAATTAATACGACTATTTGTTATTGCAGTGAGATCTCGAGCTTACACGATATCATTGAAATCACCATTAAGCAGAATAACAGTTAAGCTAAATCAGCAACAAAACTAAAGGCTTGGTCAAACAGAGCGCGGTTCAACGGGACGGTCAATACTTTACTGGGAAAGTAAGAACGCGACGGTCAAATTTTCTTTGTAAATTTTTACAAAGATCGTCGGACCGCGCTCTGTTTGACCAGGCCTTAAGACGTCTATTTGTTATTGCAGTGAGATTTCGAGTTTACACGATAACATTGAAATCACCATTAACCAGAATAACAGTTAAGGAAAATCAGCAACAAAACTAAGACGACTATTTGTTATTGCAGTGAGATTTCGAGTTTTTGCGATATCATTGAAATCACTTTTAAGCAGAATAACAGTTAAGCAAAATCAGCACCAAAATTAAGACGACTATTTGCAATTGAAGTAAGATTTCGAGTTTACACGATATCATTGAAATCATTTTAAGCAGAATAACAGTTAAGGAAAATCAGCAACAAAACTAAGACGACTATTTGTTATTGCAGTGAGATTTCGAGTTTACACGAAATCATTGAAATCACTATTAAGCAAAATCAGCAACAAAATTAATACGAATATTTGTTATTGCAGTGAGATCTCGAGCTTACACGAAATCATTGAAATCACTTTTAAGCAGAATAACAGTTAAGGAAAATATGCAACAAAACTAAGACGACTATTTGTTATTGCAGTGAGATCTCAAGTTTACACGATATCATTGAAATCACTTTTAAGCAAAATAACAGTTAAGCAAAATCAGTAACAAAATTAAGACGACTATTTGCAATTGCAGTGAGATTTCGAGTTTACACGATATCATTGAAATCACCATTAAGCAGAATAACAGTTAAGGAAAATCAGCAACAAAACTAAGACGACTATTTGTTATTGCAGTGAGATCTCAAGTTTACACGATATCATTGAAATCACTTTTAAGCAAAATAACAGTTAAGCAAAATTAGCAACAAAATTAATACGACTATTTGTTATTGCAGTGAGATCTCGAGCTTACACGATATCATTGAAATCACCATTAAGCAGAATAACAGTTAAGCAAAATCAGCAACAAAACTAAGACGTCTATTTGTTATTGCAGTGAGATTTCGAGTTTACACGAAATCATTGAAATCACTATTAAGCAGAATAACAGTTAAGCAAAATCAGCAACAATATTAATACGACTATTTGTTATTGCAGTGAGATCTCGAGCTTACACGATATCATTGAAATCACTATTAAGCAGAATAACAGTTAAGCCAAATCAGCACCAAAATTAAGACGACTATTTGCAATTGAAGTAAGATTTCGAGTTTACACGATATCATTGAAATCACTTTTAAGCAGAATAACAGTTAAGGAAAATCAGCAACAAATTAAAGACGACTATTTGTTATTGCAGTGAGATCTCGAGTTTACACGAAATCATTGAAATCACTATTAAGCAGAATAACTGTTAAGCAAAATCAGCAACAAAATTAATACGACTATTTGTTATTGCAGTGAGATCTCGAGCTTACACGATATCATTGAAATCACCATTAAGCAGAATAACAGTTAAGCAAAATCAGCAACAAAACTAAAGGCTTGGTCAAACAGAGCGCGGTTCAACGGGACGGTCAATACTTTACTGGGAAAGTAAGAACGCGACGGTCAAATTTTCTTTGTAAATTTTTACAAAGATCGTCGGACCGCGCTCTGTTTGACCAGGCCTTAAGACGTCTATTTGTTATTGCAGTGAGATTTCGAGTTTACACGATAACATTGAAATCACCATTAAGCAGAATAACAGTTAAGGAAAATCAGCAACAAAACTAAGACGACTATTTGTTATTGCAGTGAGATTTCGAGTTTTTGCGATATCATTGAAATCACTTTTAAGCAGAATAACAGTTAAGCAAAATCAGCACCAAAATTAAGACGACTATTTGCAATTGAAGTAAGATTTCGAGTTTACACGATATCATTGAAATCATTTTAAGCAGAATAACAGTTAAGGAAAATCAGCAACAAAACTAAGACGACTATTTGTTATTGCAGTGAGATTTCGAGTTTACACGAAATCATTGAAATCACTATTAAGCAAAATCAGCAACAAAATTAATACGAATATTTGTTATTGCAGTGAGATCTCGAGCTTACACGAAATCATTGAAATCACTTTTAAGCAGAATAACAGTTAAGGAAAATCAGCAACAAAACTAAGACGACTATTTGTTATTGCAGTGAGACCTCAAGTTTACACGATATCATTGAAATCACTTTTAAGCAAAATAACAGTTAAGCAAAATCAGTAACAAAATTAAGACGACTATTTGAATATCAGTGAGATTTCGAGTTTACACGATATCATTGAAATCACCACTAAGCAGAATAACAGTTAAGGAAAATCAGCAACAAAACTAAGACGACTATTTGTTATTGCAGTGAGATTTCAAGTTTACACGAAATCATTGAAATCACTTTTAAGCAAAATAACAGTTAAGCAAAATCAGTAACAAAATTAAGATGACTATTTGCATATCAGTGAGATTTCGAGTTTACACGATATCATTGAAATCACCACTAAGCAGAATAACAGTTAAGGAAAATCAGCAACAAAACTAAGACGACTATTTGTTATTGCAGTGAGATTTCGAGTTTTTACGATATCATTGAAATCACTATTAAGCAGAATAACAGTTAAGCAAAATCAGCACCAAAATTAAGACGACTATTTGCAATTGAAGTAAGATTTCGAGTTTACACGATATCATTGAAATCATTTTAAGCAGAATAACAGTTAAGGAAAATCAGCAACAAAACTAAGACGACTATTTGTTATTGCAGTGAGATTTCGAGTTTACACGAAATCATTGAAATCACTATTAAGCAGAATAACAGTTAAGCAAAATCAGCAACAAAATTAATACGAATATTTGTTATTGCAGTGAGATCTCGAGCTTACACGATATCATTGAAATCACTTTTAAGCAGAATAACAGTTAAGGAAAATATGCAACAAAACTAAGACGACTATTTGTTATTGCAGTGAGATTTCGAGTTTACACGAAATCATTGAAATCACTATTAAGCAGAATAACAGTGTAGCAAAATCAGCAACAAAATTAATACGAATATTTTTTATTGCAGTGAGATTTTGAGTTTACACGATATCATTGAAATCACTATTAAGCAGAATAACAGTAAAGGAAAATCAGCAACAAAACTAAGACGACTATTTGCTATTGCAGTGAGATTTCGAATTTACACGATATCATTGAAATCACTATATTAAGCATAACAAGATGCTACTTTTTTCTAAGCGAAGATAAAAGTGCACTAAAAAACAGGGCTATTAATATGACGTTCATGGTTATGAAATGAAATAAGAAATATAGTAGAAATGCAATAAAATGGAATATGGAGGGTGAAGCGTACAAGGGATTATCTAAACCAACGAAAATTCGTAGCGAATCATTCAAAATAGTACAAAATATGACAGATACACAACGCTAAACAACAACAAAAAACTGTCGCGGTGAATGTTTCGCGTTGGTTTGGGAGAGCCAATGGAGTAGGTAATGATGTGATCTTCCGGATTATACCTGATACAAACCAACCTACGGAGAGCTTTCATGAGCCTTAGAACATTGGTGCTAAGTGTCAAAATAAAATCTTTAGAAAGGGAAATTATGGGAAATTTCCCCTACGGAAAGCTCTAGAAGCAGATACCAGAACATTCTTGCAATATCCAGAGCTTTGCAAACAAGTATAAAGGGCACATGTTTGACCAGCAGCAGAACAGTGTGTTTTGTTTTTAATCGTTAATGCATAAAGTTGGTTATAATAAAAGTGAAAAGAAGGTATAGTTGGTGAAAAATAAATTGTTTTGTAGTAAGAAAAGTTAAGTTTTTTATTTTGTAAAATAAATAAATGGAGATTTTAAATAAGTTTTATTAACAAACTTGAGAAAATGTTACAATATTCTAAAAATCATCGTATGGGAGGAATGATCTATTTTCCTTTGATAAGATAAGTGTGAACATTTTCTAAAAAAAATGTCTAAAAATAGAAAAAAAACTAAAAAAAACAGAACCAATTGCTTTATGCAAATGCTATAGCTTTTTTCGAAGCCAAAAATACCTTCCCTAATCAGCTATTTAAATTAACTTGTTTCTGTAAATACCTACCTTTTAAAATAATAATTATTAAACTTAAAATAAAGAAAAAAAAAATAAAATCTTTTTGTTCAAACAATTTCTTTAATTTTCTATCTTTTTAACCATAAAACCTTAACAACAATAGCCACAAAATTACAAAAGTGAAAATATTTTGTTCCCGCTAGCGCAGTTGTTTTGTGAAAAAGAATATACAATTTCTTTCATAAATTAAAATTTAAGGTTTTTTTATCATTCTTATTAGTTTTCCAGTGAGGAACATTATCCCAAAATGAGTTTCAAACTTTTCAATTATGTACCTTTTCTTTTTTTGGCCAATTTAGTTAAGGCTTAATACTAGTTCGTCGTCACGTCACGCCAAGGATTCGAAAAATTGAAAAAAAGACGCGACGAGACGACGTTTTTCTTTTTTGACAAGAATTTTACATAATGGAAGTATTATTTTAAAGAAAAAATACGATGACTTGAAATTAAAATATAAAGTAATTCATAATCTGTTGTCTTCAATACTTTTTTGTTTAATGTGTATCAATTTTTTTTACAGAAAATAGTTCTCGTTGTAAAAAATCTCGACGTATTTTGAATTGAGGGACGATTTTATAACTAGAAAAAGATTACAGCGAATTACGTCACGCTCTCGTCTCGTTTTCTCGTCACATTAGCCGCGTTTTATTATCGCTCATAACCCATATGGTTCACCTCGTGAAAATAAAACGATGTGGGTTAGTTCAAAAGCAGTGCTGTATATCAGTCTCTTTTTTTCTTATGTTTATTTGTTTTTCATGTAAGCACTTGTCTCTTTTCCTCTCTATTCCTTATACTGCTGACAAATCGCTGACATCCATTCACAATGGTAAATAACCCTCTGCCGGCCAGTGTGAAAACCTCTATCTGGGTTATTGAAATTAATCTCGATAGAAACCTAGATCCCATGTTGTTTTTGTAATACATGTTAAAAGATAACCTCGACCCAGACCCAGAGATAATAGCTGCGTTTTATTATCTCTGGGTCTGGGTCGAGGTTATCTTTTAACATGTATTACAAAAACAACATGGGATCTAGGTTTCTATCGAGGTTAATTTCAATAACCCAGATAGAGGTTTTCACTCTGGCCGGCAGAGGGCTATTTACCATTGTGAATGGATGTCAGCGATTTGTCAGCAGTATTAGGAATAAAGAGGAAAAGAGACAAGTGCTTGCATGAAAAACAAATAAACATAAGAAAAAAAGAGACTGATATACAGCACTGCTTTTGCACTAACCCACATCGTTTTATTTTCACGAGGTGAACCATATGGGTTATGAGCGATAATAAAACGTGGCTAATAAAACGCAGCTATTGTGAATCAGGCTTGACAATGTTTATTCGATTTTTCTATCTCATAAATACAAAGAAAACGAGTAGGTACTGAATTTGTCCTAGTCTTTTGCTCACAAAATAAAAGATCAGATACAGTTGTTCTCTTTCGCACAGAGAACATAAGTCACTTTGGAAAGTTACATATTAGCAGCCTTATTCATTAGAATGCGCTAAACAGATGAATAGTTATGCACTGCATAAAGTAGGCTACACACTGTCATTTCTTAAATGACATTCCAAAACTGTCATTTCCAGTCATACCCACGAAAAATTTTGATCTTCATCATTTCCTTCATCATTTACATCTACACACTATCGTTTTTTGCATCATTTCAGCTGAAATGATGTGAAAAAATGACAGTGTGTAGCCTACTTAAGGATTTATGTAGCCACTATTACTACGTTTACAAGCAGAATCGAAAGCTCGAGTTGAAATAGGGTCGAATATTCAACCCAGGTTTTTCGTTACTTGAGTTGAGTGCTCCATTTAGAGTTGAGTTGAAATGGTACTGAGATTCCAGAAAAATGAATGGCATTAATGTATTTATTTTAATGCAAAGCAAATATAATTTAATTAACACGAGTACTTTACTACACGTATCTTTTTAAACAAAACTATATTTGAAGACAAACAT
The DNA here is from genome assembly GCA_963921185.1 of Dasysyrphus tricinctus. NCBI lineage: Eukaryota > Metazoa > Arthropoda > Insecta > Diptera > Syrphidae > Dasysyrphus > Dasysyrphus tricinctus. The sequence goes on along the minus strand of OY992531.1, from coordinate 172,594,462 downwards.
AAAAATAAACAGACCAAAGTGTATTATCTGTAAAGCCAACTCCTCGACCCAGGTTTTTCGTCACAAATTTCGACTCGACTCAGCTCCCCGAGCGGAATCGAGTCGAATCAAGCTCATTTCAACTCGAGCCAGGTATACAAAGAGTTGAAGCGAGCTTCAAGCGGTCTTTTCATTTTCTGTATTTATAATTATAATTTTGAAGTTCTTGTGTCGCTACTCATTATTAGCAAAAATAAATAAAAGTTTCGATAAAAACTCATAGCAATAATTTGATATTCCAGTGAAATTTTATAAAAAAAAAAAAAACAACCCCCATTTTTCTTGCTGCGCTGCCGCCACCACCGACCGGTTGGATTGTTTTTAGTTTCTTCTTTATTTTTGTTTTTGTATTATAATTCAGTTTTCGTTGTGTTACTGTTTATATTAGATACGCATTTATGTGCATAAATAAAAGAAAATTAAATTTTTTGAGAAAATAATCTGTTTTGTTGTTTTATTTAATTATTCGCTCACAGTTTTTATATTGGGAAGAATAGGTATAGATATGTATGTGGGCATATCTAAATATTTCACTTTTGTGTGTGTTAGTGACATTTGATACTAAAATATCCTTATGTTGCCACTATTCAACCTCCAAACGCGTTTAGCTTATAATGAGTCTATGTAACGTTGCATAAGTTTTATGAATAAGGTTTTTGCGTTCAGACGCATTATAACGAGTACATAGTACTATGCACAAGCTATGATGCGTCTATGAATAAGGCTGTAGGTCTGTTCGCGTACTCACACAAAACAGCCAAATTTTACCCAAACCTACCAAATTTAGCCCAAAGCTGTTCGCGTACGCAAAAAATGTGTAGTTTTTGGCAGAAGAGAACGCACACGAGAGAGCAAAAAATCCTAAGTTTGTGATTAATAAATGAATACAAAAAAAAATACCAAATTTGCTGTGGGCAAAGAAGAAGAAGTAAAGGAACTGGCATATCGTGGAAACAGTGAAGCATTTTTCAAAATAGTGTTAGTTACACAAACACAAATGCATTGCCCCAGGGTCGTAGTGCAGTTACACGGCTGAAGGCTGGGGCGCCCAAAGGAAGCCAGATTAAAAAAACAATTGAGATGCTTCCGTCATTTTGCCGAGCTGTAGAAAAGTGTACAGAGATTTTAAATCATAAAAATAGGGAAAAAGTCTATTGAACTGAATAAAAAAGTGAAATGAAAGTTTATATAGTGATTACTTTGAAAAACTTTATTGATAAATATATAAAAAAACATGTGGTGATGCATTAAATCATATAAAAACGCCTATAATACGGTGCACAAATCCTTTTTTTTACAGGTAAGTTTTCTCTCATATTCTTCTTAATAAAGTGATGTTTTTTATGGTAGTGTACTTTTAAACCGAAATAAACACTTCGTGACGAGGATACAAATCCAACAAGATAAATAGGATTCTGCTGTTACCCCTTAAAAAATATTTTATTTAAAGCGTTAAAAAATAACTCTGCACTACGGGCGCTAAACGGATTTGAGCGCCTTGCCACCACCAACAAAAACTAGATCGACCCTGTGCGAGAATTTCTCATTTGACAGATGAGTCTCAACGAAATCACTGGATTAAAGTATATTTTTGTTTTCAACAAATTTGTTATTTTTATTGCAAATTGCGATAAAATCTTAATTTTAAAGTATTCTAAGATAATTTATTTACCTAAATAACATCACTTCACGTTACTTTATATGAAAATATCGGACAAAATTAACTTGTAAACAAAAATGTTTGTATACTCCTTAGTATAGGCGTTTTTAGAGGATTTAACGTAGCCACCACATGCTGTTTTATATTTTTTAAATAAATTATTGACAGTATTCACTATTCTAACTTTTATTTCACTTTTTTATTTAGTTTAAATAAACTTTTTCACTTGTTTAACAAATTGAAATTTCAAAACACTTCCTTTCAGCTCGGCAAAATGACAGATGAATCTCAATTTGTTTTTTTTTTTTTCAATTCTTGCTGCTTCACTCACGTACACTGTATATGTGATATACACCACTTCCTTTACTTCTTCTTCTATGGCTGTGGGTTTGTTTTCTTGATTTCTTATAAGGTTCATTGTTTACTTTTTGTTGACGTTCAAAAAGTGTTAGAAATTTTGGTTCTATGCGTTCGTGTACTTTTGCACAGTTCTACTTCTCTCAGAGAGAATTGCATCTCCACTCCTCAAAATTTGACAGACTGCCCAATTTAGCCCAGAAAGTACCCGAACAAACCTATTATTCTTTATGACACAAATTGAAAAAGCGATTTCGGGCAACCTTCAGTTTGTGGCAAAACACAAACTAAAAAGTTGCTCGAATCGACGACTGAATAGTTTCTGCATGTGCGCGCTGTCCCATATGAGTCAATGTCACAGTACACATATTAAAGGTAATATATTGCGCATGTTGTCAAAAATCGGTTGTCAGATACTAAACAAAAAAAAAACAAATCAATAGGGCTTTTTAGCAAATACGAATGTTCATTTCTAAATGTCAAACTCAGGACCTCGGCACATTTTCTTTTTTTATTTCGGAGGCCAATACACTCCAATTCAACAGAATGAGCACATGGATTTTCGTAGTTGGTTTGTCAATTTTTTTTTCAAACATTGTGCATTGTCAGTTTCCAGTGTGACGTTGTGGGGTACACTCATATTCGGGAGCTTTTCCATTTAAACAATAGTTAAAGTCATTTTTAATAATTTTTATAACTTATCATCATCATCCATAAAATGTCGTGCGGAATTTGTAAAAAAAAGGTCGAAAAAGCTGAACTTAAAGTCAAGTGCATTAACTGCAATAATTATTTCCACGGAAAATGTGCAAAAATTACAGCGAATGAACTTGAGTTTATGAAAAATTCTAGGTCAAGTTGGAGATGCCCTAGTTGTACGGCTGAGAGGAGAGGATCTTTTTCTGGTGTCACTCCAATTAAATACTCTTCAACTGCATCTTTATCGAAACTCACACCGCCTACATCATCATCGACTGCATCTGACTCTCTTCCAAGTAAAGACTTAACTGCTGCCACCGTTGCCACAACTACCACCACTGCTACCACTACCACCACTGCCATCATCACCACCCCCGCTACCACTTTCGCTAAATCATCCTACATTGATGCTTCTTCTTCTACTGCCACCATCGCCACCACCACCTTTTCTACCACTACCTACAACAATGGTATAAGCAACAACATTCCACCGATCGACGAACTACCTCCCGCTGTTACCTTGGAGATGGTTTATGCTGAAATTGTGCAACTAAAGAACTACCACAAAGCTCAGGTTGATGAAATGGTTGCCAAAATTAATGAAAGTGAAAGAAAAATTGTCTCACTGGAACAAAAGGTAGACCACCTAGAACAACAACTTCTCTCTAACAGCATTGAAGTGTATAATGTTCCAATTATTAACAAAGACATGCCACACATCGATCTGGCGGTTGGTATTTTACGCAATGCGTTAAATATAAACATAAATGAGACTGACACAAAAGGTAATTCTCTTGCGAATGGCGATTTGAAGAGCACCAATGTTCTACACATCAAATTTGTTTCTCATCACTTAAAAGAGAAAATTATGAAGAGCAAACGAGAGAAAAGAGAACAACTTACAACAAAAATGTTTGGAGCAAATGGTAAGCCGGAGAATGTATACATCAACGATTGTTTAACTCAACAGATGCGTCAACTACTTAATACTGCGCTAGCACTAAAAACTACGAAAGGAATCAAACTCGTTTGGACTAGGAATGGGAATATTTTTATGAATAGGAATGAGGGTGACAATTCAGTAAGAATTAATTATATTTCTGATTTTGATAAGTTATGAGTATTGTTAATCCTATTCTTTCGTCAGTTCAAAGTATTTGTGAAGTGCCAGTTTTTCGTAGTTTTATAGATAATTGCTTTTGTATACACCAAAACATCCGTAGTCTCAGAAAAAAATTTTCTAATTTCCTAGCACACATTGAGTCACTTACAAAATTGCCAGCTATAATTGTTTTAACAGAGATTTGGGTTTATGAGAGTGAAATGAGCATTTATAATATACCAGGTTATGCGCTCTTTAGTTGCTGCAATGCATCTTATTCATCAGGTGGTGTTGCAGTTTACATTGATGAGAACTTTGTTCACGAATTCTCCAAAATCGATATAATGTAGTGCGGATGTTGTAAAGTTGTCGTTTTGTTATCAAAACGAAAGCTATACAATGTTGTGTTTATATAGATTGCACGCGTATAATAAAAGCTTGTTCATAGAGGAACTCAGTCAAATTCTTTGTATAAACAAGACTTGCAATTTAATTTTGATCGGAGATATTAATATAGATATTTCAAATGTAACCGACAAAGACACTGATAAGTACTTATTTCTTATGGCTTCAAATGGTCTAAAGGGAATTATTAATGATCCAACCCGCGTTACAGGATCTTCAAGTACTTGCATTGACCACATTTTTACTCGTTTTAAAGTCAGCAACAAATTAAAATTTTTTGGTAGTGTTCTCAACCTAAATATTACTGATCATAAATCGATCATTTTATTTAACAAGTTAGAAAATAATGTGAGTTCTACTTCAGTAACACCAACAAAAGAGCACTATACCACCGATTACATGTTATTGCAGAATATTTTGAAACATGAATTTTGGGATCAGGTTTATTCGGAAAAGGACCCATCTACTTCGTTTGCTATTTTTATCTCAATTTTGCAAAAAACATATAGAGTTATGTACGTCAGTATCGATAAAAAATTCTAACAAGAATAAATTTCTAAAGCCTTGAATGAATAGGAGTCTCCTTAAACAGATAAAAAAAAGAGCAAAATTAGTATAAAGCTTAAAAAACATCCAAATAATGAAAAACTAAAAAAGTATTACCTCACACTTTGTAAAGCTGTTAGTACGAATGTTGAATTGTCTCGCGAAAAGTATTATCTTAACCTATTTGAAAAATCAAAAGGCAATATAAAAGAAGAATGGAAGGCAATTGACAGCATTTTAGGAAAAACAAGTAAGCCAAATATAATAGAAAATATTGTAGTAAATAATGTTCCCCTAACAGATTTTAACAGTATATCAAATAAATTTAATGAATATTTCACAGAAATATCTGAAATATTGAAGCCATCCATTTATTCCGGTGGTGATTGTGATTGTTATAATCAACACTGTCTGCATTCTGAAAACTTACAACCAAATAGCTTTGCTTTTAGCCCTATAACCTCTTTTGAAACCTACAAAACAATTTTATCTTTAAAAAATAAAAATTCCTGCACTTCCGATGGAATATCTAGTAACCTTCTTAAGAAAATTGCATTTTATGTTTCAGATATTTTGAGTTACATATTCAACTTAAGTGTTGAACAGGGCTGTTTTCCTGAACAATTTAAATGTGCTGAGGTTATTCCTCTCTTTAAAAAGGGAGATAAGACAAATATGGTTAACTACCGACCTATTTCTATTCTTCCTACTTTTTCTAAAATTTTTGAAAAACTTATGATCAATAGAATTACTTCGTTCTTAAATAAAAACAGATTTTTTAGCGAAAATCAATTTGGTTTTCGTTCAGGAAAATCAACCGAAGATGCAATTCTTAGGCTATGCAGTCAGCTTTATGGCAGCTAAAATAATAATAAATCTACGATGGCTCTCTTCATCGATATGACAAAAGCATTTGATATGGTTGACCACGATTTACTTTTAGGTAAGTTGTATAATGCAGGATTTAGAGTAGTAATTTTTCAATGGTTAAAATCATACTTAAAGGGAAGGGTTCAAAAAGTTATTATTAACGGTACACAAAGTGAAGCTCGTTTTTTAAAAAATGGAGTACCACAGGGATCTATACTTGGCCCTTTGTTTTTCCTAGTATATATTAACTCAATTTTTAAGCTCCGATTAAATGGACTTTCGACGGCATTTGCCGATGATATATCATTTACCTACCAGTCAAATTCGGATCTTAATTGTGTCTTACTAATAGAAGAAGACCTTGAAGTTCTAAGAACTTGGTTTTCTAAACACAAGTTAATAATAAGTGAAAAAACTAAATTCATGACTTTTAAAACATCTGGCCATCGATTCATTGATTACAATTTATTTTTTCATGCTTCGAGTTGTAGGCAATTTAGCTTTCCAGTTCATGATTGTGGTAAACCTAATTTCCAAGATAAATGTTCTTGTTCCGATTCTTGTTTCAAAATTGATTCAGTGAATAATTTTAAATATTTAGGTGTAACAATTGATTCTAACCTTAATTGGAAAGACCATAGTTACAATATCAAGAATCATTTGATGCTCATAACGCGAAAAATGTATCTTTTAAAACCATTCTGCTCCAAAAAGGTTCTAACTTCAATATATTATGGTCTTGCACACTCTAAACTACAATACGGGTAATTGACTCTTGTCTATCAAACCCCTTCCCTGACTACGCACGTGACACCAATTGTGCTTACGAAATGAATCCATTTTGGAAAGCAGCAACAACAATACAGGTTTGTTTACATTTTTCATCTGCAAAATATAGGAAGTTATACATAAGTTTTGATACATATTCTTATTGATTAACTAACTCACATAAATTCTTTTTCTATTGCAACTATAAAATAAATACGTGTCCATAGAAAATTAATTAGCAAAAGTAATGTTTTTCAGACCTTTTTTTGGTTTTCTCTTATGGGAAATACATTGAACGTCAAATTGGAAAAAATTTTATCCCCCAGATAGGGTTCATGTGCTGAAATGCAGGTGGTGTGGAAAGCAACTTACCAGTACCTACGTTCTGTAACTACCCTGAGGCCACACGAGCCAGTACTGGCTAGCCAGTTGGCTACACATACTACCTGTCAAATTCCTATTCGTGTATATGCTGTGACGTAGGCGGCATGCCACACTGGCTTCTCTACTGGCCAGCGTTCGGATCTTACTCCAAATGGAGTAAATCTACTCCGATTTTAAGGAAAGAAATTTAGCTACTACGATTTACCAGCTTTTCAAGACTGAAGATGTTACCACTTCATTCTATCTTCTGTGTGGTGTCGAGTGGCATTTTACTTACTCTGTGCTCACTTAACAAGTCTGTTATGTTGCAAACTGTCATTAGACGTAGTACTTAGTGTATTTTTATCTTCGCTTAAAAAAGTAGCATGTTATATCCAACAACAATACGGAACTATACCAAATTGTTGTTGTATTTAACATGCTACTTCTTTTTATAAGGAGATGAAAATGCATTAAAAACTAACGCACTGACGCAACATGCAACATCGCTAGCATAAAACAACAAAAGCCGTTGTCATTGTCATTACTAATGTTTAGCGTTGGTTTTGGAGAGCCTTAACTTATTTTTATCGCAAAATAATATTTATCGTAAAAACTCTTGTTTTTTATTTTTCGTGTGCAGTGATACAAAATACGACAGAAACACAATGGTAAACAACAACAAAAAACTGTCGTCGGCGAAGAACGTTTCGCGTCGGTTTGGGAAAGCCTTTAATAGAGCACTTTAACAAATAGCAATATATCACTCTCTCGTTCATTTACAAACGTCAAAATCAGCACTATGGGGAATTTATCATATCGAAATTAGCTGTGGAATTATTTTTTTTTTGCTTTGCACTTTGAAATTTGACACTTCCGCCTCAATGGAAGCTGTCACTCTTAAAATTGACAGATTCGTTAAATTTCCTATGACGGTGTTCACATTGGACTGACTCCTCCGACTTAATTTGACATTCATCCTACTTCTTTTGTTCACACACAAACTAATGTGAGCACCAGCCACAGTACACAAATCTAAGATACTGCGCAGGTTGTCAGTCGAAAATAAAAAATGGCTATGAACGTGAGGAAGAAAACACACGTAAAAACAACAACAAATTAAAATTGAAATTGTCAGAAATAAAAATGACTGGGAACGTGATGACTTAAATACACGCAAAAACAACAATAAATACTGACATTTGACGAAAATTTTGATATATGCGCAGAAGAAACAAAAATCAAAACTCTAAAGATTACCTTTAATATGTGTACTGTGAACACCAGCAGACTCACTTTGAAGTTGAGAACTCGTTAAAAGAAAACACAAATCTGAGCTCGTTGAAGTACAGAGAGAGAAAGCAGTTGTCACAAAAGAAAACGTCAAAAAAAAATCCATAGATTTTTAACTCAATTTTTAAGCTCCGATTAAATGGACTTTCGACGGCATTTGCCGATGATATATCATTTACCTACCAGTCAAATTCGGATCTTAATTGTGTCTTACTAATAGAAGAAGACCTTGAAGTTCTAAGAACTTGGTTTTCTAAACACAAGTTAATAATAAGTGAAAAAACTAAATTCATGACTTTTAAAACATCTGGCCATCGATTCATTGATTACAATTTATTTTTTCATGCTTCGAGTTGTAGGCAATTTAGCTTTCCAGTTCATGATTGTGGTAAACCTAATTTCCAAGATAAATGTTCTTGTTCCGATTCTTGTTTCAAAATTGATTCAGTGAATAATTTTAAATATTTAGGTGTAACAATTGATTCTAACCTTAATTGGAAAGACCATAGTTACAATATCAAGAATCATTTGATGCTCATAACGCGAAAAATGTATCTTTTAAAACCATTCTGCTCCAAAAAGGTTCTAACTTCAATATATTATGGTCTTGCACACTCTAAACTACAATACGGGTAATTGACTCTTGTCTATCAAACCCCTTCCCTGACTACGCACGTGACACCAATTTTGCTTACGAAATGAATCCATTTTGGAAAGCAGCAACAACAATACAAGTTTGTTTACATTTTTCATCTGCAAAATATAGGAAGTTATACATAAGTTTTGATACATATTCTTATTGATTAACTAACTCACATAAATTCTTTTTCTATTGCAACTATAAAATAAATACGTGTCCATAGAAAATTAATTAGCAAAAGTAATGTTTTTCAGACCTTTTTTTGGTTTTCTCTTATGGGAAATACATTGAACGTCAAATTGGAAAAAATTTTATCCCCCAGATAGGGTTCATGTGCTGAAATGCAGGTGGTGTGGAAAGCAACTTACCAGTACCTACGTTCTGTAACTACCCTGAGGCCACACGAGCCAGTACTGGCTAGCCAGTTGGCTACACATACTACCTGTCAAATTCCTATTCGTGTATATGCTGTGACGTAGGCGGCATGCCACACTGGCTTCTCTACTGGCCAGCGTTCGGATCTTACTCCAAATGGAGTAAATCTACTCCGATTTTAAGGAAAGAAATTTAGCTACTACGATTTACCAGCTTTTCAAGACTGAAGATGTTACCACTTCATTCTATCTTCTGTGTGGTGTCGAGTGGCATTTTACTTACTCTGTGCTCACTTAACAAGTCTGTTATGTTGCAAACTGTCATTAGACGTAGTACTTAGTGTATTTTTATCTTCGCTTAAAAAAGTAGCATGTTATATCCAACAACAATACGGAACTATACCAAATTGTTGTTGTATTTAACATGCTACTTCTTTTTATAAGGAGATGAAAATGCATTAAAAACTAACGCACTGACGCAACATGCAACATCGCTAGCATAAAACAACAAAAGCCGTTGTCATTGTCATTACTAATGTTTAGCGTTGGTTTTGGAGAGCCTTAACTTATTTTTATCGCAAAATAATATTTATCGTAAAAACTCTTGTTTTTTATTTTTCGTGTGCAGTGATACAAAATACGACAGAAACACAATGGTAAACAACAACAAAAAACTGTCGTCGGCGAAGAACGTTTCGCGTCGGTTTGGGAAAGCCTTTAATAGAGCACTTTAACAAATAGCAATATATCACTCTCTCGTTCATTTACAAACGTCAAAATCAGCACTATGGGGAATTTATCATATCGAAATTAGCTGTGGAATTATTTTTTTTTTGCTTTGCACTTTGAAATTTGACACTTCCGCCTCAATGGAAGCTGTCACTCTTAAAATTGACAGATTCGTTAAATTTCCTATGACGGTGTTCACATTGGACTGACTCCTCCGACTTAATTTGACATTCATCCTACTTCTTTTGTTCACACACAAACTAATGTGAGCACCAGCCACAGTACACAAATCTAAGATACTGCGCAGGTTGTCAGTCGAAAATAAAAAATGGCTATGAACGTGAGGAAGAAAACACACGTAAAAACAACAACAAATTAAAATTGAAATTGTCAGAAATAAAAATGACTGGGAACGTGATGACTTAAATACACGCAAAAACAACAATAAATACTGACATTTGACGAAAATTTTGATATATGCGCAGAAGAAACAAAAATCAAAACTCTAAAGATTACCTTTAATATGTGTACTGTGAACACCAGCAGACTCACTTTGAAGTTGAGAACTCGTTAAAAGAAAACACAAATCTGAGCTCGTTGAAGTACAGAGAGAGAAAGCAGTTGTCACAAAAGAAAACGTCAAAAAAAAATCCATAGATTTTTAACTCAATTTTTAAGCTCCGATTAAATGGACTTTCGACGGCATTTGCCGATGATATATCATTTACCTACCAGTCAAATTCGGATCTTAATTGTGTCTTACTAATAGAAGAAGACCTTGAAGTTCTAAGAACTTGGTTTTCTAAACACAAGTTAATAATAAGTGAAAAAACTAAATTCATGACTTTTAAAACATCTGGCCATCGATTCATTGATTACAATTTATTTTTTCATGCTTCGAGTTGTAGGCAATTTAGCTTTCCAGTTCATGATTGTGGTAAACCTAATTTCCAAGATAAATGTTCTTGTTCCGATTCTTGTTTCAAAATTGATTCAGTGAATAATTTTAAATATTTAGGTGTAACAATTGATTCTAACCTTAATTGGAAAGACCATAGTTACAATATCAAGAATCATTTGATGCTCATAACGCGAAAAATGTATCTTTTAAAACCATTCTGCTCCAAAAAGGTTCTAACTTCAATATATTATGGTCTTGCACACTCTAAACTACAATACGGGTAATTGACTCTTGTCTATCAAACCCCTTCCCTGACTACGCACGTGACACCAATTTTGCTTACGAAATGAATCCATTTTGGAAAGCAGCAACAACAATACAAGTTTGTTTACATTTTTCATCTGCAAAATATAGGAAGTTATACATAAGTTTTGATACATATTCTTATTGATTAACTAACTCACATAAATTCTTTTTCTATTGCAACTATAAAATAAATACGTGTCCATAGAAAATTAATTAGCAAAAGTAATGTTTTTCAGACCTTTTTTTGGTTTTCTCTTATGGGAAATACATTGAACGTCAAATTGGAAAAAATTTTATCCCCCAGATAGGGTTCATGTGCTGAAATGCAGGTGGTGTGGAAAGCAACTTACCAGTACCTACGTTCTGTAACTACCCTGAGGCCACACGAGCCAGTACTGGCTAGCCAGTTGGCTACACATACTACCTGTCAAATTCCTATTCGTGTATATGCTGTGACGTAGGCGGCATGCCACACTGGCTTCTCTACTGGCCAGCGTTCGGATCTTACTCCAAATGGAGTAAATCTACTCCGATTTTAAGGAAAGAAATTTAGCTACTACGATTTACCAGCTTTTCAAGACTGAAGATGTTACCACTTCATTCTATCTTCTGTGTGGTGTCGAGTGGCATTTTACTTACTCTGTGCTCACTTAACAAGTCTGTTATGTTGCAAACTGTCATTAGACGTAGTACTTAGTGTATTTTTATCTTCGCTTAAAAAAGTAGCATGTTATATCCAACAACAATACGGAACTATACCAAATTGTTGTTGTATTTAACATGCTACTTCTTTTTATAAGGAGATGAAAATGCATTAAAAACTAACGCACTGACGCAACATGCAACATCGCTAGCATAAAACAACAAAAGCCGTTGTCATTGTCATTACTAATGTTTAGCGTTGGTTTTGGAGAGCCTCAACTTATTTTTATCGCAAAATAATATTTATCGTAAAAACTCTTGTTTTTTATTTTTCGTGTGCAGTGATACAAAATACGACAGAAACACAATGGTAAACAACAACAAAAAACTGTCGTCGGCGAAGAACGTTTCGCGTCGGTTTGGGAAAGCCTTTAATAGAGCACTTTAACAAATAGCAATATATCACTCTCTCGTTCATTTACAAACGTCAAAATCAGCACTATGGGGAATTTATCATATCGAAATTAGCTGTGGAATTATTTTTTTTTTGCTTTGCACTTTGAAATTTGACACTTCCGCCTCAATGGAAGCTGTCACTCTTAAAATTGACAGATTCGTAAAATTTCCTATGACGGTGTTCACATTGGACTGACTCCTCCGACTTAATTTGACATTCATCCTACTTCTTTTGTTCACACACAAACTAATGTGAGCACCAGCCACAGTACACAAATCTAAGATACTGCGCAGGTTGTCAGTCGAAAATAAAAAATGGCTATGAACGTGAGGAAGAAAACACACGTAAAAACAACAACAAATTAAAATTGAAATTGTCAGAAATAAAAATGACTGGGAACGTGATGACTTAAATACACGCAAAAACAACAATAAATACTGACATTTGACGAAAATTTTGATATATGCGCAGAAGAAACAAAAATCAAAACTCTAAAGATTACCTTTAATATGTGTACTGTGAACACCAGCAGACTCACTTTGAAGTTGAGAACTCGTTAAAAGAAAACACAAATCTGAGCTCGTTGAAGTACAGAGAGAGAAAGCAGTTGTCACAAAAGAAAACGTCAAAAAAAAATCCATAGATTTTCAAAAAATTTAAAATATTCTGCCTGTTCTTGCCATCTCTTTTTCACCATGAAGTGGAAGTGAGATAAAGTACAGAGACGTCAAAAAAAGTCGGAGGAGTCAGTCCAATGTGAACACGATCTATCAATTCATTCGCCATTTTTTTGGTTTTCTTGTCAAACGGAAATACAAAACACAACAGACGAGACAAGTGTGGTTCCGGCTTTATTCATCTTCAAACATTTTTTAGATCGCTAATCAAATTTATAAAATATTGAGTTCTAAGGGAATGGGCATGGACTCGCGATTTTTAGTTCATTAATATTTTGTGAAAGAAAATGTGAGTAAACTTAAGTTTTAATCCTATTTTTCCAAATATGCTACGAAATAGTACTGCCGAACCCTGTTACTGGCTGCTCTACTGGCTTCCCAACTGGCTTCGAAAAAGGCAAGCCAGTTGACGAGCCAGTTGCTCAGGTTTGTATGTGTTAGTAAAAAAATGTGAATGTATTGCGACTGGCTAGCCAGTACTGGCTCGTGTGGCCTCAGGGCTTAGGCGAGAACTTCTCGCATCGAGAAAACATGGAACACAAAATCCCAACGTTTCTCGACTTGGAAAAATAAACTGTGTCTGTATCTCAATGTGAGAAACATCTCTTTTGATTTGTCTTTCCATTAAAATATCTACCGGAAACTATGTTATTGGCAGTTAAAATTCAAATATTTAAAAATATTTGTATTTTTATCAAATGTCTTATGTAGATCCGCCGGCTTAATGCAATAAGTAAATACGCATTTATATAAGCTAGTATCACCAAATAGTCGAAATTCGACCTGACTCTATTAATGTCTTCACGGCAACATATAAATATAAAAACTTCTGCCCGAGCGATTGGCTATACCTTTGAAATAAAAAAATATTGAACTAAATTGCCATTCAGTCAGTTTAAAAGGGAGATATAGGTAGAAAAGTGTTTACGTATTAATATATACCTACATAAATTGTTTTTTTTTTTTTTGAGGGTTATTAACGCATTTATTGAAAAAATATCAATCTAAAAACATTGATAATATAGGTATATGGATATATCTATGCATGTATATGTATATATAACCATACAATTATGCAAATATAATCTATATAATGACGTTCCCATAATTTTGATTCGATACTTTTGGTCTAGTTTCAATTTTTTAAGTGAAAATGAAAAATCTTAGGTAAACCTCACTTAAGTGAAACTGACAACACTGAAGCACAAAATAGACAAAATTACTAATTTCACTTAAGTGAATTATAGTTATGATCGCCCCTATTTGGGGACTGTTACGTATCTACTTTCATTCAATTTTGCTTTTGAAGTGAGGAGAGTTCTCAAGCGCACCTCACTTAAGTTGAACCAAAGAAGAAAATGATTGATAAGTAGGTATTTCTATATTTGTTTTTAACGCTTACATTTACATTTCCAAACTACCCTCTTTGCTAAATCCAAAGGGAGAGTGTTCTTTTGTTTTTTTTTTGAAATAATACAAATTACAAATACAAAATATTTACAAATTTTCTTCTCACGTGCGTTTTACCTGTCGAGTATTTTAGCAGGTAAATCGAGAAATTATCTCGACTTTTTTCTTACAGAAACAGTTTAATGGTGGATTTACATGTATCTTGATCTTGATTTTCAAGAAAAGTAGAGCGGGTCAGATATTATGTCAACATATGAACGTATGAAAGAGCACAAGGGTGTTAGCTCTTTTTTAATTACTATAATATGCTATAATTTCTTTGGCTGTCAAAAACATATGTTTTTGTTGTCTATTATTCCATTTGAAAGAGTTTTATTAGGTCTATTCCTTTACTTTGAATTTCTGTGATTTTCTGTGCATTTCTGCGCATTTCAGTCCAAAGTTGTGTCAAACTTCATATAAAAAAAATATTTTGACACAAGTTTGGACTAAAAATCACAGAAACCCAAAGTAAAGGATCAGACCTATTGATAAGTTTATTTTTATTTCATATAATTTTAATTTAGCAAAAACTTAACAAAATTTTCTTTCAGCAAAATAGTATACCTACTAAATTCAGTATCGGAACCTGAAGCTGACCAACAAATCGTTCCAAACCCAGTGTATCAGATTATGACCCAAATGATTAGCTCTCAAAAGGGAGGCAATGGACAAACTTATTTAAGCAAGCGGCAATGAACTTTGATCGATTGGAAAGCCTTCATTTATGTCAGTCTCTCAGAAGAAGTGCAATTCTATCAGCCGAGCTATGCTACTCCAAAATCCTGATGCAGCCAAAAACTCCGCAAGGCCTTATGTCACCCACGATACCAATGAGTTAACGCGTTGAAAACATTAGAAACATCCACCAGATCATGAGCCCAGCTCATAAATTACTCCCGGTTCAGGCAATCTAGGCGTCGGGCCACAATTGCAGAGTAATAAGGTTAAACCGAGAATTGTGCTTCTTATCTACAGACCACAGTTCAAAAATATGTGTACTGTATTTCTTATTTATGTGCCAGGAAAAGTTGTGTATGCACCGGCAGCACGCGTCTTATTACGACAGGAGATCTACAAAACTTTCGAGAAAGTCTTTCCCATCCTAAGGAGTTAAAAAGCAATAATAATAGTAGCGGATATCGGAGGCTTAGTTTAAGTTTTTAGTATTTTTATTTAATTTTTATGTTTCATTATGATTGTATGAAATTAAACAATGAAATTATACTTTTTACTTAATTTTAATGTTTCATTGAATGATCCGTACATAAACAAACATATGAACAAAATGCTACGGCTATTTCTTAAGTCTGTCCTTGTGGAGTTGCAGCATCTCCCATTGCATCCAGATCCAGAGATAATCAAAAATGCTTTGCTAACGTTGTGATTAACTTGAAAAGGGTTCTGTACATTTATGTATGTGTGTAATTTTCCACAAGCCATCTTTGTAGTCTTTTTCATATTCGAAAGATTTAACATACCTGTAAGGAAAGTTCAAAATTTATCAGAGAAGTACGAGTATAATTAGATCTCTAATCCGATTAGCTGAAACGATCAAATATAGATTCAAAAAATATATCAACAATATCCGTAGCATAAACCGGTTCTAAAGTTACCAGCCGAAACCTTTGTGAATTATCTTCAGTTTTCCATTAAAACACTTACATTGATCTCAAGACGGATTTTTTATTACTGTCTTGAGATCAAAACTTTTGATGCAACTTTCTTAAGAACCTAATGTAGATTTCAAAATGGTAATACTCATCTTGATGGCCTAAACCGTTTAAAAGTTACACGCCAAAACCTTTTTGAATTATCTGCATTTGGTGCTTTCAAAAGCTGCATCAAAATAATAATAATAACCTCGTAATCGATGTAAATGTTTTAATGGAAAAATGAAGAACATTAAAAAAGCGATCCGATCTTGGTCATAGCCTCGTCATCTAGCCGTTTGGGGGACTGCATGGAGGAGCGACGAATCCCGGTCATTCAGCAACAAACTATGCCTCGTCAACTGCTAGAAAATAAACTTCACGTGGATATATCAGACGTGCTCAGCGTGAAGGGTTAAGTAAAGTTTAACGTGCACACAAGACCAGAATTCAATGCTTCGCTAGAAAAACTACAGCAATTGGGAGAAGGTGAAGAAATAATGACTAGAGAAAAGTTCAAAGAGATGAAATCTCAACATCATAGCCTAAAGCTTCTCAAAAAGACTAACACTTAAAAGTATTTTTTGAATAGAACCAATAGATTTATGTGCTAGGCCATACGTAAGAAAACGACAAAACAAATAAGGCAACAAATATTGAGTGCAAAATTTTATTAATTTAACTATGTGCCTTACTAAAACTTTAGGAAGATACAAAAATCAATATCAACATTTGCTTATATAATAGACTACATAACAGGTCCAATAATAGTGTAATGGTTATACTATATTTTTGTTTTGTTTTTGTTGTGCTTTGCAAAACAATAATTTCGCTGGTTTTAGTTTTTCTTTTTAATTAATTAATAGGATGTCATCTTTCAGTATGTAACCGGAGACCAGAGCCAGTGGTTTCACCACGCTGATTGTAACGTGGACAATTGTCCTGAAACACAGTCGGTGAGATATTAATAGAATCGATTTAAATTCAGTAATCATTGCTAAGCAAATATATTGAAAATCGGACAAATTCAGTTAAAATACCTTTAGCAATTTATTTTTGGGTCAGCATTAGGTTATATGTATAGAAGAGCATAATTATAATGTACATGCGTTAAAAATAAAAATATCTGCTACTTTGTATTCAATAAACCTCCTAACTTTAAGCTTCGAAATGGGGTTTCTCTTCATACGTTTTGGCAAGTGATGTTTTCATTTCACACATTTCATGTTACGCCGCCTTAAAGGTGTAGATTCTCACTCAGAGTTTGACGCTTTCCTGCAGAATACAAATATTAGTTCTAAGACTGAAACAATATCAAAACCAAAAGTTTTAATGAAACAAATAAAACTTGAATCTGATACCACCAAGTTATATCGTCCCCATGAATGTGCAAATTTAATTTTCTTGAGTTGATTAGTTGGTTTGATAAATCTTCTGGTAATTTATGATTCCAGTACTGTTAATGAAAGGATATCGAAGAAAATATTATATATTAGAATATTAATATCAGTTATACCATTTTGTGAATGAATCTAGTAGAACATTCAAACAAAATTTCAAGTTTTGCATATGCACGGTTCTGGTATGAGGAGGAGATTATTTATTTGACGGGGACTAACCTGATCATTAGACTCCTTTGATCCATACAAATATTTACATTGAATTGTTTTCTTCTTGAGTAGTAACATATGTGACGCCGGCCACCACACAAAGCTCATACAAACAATCGCATTCATTTCAGGGGTATTTCACAGCTGGATGGAACTCGTTTGTGCCTTCGAACTATTTATCTGTTATTCTTTGTAATTCTGAAAGCAAAGATATAATTTTCTTTTTAAATAAATAATGACAATAAAAGAAGGAGTCGCCAATTCTATGCTTAAGAAGATTTATTTAAAAGTTTCTTGGCAAAAAACAAATGAAAAAAGCCATGAGTGTGACTACGGATATGGGGCGCAGGAGCTACTGGTCACAATGATCACTTATGGGGATTATGGATGTCGCTGTGGGTTTGCTTATGTGACTAAAACATATTAATTTCCCTAAAACTGTGCGCAGTTAACAAAACTATTTATCCTTTCTTACCTCAAATTAATTTTGGGACAAAAATCACTTTTTTGTTAATTTTATTGCTTTAGTTTTTGATTGAAGTGAAAAAAGTTTATCCAGGCTTGATAAGAGACGGTTTGGTTTCTGGTTCTGTGCATGTTGACCCAACTGGTGTCACTGTGAGTGCTGGCAAAGGTTGGACTTCTTCTGTGGATGCACTGATTTTAATTTCTCTTTTTTTTTTTATTTCTGTTCAAGATTTGATGTTTTATTCTGATTTTGTTTTAGCTGCATTCTTTTTTGATTCAATAATGATCTAAACTGTGTGAAAAATGGATTCTGTGGCACTGACAAAAAATTAAAAATCTTGAGTAGCACTTTGCGAATATATTCGGAATTTCTGGCCATCTCCAGAATATTGCATTTTTATATTTAATAAATTTACACGACGAAAATATAAAAAAAAAACAGAAGTTATTTAAATCAACTGACATTATGTGGTAATGAAAGTTTTTTTTTCTTTCATATTTGACAGTTTTTTTTTAAGTCGTGCCAAATAATTATAGCAAAATATACACACATATGCAACCTGAACATGTACACACAAATACAGATGAAGATGCTATAATCAAGATGAACATGTTCGTCTTTACTATAATCTTGATCTTGATTTCTATGTTTTACTATAATCTTGATATTATCAAGATGCTCTGGATTTTGGTCTTCCCTCTCTATCCAACAAGTGCAAATTTTATATTTTACATCCCTTATTTTTTCAAGATTCCAAATCAAGATACATGTAAATCCACCACTCACATTTTTCCAGGCTCTCACAGTTTTATTCATATTTTTCCAGGCTCTCACAGAAATTTTATTCCGAAAAGTTCCAAGTCGAGAAAATCTAGTTACAGAACCAGGCGAATGTGAGAAAACAATTTTAATGCCAATTCACGTCATATTTGTTTTGATTCACGTGTTCCATGCGAGAAATTTCTCGATGCGAGAGTTACAGAACGTAGGCACAGGTGTCAATAGGGAATTTTACGAATCTTTCTCACATTCGCCTGGTTCTGTAACTAGATTTTCTCGACTTGAAACTTTTCGGAATAAAATTTCTGTGAGAGCCTGGAAAAATATGAGTAAATCTGTGAGAGCCTGGAAAAATGTGAGTTAAACTGTTTCTGTAAGAAAAAAGTCGAGATAATTTCTCGATTTAACTGCTAAAATTACTCGACAAGTAAAACGCATGTGAGAAGATAATTAAAGCGATTAAAAGTAGAGAAATGGTAAATATTTTGTATTTGTAATTTGTATTATTTCAAAACAAAAACAAAAGAACACCCTCCCTTTGGATTTAGCAAAGAGAGTAGTTTGGAAATGTAAATGTAAGCGTTAAAAACAAATATAGAAATACCTACTTATTAATCATTTTCTTCTTTAGTTCAACTTAAGTGAGGTGCGCTTGAGAACTCTCCTCACTTCAGAAGCAAAATTGAATGAAAGTAGATACGTAACAGTGAAATTAGTAAATTTGTCCATTTTGTGCTTCAATATTGTCAGTTTCACTTAAGTGAGGTTTACCTAAGATTTTTCATTTTTACTTAAGTTCACTTAAGTGAGGTGCACTCGAGAGCCCTCATAACTTCTAAAGCAAGAGTAAATTCAACTAGACTAAAAGTAACAAACCGTTATTATGGGCAGACTCACTTAAGTGAAATCAATAATCTTTCTTTTTTTGAGCTCAGTGTCTTCAGTTTCAATTAAGTGTGGTATACTTCAGATTCTTCAGTTTCATTTAAGTGAGGTATGCCTTTGAAAGCTTAAAAAATTGAAACTAGACTAAAAGTATCGAATCAAAATAATGGGAACGTCATTATATAGATTAAAGTTGCATAATTGTATGGTTATACATACATATACATGCATAGATATATCCATTTACCTATTATTATCAATGTGTTTAGATTGATATTTTTTCAATAAATGCATTAATAACCCTCAAAAAAAAAAAAACAATTTATATATTAATACGTAAACACTTTTCTATATCTCCCTTTTAAACTGACTTAATGGCAATTTATTTTCATATTTTTTTATTTGAAAGGTATAGCCAATCGCTCGGGCAGAATCTAGTTTTTATTTATTTTTATGTTGCCGTTAAGACATTAATAGAGTCAGGTCGAATTTCGACTACTTGGCGATACTAGCTTATATAAATGCGTATTTACTTTATTGCATTAAGGCGGCATACCTACATAAGACATTTGATAAAAATACAAATATTTTTAAATATTTGAATTCTAGCTGCCAATAACATAGTTTCAGGTAGATATTCCAATGGAAAGACAAATCAAAAGAGATGTTTCTCACATTGAGATACAGACACAGTTTATTTTTTCAAGTTGAGAAACGTTGGGATTTTGTGTTCCATGTTTTCTCGATGCGAGAAGTTCTCGCCTAAGTTACAGAACGTAGGCACTGATCTGGAATTGATTTGCATACGAAAATACATGTATTACAAAAACAACACAAAATCCAACTTGGATTTTGGATTTCGATTTACAAATCCATTCTGATCACACATCCTTAGCATTTTCTTGCAAATATAAGTTTTTTCTCTGACTTATAGATGGCTTTTCTGAGTTGAAAATAGGGAGAACATAAAGAATAGAGTAGAGAAAAAATACAGAAGCAAAAGGATAAACAGAGATAGGTACATAAAACTCTCGTCACACTGGGATCCAGTTTGTTTTATTATGATAATCTAATCCGGATCAGATTTGGGGGATAATAAAATGCAGCTATTGTCTTCTTAGGCTAGGACCGCACTTGCGATTTCAATCGTGCGACTGTTCAGTCGCTAGAAATAGAACACATGAATTTGAATAAGAATGAACGCACATGCGACCTGGAAAGCGCGACGATTAAAAGTCGAAAATTTGTTCTATTTTTCTGGCGATGCGATTGTCGAAAGTTAAAATGAAACAAACGGACTTAGATGGTTGTGCTCGCACTTGCGATTTAAAATAGTGCGACTAAAAATCGTAGTCGCAACTAGAAAAAATTATACACGCACTTGCGATTCTCAAACGCACGATTATTTAGCCGCAAGAAATGAGACACATGGTTTTAAATGTGAATGCACACATATGCGACTTTAAAATCGCAGCGATTAAAAAGATGGAACCAGATTTATTTTTTGAGTGTTTTTTTCTGTCGCAAAATTAAATAGACGCATGTGCGTGCATTCATATTAAAAGCTTTTTGTTCTATTTCTTGCGTGCATGGCAATTATTTGCGAGATGTATGGACCTTAATTGCGTGAAATAAGGAAGGGTGTATTGAACTGAGAGGATTTTGTTTGCGTAATGTAGACACGCTGTTCATCAAAACGACTTTCAGTAAGAAGACAATGTAGATATGCACAATAGGATTAATTTTTGCAACCAAATAGTTCCGAAACTGAAAGTTGCATGTGCAGCACTAGCCTTAAATGCTCGCACTGCCGAAGCCCAATTTGTTGATAGGTGTTTATTGAGTAGTGCTCAATGGCGTACATAAAAATGCTCCAATTTGTTTTTTTAGAAGAAGTTCTGACCCTACTCAATCAAATTTATCTCTCTGAAAATATTCCTTCTTCCTTTCCGAAATCGATTATTATACCATTGCACAAAAAGTGCGATCCAAATAGTGTTGCAAACTATCGAGGTCTTTCTCTACTGGATACAATATACAAAATTTGTACTGGCATTCTCCTCAGTAGAATTAATAGTTGGATTGAGTGCAAAAGTATCCTCAGTGAATACCAGGCAGGTTTCCGTAAATGGTACTCCACTACTGACCACATTTTTAATCTTACTAGCATCGTACAACTACAACCGCAAGAAAAAGAAAAACATGTTCGCTTTCAGTAGTACCTCGTGGCTTGATGGTTAGTGCGTAGGACTGTCATGCCGAAGGTGTGGGTTCGATTCCCAGCCGTGCCACCTAAAAACAGAAATATTTTATTCGAGGTACTGCCTCTTGCGAGGAACTGACAAATCCTCCAAGAATATACTTGTCATGAAAAAGTGCTTCTATTTAGCCGTTCGGACTCGGCAAAAAACTGTAGGTCCCCTCCATTCCTGCCAACAAACACGCACACAGGAATGGTTGTTTGTAAGTCACTAGGCCCTGGTTCTCCATGAGCTGTTGCGCCACCCAATTTATTTATTTTATTTATGTTCGCTTTCTCTTGTCTCGGATTATCCTCAAAGGTCATTAGAATTCGGCAATTACTATATAATAATACAACAAGTCGGGTCTGGGATGGAACATCGTTGTCGGAGTCTTTCTTGGCTAGCGAGGGCGTGAAGCAAGGGTATTTGCTAAGCCCACTCCTATTTGCTCTTTATCTTAATGACCTTAATAAAGGCTTAACTGGTGGGGTGTCTCTGGCAAACATGGTTATCGAGATTTGACTCTATGCAGATGATCTCGTCTTACTCTTTGACTGCCTTGTCAATTTGCAACGCATGATTGATCATCTGTTCAATTACTGCACGAGTTGGGGTCTGAAAATCAACCTAAATAAGTCAATTGTTGTCTTTCGTGAAGGAACGAGAGCTTCTAGAAACTTAAACTGGAATTATGGGGAAAATCTTATTGAAATAGTAAATCAATATAAATATCTGGGTGTTATTCTAAACTATAATTTGTCTTTTAATAAGTATCTGGACTCAAGACTGGTGGTGTCAAAAAATGCAATTAATGCAACGTGGACAAATTATATAAAAAACTCAAGCAATTGTTCTATCGTTGAAGATTTGGTCTATCGTTGATCTGCCTGGCCTGAAGCCACACTGGTACGTGCCGATCATAGTGTTGCAGAAAGGTTTAAGACACTCACATAGTACGTTGGATAGGATCTTGTAGGCAACATTAAGCAGGTATATGCCTCGGAGTTGGACTGCCATGCCAAGGGTGTGGGTTCGATTCCCCACCATGCCACCTAAAAACAGAAATGTTTTATCCGAGGTACTGCCTCTTGCGAGGAACTGACAAATCCTCCAAGAGTATATTTGACATGAATAAGTGCATCTCATCTAGCCGTTCGGACTCAACAAGAAACTGTAGGTCCCCTCCATTCCTGCCAACAACACGCACACAGGAATGGTTGCGCCACCCAATTTATATATTTTTTTATAAGCTCCTGTAGTTCTTGCAGGACATAGAATTACTTGATTTTTCCTTATAAATCCACATTGATTCAAGTTTTCCACTATACGACCCTTAGCTATGGAAAGATGAAACTCAAATTTAATTTTTATTTTTACAAAATCTTATTTTAAATATGTTTTAATGAGAAAAGCCGTATTAACATACCATAATATGTTGAAAACAGACTAATTTTCTATAGGCTTTTTCCTTTGGAGGTGGCGAAGTACTTGCAAGTACTTTGCTAGCTTTTTTCAATGGAACACATCAAACTGCTTTCCCATGTAAAATGTATCTACTCGCACATGAGAGCATGTGCAGTTGGTAGTACTAGATTAGGGTTTTTATCTACTCATAAGTACTTTGCCACCTCCAAAGGAAAACGGCTTATATATTCATGTGTATCCCACTCAGTTCTTTAATGTTCTATGTACGACATAGAACACAAAATTTACAAAAATGCCAATCAAATAAGAAAATTGTTCTATGTTAAAATTAAAAAGTGTTAATTATTTCACTATATAACACGAAAAATGGAAAGTAAGTCCTCAATTCAATAAAACTTGTAAATTCAAATAATACTGTATTGTTTTCTTTAAAAAAAAAGATAATTTGACATTAAATAAGCAGCGTAAGACTTGGGACACGAATATCTCAGAATGAGGGTACCTTAATAAAGAACATTATAGTTTTGAGTCAACTTATAACTGGAACTAACATCATTTTTGTTTTGATTTACGTGTTTCATTTCTCGATGTTAAAGTTACAGAAAGTAGGTACTGTGCTAAGAGATATTGGCTCCTAGCTTTCATTTTCGAACTTCACGTAAGGCGACTCATTTTGACGTCTCTATTTCTTATCTCACTTTCAAATCTTGGTAAAAAAGAAATTTTCACGTAAGGCCTCACTTGGCCATCTCTTTCATACCAAGAGACGGGAGTGAGGAAAAAAACGGAGGGCCCATAAAGCCTCATGGATTGAACAGCTGAGCCGTTTATGAGCACAGTACACATATCTAAGGTTTTATCTTGCGCAGGTTGTCAGAAATGAGAACTGTCAGAAGAAATTCAAGATGGCAGCCTTACGTGACCCCGTCCGCTGTATTACAACAACAACGAAGAAAACAAACACAAAAGGAAAATTTAAATAACACTAAAAACCAGGAAGGAATGTTGTTTGCATGATAAGATAATGTAAATAAACACTTAAAAGCTTGAAACAATTGTATTTGCTAATAAATAAGTAACAAATTAACCCATAACATACACAAAATTTTGACGTTTAACGAGAGGGGGTCACGGGTTCGCCATTTTCCACAGATTTTGATGGATGCGCAGAACTGAACAAAAATGAAAACGATAATGATATTAGGTTAGGCTAGGTTAGGTTAGGAGGGGTGATAATACGGCAAGCCGCATCATCTCAATCGGATCACCGTGGATCCATTGCGCTCACCAGGGTGTGGGCAGGTATGTGAGGGTAGGGAAAGGGAGGGGATTATGGAGGTGCTTAGATGTGGGGGGCCTCCTTGAACCATCCTGAATTCTGGATGAATTTAAGGATGTTCTTAAGTGGCAAGACAGAGATGTCGCCCAGTTCGTCGAAGAAGTATTCTCCTAAGGCAGCCTCTGCGTCCTGACACCCTCTACATAAGTCCGACGGGCTGATACCCATCCTACTCATGTAGGTTCCCATTGAGTTGTGACCCGTTAGGACTCCAACCAGGAGTGACAATTGAGGCCTGCCTATCTTGATTAAGTATTCAGTTTTTTCCCAGAAATATTCGGCCATAGATTCCTTGAAACCCTACAAGTGTCAATTGATGACCATCGGACATCTGCAGCCTCAAAGAACCTCTAGTGAATTTTACTTTTCTCTTGTTCCAGTGGCATAAGCATCGAGAAGTCGGTTTGGCTCGGATCAAGAGACGATCCGTTTTTGGCCAGCTCATCTGCCATTTCATTCCCATATATAACACAATGTCCTGGGACCCATCTAAGGGTGACTGTGTTCGTTGCACCTAGTAAAGTTAACATATAACGGCAACGTGTTATCAGCTTTGACTTTATAGTGATTGAGGAAATGGCTTTGACTACCACCTGGCTGTCTACAAGGATGTCAGCACTTTTGTTTATTACTTCGCGTGAGGAGACATGTTTTGCGGTTTCGCAAACTGCAAGTACTTCCACCTGGAATAAGCTGCAAAAATCTGGAAGCTTTATAGATCTACTAATAGGTGGGTTATCTGAGTAGATACCTGACCCAACCCCCTCTAAGGTCTTGGAGCCGTCAGTAAAGACCGCAACATGGTTTTCATTTATGACCCGGTTTTCATTGCAGAGTTCCCTGGTTGGGATATCTGTTATGGCAACTGGATGAAATCAATGTGCGGTGTAACGTAGTCTGTTTGAATGTCTATGTCAGTGAACTTCACTATAGTTCTATGACCGTAGTGGCCCCTTTTCCAATTATTACACTGCTGAAGTCTTAAAGCACTTTTGGCCGCTAGCTCTTTCGTAAACAGATCGAGCGGGGCTAGTGGAAGGAATGTTTCTAGGGCTGCCGTTGGTGTGGTTCTAATCGCACTGGTTGTGCCAATACATGCAAGTCTTTGAATTTTAGTCATGGTTTTTGATTGGTTTCATTTTCCAAGGCTGGCCACCAGACCAAACATGCGTACGTTAGGATTAGCTTTATTATGGCTGTGTACATCCAATGAATAGTTCTAGGGCTGGGACCCCATCTTTTACCAAAAATTCGACTGCAAGTGTAAAATACCATTGATCCTTTTTCTCTCTTTCTCTTATATTCTCTTTCCAGTTCAGTTTACGGTCCAGTACAACACCAAGATATTTGGCGGTACCCGATATCTGAAGCGGAGTTCCGTTAATGGTTGGCGGGTTTATGTTGGGAATATTATTTTTCCCTGTAAACAACAGCAATCGCATAGAGTTGGGACAAATTTGCCCGAGGCCATTAACACAATTTCATCGACATATGCAACGACCTTGATGCCACTCATACTTAGTTCAACTAATATCTGGTTAACGACAAGGAGCCAAAGCAGAGGAGATAGGACTCCACACTGTAGAGTTCCTCTGCATGTTCTAACTTTTAACTTGGTGTTACCCATTTCTACATTTATAAGTCTTGTCTGAAGCATGGAGTCAATCCAGTTTATCAGTAACGGATCGATGCTGATGGAGTTCAGGGCTTGTCGAATTGCATCGTTGTTAAAGGCCCCTTCTATATCAAGGAATGCTACCAGGGTGAATTCCTTGAATTGGATTGACTTTTCGATTGTGCCGACCACTTCATGAAGCGCTGTCTCGACAGATTTGCCCTTCATGTATTCATGTTGGGCCTGTGAGAGAACACCATCATTCAGTTTTAGGCGAACATGTGTCTGCAAGTCTTTCTAAAGTCTTGAGAAGAAAAGAGGATAGGCTTATAGGCCTTAAATCTTTCGGTTCGGTGTGGGTGGGCTTGCCAGCTTTCGGAATGAAGATGACATTTAATATAATAATAATTGACTTCATTGACTTGACATTGACTTCTCTCCAACTAGAAGGAACATAGGTGATGTTAAGACAATCCCTTAAAATGTCCACTAGAATTGGAACAATTATGTCTTTAGAGCTTTGGAGCATTATTGGAATTATTCCTAATGATATTACCTATAATATGTATACTGTGGTTTTTGAGTACTAGGTTGATACTGAGACTGACGTATAATTGGGTTGGTAATCACTATAATAGGTGATGGCCACTTCACTTTAAAAAGAAAGAAAACACTTTATTTGATTTAAAATATTTATTGATTATTCAAATATTAAGATGACTAGCCAAACGTATAGAAGGTCCCAATTTTTCTTTCAGATATGTTTGAAATTGTTGACATTTTGTTCTAAGGAAGACATTTTGAAATATCTATTATTAAAATGAAAAAAAAAATATTAAAATATGGCACTAACCGTGAATCAAGATCATATGAGCTACCCCACAAAATGATTCCATTTGCACCCTTGTGTTTTGCTTCCTTAAATATATCCAATGTACTCACGGTATCAAGGTACTTTAGGGTATCGGTGAACACGTATCTGTGATACACCAGAACTTGAGCCTTATGTTTTCCATTCCTTGCCATTTTTGCTATACGTAATGCTTCAATTATCCTTCCCCTTATGAAAGGAATGCGGTTCAAGGCAGGTATTCGCTCTTGCAAGTATACAGATGGATAGATCGCATCAGAAGATTGGAACATCCATTGGATCCTTAATTTTTTTTTTGTTAATATAAATGAAATGGGTATGGCAGCAAACTCACTTATTATTTTCATCATGAACGCCTTTCGCACATTTTCCCGGATTGTTCGCATTTCCGTTGTTAAAACAATATGGAAATGCATAGTACCCCCATCTAGCACGTGGGCGCAATTTTTGAGCTGTTACCAAAGTCTCGAGCATAAAAGCCTTACCACTTCTTTCGAATCTGAGTTCTGCTTCCTTCTCAATTTGTTTCATCGACCATCGGGGGTGATTTTTCTGTTCAATTTGCATTGATAGCGTTTTATACGGCTTAAGCTTTCCAAAATTTTGCCTATAAATGGGTCGCCAAGATTCAAAATCTATAACTGCCATACCTGAGAAATTAGAATCAGGTATGAGTTCTGCTAGCTGCATTTCAAAAAGTTGCAAATGTTCAGATAAATTGCCTTCCTGCGGGACCCCATGGTTTCTGTATGAAAATTCTTTGGAGGAAGTGTTCCGCAGAATTGCAGGAAAATAACCAGGATCATAGAGGATTGATATTTGATTTCCAAGAAACGAATCATTTTGATTTTGAATTATTCCATATTCAGCTTGTAGTCTATCAAATTGAATTTCATATTTTTTGCACATGAATGAAGGGATATTCCAAAAAAAATTGAAATCACTAACGAATGAGATAAAATTGTATTTTTAGCAAATAAATTGGGTAAAAATAAACAGTAACCTTCCACTAATGCATATCCAAAAACAAGAAAACATAAATGATCCAAAAATCCAGAAAACCATTATTATCTGAAATAAAAATATTAAAAGTCGGTGTACATAGATCAGTGATAAATACCAGAAAAATAAAAATACTGGGAAATTAATTCAATTGGATAGTAAAAGGCGTGTTTTATTATCATCGGGATCTGGATCTGGATTAAGTCTTACACGTAATACAAAAACAAAATAATGGGAAATTTTATAAAATTGTTTTTGTAACACGTGTTAAAAGAAGATCCAGATCCAGATCCCGATGATAAAAAAACACGCCTAAAGTTACCCATGGTTCAATTCCCATGAATAAAGAACAAAAATCAACCGAAAAATTAAGAATATCTTCTGTAATTCGAGAGAAAAAAATAAAACGTGAAAAGAGCGAAAGTCCCATACAAATTTGTATGGGAAAAGTATGGACTTAGAGCCGTGTAAATGTCATCGGACAAAATTTTTGTTGGTCAAAATTTTTTGTATGGCATAAACTTTTGATTTAGGGGGTGTCTCCTATTTAAAGACGATTTTGGAAATAACGGACACCCAAATGTACATACATTTGGGTGATTCTACAAACGATAGAAGAAAATTTTATAATTTCAACATTTTGGAAGCAAATAGATGTAATAGTTGAACATTAAAACGTCCTCTCACATAGTTGAAATCTGTCAACAGGGTTGCCAGAACGGTCTCTTTATCGTCAATTAGGCTATTCGATTTTTTCACTCGCCATAATTCAAATTGTGATTTGCGAAAAATCCCAATCTACGTTATTTAGTTTTGAAACTGGGCGATTTTAGTTTCCTTAAAAACTGAGACAGACATTTTTTTTCCATTTATAGGCTATTGAATCATCGGGCACGGTAGTGCCCAGTTAAGTTCGTGGCACTACACCCTGACCCTTTTAACAGACACAAACTCAGGCGATTTTGAAACCCACTCAAACTTCAGTACCAACAAAAACCCAATTTTAAAATTGTTATCAATTATAAAAAGAGCACTTCCGCTTGTTGTATAATGATGCCAATAGCCGGACAGATTTTTTTTGGTTGTTGCCACGAGTCCGACCACTTTTCTTAAATGAGGGATTTTGTGCATCACTGGATGAAAATGAAAAAAAAGTGGCTAAGGCCACTTTCCTTACCATTTGATATCATTTTACTTAGTTGTTCCTGATGTACAACGCAGTGTTAAAAAAATACCATTTTTTTTAAATAGTCGGACTCGTCGCAACAGCCAAAAAAAGCTAAATTATGGGAAATTTCCCCTACGGAAAGCTTTAGAAGCAGATACCATAACATTTGGGCAATATCCAGAGCTTGTCAAAACAAGTAAAGAAGGTTTGACCGGCAGCAGATATAGTTTGTTTTTAATCGGGAATGAATCAAAAAGTAATTTTTTATTTAAAATTGAAAAAAAAACAGCCGGAAATAAAATTATGGGCTTACCTACTTTTTAAATATTCTCAATAATCGTAATGTCGTATTTAATACAAATTTTGAGTTCGAATATTTTTACGAATTACCGAAAAAGAGGCTTTCGGACCAAACCCGGTAAAGTTTGAATAGGTATATCTGTCAATTTTTAATAAAACTGACTTTTTTAATTAAGGCCTTAAGCCTCTACTTTATTTTGTCTGATCATGTTTTGAGCCTATTCTTGCCCCAAACAAAGTTATGCACACTTTTTAAACAAAATTTTTTGGTTGGGTTTTCTTAATTTTTGCTGCTAAGACTTTTTTTTTATAAAATTGTTTAGACCATTCATCTATCAACCAAATAAAAAAAGTTTTCAGTGTAAAATTGTCAAATTGGCTTAGTTCCCTAGTTATACCAAACATATAGAAAAGTGGCCAGTGTGACCATTTTCTCAGAATTTAGTAGCATTTTCGATTTTAAGCATTATTATGTGCTAAACAAACATATTCAATAATAAAAACTCTTCCACCTTAACACATTAAAAATAAATAAAATAAATTGGGTGGCGCAACAGCTCATGGAGAACCAGGGCCTAGTGACTTACAACTCGCAACCACTCCTGTGTGCGTGTTTGTTGGCAGGAATGGAGGGGACCTACAGTTTTTTGCCGAGTCCGAACGGCTAAATGAGAAGCACTTTTTCATGACAAGTATACTCTTGGAGGATTTGTCAGTTCCTCGCAAGAGGCAGTACCTCGAATAAAACATTTCTGTTTTTAGGTGGCACGGCTGGGAATCGAACCCACACCTCCGGCATGACAGTCCTACGCACTAACTATCAAGCCACGAGGTACTACCTTAACACATTATTTTTCCTTAATACCCCTCATTTTCCGGTTTATTAAAAAGCCTATGACAGCTCAAAAAAATCAGATTAAATACTTCAACGGTTTTTAAAGTATCAGTGAAGCGTCGAAAATTCAAACATTTGTAGAATCACCCATACCAAATACAAAATTATCAAATCTTAAGCAGGGAACTAATGTATGTGCATAAGAGTGGTCGTTAAAAAAAGGGTCATCCCAGATGGGCCCAAATCAGCTCTAAATGAAGAAAACAAAATTCACTAATTTTTTCAAAATTTTATTTTCATCCCCTATATTCGCGGTGGGGGTAAATTAAATTTCCCCTGAAATGAAAATACAAATCTGAAAAAATTAGGGAATTTTTTTTTCTTCATTTAAGCATAGTTTACAGTTCCCATGCGAAAAAAAATCTAAATTTTCAAAACGATTTTCCACCTATATTACCGCACCAAGTTGAATAATATTCAAGGCGATAAACGTTTTCCTTGACTTAAACCATCCATTGAGTCATTAATTTACCCTAAATTGACAAACTATAGGCCTAAAAATGAAAAATAATTATTTTTGGATGCGAAAACCATTTGCATGCAAATAATGCCTTGAGGTGAACGTATTTTTTGTTTTTGGAAATATAAACCGACCATAAAAAAAATATTTTATTCACCACACTTTTTTTCGCATGCAAATCAATTGCCGGTCCATTGTTTTGCATGACATTCCATGACAGCATAGTTTTTTTTTTTGCATGAAACTGTAAACCAATCATGCAAAAAATTTATTTTACATTTCACCTCAATTATTTTTGACATGCGAGAATATTTGCATAGATTTTTGTTTGTGCACGGGAACTGTAAACTAGGCTTTAGAGCTGATTTAGGCCCATCCAAATATTAAAACTAAAAAAAAACATTATAACGACATATGTTAATATTTCCCATTGATTGATGAGTGATCGAGAAGGATTGTTGAGTGTGCACATAGCTTTAACACCCACAAATACATATATTTTATATATTTTGGTAGCACAACACAAGAAGTTTGATTGTAGCCTTGTTTTTTAGTGCATTTCTATTTCCCCTTAAAAAAATCTAATGTGTGCATTACGGTGAACCTTATATTGGGTTTTTTTTTGAAATTCCAACTTGGATAGGCATTAAATGACTCTAAATAGAGTAAAAATATGTTCCTAATTTTTTCAGATTTTTATTTCACCCCTCTGGGCTCCCTTTTTTCACTTCAAGGTACAAATAATGGAGTTAGGGTGATTCTTATAACAAGCGAAAAAAATTCAGAACTTAAAGATTAGATTCAGACGAACAAAAATCGCATTGGAGGGGGTCTATTTCCCCCCGTTCAGGCGGGAGGGGTAATTTTCTAAAAATTTGACCCAAAATAGAAAAAAAATATTAAAAAACAACGGGACCACTTACAATGGTATGCTATAGGTTTTTTTGAAGCCATGAATCCAGTCTCTAGGATGTTTTTTTAGATCAAGTTTTCATTTTAAATAGTTTCTGAAAATAATAATTTTGAAACGTTCAAAATTATTATTTTTGTTTTTATTTCTTAAGTTTGAAAATTATTTTTTCAAAAACTATTTACAATAAAAACTTGATTTAAATAGCATATTAAGGAGTTGATTAATGGCTTAAAAAAAAACTATAGCATGTCATTGTAAGTGATACCGTTGTTTTTAATATTTTTTTTTCTATTTTGGGTCAAATTTTTAGAAAATTACTCCTCCCGCCTGAACGGGGGAAAATAGACGCTGCCTCCAATTCGATTTTTTTCTCGCCTGAATCTAATCTATAAGTTCTGTTTTTTTTTTCGCGTGTTATAAGAATCACCCTAACTTCATTATTTGTACCTTGAAGTGAAAAAAGGGAGAGGGGGTGAAATAAAAATCTGAAAAAATTAGGGAAATTGTTTTTCAATGTTTTAAATCGAATGAGGGCTATCCAAGACAATGTCCCATTTAAGGACCACCCTAGTGTGCATGCTAAGAAGATATCCGCTCATTGAACGTGAATTTTAGCGAGTTTAAGTTTTCTGCTCCCCATCACATGTCACAGGCTATTTATTACACATCAATTAATACAATTTACAATTATACAGATGTATAAGTGCTAAGTCATTGTTATTCGTCGTTTATTAATAAGAGTTATACTCCCCTTCACCTTTCATTCTGGAAACTTCTCAATTTAATTTAATTTTTTTTTAAATACAATACTTTTATTAAGTGGTTAACTGGATCTTAATTTCTTCATTCGATACATACAATAAGAACACTTGAACGAGCTTCATTTTGTTTACGTTTAAAATTAAAATAGGAAAATACTGCCACTTTTCGAAATATTTCATGAATAATTAATAATTGAAAAGGATTTTTAAAAACAATCACTCATGAAAAAAATGTTATATACATACATACATACTTACGAAACGCTGTTGAATACTAGAATTCACAAACTTGTTAACAATACTCTCAAATTTGAACTAAACCAAATGATTAAAACATAAACATCTGTAAAGAGTAATACGTCGGTTGCTTTATTAAAGTTATTATCTATTATGTCCTAAACCTACGAAGTAATTTATGCAATTGGTTTAATATATGTTCTGATTGTTGATGCTTAGAAATAATTCATTAAAATGTTAATGTATTTGCTACATGCGGGTAACCTTGGCATAGTTGGTTTAAATTTCCGCGGTTGGTTGGGAAGTTTCAGGTTCATGTTTCTCTAAGCTAGAGAAAGATAAACAAACATTGAAACAAAGTAGATATATGTAAGTGCAAATAGTTTTTTACTTCCGCAACTAGCATAGGTAATTGTAATATTATAACTACATACATATGTATGTACATACATAGATGCAGTATGATTGAAATCCAAATTAATCATGAACTTGGTATAGCCTTGATAAAAATTATTCCAGTGATTTGATAAATATTAGGGAAGGGTGCAAACAGTGAGACAGTCCAATTTATAAGATAATGCATATTGTGTTTCCCCAAAAGCCTACCCTCATATCAGAGTTGGGCAATTACGATTACATGTAATTTGTAATTGAAAAAGTTCAATTACTGATTACACGTAATTGTAATTGAAAATTTCAATAACAAATTACATGTAATTGAAAAAAAAACAGTTACTTGATTTAATTACATGTAATTGAAAAAAAGTAATTAAACAAAAAAAAGTAATTGAAAAAACCTGTAATGATTACTTTTTTTGTAATCATTACACAGGAATGTAATTGATTACACAAAATATCAATTACATTAATCACAATGTGAGGGAAAAATCCTTGAGTACCAATTATAAGGTTCATACTAGGTGAATAGGCATAAATTAAAGATCGTTAAAAATGTTTCATCACCCATGTGTGAACAAACTAAAAATAGGGCTTGCATATAGCCAAGCCGTTGAGTTACGTAACAGTTATTTGAATTTCGGAAAGTTTTTGATTTTATATTTTTAAGGGTTAGGTAAAGAAGCTTTAAATTTTGGGAAATTATAGAATATATTTATATGATTGGGTGTGAAAAATTGAAATTTTGTACTAACCGTTAAGTTATAGTTGTAAAGTTTTCAAATAACAACCATTGAGTGCTCGGTTGGATTGACAGGTATACATGTACGATGCATCTTATGTCGTTTTTCATTGAAATCTGAAAGATTTGATTTTAAGATCAAGAATTTCTGTCTTGAATGAAACATATTTTGAGAAGATTCAGCTTACACACATAGCCAACATAAAAACGTCCGTCACATAAAATACTAAACTAATAATTACCCTATTTCGATTTGTCGTTTGACAGGAGAATGTTTGCATGTATGGGTGAATGCAGATCAAATCTCTCAGACTAGAAAGATCTCATCTTTTGTCTTCAGATCTCATCTTTTATTGAATAAAACATGCAAAAATAGAAAAAG
Organism: Dasysyrphus tricinctus; assembly: GCA_963921185.1. Lineage (NCBI taxonomy): Eukaryota > Metazoa > Arthropoda > Insecta > Diptera > Syrphidae > Dasysyrphus > Dasysyrphus tricinctus. The sequence goes on along the minus strand of OY992531.1, from coordinate 172,560,040 downwards.
TGCAAATCTTTTCCCAAAAAGATGAAGTCTTTTCAATGAAAAACGACATTAATGGAAGAGCATACAAATTGGGTCTATTTCTCCCAGTTTAAGTACGAAGGACAATTTTCTAAAACAAATTACTTAATATAGAAACAAAAGAATTTTCAGCTCCAATTTTGCGTTGACTTTATTTGAAAGTTTGTTTATACATATTTACGACAACTTTGTATATCACTCTCGTTCTTAAAACACTTAAGTTATTTTTAAAACCATAGTTAAAAATAAGATCATTGATTAATTTTGCTCAAACAAACATTTTGTTTTTAAAGCCCGTATGACACTACATTTTTCTCTCATTTGTAATGAACTGCAAATGAAATAAAAGCAGAACGTACCATTTCTTATTCGAACTTCGATAGGTGTGAGTGGGAACGCACTATATTGTAATGACTTTCCAAATTTGAACTATAACGATTCCGAAAAGCAAACAAACGAACACAATAAAGCTTACGGTCGCAGTGCAAACATACCCTTAGTAGCTATAACTATAGCAACTCTCAAACGAAGGAAGCGCCATCTGCCGGATTATAGCAGATTTACCAGCTGTCAAATAAAAGCTTTTGGAAGGGAAATTATTGGGAAATTTCCCCTACGGAAAGCTCTGGAAGCAGAGACCAGAACGTTCTCCTTATTTCCAGAGTTTGGAAAACAAGTATAAAAGGCACATGTTTGAACATGTTTATAATGAATAGGTATTCACTTTTGGGACACATTGTAGTTGTGAAAACTAATTTAGAGAAATGCAATCTCTTTCTCAAAAGCACTTTTTATCCCTTTTTTGCTCTGCAGACATTTTGGTTGTTTTAATGAGAAATAAAATGAATCAAAAATGTAGTGTCATACGGGCTTAAGGAATATTAAAATATATCAATATTTTTTCTTGTTAAATAAAAGAAATTATTAATGTAACTTCAGGGTCGAGGTATTAGATCAAAAGAAGAAATCATTTGAAAAATTCACAATCACTTCACAATTAGTACCTATTATTAACGTTTTGTCTGCGAGAAGTTGAAACATTCCTGCAAACGAAAAAGTATCTCAACTGGTTCTGAAGACGTCAAAGGATCTGGCAAATGCTTTTGAGACTAGTGGATAATTTTTTAAAGTTTTTAGAGAAGTATCATGTATCACTGTCCACTTTGTAGGTATTCCCGTTGTTTTTGAATAATTTTTTTCTTATTATTGCTATTAGATAACTAAAGAGCTTTAACACTGTAAAAAAAATTCTAATTTTTCAACCCCAATCTTATTAATATTTTCTATCATTTCCCAAAACTTCAAACTTTTTTTACCCAACCCATAAAAGTATAAAAATCCAAAACTATCCTAAATTCAAATAACTGTTAAGTACCTATATACTAGCACGATTTTTAGTTTCTTCACATCTGGGGGATAAACCTTTCTAGCGATCTTAAATTTATGCCCGTTCACTTAATATAAACTTTATAAATGGTACGCAAAGATTTTTCCCTCACATGTGTTAAATGTAATTGATATTTTGTGTAATTAATTACATTTGTGTGTAATGATTACAAAAAAGTAATCATTACAGGTTTTTTCAATCACTTTTTGTCTTCAATTACTTTTTCCCAATTACAATATGTAATTATTAATTGAAAATTTTCAATTACAAATAACATGCAATTGTAATTGAAAATAACCAATTACAATTACATGTAATTGTAATTGGAAAAAGTCAATTACTGATTACATATAATTGTAATTGATCCTGTAATTAATTACAAAATACAGTGCGGTTCATATTTATAACCCACCTTAAAAATCGTTAATTTTTTGGTCGTCTATGCATAATCAAAAATAAAAATGATAGGGAATAATAGTAATGGTCATGGCAGCTAATTACAACAACAAGTTAATTTCAAAAACGTAACTGGTGTATTTTTATTTCTTAGTAATACAAAAATAACAAAATTCAAGTGTTTCAAATTTATAACCCATTGTTTCCATAATTAATAAAAGTAAATGAAGAATCGAAACTAATAATTAATTTGGGAACTTTTGGCAAGAATCAAGTCAAAAACTCTTTTTTTCATGGATTTTATCAATTTATCCAAAAGTTCTGGCTTGATTTTAAGCCATTCATAAAGAAGAGCGTGTTTAAGCTCTGATATCGTCTCATACGTCCTTCTTTCTGCGTATACTCTTCTGACAAAAACTCTCCCAAGATTCTCAATAGGGTAAACATCGGGAGAGCATGCGGGCCAGTTCATTTAATCAATAGAATCTATTCCCAACCAAAAAATTGTTTCTCTACTGATATGGATTCTGGCATTGTCCTGCCGAAAAATCCAAGTTCTCTCATGGTGATCTACCAAAAACGGTATCAAACTGAGTCGGGAAACTTGAACATAATTTCTGCTGTTCATTTTCGAAGAAATTTATTCCATTTCCACGCACCCCTTCGTTGAGAAAGCGTCCCACATCATCACCGAACCGCCACCAAAATTTTGCCTATAAAAATATCACGGTTCCTTCCGTAAGTCACGCCAATAAGAGTGCACACCATCAGGACCATCTAAATTCCATTTTTTTCTGGAAAAATGCAATTCACTTCATCAAAAATGAACAGCAGAGATTATGATTAAGTTCTCCGACGCAGTTTGGTACCTTTTTTGAGAGATCATCAGGAGAGAAATTGGATTTTTCAGCAGGACAATGCCAGAATCCATATCAGTAGCGAGACAATTTATTGGTTGGGAACAGCGCTGCCACCCTACTCCTTTAGCAGTAGATCTACTGCGTTTAGTCCCAAATGAAAATCTACTGCGCAGCAAAACGAATCTACTCCTTTTTTGAGAATTTTGAACATTATCCAAAGTTAGCCAAAGAGCTAACAGACTCCAAAGATGATTGTTGGACGTCTTCACCCACACCAGGAATTATTGAAATTAAGGCCAAAATAATAATTTATTAAACCTTTTTCTTAGGTTTTTTTATTGCTGATGCTAAACAATTATTATGGAATTCGATTTTGAAGTCATTATTGAGTCTCCAGATTCTCCTATTTTTTATGTCGTTAGTAAAATGTTATCTAAATTGATTGAATTTGATTATTTGCAGTATTTTGTAAGATCTACTGCGGTTTATTGCAATCTACTGCCTTTTTTCCTCATATATACTGCGCTCAATTATCTCGAGGGTGGCAGCGCTGGTTGGGAATAAATTCTTTTGATTTAATGCTTTGACCCGCATGCTCTCCCGATGTCAACTCTATTGGAAATCTTTGGAGAGTTCTTGTCAGGAATATATACGTGGAAGGAAGGACGTATGAAACGATATCAGAGGTTAAACCCTCTCTTCGTGAGGAATGGATTAAAATCAAGCCAGAACTTTTGGATAACTGATAAATCACTGAAATAAAATGCACGACTGGGTCGCACGTACTTGCTCTTATGTTCAAGACACTGCGGATTTAAGAAAATTGTATATAAAAACATTGAAATTATGAGAGAAAAATGTATGAAGAAGCATGAAATACGACATTTAAATTGGCTAAAACAACTCTTTTGACAGTTTGATGTGAAAAAAAGAATGCCATCTTAATTCTTGATTAAATATGATTGTATGGGAAAAAAAAATTAAAAATCGTTGGAGCGGTTTTTTAAAAAATTAATTTTTTATATATAAAATTCTTACAACATTTTTAAGAACAAATTTTGGTATGCAAATCTGAAGTATATATTTATGTGTATATAAAAAAAAAATTTAAAAAAAAATTGTCAACCTGTTTTCGAGATATCGAATTTTCAAAAAAAAATTTTTAAACTTTTTTTAAAAATCCAAAAACTTTTTTTTTGAAAATTTTGATATGCAATATTATTTAATCTTATCTGAAATTTGTATATAAAAAAAATCATCTAAATCCGTTTAGCACATAACGAGAAAACTCAAAATAAAAAAATACGTTCTATGACAGGTACTGTTAATAGTTGCTAAGTGTAAAATTTTATAATTTTTGGTAGTAGATCGTACTAATTTTAGTATATGAAAAAAGTTTAATCAAAATCGTAGGAGTCGTTTTTGAGAAAAAAAAAATATTTTCCTTTGCGGTTTTTTTACTTTTGTATGGTAGGTACCGTTATTTTTTCATAAATGTAAATTTTTTTCTAAAAATATTTTAGAAAGTACTAAAAAACTTATAAGTATGGAGTTTCAAAAAAATCGATCATGCTGTTTTCGAAATATTTCATTTTCCAAAAAAAATTTTGAAACATTTTTTAAAAATCCAAAAAATATTTTTTCAAAAATTTTGGTACACAAACCTATTTATATTTTTTGGAGGCTTCTGTATAAAAAAAATAATTTAAATCGGTCGTACTGTTTTGAAGAAAATCAAAAATTAAAAAAATGGTTCCTTTGGAGGTACCATTAATAACCATTTCTGAAAAATGGTTTTTCACCCAAAGGAAGCTTTTACTAAAATAAATTTTTTTAATTTTTTTTAAGAAAAGTTGTCGAGCCGTTTTTGAGAAAAATACGATTATGTAAATTTACCAAAAAAAAATGTATGACAGGTACCGTTATTTTTGGTTCTAAAAAAAAAATGAAAAAAACGTGTCGGCAGAATCACCAAAAACCACTAAGTACCAAGTTTGAAGAAAATCGATCGAGCCGTTTAGGCTGTAGACGAACAGACAGACAGACAGACAGACAGACAGACAGAATTTTGCCACCCACTTTTTTGGTGTTCTCTATCATCGTAATATCATGTTTGATTGTTATTTCAAATTTTTTTTTTTGCACGAATCCAAAACTTGCCTTATAGTACCTATAATCGCAAGTAAAAAGAGTTTTTGACTTGATTCTTGCCATAGGTTCCCAAATTAATTATTAGTTTCGGGTTTTCATTTACTTTTATTAACTCTTGAAGCAATGGGTTATAAATTTGAAACACTTGAATTTTGTAATTTTTGTATTACTAAGAAATAAAAATACACTTGTTATGTTTTTGAAATTAACTTGTTGTTGTAATTAACTGCCATGACCATTACTATTATTCCCTATCATTTTTATTTTTGATCATGTATAGACGACCAAAAAATTAACGATTTTTAAGGTGGGTTATAAATATGAACCGCACTGTATAATAATTACTACCCAGCTCTGCCACATACATACATATGTACATTAGGGTGGTCGTTATAATGGGTTTTTTTGAGTTTTAATATTTGGATGGGCCTAAATCAGCTCTAAATGAAGAAAAAAAATTCCATAATTTTTTCGGATTATTATTTTCATCCCCTATAGTCGCTGTAGGGGTAAATCAAATTTCCCCTTTTTTTTGAAGTTCGCGTAAAATTTTCCGAAAAATTCAAAGCATGTAGGTGAGAAGTAGACAAGAAAAAAGGGTAATATCTCCCACCGCTTGGACGGGAGGTGCAATTTAATAAAATAATTGCATAAAATAAAAAAAATAATTAAAAGACAACGGCAACACTTACAGTGATGTTTTGTAGCTTTTTAGAAAGCCAGAAGTCCATTTTAATAGTTGATTATTAAATAAAGTTCTTTGAGTAAACAATTTCAGCTAAATCTGTTTCAAACCTACAAATAAAAAAAATGTGTGAGTACCGGGACTCGCGTGGGAGATGTGTAAACATTCGTTTTCACCTGAAGGTGAGGGATCGGGTCATTACCACGTATGGAAACAATTAGGAATCTGTAATACAAGCGCTTAAACAAAATAGTTGCACGACACAAATTATAATGAATTTACCCATTAAAAAACTCCTTTCGAGAAAACTCCTCCGCAAATAAACCATCAAAAATTAAGCTACTTCAATTAACTTTATGACGTCACAAAGTTGTTCCTGGATCCAAAGTTAAAGTGTCAAAAAGAAACTTTGAGTACATTTTTCCAACTCATCTCTTTGATACTGAGTTGAAATGGTTAATCCGTCAAAAGCAGCTGAAATCACGATGTTTTCATTTTGAGTTATCTTTTGTTTGCTTCTCGATCGTTCGGTTTGGAATTGATCTCATTTTTGTAATACACTCCTCGTCAACTGAATACGCACAAACATTTTTTAATATACTTTATCCATTTTTTCCAAACAGTGATGGTTATTATGCCATCTGTTGATGCTAACTATTCCCTTAAGATGTTAAGCAGATAATTCCGAAAGAATTATCCAAAAACAACCGTGAGTTTTACTTCAACCACTTGCAAAGTGTTTTATATGCAAAGTAGGAGTTTTTTTTTTAGTCAACTGAATAGGTACAACGCCATTTTCTTCGTTGTTTATAAGTTTTTTGGAGTGCTTGACAGTTTAAATTAACGATTTTAGTGTTTTCAGTAAAATTAAATTCTTGATTTCAAATTTTAAGAAAAATGGGTAGATCTACGTATCTTAACAGTGTTGAAAAAGCTAAAATCGATTTACTTAGAGACCAAGGCCTAACTGGACGTGCAATAGCTGATAAAGTTGGCCGAAGTTTTAATGTAGTTTATTCTTACTTGAAAAATAAAGATGCATACGGCAAAAACATGAAGGGAGGTAAGAAAACAGCAACAACAGCAGCTGAGAGACGAAGAATTTTAAGATATGCATCAAATTCTTCTGATTCTGTGGCAAAAATAAAACAAAAAGTCGGCGTAAACGCTAGTTGCTCAACAGTATTAAGAGTAATCAACAACTCAAGCCATCTTAAACGAATGAAACTTAAGAAAAAACCGCCACTTGACGAGAGACGGAAAATGTTGCGATTAGATTTTTCAAGACTTCACATGAGTTGGAAAAAAGAATGGTATCACGTGGTTTTTTCAGATGAAAAAAAGTTTAATTTCGATGGCCCTGATGGGTTCAACTTCTATTTTCACGACTTAAGAAAAGAAAAAAGATTTTTAAAGCGCCATCATAGTCGTGAAGGAGGTGTCATGATATGGGGAGCAGTCAGTTATTATGGAACTGTTGAGCTCGAGGTTGTAACATCAAGAATGACAGCAGCTGGGTATAAAGTAATTTTGGAAAGAAATTTTCCTAAATTTTCTAACATCTTTGGACCCATAAACTGGACCTACCAACATGATAATGCGCCTATTCACTCAGCGCGCATAATAAAAACATGGATAGAGGAGCAACAAGTGCAGTTGCTTCAATGGCCGCCGTACTCACCTGATCTAAACATCATAGAAAATGTATGGGGATGGTTAGTACGCAAAGTTTATGAGGGTGGTCGTCAGTTCGAAGACAAAGAAACCTTAATTTCTGCAATCAAATTAGCGTGGAGCGAAATTTCGTTAAATTACATTAAAAAGCTATACGATTCCATGCCGGATCGAATTTACGAAGTAATTAAAAATAAAGGTGGAAGTACCCACTACTAAACTTAAACAAAAACTTGTTTCATTCCATTCCAATACCAATTTTAATTTTTGTACCTATTCAGTTGACTCAAAAAAAAAACTTCTACTTTGCATAAGTTACACTTTGGAAGTGGTTGAAGGAAAAACTCACGGTTGTTTTTGGATAAAACTTTGAAATTCTGTTATTTATATGTTACGAAAATTTTTACCATCAACAGATGGCATAATAACCATCACTGATTGGAAAAAATGGATAAAATATATTCAAAAATGTTTGTGCGTATTCAGTTGACGAGGAGTGTATGTAATAGTTTAATTTTATTATCCCCCAGATCTGATCCGGATTAGATTATCATAATAAAACAAACAGAATCATAGTGCGACAAGAGTGTTATATAGGTACCTTTCCGATCCCCGTTTATCACTGATCTCTATAATACACTGGATAGTGTATCGATACAAAAATATTGCTTCCATTTGAAGAATTGTTATATTATGAAGCTGACCACTTTTTTGTATAACAGTATAACTGTATAACATGTTATACAAAGATAATCCATTAACCAGACATCAAATCTTCGTTCGTTTCACCCCCCGAGATCTGTTTGCTAACATTTTTTGTGTTCGTAATTTAAATTCATTCACTAATTAGTAAATGAAACGGAATAACAAACGTAAAGAGTGTGACTTCAAGGAGGTACAATCATTAAAAAAACGCAGAATATGCAATCGCATCCTCCACATCATAATTATTCATTAGCAGCCTTATTCATAAACTCATCATAGCTTGTGCATAGTGCTATGTACTCGTTATAATGCATCTGAACGCAAAAACCTTATTCATAAAACTTATGCAACGTTACATAGACTCATTATAAGCTAAACGAGTTTGGAGGTTGAATAGTGGCAACATAAGGATATTTTAGTATCAAAATGTCACTAACACACACAAAAGTGAAATATTTTGATATGCGCACATATACATATCTATACCTATTCTTCCCAATAAAAAATGTGAGCAAAGAAATAATGAAATAAAACAACAAAACAGTTTTCTCAAAAAAACTAATTTTCTTTTATTTATGCACATATGTAAATGCGTATCTACTATAAACAATAGATAACACAATGAAAATAGAATAGAAAAACAAAAATAGAGAAACTAAAAACAATCCAACCGGTGGCGGCAGCGCAGCAGGAAAACTGGGGGTTGTTTTGTTTTTTTTTTTAATAAAAATTCACTGAGAGTAAATGGAATGGAATTGCTATGAGTTTTTATCGAAACTTTTATTTATTTTTGCTAAAAATGAGTAATGACACAAGAAAACTACAAAATTATAATATTATAGACACAGAAATTGAAAAGACCGAACTGGAAGCATTTTTCTTTTATTGATTTTTCACAAACAGCTGATGTTTGTTTATGTGAAGTTGAAGTAAAACGTAATAGATTTCCTCTTTGTGGTACTTTATTTGACACAAGCGTTGCATAACTAAAATGGATGGGGAAATTTTTTATGAATAAGGATTTATGTAACGTTACATAGTGGCTACATAAATCCTTATGCAGTGCATAACTATTCATCTGTTTAGCGCATTCTAATGAATAAGGCTGTAGCTGTTTTGCTCAACTTGTTCGCAAACTGCAATGATTTATCTCATTCCACTATGTAATTATATTTTATTATTGTTTTGTGTTTATTTGTGCAAAAGAAATATTTTTACATCGATATTCAAACATTAACATAATCGATGCTCAGCAAAATGCATTTAAACCATACAAGTTTTTGTACACACTTTTGCAAGCAAAAATATCTTGCAATATCGTTAGATAACAGTGTACACATAAAATACTTGCAATATTGCTTCTATAAAATCTGTGGACGTTATATTTTACAAAATAAAAATTTTAACATCGATTTCCACGCATTGAAATAATGGATGCTCAGAAAGACCCAATTTACACCAATGCAAGTTCTTGCACACAACTTCGTGTCTTGCAATATCGATATATTCCAAAAAGCCACAGAAAACAGTTTACAAAAAATTCCTTGAAATATTACTGCAAAATACATATTTAATATCGATTTTGACGAATTTAAATTATCGATGGTCAGCAACACGCAGGTTACACCATGCAAGTTCTTGCGCACACGTTCGTGGGAAACAAGATTTTGAAATATCGGGTTTCAAAAAGGGCACACATAACAGCTTAACAACATGAATTGCCTTGCAATATTGATTTTATTAAATTTGTTGATATTCATTAGTGCAAAATACATATTTTAACATCGATTTTCACATTTCACCCATTAAAATCATCGATGCCTAGAAAGATACAGCTTACACGTGTTTTTAGAACACAAGCTTCTTTGCATCATTATTTTGCAGTATCGATGCTTAAAGTTGAAATACCTTGCTTATGACTTCATATTTTTCATTTGTATAAAAACTTAAATCGATTTTAAGAAACTTAAGAAAAAATAGCCAGAAATTTTGCAAGCAAAAATACATTAGAGCACAGCATGACGCATTTTTTGCTTTGGTCAAACAAAAAACTTAAACAAAAACACCTGAAAAAACATCGATGTTAAGTAGCATCGATGTTTTCGGTTCGATATTTATTGACTTCGATGTTTTGTCTTCGATGTTGAAATCGATGTTGTTTCAATACCGCACATCCCTATCTGGAAAATACTTTTTTTTTTATAATTCAGACGTCAAATTATGAAGCCGACCACCAAATTGTCATCTTCAAATGGAAGCAAAGAAACTGTTATACATTATAAGGAATACACTATCCAGTGTATTATAGAGATCAGTGCCGTTTATCCTTTCTGTATTTTCTCTCTACTCTATTCTCTATTTCCTCCCTATCTTCAACACAAAAAGCCATCTACCTGTGAGAGAAAAAACTAATTTTTGCAAAAAAGTACAAAAGGTGTATGGTCAGAATTAATTTGCAAATCGAAATCCAAAAGCAATGTCGGATTTTGTGTTGTTTTTGTAATACATGTATGCATATAATATACAATCCAGATCAGATCTGGGGAAAAATATAAAGCTAATTTTTATTGATTTTACCGTCGATAGTGAGTTTGGAAATTTTTTCCAGGTTTTGCGACATTTTTTTTATCTGTGCAAGTAATGAATGATAAAAAAATTGGAAATATTTTTGCTTAAATATTCAATTTTGTGCTAGAATGAAGTTAAACGAAATTTAATTTGAAAAATGTATGCATTTTCGAAGTGCTGATAAAAGTTCTTTTCAATAATGAAATCACAATTTCTTCTTGATTTTTAATTCCAAATCTATTTCGACTTTTTTTTCACCCAATTTGTTTGACAGATCAGCCACATTTTTAGCTTTTGTCGTTCCTAAATGAAAAGTACCTAACTCAAAGTAACTTTCTTAAATATGACATTACAACACTTCTTTTTGACACACTAACCACAGCCAACTAGAGAAACATAAAAGAATGCGCCACTTGGCAAATCATGTTATGACATTTCAAATCAAGAAATTGCAAATAACACTCAATATCACAAACCAAAACTGCCACCTGCGATTGCAGAGATTAACATCAAAAGCAGCATATATGGACACAAAATAATGAAATAAAAAATTAAATTTCTAGAAAAAAAGCAACAAAATCTTCACCTGGCAAAATTTATGTTAAATATCTCTGTCAAGATATGATTGCATCTTGACATCCAATCAAGATATGAAACGGAGTGACTCCATCATTGTATATAAATTCTATAGTATTCTCATGAAGAAAAAAAGCTCGTGGCCATCTATGCGTCCAAATGTAATACTAATTTTTGTTAAGGGATCTCGGTAAGGCGATCACAGCGAACCTATCGACCAAATGTCTACCTACAAAATCGTGTTTCATGAGAATACTATAGATTGGATATACAATGACTCCATTAGATATTTAATGTCAAGACGAGCATTCTGAGAGAAATTATCTACTGTGGAGTCGGGGTGTAAGGAATTCACTCCACTTAGCAAATACCAAAACCATTAGGTATAAAATGAAAACTACATTACCTATTCGAGTTTACAATTTTTTGCCAAAACTGTTCATCAACAAAACTTAATGTAAAAACAAGCCGTAAGAATGGACTTCTGGGCTTCCAAAAGGCTACAAAACATTACTTTAAGTATTGCCGTTGTTTTTTAATTAAGTTTTTTTCTATTTTATGCAAATATTTCATTAAATTGCCCCTCCGGTCGAAGTGGGGGGAGATATTACCCTCCTCTCTTTGGATTTATTCTTGTCTAGGTCCACCTACATGCTCTGAATTTTTTTTGGCAGATTTTACACGAATTTTCTAGTATGCAAAAAAAGGGGACATTTAATTTACCCCTACAGCGACTATGGGGATGAAAATAAAAATCTGAAAAAATTAGGGATTTTTTTTCTTCATGGGATGACCTTTTTTATTAACGACCACCCTAATGTACACATGTACATTAGAGTGGTCCTTATTTGTATGGAGGAAAAAAAATTGTTTGTTTTTACTGAGCACCTTTTTTTTCTGTTCTTCTACATTTAAAACGTGTACCAAAAAAATTTCATGCTAATCGGATTGTTTTAACACGTGTCGCAATGAGTTTGAAAATTTGAATTTTCATAAACCCGACCAAAACCGGGTGCTATTAAAAATTTGATTTGCAGAATTAATAAAGTGCACTTTCAAATCTGTTACCTACTCTTGCCTCAAAATAAAAAAATAAAAGGCACGACTGGGTCGCACGTTCTTGCTCAAAAAGTTCAATTAGCTTGGAAATTAAGAATTTTTAAAAATATTCCAGTAACTATACAAACATTTTTAAAATTATTATCGAAATCTTTTGAGCTGTTTTTAAGATAAATAAGGTTTTTCATAACGGTTGTGTAGCAGTACCGTTATTTTTGGAGCTAAAACAGTATTTAATTAATCCCTAACTCTCACAGGGGCATCAACTTTAAGCTCAATGCGGCACGTGTTAACGTGATTTAAAAAAATAAAAAAAAAATAGGGTAGTGTTTTAAGATGTCAATGAACAAAAAAAAACGGGTGCTCAAAAGTTTTTAAAATAAGGACCACCCTACTGTACATATATGCTACTAATAAATTTTTTTATTGAGCATTTGATATTAGCTTTTGGAGAGTAGGTACATATTTTAAAAAGCGCAAAAAGTGTTTCTTTAAAAAAAATGTCTTTAGAATTTTTGTAAACACTCAATATACATATTTATTCAATTAAATTAACCACATATTTGTAGTCAAACGAATAAAAGTTTAACAATTTTTGGGTGTAAGAAAAAACTAAAACAATTATTACAAAGGACGAACAAAGAGACATCTTGAAAAAGCGAAAAGCGAGACATCGCGAACTCTGACTTTGAAGGTACAACTGGCCCTTAATGTTTTATTGTAAGCATAGAGTAGAATAGAGTTTAAGTTTTGTTTCAGGGTGTTTGTTAGTTTGCAATTTTGTATTTATTTTAAATAGAATTTAAAATACAATTAATGATTTATTTTGTCTTTATTAAGCAATTAAAGTGATTTTTTTTTCATATAATTTGTTTAGATCGTCTCATTATTCGCCCCACACTGTCTCGCTGTTGACACCCCAGGCGAACAGTGAGACATTTTGATGATTTCTAAATGATTCAGCTTATTGCAGTTCTTATGTCGTTTTCGATTGAATTTTCTGACTGTTATACTCCTTTTTGATTCCAATAGAATATGAAAACATCGTGTTGTCAAATTTACACACACACTACTGAATGGCGCCATATTATAAAATGGCTTCTTTAAGCATTCATCACTAGGCCTTTTCCTTTGGAGGTGGCGAAGTACTTGCAAGTACTTTCCCAGCTTTTTTCAATGGAACACAACAAACTGCTTTCCCATGTAAAATGTATCTACTCGCGCATGAGAGCATGTGCAGTTGGTAGTACTAGATTAGGGTTTTCATCTACTCGTAAGTACTTCGCCACCTCCAAAGGAAAACGGCTACTATTGACAAGTAGTGCGACGAAAAACTGTATGTGTATGCGTTCCAAATCTTCTCCTTCTTCAAATCGGGAACAAAAAAAAAATACTCCAAAAACAGTACTCCGAACAGCCAATCGAAGGCTTTTTGAGTAGATGGAGTGAAAATGGAGTAAAAAGGCGTACTCCGAACGTCCAATCGAAAACGACATAATTATAGGTTTTTATTAGCCGTTTTCCTTTGGAGGTGGCGAAGTACTTACGAGTAGATGAAAACCCTAATCTAGTACTACCAACTGCACATGCTCTCATGCGCGAGTAGATACATTTTACATGGGAAAGCAGTTTGTTGTGTTCCATTGAAAAAAGCTGGCAAAGTACTTGCAAGTACTTCGCCATCTCCAAAGGAAAAGGCCTATTATTGAATATGCTTGTTTGGGACATAAGCATGCTTAAAACCGAAAATTCTACTACATTCACCCTTGGGTTTTGTGAGAGATTGGTCACACTGGTAGAGAATGCAATCCCAGGCTGTTTTATTCAGTTATTCAGAATATATTTTTGTTTGAATTTGTTTGTTTTCCAAATTAAAAACGCTTTTCTGAGTATGCAGAATGTTAATACTTCTAGCCTGGCAAGAAAAATAAGTTTTGTGGTTGAAATGTTTTTATTTAGAGGAAAAAAATCGATATTCTCCATGTTTTCTCACAAAACAGACAAGTTCTTAGGAAATAAAGAAACAAAATATCTAGTTATTTCATACAAATGTACCTATCTACTCTTAACTGCCTGAACAGAATGCAAGACGGAGCTGGAATAGTTGTCAAAAATCCTGCAGCTGGAGCAGCAAGAGTTGAACAATTTTTAACTTTTACTGCAGCATTTTTGACATCTATTCCAATTGCGTCTTTCATTCTGTTCAGGCAGTAAGGCTACCGCACTTTAAATTCTAAGAGGTCAATAAATTAAGATTCCATTTTCCTCGAATACAATTTTAAAAGCGAGTTTTAACGAAAATACTGAGTTGATGAGAACCAAAACTAGCAATACCCAGAGAAACTCGCCATAATTAAATTTAATTATTAAATATCTTTTAAACGGAACTTTAAATGTGATTTCCTTTCAAACCATAACAAAATCATTTAAAACTTATTAAAAATTAAATTTGATAGTGAAAAATTTGTCTGGTATGAATTTGGAAAGTTTTGGTTTACAACAACATTAAAATATAAAGATTTATTGACAATTTTTAAAGAAAAAATATTATTTCTTGTGGAATATTTTTTAATTTGTTTAAGAGTGTTCCGGACTGAAATGGTGATTTCATGAAAAAGATTGTGAAGCGTGTACTTGTCCGGTCAAAACGATTAAGGTGTATATGGACAGATAAACTCATTCTCTAGGACATCATTGGAAAAAAAATAATTTTGTGCTCTAGTTTTTGGTTAAAGCCTTTAAGAAATCGAAAAAATGGCTGTTTTTCAAAGCAAATGTAGCTTACACTATAGCATTTTTTGCAAAATAAGGTTTCATAATATAAAATTCCATATTTTTATTAGGACTCTTTTGAAGAAAATTTTAAATTTTGTTCCTAAGAAAAATTTAAATAATACAAAATAAAAATGCTTGTAAATTTTGAAAAACGTATTTTTGGCAGTTTTTTAGTGGTTATAAATTCAATTTATTTTTTCAAGATTTTCATTAATTATATAATCATAATTGTATAATTTGATATTGAAATGTTTAATTCTTAAAGGCATTTTTTGAGAGAAAATTCATGGATATTTGGATGTTAAAATCAGTTACTTTTACAAAATGTTTTTTTAAGTACAATAATACGCCTACTAGTGACCAATTAGTAAAAATACAAAGTTTTATAAAACAAAGTATCTGATGAAAGTGAAAACCCGGTCTTATATTTATACACAAAAAAAGAAACAGTTAGCAAATTACTGGATTTGTTCAGTTCGGAACACTCTTCACAAAAATATTTTATTCAGTTGTTTCCAAAATAAAATGAATAATTTTCATACTTTTTGAACTCAACTGAAACCGACATCGAAAGAATCATTAGCTGTGTTTTTTTCCTTGCCCGAATGGGCTTGGACGAAAAAAACTATGTCGGGGCTAAGCACATTTTAAAAGCAACAACAACTAAGACCCTTCGGGCCTAGCTAAGCCCAGAGAATTTTCAGGGCTTAACTTAAGCCCAGATAAAAACTGTGTTACCGGCATGAATTTCATACATGTTATCGATAGTTTGTATGGAAGCTCCATTTTTTTCTGTAATAGCGTCGCTTAGCCCCGATGTCGTTTTTTTCATCCGATTCCCCCGGGCTTGCAAAAAGAACACACCTATTGACTGATTAGGTACATACATAGGAAGTCAATGGGTTGAATAGTCGTGCGGTTACGCAACGAAAACAAAATTACAAAGGGGGACAACATATTTTGACATACATTCATAAAAATTGTTGGCAAATTGTTCCTGTACGAAAGTCTAAAAAGAAGCAGGAACAAAAATTGTATGCGAATATTTAGGTACCAATCCCGGAAATCCCGGGATTGAAGCATTATAATCCCGGGATTTTCGGGATCCAAAAACGGCTCGGGATCCCGGCATTGCATTCTCTACACACTGGCCGCTTTTTAATAAATTTGGTATAACCCACCTCAAACAAACATATTCAATCCTCGCGTTCCAATTTTTATTCGCTATGCTATCTAGCTATCCCAAAAATTTTGAGATAACTTGAGTTGTTGTTGCGTCAGCTGTTATCAGCTGTTTTTTTTAACAAGGGATTACAACAACACAAAGCTATCCGGATAACTGAGAATAGCCAGCGGATCGTGCCTAATAATAAAAACTCTTGAACGTGATTGTTCCTTTATTCTCCTCATTGTCCGGTATATTCAATAGTCTATGTATAAGCGTATTCGATACTCTTTCTCCATAAGACGGTGTCCACATTGGGTATGAAAAAGTGGATTTTTAATGACTTTTCAGTATTCACATCTCACTTCAATGAAGGAGTGGGAGCGAGATATGAATACTGAAAAGTCATTAAAAATTCACTTTTTCATACCCAATGTGGACACCGTCTAAGGCAAATAAGGTGCGAAGCATATCACTAAGGGTAGGTGAAAGAGGGACCTGTCGTCACCATAGGCGCAAGGCTAGGAGGTGGCAAAACCATCCAGATTAGGTTGGGATCGTGATTTACGTAAACGTTAGGCAAATGTAATTGTGCCTGCTTACACGTGAAGAACGAAAGTGTTCAGATGTGAAGAAAATTACTCTGCAGATTTTGTTCTCCTCTTTGTGTTTTTCGTATTTTCATAATGAAAGACACGATTTGATTGGTTGGATTGGATAGGAAAAGTAACACAAAAGAGAACGTCAATTTTCTAAACCGAATATTTTCAAATATTTTAAAATATTTCATCCCCTTCCCTCTTCTGCAAGTTTCCCCGCTCACCATCACAAATCGCAGAAAATGCTTCAATTTCTTCACGTGTGATCAGGGACATTTGTACTAAGTGAATCAGCATAATTATGTTCACTCGATTTGTCATCCGCCAAGTCTGGAGTTCACGGAATTGTAATTACTTGAATTTATTTTGAAATGTGAATAAAAAGCTCAATTTTGAATAAATTAATAAACATATTTTAGCATTTAACCAAAAAATTTACATAATTTTTAAATGAACAACAACAACCTGAATATGTGCTACCACCAAGTTTATAGGCTGGACTTAGGCCAACGAGCCCCACGCTACCGATCCAAAATCGGTTATATGTCCGTGGGCTGAAATCTAACCGAGCAAAATGGATCGGATGGCTCAGTCGTATAAGGGGCCAGTTATAGCGATCAGGAAAATCCATCAGGAAAAGTTGAAACAGTATAAAATTGAATACTTTTTGCTGATGGTCGTTTATAGCGAACAGGAAAAATATGTCAGTTGGTGAGCTGAACATGTGAAGATATACACACATACAACAATTTTCCTGATTGAAAAGCATACGAAAAATTTGTTTGTCCACAATTCTGGCAGTGGAACAGGAAAAAATTGGAACTCAAATCATTAGGCGTGTTCAGGAAAATGAGATCTCAGACGGCTCAGTGTCAAAAACCGAGCAAGCGAATCCAATATTTTTTTTTCCTCAGTTATTTGACAGCTAAATTTCTGAGGAATTCTGTTCACGAGACTGAGATGGCTGAGGGCTCTGAGATCTCATTTTCCTGAACATGCCTATTGGAACGATTTGTTCCATTTTGTTTGATATGTCAATCAGCTGGCACGAAAAACGAATTTAGGTACATCAGGAAAATAGATAAATAAATTTTAAACAAAAAATAATTAGTCAATTTTGAGTTAATTGTCATTGATTAGTGTAGCATTTGTGTTTCAAATCGAATGAAAGCATCATAATAGCCTATTGAATAGACCTTTTAAAAGGGAACAATTACGTGCAAGGGTTTTTATTATTGAATATGTTTGTTTGGTCCATAAGCATGCTTGAAACCGAAAATGCTACTAAATTCACCCATGCGTTTCTGAGAGAATGGTCACACTGGCCACTTTTCAGTATTTTTGGTGTAACTCGGAAGCTAAGCCGAATTTGACAATTTTACATATAATACTTTTTGTTTAAAATTAAATTTTCTATCTTTCTATAAATGGATAGTTTGGAAAATTTCTTAAAAAAATTTAAGCAGCAAAAGTAAACAAAAACCAACATAAAAAAATCGAAAAATCAAAGATTTTTAAATTTTTTTCTAAATTGCGCAAAACTTTTTTCGGAGCAAAGATACGCTCAAGACATGCATTAACACAGTAAACTGAAGTTTTAGGGCTTTAATATGACATGTTAAAAAAGCCATATTATTTGGAAATTGACAGAGATATATCCATTCAAACTTTACCATTTCTAATCATTTTTCACAGTTTTTGCCCGAAAGCCTATTTTTTAGTACTTTATGACAGATTTAACGTTCCTAGCAACTAGTACCAAATCTTATGTTAATCGGACCAGCTGTTCGGCCTGTAGGTCTGAAAGCATTTAAAAACAGCCGAAAAACGAAATTGCGAACTTACATCCTTTTTATAAATTCTCTATAGTTCTAATGTCATATTATATCGAAATTTTTATTTCGAACATTTTTACGAAAGTGAAATTTGCCATATTGTACCGAAAAAGAGACTTTCGGGCCAAAACTGCGAATAATTATAAGAAATGATAAGGTTTGAACGGGAATATCTTTGTCAATTTTGAACAAATATTAATTTTTGAACATGCCATATTAAGGCCTTAAGTCTCTACTTTATTTTGTCCATGCATGTATTGACCCTATCTTTGCTTCAAAAAAAGTTATGCACAATTTATTAAAAAACTTAGATATCCTTGATTTTTTGATTTTTTTAGGTTGGTTTTTGTTAACTTTTCCTGCTTAAATTTTTTCGTAAAATTTGTTGAACTATTCATTCCAATAGAAAATTTAATTTCGAACAAAAAGTATTATATGTAAAATTGTCAAATTCGGCTTGGTTTTCGAGTTATACCAAAAATACTGAAAAGTGGCCAGTGTGACCATTCTCTCAGAAACGCATGGGTGAATTTAGTAGCATTTTTGGTTTTAATAATAAAAACCCTTGCACGTAATTGTTCCTTTATACCCCTCATTTTCCGGTCTATTCAATAGGCTATAAATAATCCATTCGAAAATGTTACCTGTTTCGTTTTCCTGATCGCTATAACTGGCCCCTAAGGCCAGCTTTATAGTTATTTCACAAGTGTCAACTCGATTTTCAGACTCCTTTTAATGGTGCTTAATACTACGTTTTCATTAAAGCCGAAATGAGGTAATTTCACAAACCACAGAAAAAGTGTTTTCATTTGTAATTTGGTAATTTCGTTTGACAGCTCATTTCATTTTTGAATTTTAACTGGCTGTTATTCACTTTTTGTTGTCGTTTTTTCTGTCTCCTTCCATTGAGCTTTGACATTTTCATACAAAAGCTTTTCAGAGCTTTTCAAACTGGGTGTGTGACTTAATTTCCAATCTAATTTCGTGCAAATTAGGTTGAAATTATCTCATTTCGAAATGTGATTTTGTATGGGAAATGAGATGATTTCGTATCGAATTTGGAAATTTTTAGCGAAATTACCTCATTTGGTCTAATGAAAACGTAGTATAAATCTTAGATGGAATCCATCCTTGAAAAGTTTGCGGTCTTTTAAATAAACTTTTTTCAATTTTGAAACTTCCTAATATTTAAAGCAACTAAGCTGTCTCTGTATAATGCTATGTTTCCACCAAAGGTTCATCCCAGTTCAGATTTAATAAATCTATTTGGTGTTTCTACCGCACAAAAAGACTTTAAAAAGATTTACTTTGACAGCACCTTTAAAAATACAAAAGGTGTTTCATTTTTTCTTATGAAGAGGAAGTGAGATAGAATGTTTCCTTTGTGAAGAACTGAATTCAGCCATGAATGAATCCTTTAGACGGTGTCCACATTGGGTATGAAAAAGTGGATTTTTAATGACTTTTCTGTATTCACATCTCACTTCAATGAAGGAGTGGGAGCGAGATATGAATACTGAAAATTCATTAAAAATCCACTTTTTCATACCCAATGTGGACACCGTCTTAGCGCCATACAGGAATGGGTCAATATTTCAAAACATTAATATTTTTCAATCCAAATTGGACCCTCGCTTAAAACAACCTATTTTGCTAAAATAAAAATTACATCTCTTAAGAACTCTTTAATAACCACTTTAGGACAAGGGGTCATATAGTATTTGATTAATTCTAACGGTTTTTTAAGTCAGGGAAATGACATTTGCATCAGAGGAATGACAAAAATTTATATTAACTCCGGTAATTAGATAGATATTAAATTTTGTGGATGGTTTCAGGAGGATAAAGAAAAAAGAGAACAAATACTATCATTAAAAATAGTAAACATGACTATGTCGCACGAACTTGCTCTTGTGGTTCAAGGTTTTTATGGGACAAGACATTTTTTAGTAACAATTACATTATCTCATGATATTTTGAACGATAAAATGTTAAAAATAGAAAACAACTAAAAATACTGAAAATTTGTTTAAATGCAATTTTATTGATCCTTCTATGTAGAAGTTCTAAAACTCAATCAATTATTATAATGAAAACTTGAAAGTCAGGGGAATAACACAACAAATGATGTTAGGTAATAAGAAAATTATCTGTTTTGTACTATTTGTCACGTAGGTCCTTGTAAAAGACACAGACGAGTAAACTTGTTTAATTTTTATACCACATGGTTTAGTAAAAACACGCGTTAGAGGTTAGAGGAATGACAAATTCTCTGGACGAAAAAAAAGTTTTTGCCTTAACTTGAAATAAAAAAGACCATTGTATATAAACCACTGATCTCTATATATAACACTGATCTCGTGGCAACAGCCAAAAAACTCTGTCCGACCATTGCTATCGTGTAGAGGACAGTCCTAGCTTTCATTTGATACCCCATTTATATAAGTGGCTTATATTATAGGTACATTTAGCGGAAAATGCAACCTGAAAAGTGCATTTTCTAACCATTCCGACCAGATAAAGCTTGTCCGACCAGCAGTTTTGTAAATGTTTGAACTAAAGCTATCGGTTGGCATCCAATTTTTGCGCGGCCGCGATGAGATAGGTAATCTTACGGTGGGCTCCCAGACTATATAGAACTAGTTTTACGTTAAAACTAGTTTTGAATCGTGTCAATAATAGGGCTGTAAATATTTTAAGCAAAATTGAAATTTTGTTTCCTGAATTTCAGAACGAGAATTATAACATACGTTTTTTATATAATTGAACGGAGAATCTTGTCCCACTAAAGCATTCCACCTCCGTCGACTTGACATTGAGCGCTCAGTGAGATTTTGGTTTACAGTTTCATGCAAAAAAAAAACCATTGCTGTCATGGAATGTCAAGCAAAACAATGGACCGGCAATTGTATTGCATGCGAAAAAAAGTGTTGTGTATAAAATATTTTTTTTTTGATGGTCGGTTTAAGCTAAGTATACAGTTCCTTGACGAAAAAAAAACTACATGTATTTCTTATGGGAGCTCTTTTTGCGAAAAAATATTCTTATTTATTCTTAGTTTTCGCATCCAAAAATAATTATTTTCCATTTTTAGGCCTAAAGTTAATTAATTAAGGGTAAATTATTGACTCAATGGGTAGCCTAGGCCAAGGCAAACGTTTTTCGCCTTGAATATTATTCAACTCGGTGCACAGAATAGGTGGAATATCATTTTGAAAATTTTGATTTTTTTTCGCACCGGAACTGTAAACTATTGGCATTTTTCTTTTTTGGCTCTGAGCAAAGCTCTGAGCAGAGACTGAGCGATCAGAGCAGAGCTCCGAGCAGATTGTGATCAGATTCCTCAGATTTAATTATGAAATACACTTGAGCACTGAACTGTCATTTCATAGGTGTTTTTGATATATTTCGTGAAATTTCTTGCAATTTTGTACAAATGACGGGCAACTGTCCAGGGACTGTGTAGAGAATCCATTTTAAATTATGTATCACTAAAAAAATAAGTGAAGTTGGCTTAGCTCAGCGTTTCGCTCGGTCATTTAATTATGAGCTAATTAAGGTCTGAGCTAGCTCCGATGGAAAAAAGAAACACAATTTGTATGCTCTGATATGTCTGAGCTTAAAAAGAAACATAGATTTTTGTTTGACAGTTCCCACTGATCTCTATAATACACTGGATAGTGTATTCCCTACAGAGTATAATAGTTTTTCTGATTCCAATTGAAGATGACATTAGGTGTACCAGCGCACCTTTTGACGTCTATTGAAAGCAAAAAAAAAGTAAGGAGACGTAAGTTTTTATCATAGATAAACAAATAAAGATGGGAAACTTTCATACGTTTCACCCCCCAAAACCCATTTGTTTACATTGTTGTTTTTGTAATTTCACTCGTGTCGATGAATAGATGTGAATTGCAACAACAATTTAAAGCGGTGGGTTTGTTTTGTTTTGACATTTCGATTTTTTTTCAAAACTCATTTGGTGATAATTTTATTTAGTGCGTCTTTAAAAAATTAATAATAGTAGTATAATGAAGGCAAATCAAGCGTTGTTTGTGTTGAAGAAGCGCATCAGGAAAGGAAGGCATTACCATTGTACAGTTCCGAGTCTACAGAACCTTATCTCTCGTCACAGAATTACGGAGAATTGTTCTCTAATCAAATCATTTGGTTTGCCCACGACACAAATGTGTATCGAGACATTAGAGGGCCATTTGACAACAAAGCCAATCAATGAAGCGATTTTCATTTTCAATCCGCAGGCTGGTCAGCTTTTCTTGAAGATCATTCACACATAGGTGTGGGCTGGACAGAAACGTTTGGAGTAGCTGGCCAAGTGCAAAATTGCTGAAGAAGAAGCAGCGTTGATTCGATCATTGCCGGCAGAGGTAGAGGAACAACCGAAACAGATTATTGTAACTAGGAAGGGAATGTTGGATCCATTGTAAGTTCATTTGTTGTATTTCCCCAACATTGTAATCAAATGTTCGAATTATAGTTGCCTTTTCCAGGTGTGTAGAGAAGTTTGATGGTGATCTTATTTTGAAGGCAACCGAACCTCAAATGATGTTGTTCAATCTTTACGATGAACCAATTCGTCCTACACAACTTTCAGTCAATTTATTTTGATCATCAGAGCCTCGCACGTAAAACACCGAACAAACAAATATCATTCTGAAGCCAGATAAAACAACAATCAAAGAAGTTCATCACATTTGGCCAACGTTGCAAGAATATCATATAAATTTCTTGCAAGTCTTAGATACAAACCATTGTCATTTCAAAACTACTTGGTGGATTTTGATGTTTGATGCGGTTTTTAGCCTTAATTTAAACCTTCTAAGTTATTTTAACCACCATTTCCAATTTAAACAAACATTTCCAAAAATTTGCCTATAGAACTAGTATCATCATATTCTTAAAATTAGAAAAAAGACGAAAATAGTTTTTTAAGACAATTTTTTGAAATCTTTGCTCGAATTGGAAATGGTTTTTAAAATAACTTAAAAGACCTTAATTAAGACTAAGAACCGTTTCAATAATCAAAATCCAGCAAGTAGTTTTGAAATGGCAACGTTTTGTATCCAGCACTTGCAAGAATTTCATATAAATTTCTTGCAAGTGTTAAATACAAAGCGTTGTCATTTCTAAACTACTTGGTGGATTTTGATGATTGAAGCTGTTTTTAGCCTTAATTTAAGCCTTCTAAGTTATTTCAAAACATATTTCCAATTTAAACAAAAATTTCGAAAAATTTTCCCATAGAACTAGTATCATCATATTCTTGAAATTCGAAAAAAGACGAAAATAGTTTTTTGAGACAATTTTTTGAAATCTTTGCTCGAATTGGAAATGGTTTTTGAAATAACTTAGAAGACCTTAATTAAGGCTAAAAACCGCTTCAATCATCAAAATCCACTAAGTAGTTTAGAAATGACAACGCTTTGTATTTAACACTTGCAAGAAATTTATATGAAATTCTTGCAAGTGCTGGATACAAAACGTTGCCATTTCAAAACTACTTGCCGCATTTTGATTATTGAAACGGTTCTTAGTCTTAATTAAGGTCTTCTAAGTTATTTCAAAACCCATTTCCAATTTAAACAAAAATTTCGAAAAATTTGCCCATAGAACTTGTATCATCATATTCTTGAAATTCGAAAAAAATACGAAAATAGTTTTTTGAGACAATTTTTTGAAATCTTTGCTCGAATTGGAAATGGTTTTTGAAATAACTTAGAAGACCTTAATTAAGACAAAGAACCGTTTCAATAATCAAAATCCGGCAAGTAGTTTTGAAATGGCAACGTTTTGTATCCAGCACTTGCAAGAATTTCATATAAATTTCTTGCAAGTGTTAAATACAAAGTGTTGTCATTTCTAAACTACTTAGTGGATTTTGATGATTGAAGCGGTTTTTAGCCTTAATTTAATCCTTCTAAGTTATTTTAAAAAACATTTCTAATTTAAACAAACATTTCGAAAAATTTGCCCATAGAACTAGTATCATCATACTCTTGAAATTCGAAAAAAGACGAAAATAGTTTTTTGAGACAATTTTTTGAAATCTTTGCTCGAATTGGAAATGGTTTTTGAAATAACTTAGAAGACCTTAATTAAGACTAAGAACCGTTTCAATAATCAAAATCCAGCAAGTAGTTTTGAAATGGCAACGTTTTGTATCCAGCACTTGCAAGAATTTCATATAAATTTCTTGCAAGTGTTAAATACAAAGCGTTGTCATTTCTAAACTACTTGGTGGATTTTGATGATTGAAGCTGTTTTTAGCCTTAATTTAAGCCTTCTAAGTTATTTCAAAACATATTTCCAATTTAAACAAAAATTTCGAAAAATTTTCCCATAGAACTAGTATCATCATATTCTTGAAATTCGAAAAAAGACGAAAATAGTTTTTTGAGACAATTTTTTGAAATCTTTGCTCGAATTGGAAATGGTTTTTGAAATAACTTAGAAGACCTTAATTAAGGCTAAAAACCGCTTCAATCATCAAAATCCACTAAGTAGTTTAGAAATGACAACACTTTGTATTTAACACTTGCAAGAAATTTATATGAAATTCTTGCAAGTGCTGGATACAAAACGTTGCCATTTCAAAACTACTTGCCGGATTTCGATTATTGAAACGGTTCTTAGTCTTAATTAAGGTCTTCTAAGTTATTTCAAAACCCATTTCCAATTTAAACAAAAATTTCGAAAAATTTGCCCATAGAACTTATATCATCATATTCTTGAAATTCGAAAAAAATACGAAAATAGTTTTTTGAGACAATTTTTTGAAATCTTTGCTCGAATTGGAAATGGTTTTTGAAATAACTTAGAAGACCTTAATTAAGGCTTAAAACCACTTCAATAATCAAAATCCACCAAGTAGTTTAGAAATGACAACGCTTGCAAGAATTTCATATAATATTTTCATATCATATTTTTCTTATTCTAAATTTGTATCTTTTTGTTTTTATTTTTTATTTTGTTGTTTTTAAATGTCACCTATTTATTTTATTTTGTATAGTTGTAAAGTGAACATTTGTGTAAAATAAGTTCTATTATGTTTTTGAAATATTTCATAAAAGCTAAGAATATTTGTTTTCATTTTCTATTGACTCCGTGATGAACGAAGAAAAAGGATTCATCCAAATTTACTGGGAACATTACTTATTTTTAAGGGAAGAAAAAATATTATTTTTCGTTTAATGTATTTGATTTAAGTTCTTATATTCATAAAAATAAAATATTCTGTGTTGTTTGAAGGTCTAAATGAGGACCTTCAAAAAAAAATTTATAATTAATTTGTTTTGTTTCGTCTCATTCCTTGCAATAACGCAATAACGGTACTACAAAAAAATTTTTTGCAAACAAATCTCCAAACAAAAAACATTAAGCAATTTTCAATTCAATTTTTGTTTTATTGAACATTTCTATTTACAATTGGCTTAAAAGATAATTTATAACTATAACATACATTGACAAATAATAAGGTTTTGTTGGCACATAAGGGGCCTAACGCTATACATTGATTCAATATAAAATACAAATTAGATTTATAATATATGTAAAAACTTAACATAAAAGTCGGCTTGACTTTGTCGTCCTCGGGTTGTTCAATCCCGGTTGTCCAGTGGCGGTATATTTATTTAGGGGAAAAAACATTAAGCTGTAAAATGCTTTTTGTTTCAACTCAATACGACCACTCTCCACAAAGAAACAGCTCTTTAAAAAAAACTAACAAGAATTGAAAAAAAAAATTGTTCCTTTAATTTCGTTGAGTAGTGTAGATTTTATAAATTTTGGAGATAGAAACCTTAATAGATATTTAGCAACTGGTGAACAATGGCATCTTATTTCTATCACATCACAAAAAAATATCCTATACATATTAGGTACATATTTATGGTACAGAGAATTGAAAAAAATTTGGATAATTGGATAAGGCCAGGAAAAATAGGTTCGGAGGTTGAAAAAATTAATTCATGAAATATTAAAATTGGAATCGACGCAGAATTGCAATCTCTATAACATATCCAAAGTCCCCCAAAATCCCCGCATTGGCTTTTTGTGTAGATGCATTTGAAGAGGTGCTGATGGGGAGAACTTGGAGGTCTATCAAACTAAAATATTTGTCTTGGTACAACCTAACCATACGATACATGCTTTAAGGGTAGTTTTTAACGCTGAATCTAATGAAACCAAATTCAAAATTATACAATCACCAAAAAAAAAGTTATAGTCCTTTTTATGTAATGATGACTTTTTTTCAGGCACCACAGGTAAAATATTATCGAAAACCCTTTGAAAATAAAGGTATGTTAATGAAATTCGGAGTGAATGTTCTATTTATCATACGAACTTAGAATCAAAATACTCCTCAAAAATATCCATATAGAAAGAGTATTTTTTTAAGGGGGAGGGGCAAGTGTAGAGTGTTGGCCATAACACCCACAAAAAAACTCTTACACTCATGAAACTCGCCAAAAATATTAAATTTGTCATGGTAACCAAGAATCAATATAGTCCACATATATATAATTGTTCTGGGGGTTTTATTATTAGTGAGTGAGTGAGTTTCATAAGTGTATGATTTTTTTCGTGGGTGCTATGGTAAACATTCTACACTTGCCCATCCCCTTTAAAAAAACACCCTTTCTACATGGATATTTTTGAGGAGTATTTTGATTCTAAGTTCGTATGATAAATAGAACATTCACTCCGAATTTCATTAACATACCTTTATTTTCAAAGGGTTTTCGATAATATTTTACCTGTGGTGCCTGAAAAAAAGTCATCATTACATAAAAAGAACTATAACTTTTTTTTTGGTGATTGTTTCATTTTGAATTTGGTTTCATTAGATTCAGCGTTAAAAGCTACCCTTAAAGCATGTATCGTATGGTTAGATTGTGCCAAAACAAATATTTTAGTTTGATAGACCTCCAAGTTCTCCCCATCTGCACCTCTTCAAATGCATCTACACAAAAAGCCAATGCGGGGACTTTGGAGGACTTTGGATATGTTATAGATTTTGCAATTCTGCGTCGATTTCAATTTTAATATTTCATGAATTATATCTTCCAATTTTCGAATTGGAAGATATTGATGTGTCGGGTTGGAATTTTTTTGGCGCATCGAAAAGTTAATTCCCATGCGTTTCTTGAATCTCTGGAAAACATTCTTACGTTCATCTTTGCGTTTGATGCGATCGTTTCCAAAACTAGTCCAATTGTTGATGCTATCCTCAACGGAAGATTCTTGACCTGATGTTAGTGTTGAGGTTGCTGCTGAGGCTTTCGGAGTCGAAGCAGAGGCACCAGCAGCATCTTCATTTCGACTCTGCTATTTTTGTGATGTCGATGTTGTGGTGGATGTTGCTGATTTTCTTCGACGGGACAGTGAATGGAACCAGTTTCTTTTATCATTTGTATTGCTGGGCTTCTCCGTGGACTCATTAGTCATACATATTTCAAACAAAAATAACAAATGTAAAAGATTTAATTGCAATGGAAGATTTAATTAAAATAAAAACACAAAACTATAGAACGACCTTCAAATGAGACACATTGCAATTAAGAATACAAATTTCTAATTTATTTTCCTCTCGATGATGCAAAATAATATTTTCTTGCTTTTTTTTCTGCTTTGACAAGCGATTGATACCATAAACAGAATAAAATAATTTCACTTCCTTGATTGCCAGCTGTCACTTTAATAAAAAAAACATGTTATACTTTTATACTGTTATACAAAAAAGTGTACCGGCGCACCTTATAACAGTTCTTCAATTGGAAGCAACTTTTTTGTATGAATACGCTATCCAGTGTATTATAGAGATCAGTGACAGTTCCGTGATTTGCACTGAAAAACACCATATGCTTAAAATACATTGCAGTGTGGTAAATAGGCCTGGGGACACGTCAGGGGAATGACATTTTGGGTGTTTAAAATGAAGATAGCGGGTATGATAATTTTCTTAGAGCGAATGTTGGAACCCGTTTGTTTTAAGCCATCCAACTAACAACCTTATAGTATAATCTTTTATTTCGGTTCAAAAATGAAGGAGACTGAAATATTAATATTTTGAAATATTCACCCGAATAGGTTAGTTCGATTTGTAAAAGTATTATTTGTCCTAGGAAGATTTAACAAGATTAATTTCTAATCTTCAAGATTTACACAATATATTTTTGTATGGTAAATCTTCGATATTTAAAGAAGATTTGAGGTAAATCTTATTAAATCTCAGATTAGCGTTAGGTGGAAATGTAGCATTATACTATGTTCCCACCAAAACGAAATCTGAGATTTCAGCTGAAAAATGTTGAGTTCTCGACTTGGAGGAGCGGGGTTTCATTAAGATTTCGATGAAATCTAGAGTTCTCATTGAGATTTCGTTGAAATTTCCATGAAATCTTGTTCCATCAACTTGAAATATCAAAAGTTTTCAACCGAAATCTCGGATTTCATTTTGGTGGGAACATAGCATAAGACGCTTATCATCCCGGTCATGATGTATGGTGCAGATGCATGGACACTGTTAAGTGTCTTTCATATGAGCTGCGAATAGCGAACTGCGAATTGCGAATGGTCGTGAGCTTTGAAATTTCTTTCACATGAGTGGTCGCCGACAGACGCGAAGTCATACAAAATAAATCAGTAAAATGGGTGCTAAAAAAAAATTGAGGTTAAATTCGAGCGAATTTTTCATTCGCAGATTTGTGGAATGCGTCTTGATGTTGTGGGTTGCGAATAAGTGTTTGGCAGTTCGCAGAAAATATCTCAGTGGTCGTGTAGAATATATAAAAATGCTAAATTTAACAATTTAAACTAATTTGTGTTCGTATTTTCTTTTTAAAATTGTAGATTGGGTCGTTTATTAACTTTTTTGATAAGTTAAAACACTTATTTGTTGATATTTGCGATTGGAATTGCCTAAACAAATTTATTCCCATTCGCAGTTCGCAGCTCATGTGAAAGGCACTTTAAGGGTGGATGAGAACTCGTTATGCTACATTTCCACCTAACAGCGCAGTGTAGAGGTGGCACGCAAGTGGGAGAAGACCTCAACCAACGTAGGGTGCGTAACTGGAGACAGCTATGTAGCTAGAAACCAGCCGGTTGGAAGAAGCTTGTTGGTTGAGGCCCTGGTCCACCCCGGACTGTAGCGCCATGGACCTTAAGTAAGTAAGTAATCTTTAAAGCAACACAAAAATAGGTTATTAAAGGTTTATACTGCATACATATATTTTGGACCATATAATGAAAATAAGGATTTGTTTTTTGTTGGCCGTTATAATTTGTTTTGTACACTCCGTTTCGCATGATTACGAACAGGCAGGCGTTTGTTTTAATTTTATGATATTTTTCAAACCCTTCGTTAATCTGCGAAAAACCAACTGCACAACGAATGAAGAATATATTAAATTCATGTACATATAATATATTGTAAACAAAAATTGGGATTTAGTTGATAAATGCAACTTTTATGGCGCTTTTCTTAAAAGCTTATTAAATACATCTATTTTTTTTTTCTCTCACTTGATTACGGACAATAGCTTAAAAGAAAACAATACAAAATTTGTTTGCATACATTAATTTTGGTTTAATTAAGTTTTTTTGTATTGCTTTCCATAGTACTGGAGAATGCTAGGACGTTACTCCGGCCCTAGGCTCAATGAAAGGAAAATCTCGAATGGATGCCGGGATAAGCAGACAAACCAGTGATGCTGGTCAGGGCACAAACTCGTCCTTGGGATGGTTAAAAGGCCGAAGAAAGTCTGGTGGCGGAGGACCCTCTTGAAAGGCCAACGGCAGCAGAAGGTAGCGACTGTAATCCTATATTGGGCGGCTACAAAGGGAGTCTGTTTTCCCATACTGGGCCGTGATCAGTTATGTGTTTGAACATACAAAGGGTAGGTGTGCCTGTCAAGTCTGAGCTTATGTATGTTATTAATTGTATTTCGGAAAGCACCATGGTGGAAGGATCCATGAACCAGCGTCAATCAAGACGCCATAATAATAAGTGAATCGTCAACAAATAGAAGAAGTCTTTCGAGAAGCGCAAATGATACTTTTGGCTACCGCATACGTACGAAAATCCGAGCATGAAACGTTCGATCCTTGTACAGCGAAGGTAGATACGAGCAAGTTGAGCGTGAAATGCTCCGCCTACGGATAAGTATCCTGGGCATTAGCAAAACTAAGTGGAGAGGAAGAGCTGAATACAGATCCGACACTGGACAAACGAGAATGCTGTATTCCGGGGAGGATGAAAGAAAGGATGGCCAAAGACTGCATGGTGTTGGAATTGTGTTAAGCGAAGAAGCAAGGCGTAGTCTTATTTCGTGGGAACCCATTTCTGCTAGATTAAAGACAGCACGGTTACGTTCAAAAATTCGTTACGTAACAGTTATTCAATGCTACGGCCCCACAAATGAAGCTACCGAGGAAGACAAAACCGTGTTCTACACTCATCTTAACTCGGTTTACAATGAGTGTTCCGAGAGCCGATATCATAGCCGTCATGGAAGTCCTCAATGCTTAACTGGCTGAACAGAATGGAGACGGAGCTGCAACTGGAATAGCTGTCAAAATTTTGAATACACACAAATTCAATGATGCGAACAGAATAGACGGAGCTGCAGACGCAGCTGGACAAATTGGCCAACTTTTAACTTTTGCTTGCAGCTTTTTTGACGTTTCAAAATTGCGAGCAAAACGAAGTGTTTACATGTGGGTTAAAGTGATTTTTAAACTCTTTTCAATCACTCTTAAAGAAAGCAATTTTAACTTCTTTTTCTATCACTATTCATTTTATTTTTGTTTTCATTTTTATTTTCGATACTAAAATGTCAGAAAGCTGTACAACTACATTGTGTGCGCGTAAAAAAAAATCACGTACGACACTTTTTGACAGCTATTCTATAGTTGCAGCACTCTATTCTGTTCTATTCTGTTCAGCCAGTAAGTCGGATCAGATAATAACGCTCTGGAACACGTGCAGGAAAAAAATGTCTTGGGGTCACGAAACGAAATGGCGATTTTCTCGTCGACTGTTGTAACATTAATCGTCTTTTGCTGGAGTGAAACTGCGTTCAAATATAAGACGTGCAACAAAAGCACATGGGTGCATCCGGATGGTCAAACTTAGAACCAAATTGACAATCATGATTCAGCAGCAATGGAAGAAGTCAATGTGTGATGCTCGAAGTATAAGAATAAGTGCCGATGTGGGAAGCGACCACCATTAATTGGTTCTGATGAGTCTCAAACTATGCACCACTGCCGTACAAAGACGCGCAGGATGCAGCAAGGAGTTCAAAATTCAATACGAATATTGTGAAGGACTATTCACATGAGAGCGACCAACGAACGACGAATAAACGAATAAAACGGGATTTAACACATTTATAAACAAAAATTCTTCAAAAAAACTAAACAAAATGGTAGATATTTAATTAACGTTAATGTTGAGTTACTAATGTTGTGGACACCTGAAAGTAGCAAGAAAATATAATGATATACTTTTGTGGTATCACTGGATTTAAACTTACAGACTTGCCTGTGTCCAGATGATCTCCTTGTTTGATGTGTGGTGCCTGCGTCCGAATGCGTTTCTCCACTTGCCTTTGTTCGAGTGCTCAGGTAGCGGCTGCAGATGGGGGTAATACATTTGTTGTGGCTGAAAAATAGTATTTATGCTTATTGCTTTAATTTTATTTATTTATAAAGATATAAATGGTAACTTACCTGCAATTTATTTGTTTACGAAGTTGGAATGCTGCTGGTTCGTCGATCGTTGCCATGTTTTTGGTGATTTGTTTTGAATGTTGTTTTGTGGGTTCTTGTCATTTTGCATTTGGCATTTACAAAGTTGCGTTCAGGAACGTATCGGATATGCTAGTAGGCATTTACACTAGACTCCGAATTGCTTGGGAGTGGTATTGAAAGAAATATTCAAATTTAAATGCATTGAGTTATAAGAAATGCTCAATAAGGCTGAATTATTATATTATTGCCATTGTATATAAATTCTATAGTATTCTCACGAAGAAAAAAAGCTCGTGGCCATCTATGCGTCCAAATGTAAAACTAATTTTTGTTAAGGGATCTCGGTAAGGCGATCACAGCGAACCTATCGACCAAATGTCTACCTACAAAATCGTGTTTCATGAGAATACTATAGATTGGATATACAATGTTATTGCTACATTTAGTCGGTATTAGCGTTGGACGAATTTTGTTTGTATGTCTATTTTCTAATATTCTTTTTTGGTAGTGTAAATAGCGACTAATTCTATACAGATAAAGTAAGCTAAGAACTAGAACGCACCCAGGGAATTTCCCATTATATGATTTCTGGTTTGAGATCCAGATGTCGCAGATTTGGAGTGATGTGGGCGATTTTGATTGGTAGCAGAAGTGGAGCGAGATTGATCCGTTGATCGGAACGGTAGGAAAGGGTCGTGTAGATTCGGATTGGATGAAAAGAATCGACAGAGTGACACAGGCAGCCGGACGATTGAGTCGTACCACACCACTAACCCACATCGAAGAAAGATATAAAAAAAAAAACTTTGTCGATAATTGCAGCGCAGTTATTAAAAACCTTAATAGTAGGTATTTAAGGCAAAGAAAATTACTAACAAAAGTAATAATCTTTAAATCCACGCACAAGAGTGGCGTGAAATTCGTTCCATAAAATTAAGAAAAAAATAAGTGTGCTAAGGTGAACAAATCACATGTTGAAACTGCATGGTGTATCACTTGCACATGGAAATAACGGCCTAGAAATATATATATGTAATTTTTCATTTATATATAGTGCCATTGTTGTGTAAAATTCTTGCCGATTCATAAAGGGTGAGTTTATGTAAAATGCGAATTACATTTATACTCATTGTTACATACATATGTATGTATATAGTAGTTTTTTTTGTATGTGCTAAATGGTTTCGTTCATTTCAACCATTAGAACGCTGCAAAGGGTGCTGTGTCAAAGTCACTCGCCTGTTAAAAAGGAAGGATTCCTTTATTCACTTGGGCTAAGTCCAATAACCCAAGGATCACTACATTCCTTTGGATTGAGGGTGAGTGTGTAATTATCACTTTCATTTATGTATATGCCATCGTCACATTTATTATGTGCGTAGATGATTCCTTTTTTTTGTGTGCTTAATGGGTTGGTTTGTTTTAACCATTAGGAAGTTGGAGAATGCTGAGGCTGACAGAAGCGTCTTAAAGTCACTTTACTCATCGATTGTCGAAAGTTGAAGGATTGTTGGAGTTATTCGCGGGCTGAATCCAATTGCACCAGGATTATTGAAACAATTTTGCTTAGGGTGAGTCGAAGTTGTGTTTAAAGTGAAAAATTAAAGATTTATTTCAAACAACATGAAAGTTGGAAACTTTAAGTTATTTGTACATACATATATTTATATATATATATAATTCAGTTTCGATTATGGTAGTCTTTATGTTTCCTTTCTTTTTAATAGGAAAAGAAAAGCAGGCGATCAACGACGACGATATCGAAACGTCGTGATCGCCCTCCTCTTTTTTTTGTCGGTATTAGATTGTATAATAGAAAACAAACAAAAAGTCAAGATTATTCAGACCAGATTCTACGAACAAGATTCTGCAATCAAAATTCTGCAATCAAGATTCTACAATCGAGATTCGACCATCAAGTTTCTTCAATCAAAACGTCAGAAAAGCTCCACGTAGGAAAAGTCCAGCTTCATCGTTCAAGACTCAAGAATCAAGAACTCAAGAAATCAAGACCCTAGAGAAAAGGGTGTTTTTTTTTTTGTTATTGTTTGATAAACTGGCGTGATATAAAATTTAAAAATTTAAATTTATTTGTTGATTATTTTCCCTTGATCAGTGTTTAAGAATTATTAATTAATAAGTTTGATTAATCGGTTTAATTTTCGAAGCAAAGTGTGTTGAGGGAAAGATTGGGTCGAATTCTGCCTGGGGCATAGAGTTGCCACCTCCATGGTATTTTTTTTTTTGGTGCTACAGGTCCCTTGACCTATTTGAAACAGAAACATAAATTGAGCTCAATCTACGTTTTAAATTTAATTTTCCGTCTCAATTTGTTATCCCTGGGTTATAAAGTATAACAGGTTTTGGTATCTTCTCGGGGTGGGATCTTTCATGCATAGCCAAATTCGATACTTCGAGACTCCTTCAATACCGTTTGTGCAAGAATCAGTTAGCTTCAAAATTTAAACTGATAAATAATTTTCCTTTTTTTAGTAAAACCTTTACAAGATTTGTTAATTCAAGCCACTTAGTATTGTTAATTGTTAAACAAGGGAAACAAAAATTATTTTTTTATTTTAGATAAACTTTAAAGATTCAAAGATACTTTTACCTTTGATATTAATTTTCGTTTCTTATAAGTTTTTGTTCAGTGTTTCAATTCCTCGAATGAAAAAGAAATTAACATTATTTCATCATATATATCCAATATTATTATTATAACTTTTCTTATGAGATTAAATAAAGTACATTTGTGAATCACGCCAGGATGGTGGAATTCCAATCTTTTATTCAAGCGAATAGCTTGATGGCTAACTAAATTATTATTTTTCAGGGGATGCGGATGGCGATGAATTGATTCGGTGATGGACTGGGCGGAGCCAGAAGGTAAGCTGGAGCAAAGGGGGAGTCAATACACCTGCCTAATGACTTCCATTGGTAGGGTGGGTAGGGCCAAGGCTGAAAACATCCCAGCCTCTCCTTAGTGGTAATGTCCGTCCGTGCTAGATTATTTTGTATTGTTTTATAGAAATAGCCTTCAGTTATTTCAAAATTGAATCGAAAGGCATGATTAAAAAGTGATAAGTGAGACTGTTGTGCAAGGGCAAGATCCCCGTCCGATTCCGGCGAGCTCAATGCCGAGCAACAACAAGCATGCCAGCCCATTGCACACAGCAAATCTGTTTCTCCTAGAAAACCTCAAGCTTATTACAAATGGCGCCCATAACGTTGGTCTTTGTCTTTGTCTTCCTTTTCCCAACTTTTCATTACTCCTAATTGTTCTTGTCATCACCATCGGTAACTCGTAAGTCATGAATACGGAAAGTTTTTAACATACCGTTTCATTTTGCGACGAGAAAACAAGATGGTGATGGCGATACACTGATCTCTATATATAACTGGATAGTGTATTCCATAGAAAGTATAACAGTTTTTTTGACTCCAATTGAAGATGACATTTGTTAGGCATTCTCACTTTTTGACGTCTACTGAGCACAAAAAAAAGTAATTTGAAGTGAGATTTTTATTTGTACAAAAACAGAATATTTTGTTTATTTTTTTTAAGTTCTGTCGGAATGTGAACGAAACTCCTGTGCAGCTCTTCAAATTCTCGAGAAGTGTGGTTTGCAGATGTCTAACGCGCCCCGGGAAGTAGTGGTCAGTTTGAGGAGGAACATACATTTCTTCGCCAGGAAAAAAATTTCGACCGGGGTACAGGCTGACAAATGCCACCAACAATCTACGGAACTGGCTGGTGATTTACTGCCCAAGCGACAACTGCGTTGCTAAGAGCTTATTGGATCTTATGGAGATGAATGCTAACACCATGGGTATCAACGTCCAGTTTGCCCTGCAAAATGGCCGCATTGAGTCGTATGTAGGGTGTTTGCGAGAGAACATTCACCAAGGAGCTCAGACTGTCGTTTGGCTGGAGGAGATGTCATCACCTGGGACCTTCGTAGGACATGGTTAGTCTATCTTATTTTTGTTCTAGATATCGTTAGATGCTAAGCAATGTTTTATTTCATTTTAGTGGACCAGCTGATATTAAACAAATCTACGAATACGGAGGACGTACTGTGAGATTTTTGCCCAACAGTGAAGTGGTCTATGCCAGTATTGGTCAACCCGACATAACTCTAAAGGTATACATAGCTAAATCAACTGTTCCACTTATTGAATCGTCCCTTAAATTATATGGTGGAATGTCGATGTCAAGAATTAAAAAAGTTTTTGCTGAGAAAATGTGTTTTTATTTAAGAGAATGTGGAGACTTCTAAGATCCCAGAAATATAAAAAAATGTTTTATTGTTAAGTTTTTCATTGATCTAATAATGTATTAATAAAATTCTATTCTGTAACATATCTAATTGTGGTTTTTTTTTTTAATTTTCTTGGCTTATGTTTTAGGGCTGCTGAATCCTTGATATTGATAGATAAACCAAGCTCCCATTTCCAAACTATTTGCTTTATTTGAATGATTGGAACGCATTTAAGTCTCTTTTTAAGTATTCTAACTAGAATCAAAAACCATTTTCAATTCGAAAAAGGATTTCAAAAAATTTGCATATAAAAGTAGTATTATCATTTTTCCACCTTCAAAAAACTCATGAAATGTGTTTTGTATGCAAATTTTTCGAAATATAAGTTTGAATTGAAAATGGTTTTAAAAACCATTCAAAGGACTTAAATTCAAACTCAGAAACGTTCCAATCATCCAAAAGGACCAAATATTTTGGAAATGAGAGCTTGGTCTATCCATCAATTTCAAGAAATTTCTAAAAATTCGTAGAAATTTCTTGATATTGGTAGAAAGACCAAGCTCTCATTTCCAAACTATTTGCTTTATTTGAATGATTGGAACGCATTTAAGTCTCTTTTTTAGTATTCTAACTAGAATCGAAAACCATTTTCAATTCGAAAAAGGATTTCAAAAAATTTGCATATAAAAGTAGTATCATCATTTTTCTGCCTTCAAAAAACTCATGAAATGTGTTTTGTATGCAAATTTTTCGAAATATAAGTTTGAATTGAAAATGGTTTTAAAAACCATTTAAAGGACTTAAATTCAATCTCAGAAACGTTCCAATCATCCAAAAGGACCAAATATTTTGGAAATGAGAGCTTGGTCTATCCATCAATTTCAAGAAATTTCTAAAAATTCGTAGAAATTTCTTGATATTTGTAGATAGACCAAGCTCTCATTTCCAAAATATTTGGTCCTTTTGGATGATTGGAACGTTTCTGAGTTTGAATTTAAGTCCTTTAAATGGTTTTTAAAACCATTTTCAATTCAAACTTATATTTCGAAAAATTAGCATACAAAACACATTTCATGAGTTTTTTGAAGGTGGAAAAATGATGATACTACTTTTATATGCAAATTTTTTGAAATCCTTTTTCGAATTGAAAATGGTTTTCGATTCTAGTTAGAATACTAAAAAAGAGACTTAAATGCGTTCCAATCATTCAAATAAAGCAAATAGTTTGGAAATGGGAGCTTGGTCTTTCTACCAATATCAAGAAATTTCTACGAATTTTTAGAAATTTCTTGAAATTGATGGATAGACCAAGCTCTCATTTCCAAAATATTTGGTCCTTTTGGATGATTGGAACGTTTCTGAGTTTGAATTTAAGTCCTTTAAATGGTTTTTAAAACCATTTTCAATTCAAACTTATATTTCGAAAAATTTGCATACAAAACACATTTCATGAGTTTTTTGAAGGTAGAAAAATGATGATACTACTTTTATATGCAAATTTTTTGAAATCCTTTTTCGAATTGAAAATGGTTTTCGATTCTAGTTAGAATAGTAAAAAAGAGACTTAAATGCGTTCCAATCATTCAAATAAAGCAAATAGTTTGGAAATGAGAGCTTGGTCTTTCTACCAATATCAAGAAATTTCTACGAATTTTTAGAAATTTCTTGAAATTGATGGATAGACCAAGCTCTCATTTCCAAAATATTTGGTCCTTTTGGATGATTGGAACGTTTCTGAGATTGAATTTAAGTCCTTTAAATGGTTTTTAAAACCATTTTCAATTCAAACTTATATTTCGAAAAATTTGCATACAAAACACATTTCATGAGTTTTTTGAAGGCAGAAAAATGATGATACTACTTTTATACGCAAATTTTTTGAAATCCTTTTTCGAATTGAAAATGGTTTTCGATTCTAGTTAGAATACTAAAAAAGAGACTTAAATGCGTTCCAATCATTCAAATAAAGCAAATAGTTTGGAAATGAGAGCTTGGTCTTTCTACCAATATCAAGAAATTTCTACGAATTTTTAGAAATTTCTTGAAATTGATGGATAGACCAAGCTCTCATTTCCAAAATATTTGGTCCTTTTGGATGATTGGAACGTTTCTGAGTTTGAATTTAAGTCCTTTGAATGGTTTTTAAAACCATTTTCAATTCAAACTTATATTTCGAAAAATTTGCATACAAAACACATTTCATGAGTTTTTTGAAGGTGGAAAAATGATGATACTACTTTTATATGCAAATTTTTTGAAATCCTTTTTCGAATTGAAAATGGTTTTCGATTCTAGTTAGAATACTAAAAAAGAGACTTAAATGCGTTCCAATCATTCAAATAAAGCAAATAGTTTGGAAATGGGAGCTTGGTCTTTCTACCAATATCAAGAAATTTCTACGAATTTTTAGAAATTTCTTGAAATTGATGGATAGACCAAGCTCTCATTTCCAAAATATTTGGTCCTTTTGGATGATTGGAACGTTTCTGAGTTTGAATTTAAGTCCTTTAAATGGTTTTTAAAACCATTTTCAATTCAAACTTATATTTCGAAAAATTTGCATACAAAACACATTTCATGAGTTTTTTGAAGGTAGAAAAATGATGATACTACTTTTATATGCAAATTTTTTGAAATCCTTTTTCGAATTGAAAATGGTTTTCGATTCTAGTTAGAATAGTAAAAAAGAGACTTAAATGCGTTCCAATCATTCAAATAAAGCAAATAGTTTGGAAATGAGAGCTTGGTCTTTCTACCAATATCAAGAAATTTCTACGAATTTTTAGAAATTTCTTGAAATTGATGGATAGACCAAGCTCTCATTTCCAAAATATTTGGTCCTTTTGGATGATTGGAACGTTTCTGAGATTGAATTTAAGTCCTTTAAATGGTTTTTAAAACCATTTTCAATTCAAACTTATATTTCGAAAAATTTGCATACAAAACACATTTCATGAGTTTTTTGAAGGCAGAAAAATGATGATACTACTTTTATATACAAATTTTTTGAAATCCTTTTTCGAATTGAAAATGGTTTTCGATTCTAGTTAGAATAGTAAAAAAGAGACTTAAATGCGTTCCAATCATTCAAATAAAGCAAATAGTTTGGAAATGAGAGCTTGGTCTTTCTACCAATATCAAGAAATTTCTACGAATTTTTAGAAATTTCTTGAAATTGATGGATAGACCAAGCTCTCATTTCCAAAATATTTGGTCCTTTTGGATGATTGGAACGTTTCTGAGTTTGAATTTAAGTCCTTTGAATGGTTTTTAAAACCATTTTCAATTCAAACTTATATTTCGAAAAATTTGCATACAAAACACATTTCATGAGTTTTTTGAAGGTGGAAAAATGATGATACTACTTTTATATGCAAATTTTTTGAAATCCTTTTTCGAATTGAAAATGGTTTTTGATTCTAGTTAGAATACTTAAAAAGAGACTTAAATGCGTTCCAATCATTCAAATAAAGCAAATAGTTTGGAAATGGGAGCTTGGTTTATCTATCAATATCAAGGATTCAGCAGCCCTAAAACATAAGCCAAGAAAATTAAAAAAAAAAAACACAATTAGATATGTTACAGAATAGAATTTTATTAATACATTATTAGATCAATGAAAAACTTAACAATAAAACATTTTTTTATATTTCTGGGATCTTAGAAGTCTCCACATTCTCTTAAATAAAAACACATTTTCTCAGCAAAAACTTATTTAATTCTTGACATCGACATTCCACCATATAATTTAAGGGACGATTCAATAAGTGGAACAGTTGATTTAGCTATGTATACCTTTAGAGTTATGTCGGGTCGACCAATACTGGCATAGACAACTTCACTGTTGGGCAAAAATCTCACAGTACGTCCTCCGTATTCGTAGATTTGTTTAATATCAGCTGGTCCACTAAAATGAAATAAAACATTGCTTAGCATCTAACGATATCTAGAACAAAAATAAGATAGACTAACCATGTCCTACGAAGGTCCCAGGTGATGAAATCTCCCCAGCCAATGCCGTCATAAACAAACGATTGTGTAACGACCAGTCAGCACCCATTAGAGGAACATTCGGTGACTCCAAGGACATTATGTCTTGTTGAGAGCGGACGTTGTACAAATGTATTATTCCTTTCTTTTCGGCCACCAACACCTTGCCAGGTTCGTCTGGATGTCTGGATGCCAGCGCACTGACATACCAGCCTAAGACAGGCAGAAGGTTGTAACAGTTTCAAAGCTGTGAGCTGAACTCCAAATCTTACACGAATGATCGTCACTAACGGAGGCAAGGAACTCTTCGTCATGCTCCCAGGCCACATCGTTGACGTAATTCGTGTGTCCTTTAAGAATGAATTTGTAAAAAGCCATAAATTTGTTCGGAAAAGTTTACCACATGAGATGGATCAGTTTTAGTTCGCATTTTTAATAAAGTTTTAGAATTCTCTTGAATATTAATTTTAAACTCGGAAAAGTTAAACCTTTTTGTTTTTTTCACTTTTTGACGTTTGAAGATGTCAGTTTTCACTTTTTATGTTATACTTTCATACAGTATAACAGTTCTTCAAATGGAGTCAACTTTTTTGTATGGATACGCTATCCAGTTATATATAGAGATCAGTGTGGCGATAACAATTAAACCGTGTTTTGTTTTGTCTATACCTATCCCTTAAATGTAACAACTTTACTTTTCTATCTTTCTTTTTTTCACTTTTCATTAATTTGTCCTGTTTTTTC
The DNA here is from genome assembly GCA_963921185.1 of Dasysyrphus tricinctus. Lineage (NCBI taxonomy): Eukaryota > Metazoa > Arthropoda > Insecta > Diptera > Syrphidae > Dasysyrphus > Dasysyrphus tricinctus. The sequence continues at coordinate 172,518,812 of OY992531.1, read as the reverse complement.
TACAAAGAGTTGTGTCCTGTAAGATGACGCAATGTCGTAACAGTTGCACAATCTTCTTTCCTTATTTTATAAATGTTTTGCTTATCTGACAGCTTCATGACTTCTAGCAAAAGCCTCAGGCTTGTCTAGAATTGCGGAAGCTGCCAGAAAGCAACTATTTTGTCCTATGTTAACATTTTTGTGATTCTACTTACCACTAAGGGGGAATTCTTCTACAATAGTCCGTCCGACAGTCCTATAAAATCATACAATACCTTTACAGTTCAGCTCAGTTCCAAGTCCGTCAAAAACATCAATACCGAATATGTCGCCTGAAGCATCCCCGCAATGATTCATGTACACCCAAAAAAAAAAAAACAAATAAAAACAAAGTTCACAATTTTCAAAAGGTTTGTTACAAAATTTACTAGTAACATAAATAATACAACATACATAATACAAGATAAATACACAATTCAACTACGACACTTATACGTTCATAAATATTCTATACATTTCTTATCATACATACATAGATTTCAATATCTAATCATTTAGGATATTTCATTTTTTTGCAAAGTTTCAAAAATACTGTAACTTTGACAAAAAAAAAAAAAAAAAAAATTTGTTTGGTAAGATTATTATATCTTTAACACATAACATACATATTTATATTTTAAAATTTAATTTAAAATAATCAAATATTTCCTTTTCCAAAAATTCAAAATATCTTAAGTACTTTTAGTTATTTAGAAACCTATTTCGTAAATATTTTCATAAATTTTCGTATTATATACCTTATTCTTAAATATCAAAATGGATGTGACAGAAAAGAATGGTAACGGTCTTAGTACTAAAACCGGTACTAAAAAGAAAGCGCCTAGAGTGTCAAGCAGACTGCACCCTAACGAGCAGCAAAGACTTATGAATAGTCTAAGTCCATTAGTGCAACACAGTCCACCGCAGCCTAACGTAGGAGCAGAAAATACTCAACCGTTTTCTACCGATTCTGCTCCAGTGCCCAACAGTCAAACTAATTTATTTCCCACTGCCGAAGGACATTTGTCTGAAAATCACACTCAAGGATCATCTACCTTAGTTAACAAAAATGACAAACAAAAGTCACCAATGAACAACACCTTGAATAATTTCAATATTCAACCATTTCCTCGTGTTCAAAGAACACCACCTCCAACTACGAGTATTACTCAAAATCAGTTTCCTATACTTAATATCTCAGCGGGTGGAGAGCATTCGAATTGTTCAGCGGAATCCATTACAGCTCCTTCCCTTAGTAGCCTGAGCAATTTAGGTGCAGCTTCAGTCATTCTTGATAACAGTATTGAAACAATACGCAATCAGGAAATAAACAATAGGATAGAGCCTAACAATAACCTTGATAGTTCAGAAGCAATCCCGAGCGATATAAGAGCCTACGTTAATTTCGCAATAGTGAATGCTTTTTCATCGTATGCGGAATCCATGAAGTCGGATATTTCAGAAAGTATTAAGAAGTCTATAAAAGATAATTTCGTTGATTTCCTAGGGGAAATCAACTCTGCAACTCGTCCTTTAGTTACACGGGTAGAACTCCCTAAACCTGCTTCGAATACGGCCTCCTTTAGGAAGCCCGTTCCACAAAAGCCACAAAAACAACCTGTGCAACAACAAAAACAACCTGTGCAACAACAACATCAACAACAACATCAACAACAACGGCAATCACATCAGCAACAACAACAGCGGCTAGTACAACCATCTGCTCAAAACTTTCAAGTGAACCCACAACTAGACTTACATCAGCCGTCGAACAGTTTTAGGCCAATTGGTGATCTAAATTCTTACTCTGCGATGTACCCACCAGGTTCTTATCCCCAACATCAACCAGATGTTAGAAACTATGATAATTTCCAGCAAAGTCCACTAAATTCCAATTATTACGGTATGAATCCTAATTTAGGCAGAGGTAACCAAGTTCCGTTTAAAATCGATCGATGGGGTTTGTCATTCGATGGCAAACCGGAAAATTTGACAGTCGAAGATTTCATTTTTCGTTTGGAGACTCTCCAATTACAATATGAGTGCCCTTGGCCTGAAATTTTGAAGCAATTCCATATCATGTTAACGGGAACGGCCCAAGACTGGTATTGGCAATTTCAGAGGTCTAACTACCGACCAGATTGGCCAATGTTACGTGATGCTTTAACAAGGCAATTCAGGAATCTGAAATCGGATTATGAAATTATGCGAGATATCACCGATCGTAAGCAAGGCTCCTTCGAGTCGTGTGATAATTTCTTTAATGCGATTTCGAAAATCAGATCACAGCTAAAAGTTCAAATACCTGAATTTGAACTAGTTCGGATGCTGAAAAGGAACCTCAATGAAAAAATTAATAGGTTAGTATATCCAATGGCTATAACTTCACTAGACGAACTTAGACACGCCTGTAAAGAAGCTGAGAAGGCTTTCCCATCTAAAGATTCTCACAACGCTCCAAGGCAGTATAAACCACTTCCAAGAATGGTAGCGAATGAACTCATTTACGGTGAACAAGATCCAAGTTCTTACGATGAACAAATTGCAGCTATGCATTATGTTAACAACAACAGGCCCAGACCACCTAATAAAGTTTTGAACTGCTGGAACTGTAAAGTTAACGGTCATTTGTATTGGGAGTGCCCATCTCCCAAACAAAATATCTTTTGTTTCCGGTGTGGTGAAGAAAATGTCATATGTTCCAATTGTCCGAAATGTAAACCGGAAAACAGGAGAAAGAGCGCGATTTTCACGGGGGAATCGCGTTCGACACAGTTCCCCGAAAATACGAATTTATGAAACCTATTGAAAAACTGTTCGAAGATACAGGTGAAGAGAGAAAAATAAAAATTTTGAAAAGAGAGAATACCGAAACAAAACCTGATAAGTGTAGTAATGTTAGATTTAGTTATGTTAAACCCTTACATGTACGTATATTAGAATATAACAAGGCCAAAGAAAGGATTTTCAATGGTCCTGTTAGTCAAAAAATCGTAAAAGCTAGAAACAGATATGAAACAAGAAAGCAATTAAGATACAACCTATTATCCACCATTATTGATGTATCTGGAGATCCTAGGCCATACGCGAAAATTAAAATAGTTGACAAGGAAATATTAGGCTTGCTAGACAGTGGCGCAAGTGTCAGCATCCTTGGTAAAGGATGTAGAAATTTGGTTAAAGAGCTAAACGTTCAAGTTTATCCGTTTACATCTAACGTTAAAACTGCGGATGGAAAAAATCAATCCATTATAGGAAAAATCAATGCAGATGTGCACTATAAAGACATGAAAAACAGAATCACTTTCTATCTTGTCCCTAGTCTCGATCAAGAGATGTATCTCGGTGTCGACTTCTGGAAAGCATTCAAGCTTGCGCCTGGAATCGTCAGCGAAATTAAAACACCGGATGTGGAGGTTACTACGGATGCTCATCAACTGTCTCCAGAGCAGCAATCGCGATTGGATGCAGTCAGACGAGGATTCCGGTGTTATACCCAATACGGTCTCGGAAGAACGACGCTTGAAGAGCATGTCATCGACACCGGAGAGGCGGCCCCCGTAAAACAACGTCACTACCCTGTCTCTCCAGCGATACAAGCCCTTTTGTATGCCGAGATAGACAGAATGTTGAGCCTTGGAGTAATTGAGGAGAGTGAAAGCCCGTGGAGTTCGCCAGTGGTCCTGATACAGAAACCCGGCAAAAATCGTCTGTGTCTAGATTCACGTAAGCTGAACTCCCACACGAAAAAAAATGCTTATCCTCTCCAAAATCTCGAAGGCATCTTCAGTCGTCTTCATGATACTATTTTTATAAGTAGTATCGATCTCAAAGACGCATTCTGGCAAATACCGCTGGAAAGAAAGAGTAGAGAAAAGACAGCGTTTACAGTACCGGGAAGGCCCTTGTACCAGTTTACTGTCATGCCCTTTGGTCTGTGTAATGCAGCCCAAAGGTTATGTCAGTTGATGGACAAGGTCATTCCCTCAAGGTTAAGGGACCGTGTCTTCGTGTATCTCGATGATCTGCTCGTCATAGCTCCAGATTTCGAGACGCATATGGCTCTGCTGGAGGAAGTGGCTGCGTGCCTGAATAAAGCTGGTCTCACCATCAACGTGACGAAGTCAAAGTTTTGTTTCAAAGAACTAAAATACTTGGGCTTCATCGTTGGTGGTGGGAAACTTAAGACGGATCCCGCCAAAGTTGAGGCGATTGAGAATTTTCCCATTCCCAAAACGGCAAAACAGGTACGCAGACTGCTTGGTCTAGCAGGGTGGTACCGTAGGTTTATACGGGAATTCTCGTCTTTGACTGCTCCAATTACGGATACGCTAAAAAAAGGTAGCACCAAGTTTAAAATGACGGAGGAGGCTCTGGAGGCATTTGAGAAGCTGAAGAAGGCCTTAACAACTGCTCCGGTGCTTTCGCATCCTGATTTCGCAAAACGGTTCTATATCCAATGCGATGCTTCCGATACAGGCATAGGAGCGGTGCTTTTCCAGAAGAGTGATGCCGAGGAAGAGACGCCCATTTCATATTTTTCGCAAAAATTGAACAAGTGCCAAAAAAATTACAGTGTCACTGAGAAAGAATGCCTTGCTGCAGTTTTAGCGATTCAAAAGTTTAGACCAGCTATACTCAACCTGCGGCCCGCGGGCCGCATGTGGCCCGTCGAGCTGTTCTAAGTGGCCCACTTGGCATACTTGCGCATAAATATGCGATTTTATAGAAAAAGCGAATACCATAAATCACAATTTACATTCGTTTGGAAAAAGCGCCTAAGACTAGTGGAAATAGCTCCATCGACAAACGAAATATCACTTTGTCTTTTCGTTTTCACGAATGTCTGATAGTGTTTTCGTTTGGTCCTCCTGTAGCGTCCGGAAACATTCCAAATGCTTCTGAAAAAGCTTTTTTGGCACTAGATGACAGTTCTTTTTCTGAAGATTCTGGATTTGAAGAAAGAATCACAACCAGAAGCACGCATACATGCACACAATTGAAACGTCAAAATTGTCTAATAATATTTGTTACTTAATTTTGGAACTGTCATTTCCACTTGTTCTTAAATTTGGAGTGAAAAGGAAACATTTCATCCTCTCTATTATCGTCATCTTCATACCTTGCTGTAGAATTTTTGCTTAGGTAAGGAGTTTACTTAAAATAAAAACCCAAGGTGGAGACACTACACCAGTTCCTTAGTTAGCCCCGAACAGTTTCAGACATGCAGATTTAGTGCGGACGAGTACAATTTTTCACTTGTGGAACGGGTCCGCACTAAATGTGGCGGTCTGAAACTGTTTGAAACTCGGCAAGGAACACAGCAATTCGCTGCTGTGATTGAGGAATATCAATATTCAGAGAACAGCTGTGTGAACGTTTCATCACCCAAATGCAACAACTTAATGCACAAATACAACCAAACCCAAACTTCAGAATCAAGAAAAGGGTTGCAACTTGTAGGGTGGGCATTCTGGAATCGGGATCGAAGAGCTCCGGTGGGTTCTTCCAGATTACCAAACAAAAACGCTATGACATAAGCAAATATCTTGCCAACGTGTGAAAGACACAGATTTTGCAGTTGAAACTCTGATTGTAAGTAATCTTGAGAAGAAAAGTGAAGACACAAACTAAAAACAACAATAAGAATGTGAAATGAATGACCACATATATTGTGGTTGTATTAAAATTAATAAACTATTCAATTTAAATTACTTAACACCTACATTCCAAAAAATTATTTATGTTGCGGCCCGAGGCAACATAGCTAAAACGTTTTTTTGGCCCTTATGAAAAAAAGGTTGAGTATGGCTGGTTTAGACCTTACGTGGAAGGTATGTTGTTCACCGTAATAACCGATCATTCAAGTTTAAAATGGCTCATGAGTCTCAAAGACCTGAGTGGAAAACTTGCGCGGTGGAGTTTGAAACTCCAAGCATTTTCCTTTGACATTGAACACAGGAAAGGAAGTTTAAATGTAGTACCTGATGCCTTGTCCAGAGTGTATATGGAAGTAGAGAGTCTAGATTTGGATGACATAGCGCCCTTAATAGATCTCAATTCGAAAGAATTTGATTCAGAAGAATACTTAAGTTTGCTTAAAACCGTTAAAGAGAACCAGGAACGATTACCAGATCTAAAAATCGAAGAAAAATTTTTGTACAAGCGATCGTTTCCGCCAAATGATGATAGAACCACAGTAGAACACAGTTGGAAATTATGGGTACCATCAGGTCTCACAAACGAGATTATTGTTCGTGCCCATGATCCTCCTCAAGTTGCTCATGGAGGAATAGCAAAAACGCTGCAAAGAGTTCGTCAGTATTTCTATTGGCCGAACATGACGGTCCAAATACGAGAATATATTGCAAAATATTGCAAAGTATTCAATGTAAGTCGTCCAACCAAGTCCTACGTCCTCCTATGTCAAGTGTGTACAGCGTTGATCGTCCCTTTCAAAAGTTATATGTTGACTTTTTAGGTCCATATCCGCGTTCCAAGTCTGGTAATAGTTTTGTTTTCGTCGTTCTCGATCATTTGTCCAAATTTGTTTTTTTAAAGTCCTTAAAGCATGCAAATACTTCTAGTATCATCAAGTTTTTAAAAGAAAATGTTTTCGATATTTTTGGAGTACCCCAAGTGATCCACTCTGATAATGGTAGGCAATTTGTAGCGAAAGAGTTTCAAAATTTTATGGAAACGTATGGCATACGGCATTTTAAAACCGCCAATTATTCTCCACAATCGAATGCGTCAGAGAGAGTCAATAGAACTCTCCTGGCAGCAATTCGATCCTATCTCAAAGAAGACCAGCGAAATTGGGATCTTCATCTCAGCGATATCGCTTCTGCCCTCAGGAGTGCGGTCCACGTTTCAACCGGCGTGTCGCCATACTTCGCCCTTTTTGGGTTGAACATGATGACACACGGCAGCTGCTATGAGTTAGCTCAGAAACTAAATTCTTTAGAAGATGGCGAACTAATGACTCTTTCTAGGCATACTCGACTGCAGTGTATGCGTGATAAAATCAAATCCAGTATAACTAAAGCTAACGAAAAAAGTGCAGAAAAATATAACACCCGTTCTCGATGCATACGATTTGTACCTGGTCAAGAGGTATTCCGAAGAAATTTCGTTTTGAGTGACAGTTCGAAATACCTCAGTGCCAAACTTTGCCCTAAGTTTGTTAAATGCCGCATTGTTAAAGCCATCGGTAAAAACTTATATGAACTTGAAAATTTATCCGGCAAAACCATTGGTGTTTACCATGCAAAAGATATCAAACAATAGTTTAAATTTTGATCTGTGCATATTTATGTTTCGTGTTATGGCACCTAGTGTGAAATTCAAATGTATCTCATAGGTATTAACGAATTTATCTTGGTATAATTGGCCTTAACTTTTTATTTATTGTCATAGACTCATTTATAGATGTGTATTCCTTATTTAGTAGCTGCATTTAGTTTATTTTCTGCTTATTTATTATATATTTGTTAATTAATTAATCATTTGTTTAAACAGTGAAGTCCTTCTGACCTGTGATATTTTTTTTGTTTCAAATTTGATTGAAACAACGAAATCGATCCAGCACTGTGATATTTTATTTTAGGTTAAGTTTGCAATATTAGATTTAGTATAGTATTTATAATTATAGTAAAATTTGTTTATTTATTTATTTATATATTTATTTTTTTATTTATTTATCTATTAATCTATTTATTTGATATTTATTTATTTATTATTTATTTATTTGTTATTTATTCATTTGTTATCTATTTACTTGTTATTTATTTATTTGTTATTTATTTATTTGTTATTTATTAATTTATTATTTATTTATTTGTTTACTTATTTACTTGTTATCTATTTATTTTGTTAATTTTTTTTTTATTTATTTAATTATTTATTTGTTAAACTATTTATTTGTTACTTATTTTTTCGTTAATTTTCTTATTTGTCAATTTATATGTTCCTTATATAATTTGTCAAATTATCTATTCTTTTTTTTGTTAGCTAAATTCATTATTAACATAATACATATATTTACTTATTTAATGTTGTTCTTAAACCATTCACTCAGTAATTTGTTTATTTATTTATTCTTTAATTAATGTAGGAAGTTTTTGTTTATATTTAGAACTCATCAATTCCATGGAAATGTTTTTTTTTGTGCTATCCCACTTTTTATCATTGGTTCCTTCGTTAACACTAGCCTCTTATTTTTTTTGTTGATTATGTACATATATTAGACACAGCATTATTAATCAAATTTGTTATTTGTTTAAAAACATATCTACCTACCTACGTATTATTGTTCCAATGATTCATTTATTCCATAAGAAAACATATCTAATTTTTTTTATTGATTCAATTGCCATTTATTTATATTTTTTTTACTGTTCGGCTTAAGCATGCAAGACAATCATTACTCAAGTAAATCTTTCTAGTTAGAAACAAGCAAATAATAATTGTGAAGTACTAAAATATCTATAAAACCCCATCAAAATAAATAATACAAAACTCTGGTCGAGTTTCCGACGCTGACAACGACGATTTATACACATGTACCTATAGTGACAAGCCATACTGTATTTTCCACGGTGAAATGCATGGCAATAAATAAAGCGGTAGAAAATAAACATTGTAATCACAAAACCGTACATTAAACAATATATAAATACTTTGCCCGGCTGGCGTGGGTTCTTCACCACAGTATCAAACCTAACCATCCCCAACGTACTTATTATCCAACAACTCATTCTTTCAAGCTATAAGGTTGATGGAGGCACTTTACGCCAAGAAAAGAATGAATTTCTTCCTTCAAAATGGTGCTTGGTGTCCTTTCACTATTCTTGACGTCGGAATCCGAGAAATACTCCGACAAGCAAAGTGATTTGTTGTGGACACCTGAAAGTAGCAAGAAAATATAATGATATACTTTTGTGGTATCACTGGATTTAAACTTACAGACTTGCCTGTGTCCAGATGATCTCCTTGTTTGATGTGTGGTGCCTGCGTCCGAATGCGTTTCTCCACTTGCCTTTGTTCGAGTGCTCAGGTAGCGGCTGCAGATGGGGGTAATACATTTGTTGTGGCTGAAAAATAGTATTTATGCTTATTGCTTTAATTTTATTTATTTATAAAGATATAAATGGTAACTTACCTGCAATTTATTTGTTTACGAAGTTGGAATGCTGCTGGTTCGTCGATCGTTGCCATGTTTTTGGTGATTTGTTTTGAATGTTGTTTTGTGGGTTCTTGTCATTTTGCATTTGGCATTTACAAAGTTGCGTTCAGGAACGTATCGGATATGCTAGTAGGCATTTACACTAGACTCCGAATTGCTTGGGAGTGGTATTGAAAGAAATATTCAAATTTAAATGCATTGAGTTATAAGAAATGCTCAATAAGGCTGAATTATTATATTATTGCCATTGTATATAAATTCTATAGTATTCTCACGAAGAAAAAAAGCTCGTGGCCATCTATGCGTCCAAATGTAAAACTAATTTTTGTTAAGGGATCTCGGTAAGGCGATCACAGCGAACCTATCGACCAAATGTCTACCTACAAAATCGTGTTTCATGAGAATACTATAGATTGGATATACAATGTTATTGCTACATTTAGTCGGTATTAGCGTTGGACGAATTTTGTTTGTATGTCTATTTTCTAATATTCTTTTTTGGTAGTGTAAATAGCGACTAATTCTATACAGATAAAGTAAGCTAAGAACTAGAACGCACCCAGGGAATTTCCCATTATATGATTTCTGGTTTGAGATCCAGATGTCGCAGATTTGGAGTGATGTGGGCGATTTTGATTGGTAGCAGAAGTGGAGCGAGATTGATCCGTTGATCGGAACGGTAGGAAAGGGTCGTGTAGATTCGGATTGGATGAAAAGAATCGACAGAGTGACACAGGCAGCCGGACGATTGAGTCGTACCACACCACTAACCCACATCGAAGAAAGATATAAAAAAAAAAACTTTGTCGATAATTGCAGCGCAGTTATTAAAAACCTTAATAGTAGGTATTTAAGGCAAAGAAAATTACTAACAAAAGTAATAATCTTTAAATCCACGCACAAGAGTGGCGTGAAATTCGTTCCATAAAATTAAGAAAAAAATAAGTGTGCTAAGGTGAACAAATCACATGTTGAAACTGCATGGTGTATCACTTGCACATGGAAATAACGGCCTAGAAATATATATATGTAATTTTTCATTTATATATAGTGCCATTGTTGTGTAAAATTCTTGCCGATTCATAAAGGGTGAGTTTATGTAAAATGCGAATTACATTTATACTCATTGTTACATACATATGTATGTATATAGTAGTTTTTTTTGTATGTGCTAAATGGTTTCGTTCATTTCAACCATTAGAACGCTGCAAAGGGTGCTGTGTCAAAGTCACTCGCCTGTTAAAAAGGAAGGATTCCTTTATTCACTTGGGCTAAGTCCAATAACCCAAGGATCACTACATTCCTTTGGATTGAGGGTGAGTGTGTAATTATCACTTTCATTTATGTATATGCCATCGTCACATTTATTATGTGCGTAGATGATTCCTTTTTTTGTGTGCTTAATGGGTTGGTTTGTTTTAACCATTAGGAAGTTGGAGAATGCTGAGGCTGACAGAAGCGTCTTAAAGTCACTTTACTCATCGATTGTCGAAAGTTGAAGGATTGTTGGAGTTATTCGCGGGCTGAATCCAATTGCACCAGGATTATTGAAACAATTTTGCTTAGGGTGAGTCGAAGTTGTGTTTAAAGTGAAAAATTAAAGATTTATTTCAAACAACATGAAAGTTGGAAACTTTAAGTTATTTGTACATACATATATTTATATATATATATAATTCAATTTCGATTATGGTAGTCTTTATGTTTCCTTTCTTTTTAATAGGAAAAGAAAAGCAGGCGATCAACGACGACGATATCGAAACGTCGTGATCGCCCTCCTCTTTTTTTTGTCGGTATGTCGGTATATTAAAAGTCAAGATTATTCAGACCAGATTCTACGAACAAGATTCTGCAATCAAAATTCTGCAATCAAGATTCTACAATCGAGATTCGACCATCAAGTTTCTTCAATCAAAACGTCAGAAAAGCTCCACGTAGGAAAAGTCCAGCTTCATCGTTCAAGACTCAAGAATCAAGAACTCAAGAAATCAAGAACCTAGAGAAAAGGGTGTTTTTTTTTTTGTTATTGTTTGATAAACTGGCGTGATATAAAATTTAAAAATTTAAATTTATTTGTTGATTATTTTCCCTTGATCAGTGTTTAAGAATTATTAATTAATAAGTTTGATTAATCGGTTTAATTTTCGAAGCAAAGTGTGTTGAGGGAAAGATTGGGTCGAATTCTGCCTGGGGCATAGAGTTGCCACCTCCATGGTATTTTTTTTTTTGGTGCTACAGGTCCCTTGACCTATTTGAAACAGAAACATAAATTGAGCTCAATCTACGTTTTAAATTTAATTTTCCGTCTCAATTTGTTATCCCTGGGTTATAAAGTATAACAGGTTTTGGTATCTTCTCGGGGTGGGATCTTTCATGCATAGCCAAATTCGATACTTCGAGACTCCTTCAATACCGTTTGTGCAAGAATCAGTTAGCTTCAAAATTTAAACTGATAAATAATTTTCCTTTTTTTAGTAAAACCTTTACAAGATTTGTTAATTCAAGCCACTTAGTATTGTTAATTGTTAAACAAGGGAAACAAAAATTATTTTTTTATTTTAGATAAACTTTAAAGATTCAAAGATACTTTTACCTTTGATATTAATTTTCGTTTCTTATAAGTTTTTGTTCAGTGTTTCAATTCCTCGAATGAAAAAGAAATTAACATTATTTCATCATATATATCCAATATTATTATTATAACTTTTCTTATGAGATTAAATAAAGTACATTTGTGAATCACGCCAGGATGGTGGAATTCCAATCTTTTATTCAAGCGAATAGCTTGATGGCTAACTAAATTATTATTTTTCAGGGGATGCGGATGGCGATGAATTGATTCGGTGATGGACTGAGCGGAGCCAGAAGGTAAGCTGGAGCAAAGGGGGAGTCAATACACCTGCCTAATGACTTCCATTGGTAGGGTGGGTAGGGCCAAGGCTGAAAACATCCCAGCCTCTCCTTAGTGGTAATGTCCGTCCGTGCTAGATTATTTTGTATTGTTTTATAGAAATAGCCTTCAGTTATTTCAAAATTGAATCGAAAGGCATGATTAAAAAGTGATAAGTGAGACTGTTGTGCAAGGGCAAGATCCCCGTCCGATTCCGGCGAGCTCAATGCCGAGCAACAACAAGCATGCCAGCCCATTGCACACAGCAAATCTGTTTCTCCTAGAAAACCTCAAGCTTATTACACTAAAATTTTCCGTTTATAAGCTAAAACTAGAGAAATTTGATAAATCAAATTGGTCGTCGCGATTAAATATCTACCATTTTGTTTAGTTTTTTCGAAGAATTTTTGTTTATAAATAATGTGTTAAATCCCGTTTTGCTCGTTCATTCGTCGTTCGTTGGTCGCTCTTATGCGAATGGCCCTTAAATGATAGAGCTTCGTCATTAAATAGAATTCAACATTCAATAATTGATAAGATGTGGGTGAAACAAAGTGTTTTTAATGGAGGCTCGATCCAAAACTATACCCAAGCAAGAGTTACACTTTTGGATATCCAAGACACCTCGGATAAAATCAAGCTTCGCAAATCCTTGAAAATGCAAATAAATTCCCAAGCAGATGTTCAACGAAAGGCTGAATTGCGAAGCGAGTATCGTCTTGCACAAAAAATAGTCTATAGCTGTATGAGCCGTGACAATAGGGGGGAGGAGGTTAGAGTATTAGGGGTATTGAAAGCGAACCCGCTTCAGTATTAGTCTAAGAGCCGACAGCAAATTTTGGTAGTGGATGTATAACCAAAATATGAGTAGATGGTTATATAGATTTAAGCATCATGATATGGAAAACAAAAGTCTGGCAGGGTTTATTCTCAGCTTTTGGCGGTGGTGGGTGTTTAAAAACTGCGATTTTTCCGATTTTTATGTGAGGGGTACAATAACCACTTCAATTCATATATAAAATATAGGAAATGACCTTCTGATCTCAAATAATTAATTCCCAGACGTCTCCCTTTCAGTTTTCTCCCCGCCAGAAGCGCATCAAAGTGGGATAAAAACCAGCTTTTGATATCAGGGCTATAACCAAACGTGCGACACATCAAAAAATCAGGAAAAATCTCTTGATTACAAATATATAGGTGCCAGACATTTTATTTTCAGCTTTCCCCCTGCCAGACGCCCACAAAGTGGTGGAAACCCCCTTTTTTATTCCAGCGCTATAAACAAAAGTGTGGTATACCAACAAATCATAAAAAATCTCCTGATTAAAAATATGCCAGTCCCAGACTTCTACCTCTCAGCTTTCACCCTGCCAGAAGCCCCCAAAGTGGTGGAAAACCCCCATTTTGATGCCAGAAGTATAACCAAAATTGTGGTACACCGAAAAATCATAAAAAATCCCCTGATTAAAAATGTGTTAGCCTGTTGAAAATAGCTGGCAGTACCCAACGTGCATGCCACCATTTCCTAGAAAGTATAACTTATTTCTTTTAGTAACCAAATACCAAATTTGTTTTGTAAAACTCCATTTTTTCTTTTCATTCGCTTATAAAATTTATCAGGTTATGGGCCCAGGAGATCTCTCAGTAGTTAAAAATTAGTTTTTTTTTGATTATTTAACTTAAGAAAAAGCTGAAAATATTAAAATGAATATTTTTCAGATAGAAAAGTTGGATGATTCCAACTATGACGTATGGTCAATACAGATGAAGAGCGTCCTTATACATGGTGGCCTGTGGCGAATAGTAAATGGTGAGTTGAAAAAAGAATCCATTACTGATGATGCAGAGAAAGCGAAGTTTAATTCCGATGACCAGAAGGCTCTTGCCAATATAATATTGGGCGTGAAGCCTGCTCAGTTGGGTTACATTAAGAACTCAAAATCTTCGTCCGAAGCGTGGAAAAAATTAATGGAAACCTTTGCGCCAAAAGGTCCCATACAAAAAGTGTGCCTGTACAAACGCTTACCTAGTCTTCGTTTGATGGAAGGAGGGAATATGGTTCAACATTTGAACACTTTTATTGAAGTCACAGAAAAGTTGACCGAATCAGGAATAGTAATGCAAGATGAACTTCTTTCTATTATGTTGTTGTCCAGCTTGTCGAAAAGTTTTGAAAACTTTGTGATAGCAATGGAGACACGAGACTCTTTACCCACATTCGGTTTCCAAAAGCAAAAGCTCCTCGAAGAAGCAGAGCGAAGAAAAGAAAACGACACAGGAGACGCCCACGAACAAGCATATACGGTACGCACATTCAAGAAGGCGCATGTGAAGAAAAAACGTGGCAACAAAAATTCATTCATGGGCAAATGCTTCAACTGTGGTGTGGCTGGTCATCGCGCCAGTGAATGTGAGAAAGAAAAGAAAACACACGCACACCACAAGCATTGACCATGATCGCAGCAGCAGAAACTAAACCACGGAGCGATGCGTGGTATATAGACAGCGGTGCCACGGCTCACATGTGCAACGACAAGCAGCGGTTTGTGAATTTTCAACAGCACAACGAAGTAATTAGTTTGGCTGGCAGTAAAACTATTGTTGCAGAGGGAAAAGGTGATGTACCTTTCCAATACAAAAATTTAGATCTGTTGTTTCAGAATGTTTTATATTCCGCAGAGCTTCAAGCAAATTTCCTTTCTGTGAGCAGAATGGTTGACAAAGGCCTTTTAGTCCAATTCAAAAAAGAACGTGCTATGGTTCGTCAGGAAAATGGTCCTGTCATTCTTCATGCCAACAAGAAGGATGGTTTGTTTGTAGTTGATGAGGGCGTTGAGCAAAAGGTGTTCGCTTTGCAAAACAAGGGTGATTTGTGACACAATAGATTTGGACACCTTAATTACAAATCTCTTCAAGAATTGTCCGAAAAGGAAATGGTAAAAGGGTTGAATGCAGTTCGTAATAAAGATGCAGGGTGTAAAACATGCATGGTTAGTAAAATACATTAATTGCCATTTCCTAAGGAGTCAGAACATCAATCGAAGAAAATGCTTGAGCTTATCCACTCAGATATTTGTGGACCATTTGACGTAGAATCACTTAGTGGCTCTAGATATTTTATCACCTTCATAGACGATATGTCCAGGAAGATCTCTGTGTATTTTATGAAGGCAAAAAGTGAAGCTTTAAGTAAATTTAAGCATTTTAAGCTTCAAGTCGAACGAGAAACCGATTGCAAAATCAAAACGCTACGCACCGATAATGGGAAGGAGTATTTGAATGCTGAGTTTGATGAATTTCTGCGAAAGAATGGAATTCAAAGACAGCTTACCGTCGTCTACACACCACAACAAAATGGGGTGTCCGAGCGTGCCAATGGAACGCTAGTGGAGATGGCACGGTCCATGTTAATTCACTCTGGTGTTGAAAAGAGTTTATGGGCAGAGGCTGTGATGACTGCGGCGTATATTAGAAACAGGTGCCCAACTAATATTCTGGAAAATAAAACTCCGTTTGAGGTATGG
The DNA here is from genome assembly GCA_963921185.1 of Dasysyrphus tricinctus. Taxonomy (NCBI): domain Eukaryota; kingdom Metazoa; phylum Arthropoda; class Insecta; order Diptera; family Syrphidae; genus Dasysyrphus; species Dasysyrphus tricinctus. The sequence goes on along the minus strand of OY992531.1, from coordinate 172,503,193 downwards.
TCTGGCAAGAAACCAAGTGTCAAACATCTTCGTACATTCGGTTGTGTGGCTGTGAGCATGAAGAAACCAAAAGACAGTAAATTCGAGGCAAAGGGTGAAACTTACACAATGATCGGATACTCTATAGTTTCGAAAGCATATCGACTTTTTGACAGAAATTCCAAGAAGGTGGTAGAGAGGCGAGATGTCATCTTCGATGAGAAGGTGTTCGGCGGAAACAACAGCAACGGTGGTAGTAGCAAAAACAGCGACAACAACAATAGTAAGAAGCTGGATGACTACATTTGTTTTCATATTGGCGATGAATCTGACTTGAAAGACGTACACCCCACGAAGAAAGAGCCTACAAATACAATTGTCGATGATGAAGACAGATATAACACAGCAGATGATGAAAGTGATTCAAGTGTTAGTATTGAAGGAAATGTTGGCGGTGCTGTTGTTGAGTCTGGTGATGGCAACTTCCGAGTTTTGAGATGCGGTAAGGTTTGTAACAAATTGCAGTCGTTGATGAACGTAAAAGTGCCTAGAACTGTTCATGAGGCGATCTCATCAGCAGACGGTGATATGTGGGTTGCTGCAATGAATGCAGAAATGGCATCTTTAAGAAAAAACAACACGTGGTCCATAGCAGAACTACCAGAACAGAGAAAATCCATTGATTGCAAATGGGTTTTTTCCTTAAAACGAGATAAGGCAGGGAATGTCGAGCGATACAAGGCACGATTGGTGGCGAAGGGCTGCAGTCAACGATATGGGTTCGACTATGAAGAGACATTTTCCCCAGTGGCCAGGTACTCAACAATTAAGCTAGAACTATAATGCTCGGAGGGGCACTTAAGTGGTCAGAAGAAAACAAGCGAATACACGGAAAGCATTTGACGCGACTATAATTGCGAAGTGGAGCGTTTCGTCAAGTTTCGTTCAACTTTGGTTACGGAAGTGAGGTGCGCTCCCGAGCTCCCGAGCGCACCTCACTTAAGTAAAACTAACATTTGGTGAAATAGGAATGCCAAAAAGAGAAAGATGATAGTAACATTATGGGTGTGTTCCCCTTTTTTCGGTACGGAAAGCTACTTTTCGTTGGTTTTTGACATTAGCTTCAGTGCCCTTCCGACTATTATAGGTCTACCTTTAGGATGTTACTAGCGTTATCAGTTGGATGGAGAATGCATTTGCACCAAGTCGATGTAGGAAACGCATACGCGATTTATGCGAAGAAATTTATATGCGACAGCCCGAGTACTTCGTAGACAAGAAAAATCCAGAAAAGGTATTGCGGCTAAACCGAGCAATCTATGGTCTGAAACAGGCAGGTAGGGAATGGAATACCAAGCTCGATGGTGTTTTGAAAAACATGGGATTCCAGCAAAGCCAAAACGATCCCTGCTTATATCTGTCAAGACGAAATTAAGAGTTAATTGGCCAGTTTATATTTCTGAGATCTCAGAGGGCTCAGAGGACTCTGAAATATAAACACGATTCCTCACAAAAATTTCTCACTTTTCCCCTTAAAAAGTGGGACTGAAATTTTTTGGATTCGCTTGCTCAGATATTTTTTGTCGCAGTAAATTACATAGGAAGAAAAGAAAAAGAGAGTTGTTTTGACTTCTATGTGAAGAATTGTGTTTATATTTTATCCTCCTGCTCTGTCATAAGGCGGAGAAAAATTACTGAGCGCTCAAGAAATATAAACTGGCTAAATGTTGATTGTCATTTATGTAGACGACTTTTGATAATTGCTGGCAAGAACTTGAAAAGTGTTTTTGATGTTAAAAAGAATCTCTGTGCTGAATTTGATGTGTATGACAAGGGTGCAGTTCATCATTACCTGGGAATTGAAGTTGAATGCGATAGTGACATTGGTGACATCAAGATAATTCAGAAGCAGTACATCAAAGATATCCTTCAGCGATTTGGTATGGAAAAGTGCAAAAGTGTGTCGGTTCCTTTGGATCCTGGACATAAGCTGCAATGCGATGGTGAATGTCAGAGTGTTGATAAGAGTCTTTATCAATCTATAGTTGGCGTTTAAATGTATCTAGCCATTACATCGATGCCAGATATATTACATTCCGTAGGGAAAATGGCACAGTGCAACACAGATCCCCACGTAGAACATCTGCAAGCAATAAAACACATCTTTCGATATTTATCCGGCACTCTTGAGAAACAACCGGTGTACAGACGATCCCAAACATCCACCATAAATGGCTATGTTGATGCTGATTGGGGTGGCGATGACGTTGATCGAAAGTCTTTCACTGGATTTGTTTTCTTTATTGGCAATTCACTGATAAGTTGGGAATCGGGAAAGCAACATTCTGTCGCCTTGAGTAGCACAGAAGCTGAGTATATGGCGGCTTCGGATGCGGCAAAAGAAACGGTTTATCTGCGAAGACCTCTAATCGAGGTGGGATGGTCAAATGGCGAAGCAGTAACATTGCACATCGACAACCAGGGGGCGCAGAAGTTAGCAAGCAATCCGGTACTTCACAAGCGAAGTAAACATATTGACATCAAATATCACCACATCAAAGAGGTAATAAAGAATCAACAAATTGTTTTGAGATATTGTGCATCAGAAAATAATGTGGCCGACATTTTAACAAAGAATTTGTCGAAACTCAAACATGAAAAATGTATAAAACTTTTAATTTTAAATTGATGATCAATTTTTGAATATGAATTTGAATGTTAATTAACGATTAATTTTTGAATATGAATGTGAATTTAAATTAACGATTAATTTTGACTATGAATTTGAATAAACGATTTAGTTTTCAATAATGTAAGTAAGTGACATCCACGTTGAGGGGGCGTGTTGAAAATAGCTGGCATTACCCAACGTGCATGTCACCATTTCATTTATACTTACTAAGTTTATACCAAATACCAAATGTGCTTTGTAAAACTCCATTTTTTCTTTTCATTCGCTAGTAAAATTTATCATAGCCCCAGACTTCTACCTCTCAGCTTTCACCCTGCCAGTAGCCCCTATAGTGGTGGAAAATCCCCATTGTGATGCCAGGACTATAACCAAAAGTGTGGTACACCAAAAAATCATTAAAAAATCCCTGATTAAAAATATGTTAGCCCCAGACTTCTACCTCTCAGCTTTCACCCTGCCAGACGCCCCCAAAGTGGTGAAAAACCCCCATTTTGATGCCAGGAGTATTACCAAAAGTGTGGTGTTCCAAAAAATCATAGAAGTCTGGGGCTAAAATATTTTTAATCAGGGGATTTTTTATGATATTTTGGTGTACATCACTTTTGGTTATACTCCTGGCATCAAAATGGGGGTTTTCCACCACTTTGGGGGCGTCTGGCAGGGTGAAAGCTGAGAGGTAGAAGTCTGGGGCTAACACATTTTTAATCAGGGGATTTTTTATGATTTTTCGGTGTACCACAATTTTGGTTATACTTCTGGCATCAAAATGGGGGTTTTCCACCACTTTGGAGGCTTCTGGCAGGGTGAAAGCTGAGAGGTAGAAGTCTGGGACAGGCATATTTTTAATCAGGAGATTTTTTATGATTTTTGGTATACCACACTTTTGTTTATAGCGCTGGAATAAAAAAGGGGGTTTCCACCACTTTGTGGGCGTCTGGCAGGGGAAAGCTGAAAGTAAAATGTCTGGCACCTATAGAGAGATTTTTCCTGATTTTTTGATGTGTCGCACATTTGGTTATAGCCCTGACATCAAAAGCTGGTTTTTAGCCCACTTTGATGCGCTTCTGGCGGGGAGAAAGCTGAAAGGGAAACGTCTGGGAGTTAATTATTTGAGATCAGAAGGTCATTTCCTATATTTTATATATGAATTGAAGTGTAGATTTAAGACTTTTTTTATCGTGGTACTGAGACATTGTAAATAAAACGACACTTAACGGACTTACCGCGATAATTAGATGAAATCAAAACTATTTTTGACCAGTCAACCCGTGACCACGACTAGTGAAATCTGGTCGAAACGTCGGGAAAATAATCAAAAATAGTTTTGATTTCATCTAATTATCGCGGTAAGTCCGTTAAGTGTCGTTTTATTTACAATGGGCCTTACTAATAATCAAATTTAGTGTTAAGCTTAAAAGAAAATCTCCCGATTTTAGAAAATCTGCATACCAATAACGAATTAGTCTCCAGTTTAGTCGTTAGCAATATGTCAAAATTTAATACATGGAAATCCATGTTTAAAGTCGAACACTAAATAAGAAGTGTTGCCCTAGTGCTGTTTTATGGTATTTAAATTTGTATTTAATACTTCAATCTATTCCCAAGTTATCAGGTAGATTTCATTAGGTATTTTCATGGGTTGGTTTCAATCTTCAGATCCTTGTTTTACAGTGAAAAAGAAGAACTTTACTAAGAAGTACTTTATTCATTGTTTATATGTTTATGTATTGTAACAGGAGCAGATTATTTATTTTTTCATAAATGTTTAGTACGTCTGGATTAACGTTGAATGCGCATAATTTTTGGAATCCGTTGTATATATTTGCATACCAAATTACGTATATCTAAAATGAAATTTTTTGTGTTGAACGGGAAAGGATTTATTTTGAGTTTTCAGAATTCGTTGCAAAGTTTTTTATTTATAAAACATTATATAAGTTAAGTAAATCCATTTGAATATTTTTTAAGTATATTTATACTTCCACAAACGTCTTGTCAAAAACATAACGAGACAAACTTCAAAGTGATTCTCAATTATGTAATTTTTCTTTGGTCACTCTTATCTGTCCTTTTTAACCCCTTTTGTATTCCAAGAGTCTTCCAGTGCCTTCGATCATTACAGTCATGTTTTAGGAGTGTTTTTTTACTTCCCGCTTTAAGGAGAAGTGTCAGAGAGCACACCTTTACACGTAAACATACGTATTCATTCTTCGGATTACTTGTCAGAGAAATTAATGTTTAATAAAACATTTCTCATAAAATAGCGTCATTTGGTAAAGTATGTATGAATTCAGAAAGTCCGTCGTTTCATATTTTATAGGAATTAAAAAGGATAACAATTCTGAAAAAAACCTATGGAAACAACAGTACTCTGATCCCTTTAAAAATATCTACTAAATTTGGAGGAACAGAAATATCACTGTAAAAATCCCAATAGAAAATAATTTTTTTCCGTAGCAATTTCATACTGGTATGTACATATGTCATAAAACTATGAAGTTTATTCAAAACATGCATGTTCTTGCATTATGTACTATGTACATAAAATAAAATTAAAATCGTCCACACCCGTTAAACAAATTACATACATTACATAGTATTGAAAAAGTTACTGTTAAAAAAGAGTACGGCAATACTTATTTTCACTCTTTGAACAATAAAACAAAAAATGAAATTCATCTGTCATTTTGCTGAGCTAAGTCCCCTTTCACACGAAGAAACAAGTTGCTGGAGATTTTTTTGACGTTTTCTTTTAATCTCCTTAAAAATCTCTTGTACCTTTCACACGAGGAAACAAATCTCCAGGCAATTTTTGAAATTTCCTTTGAAAGTATATTGGTTGAACACACCTAAACCTAGATGTGAAAGGAAATGTCAAAAAATCTCCTCAAATCCTCGACCGGGGAGATTCTGTTCGCCCCTCTTTCCTCCTCCCCTTCTCACCCAGGAACTAAAAGTTGCTGGCAACTCAGTTTCCTCGTGTGAAAGGGCACTAAGGAAAATGTATTGAGATTTCAAATGGTTTAACAAGTGAAAAAAAAAACATAGTTAAACTAAATAAAGAAGTGTAATATAATTAGTGTAATGAACACTTGTTATACTTTATTAAATAAAATATTAAAAAATCACGCGGTGCTACATTAAATCCTGTAAAAACGCCTATAATAAAGAGTGTACAAATATTTAATTTCAAAAGCGAGTTTTGTCTGATATTTCCACATAAAGTGATGTGAAGTGATGTTTTTTAGGTTATTAAACTATTGTAGAATACTTTTCAATTGATATTTCATGATATTTTGCTTTAATAAATCTAATTTGTTGTAAAAAAAATAAATTTAAATCAAGTGATTTAGTTCAAATTCATCTGTCAAATGAGAAATTCTCGTCCAGCAGGGACGGCCTCATTTTTATTGGTGATGGCAAGGCGCTCAAATCAATTAAGTGTCTGAAGTGCAGAGTTATTTTCAACGCTTTGAATGATATATTCTTAAAGGTCTTTTTGTCTACCATCTCAGTTTTGTATTTTCGGCAAGAAGAATTTTTAAAGTATTCTAAGATAATGTATTTACCTAAAGAACTCAACTTCACATAACTTATGTAAAATATGAGACAAAGCTTACTGTGAAATGAAAAATGTGTTCACTCCGTATTATAGGTGTTCTTGCATTATTTAATGCCGCATGTTGTCTCATACAAATATATTTTTTTAAATAAGTATTGCAGGTATTCACTGTATTTACTTTTGTTTCACTTTTTTATTTAGTTTAATGAGCTTTTTTTGTACCTTTTTAACGTTTTAAAATCTCTACACACTTTATTATAGCTCGGCGAAAATGGCAGAAGCACCTCAATGATTTTTTTCTTTTTTTAAAACCTTGCTTTCCTTGGGCGCCCCAGAATTTAGCCGTGTAACTGCACGCCGACCCTGTGTCAATGCATTTGTGTTTGTGTAGCTCTTCTTCTATGTTTTCACTTGTGTTATTGTAGTGTGCGGCTTTATTTGACGTAATTTGATGCAAATTGTAGTAGATTTAAGGAAAGTCTGCGGATTTTGTTAGCAAAAGGGTAAAATTCTTTATTGGTAGCATTCCGTTTAAGCTCCACATTTTATATTAACCTCTCAGTTAGCTAATAGTCGACATTAGTGTTTGATTATTAGTAAGGCCCATGAATTGAAGTGGTTACACCCCTCACACAAAAATCGGAAAAATCGCAGTTTTTAACCACCCACCACCGCTAAAAGCTGAGAATAAACCCTGCCAGTTTTTTGTTTTCCATAGCAGGGTGCTTAAATCTATACAACCATGAACTCGTATTTTGGTTATACATCCACTCCCAAAATTTGCTGTCGGCTCTTGTACTATATCGGAAATTCAAACATCAATAAATCTCCTCAAAACAACAAAGCAGCTGGACTTTATGGAATACCAGCTTAATTCCTGAAAGCTGATCTCGTAATCACGGCTAGTATTCTTCTTCGGTTGATACAAATTATTTGGTAAAATGAAAGCTATCACATTGACTGGAAAGGTGGTGTGATTGTTAAGCTGCTAAAGAAGGTGACCTTAAAAATTGCAACAGTTGACGTGGTATCACCGTTTTGTCCGTTTTCCCAAAACTAATGGCAACCATCATTCTCGAGCGGCAAAATGATAGAATCAAGTCTTCACTCAAGAGGCATCAAGCTCACTCCCATATCAACACGCCTGTGTATCATCCTTCAACAGTCGAGGAATTCCATCAGAGTTGAGTAGTAATTAATACATTTTGTAATTGATTACAGGGTCGATTGCGATTACATCGATACCTTCCCGTAAGAATGTATTAAGCGAAATTTCAAAAATTTTAAAGGCAACGAAACAAACCTCTGGTCCAATTATTTATTTATGTATTTAAAAAAATAAAAATATTTGGAACGGGATTTTCAACTCAAAATGCCTCTTAAAATCTGTTTATTACAACAAAATACCCAAATAAATAACTGAATAAGAGGTATTTAAAAAAATTAATTTAAAATTTTGAAAATGTCGCTTAATACATTCTTACGGGAAGGTATCGACATGTAATCAGTAATTGGCTTTTTCCAATTACAATGTTATTGTAATTGAACATTTTCAATTGCAATTACATGTTATTTGTAATTGAAATTTTTCAATTGGAAAAAAGTAATTGAAGACAAAAAAGTAATTGAAAACCTGTACCCAATGATTACTTTTTTTTGTAATCATTGCACACAAATGTAATTGATTACAACAAATATCAATTACGATTCACATTATGTGGAGGAAAAAAATGTCCATCCAATTTATGAAGTTCATGTTAGGTGGATGGCCATGGGTATACATTAAAGATCGTTAGAAAGTTTTTATTTCCCAGATGTGAACAAACTAAAAATCTTGTTTGTACATAACAATATAGCAGTTGAGGTACGTAACAGTTATTTGAATTTTAAACAGTTTTGGATTTTTATATTTTTAAGGGTTAGGTTAAGAACCTTAAAATTAGGGAAGTGATAGAAAATACTAACTAATGTCGTTTTCCATTGGTTTCACTCAAGAAGACACTCATTCTGAATCCAATGGAACAGTGCTTGTTACTTCTACTCAATTCTGAAGTTTTGTCACTATATTGGTGAATCATTAAATAAAAAAAAATTTGCTGGCACACAAAAAGTAAAATTGAAAACAATAGTGAATCTACCCCTTACTTACAAATTATAGTTTTTCTTTTTGCTTTACTTATAGTGTAGGCTTTTTACACATTTATAAAAAAAAATTGTTAACAGCAGTTTAACGATTGAATATGGTGAAGGGGGTTATAAGGAATGAAAAAAAAATCTATTTCCCAGAAGTGGAGTTGGAGGGGTGATTTGGGGGAAGAAAAAGAAGGGGGAAATTGTATTTTTGCGTTTTCCGACTAAAGTTGACCCCAAAATGAAAAGTGTTTAATAGAAATGTTGTAGATCTGGCAAAAATCTACAACTTTCATTTATATCACTTTTTAACTTAACCTCAAAATTCCGAGATATTGGCAAAAAACCGTATTTTTTCTGGTTTTTGTTTTTTATTTTTCATTTTTCCAAAAATATTTGAATTTAAATGAAAATTTGTGAAAATATATCTTGTTGTGTCCTTATTTAAGACAATTTTTTTCAAGCATTATCATTGATCAGTTTTTGAGATATTCAATTTTGTTTGGAAAAAAATACTTTTTTTCAAATGAAAAATGTACTTCAGAAAATCATCGTACCGAGTTCATTTAAGGATCATTAGTTTTGTTTTAAGATTAACTTTTGTATAAAATAATCAATTATTACAGCCTGATATACACAACTCAAGATATAACCATTTTATGCGGACCATATCACCCCTTTTTTCAAATATTTCAAACAAAACAAAAATCAACAAAATAAAGTTCCCAAAAAAAAGCCGATAAGGTTTGCTTGAAAAGCTTATATCATGGGTCTAATTGATTGGATCATCAAGGTAAAAGTCTACAGACTAAGGGAAAATGACAGAGCATCATTCCTTATTTTTTTTTAAAGTGCATTGAAGAGTTATTGACCATTAAATTTTAATAGGAAACCAAGCTGGTTTTGAACCCCCATCCCCACCAAAGGTTGAGAAAAAAACCTGCCTAACTTTGGTATTTGATATCATAATACATGTACCTATAAACCTTCATACTCAGATTCTGGTTATATATCCTCTCCAAAAATTTGGTGTCGGCTCTTGTACTATTATTTTTGTTTTTCATTTAAAACTGTATGTACTGAAATGAATATTTCTCGCAATATCGTTGCGGCATCGGCAGAACTTTTGTCTCGGTTCAAATAATAAAACACTATTTTATGTATGTATTTTTTCCGTAGAACTCCATGGTGTGATTAGTTTTTGGATTTTCCAAAAATTTTGAACAATTTATCAACCATTATTAAAAAATTACTTGATGCAAAATGATTTTTTTGCTTTTTTCGCATTTTTGTACGTGGTTACTATATGTTTTCATTATTTCATATAAAAGTAAATATAAAAACAAAACTAATGATCCTTAAATGAACTTGGTTCGAAGATTTTTTGAAGTACATTTTTCATTTGAAAAAAAGTATTTTTTTCCAAACAAAATAGAATATCTCAAAAACTAATCAATGGTTATGCTTGAAAAAAATTATCCTAATTAAGGACACAACAAGATATATTTTCACAAAGTTTCATTTAAATTCAACTATTTTTGGAAAAATGAAAAATAAAAAACAAAACACCAGAACAAAATACGGTTTTTGCCAATATCTCGGAAATTTTGAGGTTAAGTTAAAAAGTGATATAAATGAAAGTTGTAGATTTTTGCCAGATCTGCAACATTTTTATTAAACACTTTTCATTTTGGGGTCAACTTTAGTTGGAGAACGCAAAAATACAATTTCCCCCCTCTTTTTCACCCCCCAAATCCCCCCTCCAACTCCGCTTCTGGGAAATAGATTTTTTTTACATTCCTTATAATCCCATTCATCATATTCAATTGTTAAACTGCTGTTAACAATTTTTCTTTTTTTCGATTAAAAATATGTTAATAAGCCTGCACTATTAATTTGTTTATTAAATTATAATAAATTCTTTGTTTTCGAGTGCACAATTAATTAAAATGGAATGTTAAACAAATATGAAGTTGCGCTGCAGTTTGTTTTGACGTTTGAGTTTGAATGTATTAGTGCTTCTAGAGTGGATTCTGATTTCAAATCGAGAAGCGGAATTCTCTTCTCAGAATCGTCAGAAGAGGATTTTTGTGCCAATGCACAGTGGTTTCGCCCATACGACAAAAATGAAAAAATAACAGTGCTTATTTTTTTTGTTTCTCGACTTTTTACAGTAGATTACGGTTTAATATTTACCGTTGCAAACATTGCGTCTCAAATGTCACGTGTTATCAGTTTCGTTTTCGCATTCAAAAAGATCTAATTTTTTGGTCTAAACATAGAATCAAATTTGTGCGTAAAATTGATTTATTTAAAAGTGATTTTTTTCTAGATAAAAGTAACATTTTCGAAATTTTTGTTTAATGGGATTAAAGAAGCAAGATGTTTAAAGTATTTTATTTTTTATTTAGTGATATTTTGATTTTTATTTCAAAAGTTGTATTGGTAAAACCCAGTAGACATTAAAGTTGATTTTTAAAATTTTTCTTTGAAGTAAAAGTAAGTAATAAACAGATTTATTCAGGTTTTACTACTGGTGTTTACCGTTTCTGATTTTTTTAATTTTCCCATTTCAAATGTTCATTAGGTTCAATGTACGTTTGTTTATTGTCTTAGAAGAATGTTTACAATATTTGGGCTGCAAAAACTGGCAATTCATTTGAAAAAAGCACCATGATGGAAAATTTTAACTTTAACCACTTGAAATCGCGCATGTGACCGTTTAGCTATTTTATTAAGGGAGTGCAGATACCTCAAACAAAATACCTACACCTACATAAATTCTTTATTTATGCATATAAAGTTATACTATGTTTTTATTTTTGTTGCAAAATATAATTATCTAATTAACGAAACAGTCGAAATTGTCAACATTTTATTTCAAACGTTAAAGAGTTTTGACGCTTCGTCCTTGAAACAAAAACAACAATGCATTGGCACACAAATGAACTAAATAAAAGATATGGGCGTGTCAGTGGTGAATATTCTTTGTAATCATTTCTCATGCCTCAAAATTGCATCAAAATCGGTTGAATTATTTGGATTTTATTGCTTGAGACTGTTCCTTAATATGAAAAAGATGTTTAAAAACACCCAAAAGGTGGGCGTGGCAAACATGTTTGTTAAGACGAATTTCTTAAAAGAGCATTTTCTAAAAAAAATATCTCAAAACTTAATATAAGCTTTAGCCAGTTTGGGTGACTATATCACTTTATTCAAAAAGTAGGCGTGGTAGGAGGTGGAAATTTATTGTAATGATTTCTTTAGTAATTTTTTGTCTAAGCTGAAAATTTCATCAAAATCGGTTGAGTGGTTCAGATTTTATTGAATTTTGACGCCTTCTCCATACAACCGAAATCACTGTGCAATGGAATGGTTTCAGAAGACTTCTGGATGCTTCGGAAGGCTTCTGAATGTGGAAAACGACATATGATTGAGGGTGAAAAATTGGAAATTCTTTATTTACCGTTAAGTTACAGTTTTGGTTTTGCAATGATGCATTTCCAATTCAATAGTAGCCGCGTTTTATTATCGCTCATAACCCATATGGTTCACCTCGGGAAAATAAAACGATGTGGGTTAGTGCAAAAGCAGTGCTGTATATCAGTCTCTTTTTTTCTTATGTTTATTTGTTTTTCATGTAAGCACTTGTCTCTTTTCCTCTCTATTCCTAATACTGCTGACAAATCGCTGACATCCATTCACAATGGTAAATAGCCCTCTGCCGGCCAGAGTGAAAACCTGTATCTGGGTTATTGAAATTAACCTCGATAGAAACCTAGATCCCATGTTGTTTTTGTAATACATGTTAAAAGATAACCTCGACCCAAACCCAGAGATAATAAAACGCAGCTAGTAGCCGCGTTTTATTATCGCTCATAACCCATATGGTTCACCTCGTGAAAATAAAACGATGTGGGTTAGTGCAAAAGCAGTGCTGTATATCAGTCTCTTTTTTCTTATGTTTATTTGTTTTTCATGTAAGCACTTGTCTCTTTTCCTCTCTATTCCTTATACTGCTGACAAATCGCTGACATCCATTCACAATGCCCTCTACCGGCTAGAGTGAAAACCTCTATCTGGGTTATTGAAATTAACCTCGATAGAAACCTAGATCCCATGTTGTTTTTGTAATACATGTTAAAAGATAACCTCGACCCAGACCCAGAGATAATAAAACGCAGCTAGTATCATTGCATACAGAAGCACGTATCGCAGCAGCACCAGCCGATCAAGCACCCAATTGAGTTGTGCCATGCTCCAAAGACAACAAGCGATCAAAATTCGGGTGATAACGATAAGCAAGTAGCACACAAGCTGGACAATGCAATGAAGGTGAAACCCAACACACCTACCTCAGCCGACCAAGTTGATGTGGTGAATATCGCACTGCTTGGTTGTTGGGTGGTTTTTGCCGATGCTGTTGATGGTGAAAAAGATTTTCAATAACTAGCGTGTGTTACTACCAAAATTATAGGCTAGAATTAAAGCTATTTCACGAGAGCCACCTCGATCATTAGACTCATTTAGTGGTGCTTAGTCCGGTTATGCTCATATTAATTGAAAAACTCTTTGCTGTCATCTGGGAGCGAACCATGAACCTTGCAATTCAGAGGCCAATGCACTACACACCGCGCCACTGAAGGCACACGTTCTGCTCAATCCCAATGCAGGTTTTGTTGTTTATCAACGCCTCGCGGCATACGAATCGGTGCACGGGGAAAAAAGAAAGAAACCGACTGAACAATAGCAAGCTTGTGTGTTAATAAAATTGCTAGTCGCTGTTGCAATTGATAAACAACGAAACCTGCATTGGGATTGAGCAGAACATGTGGCTTCAGTGGCGCGGTGTGTAGTGCATCGGCCTTTGAATTGCAAGGTTCATGGTTCGCTCCCAGATGACGGAAAAGAGTTTTTAAATTAATACGAGCATAATCATTGGGCCCTTCTATGTAACTTTATTCTACTTTCGAATCGATTCGAAAGTTGTTTTCGATGCTAATTATAAGTGGTAATATGTATGAAAGTGGGGTAAAATTTTAGTGCCTCCGAATTTGTGCCACAGATTCTTTAATTAGCGCTATTTTATTTCCGTTTATAAGCGCTGGCTTAAGAATTAGCGAGCTAAGATTTTGTGAATTCGAACTTTTTTATTGTAGAATCGAGTTACATATGTAGTTGGGCCCCAGACTAAGCACCACTATAAAGGAATCTGATGATCGAGGTGGCTCTCGTCTATATACTTGGTGGTAACACGCAAGTTGGTGTTGCTCATTCAAAATTATTCAATATAAATTGATGTATAACTTGCAGCATGCACTGCACTTGTGTGGATTTCCATTTACACACAAACCCAACTTAATTTGAAAAAGATTTTCTTTCGACACCATTATAGTAGTTGACACCATCTCTTCACAGCATTATCACCAGACAGCATAAAAATGCAGTTCCAGAGCTCTACGTAATAGTCGACGAAATGCCTACAGTGGCAGAACCACCCACAGTCGGAGAAACGAAGTTGACGAAGGCAAATTGGGTTGCCATAGGTAACTAAAAACACCAGACCTATAAAACGGTGTGTGATCTTCCAGTACTCCAATATACTGTGATCTACCAGGTAAAACCTGTGATGCACCAGTTCTAATAGACTGTGATCTACCCGTATAGTATTTACTACATACTGTGATTACCAGGCCGAAGGCTGTGAAATTCCCTCCTTGGTTAATGCCTTTCCTGTACGCAAAGCTGTGGATTATATGAAGTTATTTATTGAACTAGGCTTCCTAATGCTCGAAGTACCCTTATATTTGAATTGAAACGTGGTAATAGGTAGATTTAGCTACTATTCGTAATCAATTGAATCCGAATTTTGTGTTTACAATACATTCATTGTGCAATTGGTTTTTCCCAAATTAGAGTGTTCGTAAAATTAAAATAAAAAACTGCCTGTTCGTAATCAAGTGAGACGGAGTATATTCCATTTTAACGGAATGTACATTTTTGTAAAGGGACGTTTAGGATAGCTGGAACAGTTCAGAGCATCTCCATTTTTGTGGATGGGGCAAGCTATGCCATGGTTCCATTCAGCAGTCATGCTTTTATCCGACTTAATTTTACAGCTGATTTTGTGCTTGCCCCTTAACAATTCATATCCCACTGCTTTTAATAGTTCGACTGGTAACCCATCCGCACCAGGATGTACGATTTAAGTTAAGAATCAAACCTTTTTCTATGAAGAGCAAATATATTAATATACTCAATGGAGTGGGGATTTAACACTTGGTGGAAACCAATTTTAGTTAACATATTGTTTAATTAAAATAGTTAAATAATAAAAGAAAAACACTTGCTTATTCCACAATATCAAAAAGTTTTATTAAAGGCTAACGCGTTTCGTCTTATGAGGACATCTTCAGGGCACTAATTATACATACAATTTCTTTATTTACATTTCTTCTATCCAAATGAAGGAGTCAAAATACGCACCTAGATGGAAGACATCGACGTATTGAATTCTCAACCAATCACAAACTTAAATAACGTCTAGGCCTTTGCAAGATAAAGGATATTGAATTGCCTAGAGACTTTGTTTAAACATTTTCGTGTCTTTTTAGTTTCAAAAATAATTTTTCAGTTCAATTACCTTCATTAGTGGGTTTTTTAATACGTAAGTTTAACCTTAGAACCAACTATGTTTCTTTTCTATTGTAAAATAAATGTTTGTTAACAGAAGGGGCAATAATCCAAACATGAGTTCCGAAAATGCAACGAACAATGACGAGAAAGTTATTTTTCGTGCAGAACGCCAACGCAACTTTTATTTTATCTGCGGCCGCTTTGCATACTTCTATCCATTATGGACCACATCTGCTCCTCCATAGCTTTTTGGCCTTCAGGAAGCACCTTATACTAAAATTAGATGGGCCAGGCCAACAATAGTCTTTTTTTTCCCGTTTAGTATCCTCCTTGAGCTGAAAAACGTGAACATACTCTCAGTTCAATAGTTGGTGGAATTACAAAAAACTTTCTAGCTGGCGGACACGAGAATAACCAATAAATATTTGAACGCAAACTTGTTCACTCTTTAATATTTTTGATGAAGTATGATAAAAATAAAATAGAATAATAATTATGCTTTTGTAAATGTACTTACAACCATTGGACCTGCACACACGAGATGATTTCTGCCCGGTAGAAATCTGCTTCAATTCTTCACTTCAAGCACACACGGGATTAATTATTCTGGTAGAAAAAATGTATACATGTACCTCTTTTCATTATATTAGAATTTTATGCAGACCTCAGTGTGTAGAAAGTTGTGTGTGTATTAGTTTTCTACTTTGTTCTTCCACTCCAAACAGGGTAGATGATGCCTATTCACACCGCACACTTCACTTCCCTCTCCTATAAACTTTGTTTTCTGCTGGCAGAAATCATCCCGTGTGTGCAGACCCATTGAGGCAACTTCACAGAATTGAAGGTCTTAAGGATCTTCTGCTGACAGCTCTTCTTGGTTTTCGATGTGGGTATTTTTTAATTCTTCTTCCTAAAAAATTCTAAGTACAATACACATACATAACACTTTTCTGTTTTTTTTTTATTTATTTATAAATAACAATACAGATTTTATAAACAATTATTTTCTCTTTCGGCAATTTTATTTATGACTTGTCGAATACTGCGAAACAGCTATTTTGAGCCGCTTTCGAAGAGAAAAATATTCTCGCAGCGAATTCGGAATAGGAGAATTTTACTCTGGGGAGAACGTCTCCCTGGTAGTTATTCTCTAGGATGTGATGCTACCTGATGTGAGTTAACTGAAAGTAAAGTGTTTCTGACAGTAACCATTACCACCAATACAAAATTTGATTAGAGCTGTGTATGGCGTTTTACAAATTAGTTGAAATCAAAATCAAAGTATATTTTTTTTTTATCATCGGAAATATACATTGACAAACCGAGATTTAGAATAGGGTCATGTCCCCAGTAATCGAACACTTAGTGGTTCATAATAAAGCAATCGTTGGCTGTGAGGAAACCAATCAACTTAAATATTTGATGTAAAATTATTTATCAGCTTAAACTCAAATATTTGTTATAACTTTTAAGGTTTTTCTAGTAACTTTAACAACTTTTTTATAAAAAATCAAAAGCCAAAAAAAGCCAAATTCCCCAGTTGTCGAACACTAGTTTCCTTAGCCCGAACAGAAAGTTTCCTTATTTCGAACACAAGATTTCAACCCAAAAAAAAATCATAGAAGTAATTTTCTCTCAGTTTTATTACACAAATTGTGTTTGTTAATTTGTTTTTATTCAATTCTTTTAAAAACGATACTAAACAAAAACAGTTTAACGGATTCTTAGTTTGAACACAATTCAAAAACTGTTCGAACAAAGGAAGCTAGCAATTACATGAGTTTCCTTGAATCGAACACTGGAAGAAAAGAAGAAAAAGGTGTTCGAATTCTGGACCCAACGTTCCTCTCAGTGTTCTTGACGTAAAACCGTAAAAAAAATTAATTTTCTATAATATTTATTGCCTGAACGAAATAAAACAATTTTGACGAATGTGCCTATATTCGAACACTAGTGTTCGAACAGGCAACTCAAACAAATTTGGTTTCCTATGTTCGAACAGTCAATTTATTAATAAATTATTAAGCTTAAAGATAAAACTTTAAGTTGCATAAATAGAATAACTATTATATAACAAGAAAACGCGTTATAACAGGCATTAAGTTTAATTTTCACACCAAAAATCACAGTTTCCCAGAACACTTCCAACAGTTTTTTTATTTACAAAAACTTGAAATTACTGGATTTCCTAAAGCCTCTTTTTTAAGTCCTTTTTTTAAACTTTAGGATGCAATTTGACTAGTTGATAGGACTCTTCAAGGTTTAAGAGAATAACAGATGAATTATTCTGCGTTTATAGAAGTTGAAAATCTAAGAAATAACACAGATTATAAGCTTATTTTCAAAAAGTGTTCGACTACTGGGAGTGTTCGAAATTAGGCGACTCTACCCTATGACGAATTGGTTTTAAATTAAACCTTTTGAGGGTTGAAACACAATTCGAAAGCAGTGCAAATACAGTCAAAACAAAAAACTAATGAAATTTATACTAAAGGTGTCGAAAATTGTGACCTATACAAATTTATTGTATTCATATTATAATGTTACAAAGTTAAAGGGGAAAGGTTTATAATTTAAGAATTATACATGGGACTTTATTTTTAAAGCATATCAGTCGTTTTTCAGGCTCTTTGCAAACTCGATTTGTTGCATTTCCATCCATTCTTTTTTTGGCTTCAATCTTTTGAGCTGACCATCCCAAACTAAATCTACTAAACCGCCTTGTTTGGCGATCACACTCTTTACTCGATTTGCAAAATCGATTGCTGATTCACCTTCTTGGCGGTACATTGGTGGTAGATACCAGACATCACAAACGATTGCCCACGATGTCATCATCATGTAAAGATATTGCATCATGGAGTATTTTGAACTATTCCAGAAAGCATCTCCGAACCTAGGGTCATATCTAAAAATGAAAAAAGTTTTTTTTGATAATCTCTTTCGCGTATACAAATACGCTTACTTAATTGCTACTGGGTATATGATGCCCCCAACTTCAAAACTGCCTTTTTTAAATTGCATCACAGATGTATTATTTATACACGTTCCCTCAGGAAAAATTAATATCGGAGGATTTTTTGGGTCAGAAACATGCTGACGTAAACGTTCCGCTACAGTATGCCTGTCCTTAACTTCAGCACGCTCGAACCATATATGCGGAGAAGCTCTGGCAAGAGCTCTTTGCAGCAATCCTAAAAAGCCCCCATGCCTTTGCCCAATCTATAAATAGGTATTTCATTTTGAACATTCAATAATAGTATTTATCAAAACTGACATATTTAAAACGTGATGCAAATATAAATACATATAAAAAATACATAAAATAAAAGAACAATGAGGAAACAAAGAAATAACTTGGAAGAAAGCTGATTGCTATAATGGTTAATTACAGTTACACATTGAATACTTAATCAAATTAAATTTAAGTCAAACTTTTGAAGACAACAAACTAAGAGTGAGCTTATTACGAGATATATTTAAATGTTCAAATAGGAGTTCTTACAACATCAACAAACAAAAAATCCTAATGTTGATAATACAGTAAGTAGATAGAATAGTTTTTTGATCGACTTGTTAAAATTTGTTGCGTTCACTAAGCATATCTTATCTTAATTTTAGATATATGTATATATGCCTGTAAGACCTAAGTCCTAAGGTTTTTTTGAATTCAACCTAATTACAGTTAACTGCTCGGATTAAACGCTAATTTGACTAAAGCAACTAACCAACTGGTGACAAACTACTGAACTTTATTCTCAGCTTTAATTTGTTATAATCATTCAAATATAAAATTAACAAGCAATATCCCAAAAAAAAACCTATTCCTATAGTGAGTAACTGATATTATGACAAAAATAAAGTTGACTTTAGGTTTGTTCGATGTCGGCACTGGGGCGCAATGGGTCGCCCTGAACTCGCTCCCAGGTGTTTTATGTGATCTATGTTTGTTCGGGCCGAGCTCTGAATTCGATCTAACACACCCCAGTTTATTTCTCGGGGAAAGAAATCAGAGCTGCAAAACTGAAATCAGCTGTTGGCAAGAGTAGAATTTTGTAACTATTTGTTAATTTATATATTTTTAAACGGAATGACACAGAAAATATATGGAAATCAAGTGCTTGCATAAAGATTTCGAAGCTGCACAAAATAGTACCTGTACAACTTAACATTTTTTGTCATACAAATGTAGCACTTAGGTGTTCGATGTGAAATCAAAACCCGATCAGCCACCAGTTTCTTGACAGTTTTTTGAACAGCACCTAAGCAAAGAAACACGAAACAAGCGAATGCAAGGAATTTATATACATAATCCGCTCATAAGTTGTGCCTTTAAGTTGTGATCAAACGTGATCACGTGGTAACAACCACTAATATCAAAAGCTTGAAACTTTGTACCAACAAATAGAATGCGACCAAGGAGCCGCTGGTATATTAAAAAGAACACAGTTTTTCATTTGATACCTTATTCATAAGAAGTTTCATTTGGGCGACAATTTTATTATATTTTATAATTTCTAACAAAACACTCATTTCGGAATGAAGCCAGATACATTAATCGGTTTCTGCCATAATGCAATATCCTTGAATATCACTTAAACTCACTTCAAAACAATCAATCATCATCACCATTGGTATAATATACGGGTACAATACTACTATAAATACTGTTGGTATATCCTCTTTTTACACGACCATAAAACCTTATCGACACTAGAGATTCTTTTCATATTTTGAACTTAATTTTTGTAATTCTCTAGAGAGAAAATTGAAATAATTAGATCAAAAAATAACTTTACTTGCCTTAAAACCTTTAGTGAAAGTCTTATTTATCTCAAAAAAGGCTGTTATGTTTCGCTTTTGATAAAAAAAAATCTATGAACTATTGTACCAAGAAATATTAACACTACCTTCCCTACAACATCTTCTTTTTACTTTGAATTTTTCATTAATGAGCTGCGGAAATGCAAAATACAGGATTATATGGAAAAAAAACATGAAATGAAGGAAAAAAAGAGTCACATCAGAAGCACTTCAAACTACTTCAAATTCAAATGAATTTGCTTCTAAAATTAGGGCGATGAGTGTACGACTCCGGACAACAGTATAAGAACAAGGAATCACTTAATGCAATAAAAGAAGTGCAGATTGACATTTCTTTAAAATGCCTACAACAACCTTACGATTCAACTTCAAAGGGTCTATTGAATTTATTTTAAATAAAGGTGGAAACTAGAACATATTAAACATCCTTATCAGCCCAATTCTAAATGACAATTCCTGGGGAAATATTTACTTTTTCCCTTCTTATTCGAAATGAAGAATTCCCGGGAACTTTCTTCCCTTTTGCCTTCTACCATAGTCTTAACGAAGTTTCTGATAGAAATACTGCAGAAATAATGTTATGCTATCAGCCCCTCTGAAAATCCGTATTACGAAAACTTTAACAGATCTAAAAAAAAATTAGTTTGTATGAATGTAGCATTATAAGAACGCAGTATGTATGTTGTATCACTTAGTAAATGGCATTGTCCGATTAAAATTCAAACTGAACTTACGTCTAAATGAAATTCAATAAAGAACCTGCTAAAATGTTGAACGGTTTAATAGCCAAAATCAAATACCACACACCGACTTATAAGAAAAAATAGCTGATTCAAGAAAAAAAATCATGCAATGAACTTAAGCTTATTAATGGATGTATTTACATTTTAAATTTGCAACCGAAACCCAATTTAATTTTAAAATATAAAAATGTGATGTTTTTTATTTTAAAAATAGTCTATATAATGAAAGTTTTAGTAATGCATCGTTTTACGGAGCTGATAACAAATTACATACCAGAGAATATGTTGTATCACACATAAGGACAAGTACATCAATGGGGCTGGTATGATTCGCAACGCATATTCCACTACTTGGACGATTTTCAATGTTGTGATAGTAAACAACAGCGGATATTGCGCTCGATAATAATGAAAAGCAATGTCCAAGCACATCATGAACAATTGCTCGCTTTTTGTCTCCTTCAGGTAAACATCCAACGACAGACGTACACACTGTGAGCCAAATAACCTAACATATTTATTGTTCAATAAGCAAGCATATACAAGTAGTAAAAAAAATGTTCCTTAGGTTTAACAGAAAACAAATATAAAGTAAAACAAAACAAAAATGCATTATTTTTCAACAAAAGCGAGTGATTAGAGACCCCAACGGATTTCGAATATTTTTTTTTTAATTATGCTTCTCACCAATGAAAACGTGCAATCTGTAGATAGAACTGCAATATCAATTGGAGAAGTATGATTTGCAACACAAAAACCTGCTCTTTTCGGTTTAAATTGTTCATTATGTACTGTAATCACAGTTGACAACGATCGCGCGAAAATTCGAAAAGTTAATTTATAACAAAGGCTCGCTACTGGTTGGCGAATAAAATGAAACGGTATTAACGCGGCCAAACAGTTCGTTATAATAGCTATCAAAACCTTGGTTTAAAAATTGAAATTAAATAAAGCGTTTTTATCAAATTTAGAAAGAAATTAAATCTGAAACTTACTCCAATGAAACAAACAATAACCCTCAGAGGCATAAGGACAACATAGCGCACAAAAAATCCAATCATCCAAATTATTGTTAATTTCCATGAAATAAATTCATAACGACGATTGGTTCTTGTTAGTAGGTTCCAATTTTTCAATTCTTCGGCTTCGAATCGAGATGTTACTTGATCCTCAATAATAGCCTCAACTCCAGCTTTTACATAAGTTAAGCACTTTTCTAATTGGAATGAAACTTGTACCTTAGGAAAATAGAAAAAATCCAACATGAAATACATAAATATTTAAGAAATTTCAAAGTGTTTTTATTTACATTTTTAGGTTCTAGTTGAATGTTTGAAGATGACTCTTTATCTGTTACAGGTTGCAAAACATTGTCCCGACTGATAACACTGTTTCCATTGCAGGTTACAACGCCATTCTGTTCTTCAAAAGCACCCTCAGATTTTTGTTCATCTGTTTCTTTTGATTTTGTAGCATGGATCTGTTCATTTTTTTGGGAACATTCAATATTTACTCGACCAAACTAAAAATTATAAAAACAATGTTTTTTTCAAGAAAAAAAAGTTATACCTAAAAGAAGTTTATTTATAATATAATTTTTAATACTACTGAAATAATTAAAAAATATATTGTAATTGTAATTGTAAGATTTTATTTGGCCTGAAAGTGCCATTTCAAGTTACATGATTTGTTGTTTTACATAATTAATTAAAGTAAACAACAAAATAACAATGACTAAATGGAAAGCAAAATTTACATTATTACAAATTTGTTTTAAGTTTAAATAATATAATCTCTTGTGTACATTGAAATAAGTCTTTTAAATATGTTTATGTTTTCTGCATTTTTTATGCGTTGAGGAAGTTGATTGAATGCTAGGAACCCAGAGCTGAAAATGGATTGTTGTCCTCTTGTTGTCCTCATCCTTTGTGTAACAAGATCATTTCTATTGCGAAGTTGATGAGCACTATTGACGTTCGTTGTTGTTCGTTCACTCAAGTATTCAGGACACATATTGTTTTTTATTTTATATATTAAAGTTAATGTCAATATATAAAGTCTTTGATTGATCTTTAACCAATTTAGGGACTCAAGCATGCCTCTTATATTAGCATAGTGATCGCGTTTCAATATAATGCGCATTGCTTTATTTTGCAATAACTGCAATCTACTTTTTTGGGATATATTGCAGAAATACAGCAGGCTGGGACAATACTCAAAATGAGGTTTAATTATAACATTGTAAACTTTTGTTGCACTGTTCATTGTGAGGCTTGTCCTGATTTTGCGTAAAACTCCCAATTTTTTTGACACTTTTTTGCATATATAGTCAATATGTTCTTTCCACGAGAGTTTATTATCTAATATAACACCAAGATACTTTATATGAGACACAATTTCAAGGGGATAGTTTTCGACATGGATGGATATGGTGGGAGGTATCGACGAAACATTTATAAACATACACTTTGACTTTTCCATATTTAACAACAGACGATTCATTTTAAGCCAGTTATTTATTGCACAAAGATCTTCATTCATATTGTTTATACAAGATGTTACATCACGACCAGAGGTACACAAAAGTCCATCATCAGCAAAAAGCTTGAGCCACGAATGTTTTAACACTTTTTCCATATCATTAATATAAACAAGGAATAAAAGTACACCGAGAAGAGTGCCTTGGGGTATCCCTATATTAACTGGCAATGGCCCTGATATTTTTCCATTTACAGTGGTCCGTTGAGATCTGCCATCAAGAAAGCTCCGAAACCATTCCAGTTCCGTGCCTCTAACACCGATTTTATAAAGTTTTTGCAATAAAATGGAAATATTAACTGTTTCAAACGCTCGTTTAAGGTCTATAAATACCGCAATTACTAAGTTTCTATTGTCTATTTCTGTCTTCCAATTATTAATAACGAAGTTTAAACATGTTTCACAAGAATGATTTTCTCGAAAACCAGACTGATTTGTACACAATATTTTTTCACTAGTAAGGTGCTCTTGTAACTGTGTCATAACTATTTTTTCAAGAACTTTCTCATATATAGGTACCATATTTATTGGGCGATAGTCTTTACAGAATTTAGCATCAGGTATTTTTTTAGTAGGTACAATTAATGACTCTTTCCACGTAGGTGGGAATATACTAATTCTAAGGATATGTTTCGATACCGCCTATACTCATTCCAGTCACTATTATTAGCCCTGTTTTTTAGTGCATTTTTATCTTCGCTTAGAAAAAAGTTGCATGTTAAATACAACAACAATACGGAGTTATACCAAATTGTTGTTGTATTTAACATGCTACTTTTTTGCAAGCGAAGATAAAAATGCACTAAAAAACAGGGCTATTGTTTGTCAAAGCTGCTCTGGGATAGAGGTATATTTTATGGGCTTTATCTTGTTGAAGATCATAATTAAACCATTCTGCATTCACATAAGGGACACTTCTTTCAACTACCATAGAATTTACAATACTTTTTATATTTGTTGCAAATTGCTCGCTAAGAGTGTTAATATTATATGGTTGATCGGGGTCAAAGTTTTGGAAAAAGGTACTTGAATTTAGCTTAAATAGGAATTCATCAGTATCGTACTTACAATATTTAATCATTTTTTTATTGATAATTTTCTCTTTTTTGCACTTAATTAATATTTCTATCGATTCGTGATCACTTATTTTAAAAGAGCTGTTAACTTTCGAAACAATAAGAGAATCATCATTTGTCATAACATAATCGATTAGAGTTCTTGAAGTTTGTGTAATTCTTGTCGGTTCATTAATGGTCATACATATATTATTATCATTCAAACATTCAGCCAGTCTACGACGATAGGTATCTTGAGTTTCAAACCAATTAATACTAACGTCACCACATAAAACATAGAAATTATTGCACTGCTGAAGGAAGTCAATCCATTGGACAAAATTATTACAAAATTCGACTTTAGAACATAAAGGAGATCTATATATTACACCCATGTGTATCACAGAATTATTACTATATTGCACTTTTATTATTAAACACCAACATTTCATTTCGACAGTAAATTTTTTAACAAGTGAGCATTTCAAATTATTTTTAACGTAAAAAGATATTCCACCTGTGTGGCTTGATTCACTTAAACAATTGATGAGCAAATAACCATCCAACTTTAAACTAGCAATAGCCCTGTTTTTTAGTGCATTTTTATCTTCGCTTACAAAAAAGTACCATGTTAAATACAACAACAATACGGAGTTATACCAAATTGTTGTTGTATTTAACATGCAACTTTTTGCTAAGCGGAGATAAAAAGGCGCTAAAAAACAGGGCTAATGTTATGATTTAACGTTACGTGTGTTTCTGTTAATATTAAAACATCTATATCAACATTATCTACAAAGCACTGTATTTCCGAAAAATTATTTGCCAAACCTTGAATATTTAAGAACACGCAATTTATATTGCTTAATTGCTAGCAATCAATGCGGTCCTTAGCTATTTTTATTCTTCTTAGGAGTGATGGACAGTTAGGGTCATTGGCCGTGTGATCAGTATCAATATCAAGATGCAGGTTTAATCTTGCTGCAGTACAATTGACACATTTTTTTGATTCACTAACACATTCATTTACGTCGTGGTCTCCTGCACATTTAACACAAACTTTTTCCTTTTCACAATCTTTCGCTATATGATTGTATTCACAACATCTAAAACATCTTAACACTTTATAATGGGGATACACCTTACAATAATCCCATCCGATACTAATTTTATTCAACTCAAGTAGAAGTGCATTGGCAACACTATCTACTTCAATTATGGCATTATACCATTTGGTTTTTGGAGACATATAGACACGCACACATTTTATCTCATGGTCACCCAGCTGGTTTTGACATCTAATTGCGCGAATGAGATCGATATCACTAATCAACTCTTTCATTCCTACTACTAGAATTCTTGGTTTTTTTTAGAACAGGGACATTAATGTCATAATTTTCTTGCATTTTTGTTTTGATTTCAGTTTCAATTTTTTGTATGGACTCTTTATTTGCCTGTATAAGCAAAGCTCCATTTTGAATATTTTTCACTTTGTTTATTTTGAGAGCCATGTTCAAGGGATTAATTACACTACGTACATCCTCATGTGTTTTAATATTATTTTGGTTAATTTTCGGTTTAATCACAATGCACTCATTTTTTTCCTTGAGTGCTTGAGCATACGATATTGTAGGTGATGTTTGTTTGAGTGTGTGAGAGCTACCCACCAAACCATCACTTAAACCGACACTTACACCGTTTATTTTTTTAGGAATCAGATCAACTGCTTCCTTCTCGATGCTCATTTTAGCAATTTCAGATAATTTATCGGAAAAGATTTTCAAAATGTTGTTGCAGTCAGTGCAAAAATATTTCATGCCAATTACTGTGTCAAGCATTTTCACATCATACTCAGTCATGTTGACACATTTTGCATGATATCTTTTCCCGCACATCCCACTACACTTCACCGTTTGCTTAGGTTGCATTTTTTGTTTTGTACAGCTAGGCTCTCCGCACTCAGCTATTGCTTCACTCATTTTTATTATAATGTATATTAAAGTTATCACTCAATAAAAGCAAAGGATTTGATTTTGAATGTTGATTTAACTTTTAATTTCAATTTTTATTGTCACAATTTATGAATAAAAATTAATAAAAATTGAAGAAACGGATTGAATAGCTTATTAGCTTTCAAGAACACAATTTTTTTTGATTTAATAATATCCAATTTTAGGAGTAATCAAGCTTAATCGGGCTAGCGCTTATAAAACACGTCCGTCTTATTAGAAAACTCACTCACTTCATCTTAATACCGGTCGTGTACCATTTGCGAATGAGGCAAAATATCTGGGAATGACTCTAGACGCGAAATTAAAATGGAAGCCGCACGTAAAAAAGAAATGCGAAGAAATAAAAAGTAAATTAAGAGATATGAACTGGCTACTCGGTAAATATTCCAAGCTTAGTATTGATAATAAGTTGATTTTATACAGGCAGGTACTTAAACCTGTCTGGACTTATGGTATACAACTCTGGGGTTGTACCTGCGATACAAATTTAAATATCTTACAAACGTTTGAAAATAAATTGCTTAGGTCATTTGTAAATGCACCATGGTATATAAGAAACGAAGATCTGCACAGGGATCTCGGGATTCCTACGGTTCGAGACGAAATTGAGAGTTTCGCGCGAAAACATAGAAATCGGCTATTAGATCACGCTAATCCAACGATTATTGACATTCTTGACGAGTCGAATTTAGTACGCCGTCTGCAAAGAACAAAACCTTCCGACTTTAGTCCAGTGCAATTATAAAATTTTATATGGGCGACCCAGCAGTTTGTAACACCCCCAAATTTTATTTTATTATTCGAAGGGTTGTTGATTGAAGATAATAACCCTGATTTTTCGCACTCGCGAAATTTACCGTTTGGCCGCCATCTTGGATTTTGTTTCATTTTAGTTTTTATTAAATATCTCGGTTCCTTAAAGTTCTACAAAAAATGTTTAATACAAAAAATGTAGAAAATAAAATTTTCTATCTTTTATGTTAACAACATTTTTTCGATATTCTTAATATTTAAAAAGTTACAAGCCAACAAAAGAAACTTTTTTTTATTTTCTAAGTGTTTTCGAAAATTTAGTACATTCGCCTCCGGAAATTAAAAAAAAATTCTATGAAAAGTTTGTTGGCCACTAAATTTACAACAATTTTGCAATATAACTTTTTTCTGTATTCCAATAAATGACAAAGATATGAATATTTTTGTATTAACAGTTTTATATTGTTTTCCAAAAAAAAAAATGAAAATCACGACTTTTAGACCTGTTTGTTGATACGAAACTTAAGCATTTATGCTCTACTTAAAAAGCTTATGTTCTACTTAAGTTTCGTATCAGCAAATGGGCCTTAAAGCGGTTCTCTATGCTTAATATCAATTTTAAGCTTTTCCTTTTTCGTTTTAGCTTGTGTTGTGAAATTTTGATTTTTGGATCTTGGTTGCCATGACAAATTTAATACTTTTGGCAAAATTTACGAGCTTAAGAGTATTCTCGTGGGTGCTATGGTAATAGTTCTACACTTGCCCCTAACTTTAAGAAAAATACCCTTTCACCAAAGTTATTTCAAGGGAACTCTCTTAATTCTCGGTTCTATTTACAAATGAAAAATTTATTCCAAGTTTCATTAAATTACAATTATTTTCATAGGGTTTTCAGTTATATTTTACCTGTTGTACTTAAAAAAAGTAATCATTACATAAAATGGACTATTTGGGTAGTTGTATAGTTTTGGATTTTGTAAGGACCAACAGCATAGAAGAAATTGGTAATTTTGCCCAAAACTATTTTGAATAATGAAATGGAAATATTATCTAAGCATGTAAATTGTTTTTGAAAACTTCAGCAATAATTCCTTAATTAAGGGTGATATTTCCAAAGTTGATTTAAAAAAATACGCAAAGTTTTCGGAAATGTTGGAGAAAGGTGATATTTTGTTTCATGTATATGTACAAAAAGTTAGTTTTTTTAAATCTTAGATAGAAAAAAGGCTTCCGGAGAGGGAAGGGGCGCGAATATCGCAAGCTGTTGGCGGTGACACGTATAAGTAGGTTCGTATGTGGGCCGTGTTTGGATTGGGGGTGGTGCTATGTAGCGCGGTGGGGTTCTTGGGTTGTCGCCATACAGCGCCAGTGGGTCATCACGCCACTGCGCTGGTCGTCACACCAAACCGCGTTCCCGATCCGAATGCGATGCATGCTTGCACGCTTTAGCGCTGAAAGCTCCTTGCATGATGCACCCAAGTTCTCCAAAGCGGGGTCTATTTGATAGAAAACATTTCACACATTTGGGCAGTATTTCCTTACATTGCAGTAAGAACATTGCTTCATTTTATGGGGAAAGTGCAGTAACGCCAGTATTACATAAGCTTAAAATTGGTATTTAGCATAGAGAACCGCTTTAATAGTCGTGATTTTCATTTTTTTTTGGAAAACAATATAAACTATTAATACAAAAATATTCATATCTTTGTCATTTATTGGAATACAGAAAAAAGTTATATAGCAAAATTGTTGTAAATTTAGTGGCCAACAAACTTTTCATAGAATTTTTTTTAATTTCCGGAGGCGAATGTACTAAATTTTCGAAAACACTTAGAAAATAAAAAAAAGTATCTTTTGTTGGCTTGTAAATTTTTTAATATTAAAAATATCGAAAAAATGTTGTTAATATATAAGATAGAAAATTTTATTTTCTACATTTTTTGTATTAAACACTTATTTGTAGAACTTCTAGGAACCGAGATATTTAATAAAAACTAAAATGAAACAAAATCCAAGATGGCGGCCAAACGGTAAATTTCGCGAGTGCGAAAAATCAGGGTTATTATCTTCAATCAACAACCCTTCGAATAATAAAATAAAATTTGGGGGTGTTACAAACTGCTGGGTCAGATTATAAATGCACTGGACTACTTGGTGCGGTGAACACAAAACCGCTTTAAAATCGCGGAATAAGCAGAAACTTTCACTGGAAAGTTACCTGCAACACGTTACTTAATTCGTTCAAAATAAATTGCTAGATAAGTTTCAACTTAGTTGCAATCGGGAAGTGGAGGTGGTTTTAGTGTAGTAAGAATCTCACACTTCTATGAGCACGCGTTTGTCGGTCCTCATAGAGCCTGATGCAGGTTTTGCACCTACCCACGGACAAAAAAAAAAAAAAAAAAAAAAAAAAAAAAAAAAAAAAACTGAGACTGACATTTTTTCGATTCGCTTGCTCAATTATTTTTAGTCGCAGTAAATTACATAAGAAGAAAAGGAGGAATCTTGTTTATATTTTATACTCCTGCTCTGTCAAAGAACGGAAGAAAATTACTGAGCGCTCAAGAAATATAAACTGGCTAACTGATTCTTGTACTTAGTTTTGGGACTAGTACTGCTACTAACGTTAGGACCCTGTGAAGAAATTGGCCGAAGATATTAGTTTTGATTTGACAGCCAAAGTGATCTATTGGTTTGATCTCATCTTAAACTCAAACGGGAATGGGCGGCAGCGTTGCCACAAAGTGCCCGATCGGGGCTTTTGGCCCCCTGTTTTATATTCTGGCCCTCGGCCCGGGCCTATTAGAAATGGCCCCGAAATGTTAATTTAGAAGCTTTAAAATAATAACATATAGTATTAGGGGTGCTTAAAAAGTTGTACAAAATTAAATACTAGCCATAGCCATTTTTGAATAAAAAAGTGATGATTTTAGAATGATTTCTATTTAATTACACACATAAAATTTCAGAACTTATTCAGTTGCCCTAAAAATATTATGGCTATAGAGCTACAAAACTGCTTAGAAAAAATGGGTAAGGAAGATCATGATATTGACGCTGGTAAAATGTGGGTTTAGTTGAAAGGATTGAACATTTTTGAATAATCATTTATATAAAAATATTGCTTGCTCTGCAAATAATCTATTAAGTCTTCTACGCAGTAGTGCATCTGCTGAGCGCGTTTTTTCGTCTATAAACAACATATAAACGGATAGCCGAAATAGGTCATCGTATGAAAAGCTCGTTAATGAGCCTTTAAGTTTTTTGCAGGCCAACTTGATTAATTGGGGTAGTTAAATTCTCAAACCATATTTTGTTAAACGAAATAAAACATAATATATATGTGCTTGAGCATATTGGGGCCTTTTTCTTTTATGATTTAGAAAAGAGTCCAAGCATGGCGAGTATGTTCTTAACACTTTCTGAATCAAGCGTATTCTGAATGCTCGGAATTATTTTTGAAACATTTTTAACACATCTGTTAAGTATTTAACTCCGTCCGTTCAATATTCAATTATTTTATTCTAAGCTCATGGAGCGCACTCTGAACACGTTCAGAACGTAAGAAGAAACACTTTTTTAGGTCTGAGCACTTTAAGCTAAAAAAGAAACAGATTTTTTTTTGACAGTTCGGACTCTGCTCTGAATTAAAAAAGAAACTCCTAAAATAGTGCTTACTTAATTTTTTTTATTTTTACGTAATTGCCCAAAGTCGAAAGAAATCTTTAAATTATAACAAATTTGAAGCATCTGCTTTTTTTTTTACTATTTATTTAATGCATTAATTAAATAAATAATAACAATAAATAAAAATATTACATAATCATTTATTTTTTAATGAAGGATTTTTTTGTAAAATATTTGGCCCCAGCTTTTGTCATATGGCCCCCATAAATTTTCAAAAAGGCCCTCACTAAATTTTTCTTCGCCGCAACGCTGATGGGCGGTTTCGTCTCACATGCTTGACACTTTCTAACTTATACATATATATTGTAGGGGTCTTAATGAGTGCTATTTTTGTAAGGGCATAAGTTTGTATCTCGTGCAGGAAGTGTTAAAGCCCAATAACTGGTGCCCTGCACTTTAACTCTTTTCCAGTTTTAAAATGCTTTGTACCAGCATTCACAAGGTTTATTAGATAAACTGAGGTCCACCCTAAAGATACTAGTAATATTTTACCATTCATTAAACAGCGTAAGCCTAAACTTCAACGCATATTTGATTACATATTGTTTCTGCAAATTGGTAACGAGGCTTAGCATTACAGACTATGAAGTCTGCACCTTTTGAAAATAAAGGTCACTCAATAATACCTATTTATTATAATAAAAGTTTTTAGGTCAAGGTCTAAAAGAAACCTTATTTTGTTTTTTTTTTATGTTTCGGCAAACTTCTTATGCGATTTATAGAAAGAGAAAAAAACAGTAGGTATCATGAAATTACACATAATTTTTAAAATAATAAATAAAACGATGGTCTAACAGTCTAGCCAGCGTATCATCTTAATTCAATATGCCCCATTGGATATGATGAACTTTCTATCAATTTTGCATAACGTTTTGCTCTTACTCCACAAACAAGTCAAAATAAATAGGTAATGAGTTGTCTTTGCACAGATGAAAAATTGGAAACCACAAATGGAATCAAGGACAGTTAACATAAATAATAATTTTTAACTAAGTTCTGCTCAAAACCCCTTTTCTGTTAAAAGCTATGAGAATATTTGAATAGCTAAAAACGTACCTAGACGCTAAAGTAGTTTCTTACTAGAAAAAGTTTATGAACATTGTAACCCATTTATAATTCACGTGAACGCTTAATCTATAGACATCAATTTTCTATTACTTCACATAATCCCGCTTGGATAACAAATTTTGTGGCGCACCGACCTAGGCCTAGGACAAAGTACAAGTACATGCATAAAGCACTTCAGTCGCTTATCGGAAATTTCCAGATTTAATTTTTATAATAACTTATGAATACAATTATAAATAATTTACTTTTCAGTCTATGAAACCTTTTGGATATAAAAATAATTAAATTCATTTATGGGCAAACTGCAAAACTCTTGAATCACAAATTTAATTCATCTTAAAGTTCAATCGATAAAAACTCAAGATCAAGTTTTTTAAACTTTTCACAAAGTTTTGCATATTATTTACATACCTCGAAGATTTTTAATAATAACTGAACATATAACTTCCTTGCTCCGATTGATTTGTTAATAGCAGACAACAATACTAAAACTCCAATTAACAAGAAAAATAAGATTAAAAATGAAAACATGCTTTCGTGAATTTGACTAGCTTGACAACTTCCATTACAAAATCAAAAACAAAAAAATATACATGTTGAAGTTTTGGCCAGGTTCAATGCATACGTTTTACAAGAACATTTTCAGAAAAGTGAATTTTTTGAGCTTCTGATTGGCCAGCCGTCATAAGAATTCAGATGACCATTTGCATCAGAGAATGGGTGCGTTCGGCTGCGTATCTTAAGACCTCTCTACACGATGATTCTTTGCGTCTGACTCTTTTCGAATTTTCACGAGTGCGAAGGAGAAAAAGCATCGGATTTCACATCCAGATCCAGTGCCGAGATTCAGCTAATTCGAAGCCGCAGGGAGTGAGTGAGATGAGTCACTTTTCGTCGAAAATCGATTCAGTTAGCAAAAGGGAGTGAGTGAGCGAGTGAAATGAAATGTCAGATTACTCGCCAGATATTTCCGCAGTGACTTGGTGTATGTGTTGGTAAATTTCCAGTTTTGGATAGTTATGTGTGCTTTTCACAAGAATTCCTATTCATGGATAGGAAACGAAATAAAAAACAACAACGTAGATAAAAACAACTACCCTTTTATTGATTCTTTAATTTTATTTTATTATCATATGCACATATAGGTATATATTAAATAAATTTATATTCTATTCACTTTCAACAATTTTAAACTTTTTATTTCTCAAGGGTGAAACTCACATTAAACTTTAATTATGACAAAAAAAAATAATTGAAACAAAAGATACTCCAAACTCCATTATTAAAGATGCCAATGTTTACATTGTTGTATTTTTTGTTTCATTTCGTTTTGCGTAACGAGTGTGACAAGGAGGTAGAATTAAGCTCTTTTATATTTATTCTTTGTCTCATGTTCGAAACTAGATTCGAATTTACTCATTTCACTTAAATAGCGGAATCGCTTTTGCGAGTGAAGTGAGATGAGTCGGCGAGTAAGACGAGTCATCTCATCTCACTCGCGGAAATAGCTGAATCTCGGCACAGATTTGTTTGTGTTGGTCGGCATTTACACCACCCGATTTTTCCAGTACGATTTTTCCCAAAATCGGGTGAAATGTTTACATGAAACGATATGAAACGATCTTTCCAGTCAGATTTGTGTCCCGTGCCGAGATTCAGCTATTTCAGCGAGTGAGATGAGATGACTCGCCTTACTCGCCGACTCATCTCACTTCACTCGCAAAAGTGATTCAGCTATTGAAGTGAAATGAGTAAGTTCGAATTTAGTTTCGAACATGAGACAAAGAATAAATATAAAAGAATTAAATTCTACCTCCTTGTCACACTCGTTACGCAAAACAAAATGAAACAACAAATACAACAATGTAAACATTGGAATCTTTAATAATGGAGTTTGGAGTATATTTTGTTTCAATTATTTTTTTTTGGTCATAATTAAAGTTTAATGTGAGTTTCACCCTTGAGAAATAAAAAGTTTAAAAGTGTTGAAAGTGAATAGAATATAAATTTATTTAATATATATATGTGCACATGAAAATAAAATAAAATTAAAGAATCAATAAAAGGGTAGTTGTTTTTATCTACATTGTTGTTTTTTATTTCGTTTCCTATCCATGAATAGGAATTCTTGAGAAAAGCACATATACTTGTCCAAAACTAGAAATTTACCAACACATACACCAAGTCACTGCGGATATATCTGGCGAGTAATCTGACATTTCATTTCACTCGCTCACTCACTCCCTTTTGCTAACTGAATCGCTTTTCGACGAAAAGTGACTCATCTCACTCACTCCCTGCGGCTTCGAATTAGCTGAATCTCGGCACCGGTCCTCTTCATACTCTATTGCCGTCCATTTCTTTTTGCATTCAGAGGTAGATGGCATATTATGACCAGCGTTGCCTATCACTCTTTTTTTGCTTAAAAAGCTACTGCCAATCAAAAACTTTTTGGTTTAACGAAAAAAATTAAAATTCAAAAAAATTAAAACCACAAATAATTTCATCGTTATTGTAATTGTTATTTCTACTGAAACCCACCCAGCAAACTGAAAAATGCAAATGGTCGTGAATTCTGACATTATTCTTTCAAATGAGTAATATGCTTGGTCGTCGAACGACGTGATTTTCATAAAAATAAACCTGTAAATGGCTGCTAAAAATGATTTAATTGAGCGAATGTTGTCATTATTTGTTTTGTGAAATGCGTCCTCATGCTGGGAACTACCAATAATTAATTAGCGTTTGACGGTTCTATGAAAATAGCTTTATTGGTCGCGTAGAAAATATTGTAATGACTTTCCAAATTTGAACTATAACGACTCCGAAAAGCAAACAAACGAACACAATAAAGCTTACGGTCACAGTGCAAACATGCCCTTAGTAGCTATAATTATAGCAACTCTCAAACGAAGGAAGCGCCATCTGCCGGATTATAGCAGATTTACCAGCTGTCAAATAAAAGCTTTTGGAAGGGAAATTATTGGGAAATTTCCCCTACGGAAAGCTCTGGAAGCAGAGACCAGAACGTTCTCCTTATTTCGAGAGTTTGGAAAACAAGTATAAAAGGCACAGGTTTGAACGGCAGCGACACAGTTTGTTTTTAATCGTGAATGAATAAAGTTGGTTGTAATAAAAGTGAAAAGTAAAGTTTGTGAATTAATTCAGTGGTGAATAATAAATTGTTTGTTTGTAGTAAGAAAAGTAAAGTGTTTTATTTTGCGAAATAAATAAGTGGACGTTTTGAATAAAGTAAATAAGTTTTATTAACGAACCTGAAAAAATATTACATTGGTGTTAGAAGTGGAATAAAACTTAATTTATCTGTGCACTCAGTAAATTTATTGTGTGAAAAAAAAAAAAAAAAAAAAAAAAAAGACAATGGGTAAATCTTTGAATGATTTAAATGTAGTGGAACTCAAGGCAGAACTGAATAAGCGAGATCTTCCTACTGCTGGAACAAAGAATGATCTTATAATTCGTCTGCAAGAAGATTTAAGAAGATGTGGAAAAAACCCGGACACGTTTATATTCGATATTGAAATGGAAGAACAGCAAGAACAAGTAAGTACATTGGGCATGACCAATATGCTGTCCCAGCAGCTCGCAAAATTTGAAGAACAAAAGAATCTTCTAGAACAGCAAAGCCAAGAACAACGGAATGAGCAAAAGAATCTTCTCGAACGATTTGAACAACAAGGCCAAGAGCAACGTAGTGAACAAAAGAATCTTCTCGAACGATTCGAGCAACAAAGCCAAGAACAAAAGTGTCTACTGGAAAAACAGACAAATATGCTAGAATGTAAGTTAGATGCCTTTGACAATAGAATTATTGCCCTTGACGAGCGTGTCGATAAACAATTTTCTTCTATCGATAAACAATTGTTAACTGTCGATCAACAATTGTCTAATGTCGATAAGCAATTGTCGACAGTAGAATCAAAGTTCGAAAAAGTGGAAGATAAAATCGAATCCATTACTAAGGAATTGGACAAAGTAAGAAAAATGAAGGTTCGAGAAAGTTCTGGTGACTGTCCTAGGAGAAAGGAGATGCATCCACCAACCTTCGATGGGCAAACTTCTTGGTCAATCTACAAGAAGCAGTTTGAGGCAGCCGCAGCAACAAATGGCTGGGATGAGGAAGACAAATGCATAGCTCTAACGCTTGCCCTCAGAGGACCTGCTGCTGAGATGTTACAAAGCATACCAGCAGATAAAAATGGCAACTTCAGTGCTCTCGTTCAGGCCATTGACAAACGCTTTGGAGATGGCCATATGCAAGAAGTCTTCCGCGTCCAACTCAATTCCAGAGTCCAGAAAAGAGGAGAAACTCTGCAACAACTCCAAGCAGACATCGAACGGTTGGCGCACCTGGCGTATCCAGCTGCAGGAGATGAAATCATCAATCAATTCGCAACAGAAGCCTTTGTTCGTGCTGTATCTGACATCAACCTTCAGCGAGCAATTCGAACTGCTGGCAAACGCACGCTTCCTGAAGCACTAGCATTCGCCCTCACTATGGAAGCAGCAGAACAGGCTTCTCAAAGAGTCCATCGGGTAAGAGAACTAGAAATTGAGGAGTGTTGTTGCCAGAGAACTGCGTTCCAAAGAAACCAGCGAGATGGACCTGCTCGATGCTGGAACTGTAACAAGACCGGACATCTTCAACGCCAGTGCAGACTGCCACCTAGAAAACCTCCATGTTGGAATTGCAACAGGACTGGACATCTCCAACGCCAATGCAGATTGCCACCTAGAAGACCATGGAAACCAGACTACAATAATTGCACGCATGAAAAAGAAAAGGAAGTTGTTTCCATCCAGCGACTGAGAGCCGATCCCATTTACGATTGGAGTAAAAGGAAAATGAGGACTGCCCCAAAGGATGACTCGGGAAGCTATATATATCGCCCAAAAGTGACTCCGCTGCAGTTAACTCCTATCCGTCAAAAGGGTGACAAGCGTGATTCCAAAGAAAACTACAAAGTTGGAACGGACGGATTTCAAGTGTGCATGGATGTCAGCCATTTCAAGCCAAATGAGTTAATGGTTAAAACTGTTGGCAACAGCGCGGTAGTGGAAGGTAATCATGAACGTGAAGATGAACATGGCTACATCAGTCGTCAGTTTGTACGGAAGTACCAGCTACCAAAGGGGTATGATGCCAAAGATGTGTAGTAGATTTGAGATGAGGTGAATTATAAAATTCAAGCTTAATTATTTTTTGAGTGTCGTGGACTGGCATGCTGGCAGTGTGCTCGGCTCGAGC
Source organism: Dasysyrphus tricinctus (assembly GCA_963921185.1). NCBI lineage: Eukaryota > Metazoa > Arthropoda > Insecta > Diptera > Syrphidae > Dasysyrphus > Dasysyrphus tricinctus. Next base: position 172,466,245 of record OY992531.1, on the reverse strand, counting down.
TCGCCGGAAATGGGTGGGAACTTGTCCACTCGGCCCAAATCTCACCTACCACAAAAACAGAAATCATGCCAAAAGAAAGAATAATTTATATCAATTGAAGATTGAAATAAATGAAAACCGGACGGACGTTTACCACTAGAGGGCGCTGAAGATGTTATTTCAGCTTGACCTGACCCACCCTACCTTGGAAGTTTTTGGTCTGTTTTAAACTTCCCCTTTACTGAAAGTCTCAAACTCACCTTTTTTTCAACTCAGTTCATAGTCCACCGTCTCCATTCGTTACCGTCAGCATCCCCTGAAACAAAAAGATCCTAGAAATCCATCAAGCTACACGCTTGAATAAAACTCCGAAATTCGACCATAAAGGTGCAACTTACAAAGCAATAAATTTATTAATCATGGGTTTCATAAATTAAGAACACAAAACAAAAGGAATTTTAATAAATCTGACCATAAACTAAACATAGTAAAAAAAAGATAGGATGGTAACCCTAGACAAATATATATATATATATGCTATAAAAAGGAAATTATTTTAAATTTAACAATTGAATTTTATAATCTATTCTCAGGTAAATTATTTACTTAGCGAATTCACCTAGTTTCCGATTTACGACAAAAATTCTTATAACATAAAAACTTGCCCTATCAAATTTTTCTACCTGTACTGAGCTCAATGAGGGTAGTTTTTCGTCTGGGCATCAACCAACAAAAAAAAAAAACAAAAAGAAACAAAGACCAATCAACGGAAACTAAATCAACCCAGCCGCTATGACTCTTAACAAAATTATTAGAAAGTTCCTATATTCTTAATTAATCAAAGGAAAACAAAATGAGAATACCCAAAATTTTACAATTTAACAAAAAAAAATGATATCAAATGTTGCACCTTGAAATTTACAACGATTAAAAAAAATCTCCGCAAATTCGATTTCAACCTGGTTATCACCACCAACGTGAATTATATGTATATATATATTTATAGATAAGTATAGGTATATATATACATATGGATTTGTTGTTAGTGCTAAACCTTAGAATAGGACTTTGCACGCAATATATATAATTAGGTATACATGTATATTCTTTTTTTTCTAAAACTTAACTGCTAAATATTATTTTCAATATTAATGAAAGTTAATAAAAAAAATTATGCGGCAATCCCTTGACCTCTGGGCACCTTGATATCGTTTAGGAATAATTAAAATTCGTGGAGTACCTCGTATCACACAAAAAAAAGGGGGTGGCGATCCGGACTAACTATGTATGTAGGTAGGACAGTCCGTGATCGCCATAAGCTGCACCAAACCCTGGCAACAAAAAAATGAATTTCATTCACTTTTGGATATATTGAAAAATAAATATATAATATATAATATAATATAATAAATAATAAACATCATGAAAATTCAACCGAGAATACGAAATAGATGGCAACAAGATATTTTTGGTGAAGATCATTAGGAATACATTCGTCTACTGCATTTAGTGGTACCATACTGCCAAAAAGTGCATTAAAGTACAATTTTTCTGAAAATTTAATTTCATCAAAAAGAAAATTCCATTAGTGAGGGTAGACTAACCACTTCAAATTCTAATGTGACTCTTAAACCACTGCAGTTTTTATCGCATTTGCGGTAGTTAAATGGAGATCAAATAGTTCTTTCCTTATTCATAAATGCATAAATATGTAGGTATACATAAACGTACATATATATTTATAGTGGGATTTGGCAGTCCAAATCTTTCGATTTTAATATATTCTGAGAAGTTGAATCAGGTCTTTAGAAATTCTTGTAGCGACTTTAATTGCATCTATCAGGGGTTTGAACTTTAACCCGCCCGCTATATCTAAAGATGAAACAATATACAATATAATGATACAAAAGCACGCAATGAAATAATTTACAGATGCGAGTGTGACCTTTGAAACAAATAAATCTGTGGTGTTTGGTTGAAACATGATGACTCCATTTTAAAATTTGCGTCCTTTCGTCTACTTTACATCGAGCTAGAGCCAACGGGTGCAACAATTTCTTCTAAATTTTAAACATAATTTGACAAAGAGCATGTTTATAACCATACCAAATTTGAAGAAAATCCATAAACTCGTTTCGCTAGAAGCGATGTAAAGTGGACATAGAGATGCAAATTTTAAAATGGTGTTATCATGTTTCAACCAAACACCACAGATTTAATTGTTTAAAAGGTCACACTCGCATCTGTAAATAATTTAATTGCCAGTTATATTCGATAATCGGTACTTCATCTGGCCATTAAAATACTCAGAACTTTAATTACTAGTTAGTCTTATTCGCATATTGTGAAACATAAATTAAATTTTTAACTGACGAATAAGTTCAAAGTAGCTTAATTGAAACTATAATCAGATATTGTGAAACAAGCCCTAAATCTAATATTGCAAACTTAACCTAATATAAATACCTAATTATAATATCACAGTGCTGGATGGATTTCCTTGTTTCAATTAAGACTTGAAACACAAGGAAGGTATCACAGGTCGAAAGGACGTCACTGGATTTAATAAATAATCAATAAATTAACATAAAATAAACTAGTTTGGCCACTAATAAATACAAAATTAAACTATAAATAAAGCTATGAAACCAAAAATGTATGTTATGGGTTATATACTCATGTGCAAAATAAATAAATTAGTTCAACTTGAACAACTTTACACTTGGAGTGTAAAAAAACCTATCAGGAGATTTATTTGAACCTTTTCTACGATTCGAGATATCTCTAATGATTTCAAAGTCGGATTTTGAATTTCGGAGTTCTCGCATACGACTGTTATTAGGCAAAACTGGGCACTGACATTGATATTGAAGTGTTTCTAACTGAAATTTCAGACACCACCGGTCGATTTTAATTCGATATCGATATCCTCTAAGATGATTGGTGTTTGAATAGAGATATGAATTCGTCGAAGACTGATGGTAACCGTCAGCGATACCTAAATCAGGATGAGTTTCAGAGAAATGAGCTAGTTGTTGCATTTCGGAGTTAGACCGGATATTCTTAATTAGCTTGACAATATTTATCGGTTGTGAAAAAGCAGGGGGGTGACAATTATTGTGGAGGTTTTGAGTTGTTTTGATTAAATTTTGTTGTTGTTGCGAGTACGGAGGAATTTGATGAAATTGATTTTGATATGGACAATATTGTATAGACTGTTGAGGGATGTGATTTTGGTTAAGTTGTTGTTGTGCAAGGTTTTGACAAGGTTGTTGCTGATTGCGGAATGCTTGTTGTTGAAAAATCGGGGTATTGAAGGAGTGGTTTTTGTTTTGGTTGCAGGAATATTGCTGAGGCTGAGAATTTTGTTGGTTTTCGACTAGTTGCTGTTGCTGTGGATAATGAGGTGCTGGTTTTCGATCAGAAATCGAGTTTGATTCTACATGAGTCTGTTCTCGTCTTAAAGGAATAGTTGTAGAATTGATATCGCCTAAGAACTCTAAAAGATTATCTTTAAAAGATTGTTTTATAATATCAGAGATATCTGATGTCAAAGATTCTGCGTAAGATGAAAATGCATTAACAATTGCAAGGTTCACATACGCTTTGATATCAGCTGGGATCGAATCTAGACTATTTAAGTCTCCATCTATTTCTGTTGTTTTCATCTTGATTGTTTTACGTTTATGACTTTAAATTGAAATTTTTAATTTGGTTTATAAATATTTCGAATATTTAAATTTTGAGAGGAAAAAAAAGGAAAATATTATTTTTAATTTTTGTTTAGAAATTAAGATGTAGGTAGGTATTTATGTATATATTTGGTTATATTTTTCTGTGGATATAAGATTTTGTGAGTAAATTAAAAACAAAAATTTAAAAAACTCTTAAATTGTTATATTTGTTGTTTTTGTGTTTATGTATCATCGCGGGGATGCTTCAGGCAACTTTTCCGGCGAAAAAAGATTTGACGAAGTATGAACTGAGCTGGAAAGGTAAGCAATTTTGGACTCTAAGGACTGTCGGACGGACTTTGTTGAATGGAATTCCCTCTGAGTGGTAAGTAATTTACATATAATTTTAACAAAGGACATACTCGTTGCGCTATCTGCTCCCGCAATTCTAGACAAGCCCGAGACTTTTGCTAGAAGACATGAAGTCAGATAGGCAACACATAAATCTAAGGATACAAAAATGAAGTTAATTGTGCAACAGTTGTGACACTACGTCATCTAACTGGCCACAATTCCTTGTAGAAAAAAACGAGACAGAAGAGTGAAAAGTAAAAATAGAAAGATAGAAAAAAAAATAAAATAAATAAATAAATTGAGTGGCGCAACAGCTCATGGAGAACCAGGGCCTAGTGACTTACAACTCACAACCATTCCTGTGTGCGTGTTTATTGGCAGGAATGGAGGGGACCTACAGTTTTTTGCCGAGTCCGAACGGCTAAATGAGATGCACTTTTTCATGACAAGTATACTCTTGGAGGATTTGTCAGTTCCTCGCAAGAGGCAGTACCTCGAATAAAACATTCCTGTTTTTAGGTGGCACGGCTGGGAATCGAACCCACACCTTCGGCATGACAGTCCTACGCACTAACCATCAAGCCACGAGGTACTACAGAAAGATAGAAAAGTTAAATATGTACACTTAAGGGATAGGTAAAGACAAGACCAAACATAGTTTAATTGTTGTCGTCATCATCTTCTTGTTATCTCGTCGCAAATGAAAGTGGTATGTCTGAGACTTTCCCGATCATGACATACGAGTTGCCGAAGATGATGACGAAGACAATTAGGGCATATTAAAATTGGGAAAAAAAAAGGTAAACGAAAACAAAGACTCACGTTGCGGGCGCCATTTGTAGTGGGATAGGTAAAGACAAGACCAAACATAGTTTAATTGTTGTCGTCATCATCTTCTTGTTATCTCGTCGCAAATGAAAGTGGTATGTCTGAGACTTTCCCGATCATGACATACGAGTTGCCGAAGATGATGACGAAGACAATTAGGGCATATTAAAATTGGGAAAAAGGTAAACGAAAACAAAGACTCACGTTGCGGGCGCCATTTGTAGTGGGCTTGAGAAGATTTGTTGAAATTAAGTACTGATTGTTGAGCGCAATGAACGTGGCATGCTGGCAGTGTGCTCGGCTCGAGCTCGCCGGAAATGGGTGGGAACTTGTCCACTCGGCCCAAATCTCACCTACCACAAAAACAGAAATCATGCCAAAAGAAAGAATAATTTATATCAATTGAAGATTGAAATAAATGAAAACCGGACGGACGTTTACCACTAGAGGGCGCTGAAGATGTTATTTCAGCTTGACCTGACCCACCCTACCTTGGAAGTTTTTGGTCTGTTTTAAACTTCCCCTTTACTGAAAGTCTCAAACTCACCTTTTTTTCAACTCAGTTCATAGTCCACCGTCTCCATTCGTTACCGTCAGCATCCCCTGAAACAAAAAGATCCTAGAAATCCATCAAGCTACACGCTTGAATAAAACTCCGAAATTCGACCATAAAGGTGCAACTTACAAAGCAATAAATTTATTAATCATGGGTTTCATAAATTAAGAACACAAAACAAAAGGAATTTTAATAAATCTGACCATAAACTAAACATAGTAAAAAAAAAGATAGGATGGTAACCCTAGACATATATATATATATATATGCTATAAAAAGGAAATTATTTTAAATTTAACAATTGAATTTTATAATCTATTCTCAGGTAAATTATTTACTTAGCGAATTCACCTAGTTTCCGATTTACGACAAAAATTCTTATAACATAAAAACTTGCCCTATCAAATTTTTCTACCTGTACTGAGCTCAATGAGGGTAGTTTTTCGTCTGGGCATCAACCAACAAAAAAAAAAACAAAAAGAAACAAAGACCAATCAACGGAAACTAAATCAACCCAGCCGCTATGACTCTTAACAAAATTATTAGAAAGTTCCTATATTCTTAATTAATCAAAGGAAAACAAAATGAGAATACCCAAAATTTTACAATTTAACAAAAAAAAATGATATCAAATGTTGCACCTTGAAATTTACAACGATTAAAAAAAATCTCCGCAAATTCGATTTCAACCTGGTTATCACCACCAACGTGAATTATATGTATATATATATTTATAGATAAGTATAGGTATATATATACATATGGATTTGTTGTTAGTGCTAAACCTTAGAATAGGACTTTGCACGCAATATATATAATTAGGTATACATGTATATTCTTTTTTTTCTAAAACTTAACTGCTAAATATTATTTTCAATATTAATGAAAGTTAATAAAAAAAATTATGCGGCAATCCCTTGACCTCTGGGCACCTTGATATCGTTTAGGAATAATTAAAATTCGTGGAGTACCTCGTATCACACAAAAAAAAGGGGGTGGCGATCCGGACTAACTATGTATGTAGGTAGGACAGTCCGTGATCGCCATAAGCTGCACCAAACCCTGGCAACAAAAAAATGAATTTCATTCACTTTTGGATATATTGAAAAATCCAATATAGGTATAACTATTTTAATAAGGAAAATCTTATTATATGAACAACTATAAATTTTCTTCCTTTTTATTAAACTAATTGCAAAACACTCACCAATTAAATTTAATGAATACACTTAGTAGTTTTTATTTCGATTATCGTTTCTTCTTAGTATTTGGTTGTTTGCAGGTAGGTATTTTTGTTCTTGGATGTAGGTACTCTCTGTAAAGTTTTTATTTCGTTAGAACACAATCTAATTTATCTTTTTAGTTCTCTTTTATTTCGATTAACTTACTATATATATATTTTTTTTTCTTTGATTTAGCTTCTTTCTTTTTTTGTAAATTGTCTCACGTTTAATTTCCTTATGGTATATATATTTTACTTATTATTTCACCAAATAAAACTTCGTTCTTTTTTTAAAGTATTTAAACAAACTTTTTCGTTTTAACGTATAAATTTGTAGTTTAACGTTTAGGTGTATAGTTAATAAATTATGTTTCGTCGTTTGTTTGACTTGGCGAATTTAATTTTTCCGCCCGATACGGGTGGCGGATTCTAAGACTATGTCCTAGTTCGAGCTAACAGAATTTCAAATTCTTCTTCTTCCATAAACTCGATCAACGGCTCAATCGTTTGATTTTATCTGCCAATCAAAACTACCCACACCATGGATTAAAAAATTAACACCCCCCTCAACCCCTCAATTAGGAAAGATTATTGTGCCATCGTGCGTGTAAACCGAAAAATATTATAGTAGTGCTTCCACGACATCTAGCCTTAAAAATGAAAATCAATTTCTACGGCGGCCATCATTGTTTTAATTCGCGAAAAGAGTACAGCTAGATCATAAATTCACGCGACAGATAGTATATATTTATACTATAAAAAGAAAAACAAATGTCAACAAACAATCAACAAGAACGAACTATTTGGGCTTCTGGATCAACGTCGCCAGAACATTTTGTTTAATTCACCCCAAATAAACAAAAAGAATATCGCGATATAACAATTGACGGTAAGTATATACCTAAAAGATATATAAAAGCATGTGAAGTATTATAAAAACAATACTTCTTTGCTTTCAATTCAGCGAAAGGAATTTACATTTTTGGCTTCGCCAGCAGCAACAGCAGCAGGCACAGGAACAACAAAACGAGAGGGTAAATAAACCAACAAAATTCATTACATATTAATTTGTTAATTTCCATTTATTTATTCTTTACAATATTTCAGATGCAATCAAGTAAATGAAATGGACAGGATGAGGTTGTACGAGAAACAGAAAGTATTGAAGCGTTGTCCCAATCGTGAGTATGCAGGAGTACAACATTTGGATTGTCTACTAAATTTCTTTATTATTCTGTTTACAGGTGTCCACAACAGATGTCATCTCAACGGTTTCAATGGACGGTATCCTGACAATCAAAACTCTGCAGAAGGCATTGAAGAACAACGAAAGGATAGTGCAAATTCAACAGACTGGCCCCATGAATCGGAGTGATAAGGGAAATGAAGAAGAAAGGCTGAGTGACGTTCAGGAAAGAACAAGGGCAAATATGAAGCCATCAAGTGGTCGGATGAAAAAGCGGTACGACACAAAAGCAACAAGGACAGGATTCCAAGCGGGAGACCTTGTTTGGTTTTATAATTCCCAGCGTCGGAGGGGAATGTCACTGAAACTTCAACAAAATTGGGAAGGCCCTTATACTGTTGTAACACGAGTAAACGATGGCGTCTACCGCATTCGGAGAGGATTAAGAGGCAAAATAAAAGTAGTTCACATCGACCGTTTACATCGTTATAATGGTGAAGGAAGTGATGGATTTGCTCGGGACGATCAATCCTAAGAGGGGGGCAGTGTAATGACTTTCCAAATTTGAACTATAACGACTCCGAAAAGCAAACAAACGAACACAATAAAGCTTACGGTCACAGTGCAAACATGCCCTTAGTAGCTATAATTATAGCAACTCTCAAACGAAGGAAGCGCCATCTGCCGGATTATAGCAGATTTACCAGCTGTCAAATAAAAGCTTTTGGAAGGGAAATTATTGGGAAATTTCCCCTACGGAAAGCTCTGGAAGCAGAGACCAGAACGTTCTCCTTATTTCGAGAGTTTGGAAAACAAGTATAAAAGGCACAGGTTTGAACGGCAGCGACACAGTTTGTTTTTAATCGTGAATGAATAAAGTTGGTTGTAATAAAAGTGAAAAGTAAAGTTTGTGAATTAATTCAGTGGTGAATAATAAATTGTTTGTTTGTAGTAAGAAAAGTAAAGTGTTTTATTTTGCGAAATAAATAAGTGGACGTTTTGAATAAAGTAAATAAGTTTTATTAACGAACCTGAAAAAATATTACATTGGTGTTAGAAGTGGAATAAAACTTAATTTATCTGTGCACTCAGTAAATTTATTGTGTGAAAAAAAAAAAAAAAAAGACAATGGGTAAATCTTTGAATGATTTAAATGTAGTGGAACTCAAGGCAGAACTGAATAAGCGAGATCTTCCTACTGCTGGAACAAAGAATGATCTTATAATTCGTCTGCAAGAAGATTTAAGAAGATGTGGAAAAAACCCGGACACGTTTATATTCGATATTGAAATGGAAGAACAGCAAGAACAAGTAAGTACATTGGGCATGACCAATATGCTGTCCCAGCAGCTCGCAAAATTTGAAGAACAAAAGAATCTTCTAGAACAGCAAAGCCAAGAACAACGGAATGAGCAAAAGAATCTTCTCGAACGATTTGAACAACAAGGCCAAGAGCAACGTAGTGAACAAAAGAATCTTCTCGAACGATTCGAGCAACAAAGCCAAGAACAAAAGTGTCTACTGGAAAAACAGACAAATATGCTAGAATGTAAGTTAGATGCCTTTGACAATAGAATTATTGCCCTTGACGAGCGTGTCGATAAACAATTTTCTTCTATCGATAAACAATTGTTAACTGTCGATCAACAATTGTCTAATGTCGATAAGCAATTGTCGACAGTAGAATCAAAGTTCGAAAAAGTGGAAGATAAAATCGAATCCATTACTAAGGAATTGGACAAAGTAAGAAAAATGAAGGTTCGAGAAAGTTCTGGTGACTGTCCTAGGAGAAAGGAGATGCATCCACCAACCTTCGATGGGCAAACTTCTTGGTCAATCTACAAGAAGCAGTTTGAGGCAGCCGCAGCAACAAATGGCTGGGATGAGGAAGACAAATGCATAGCTCTAACGCTTGCCCTCAGAGGACCTGCTGCTGAGATGTTACAAAGCATACCAGCAGATAAAAATGGCAACTTCAGTGCTCTCGTTCAGGCCATTGACAAACGCTTTGGAGATGGCCATATGCAAGAAGTCTTCCGCGTCCAACTCAATTCCAGAGTCCAGAAAAGAGGAGAAACTCTGCAACAACTCCAAGCAGACATCGAACGGTTGGCGCACCTGGCGTATCCAGCTGCAGGAGATGAAATCATCAATCAATTCGCAACAGAAGCCTTTGTTCGTGCTGTATCTGACATCAACCTTCAGCGAGCAATTCGAACTGCTGGCAAACGCACGCTTCCTGAAGCACTAGCATTCGCCCTCACTATGGAAGCAGCAGAACAGGCTTCTCAAAGAGTCCATCGGGTAAGAGAACTAGAAATTGAGGAGTGTTGTTGCCAGAGAATTGCGTTCCAAAGAAACCAGCGAGATGGACCTGCTCGATGCTGGAACTGTAACAAGACCGGACATCTTCAACGCCAGTGCAGACTGCCACCTAGAAAACCTCCATGTTGGAATTGCAACAGGACTGGACATCTCCAACGCCAATGCAGATTGCCACCTAGAAGACCATGGAAACCAGACTACAATAATTGCACGCATGAAAAAGAAAAGGAAGTTGTTTCCATCCAGCGACTGAGAGCCGATCCCATTTACGATTGGAGTAAAAGGAAAATGAGGACTGCCCCAAAGGATGACTCGGGAAGCTATATATATCGCCCAAAAGTGACTCCGCTGCAGTTAACTCCTATCCGTCAAAAGGGTGACAAGCGTGATTCCAAAGAAAACTACAAAGTTGGAACGGACGGATTTCAAGTGTGCATGGATGTCAGCCATTTCAAGCCAAATGAGTTAATGGTTAAAACTGTTGGCAACAGCGTGGTAGTGGAAGGTAATCATGAACGTGAAGATGAACATGGCTACATCAGTCGTCAGTTTGTACGGAAGTACCAGCTACCAAAGGGGTATGATGCCAAAGATGTGTAGTAGATTTGAGATGAGGTGAATTATAAAATTCAAGCTTAATTATTTTTTGAGTGTCGTGGACTGGCATGCTGGCAGTGTGCTCGGCTCGAGCTCGCCGGAAATGGGTGGGAACTTGTCCACTCGGCCCAAATCTCACCTACCACAAAAACAGAAATCATGCCAAAAGAAAGAATAATTTATATCAATTGAAGATTGAAATAAATGAAAACCGGACGGACGTTTACCACTAGAGGGCGCTGAAGATGTTATTTCAGCTTGACCTGACCCACCCTACCTTGGAAGTTTTTGGTCTGTTTTAAACTTCCCCTTTACTGAAAGTCTCAAACTCACCTTTTTTTCAACTCAGTTCATAGTCCACCGTCTCCATTCGTTACCGTCAGCATCCCCTGAAACAAAAAGATCCTAGAAATCCATCAAGCTACACGCTTGAATAAAACTCCGAAATTCGACCATAAAGGTGCAACTTACAAAGCAATAAATTTATTAATCATGGGTTTCATAAATTAAGAACACAAAACAAAAGGAATTTTAATAAATCTGACCATAAACTAAACATAGTAAAAAAAAAAGATAGGATGGTAACCCTAGACAAATATATATATATATATGCTATAAAAAGGAAATTATTTTAAATTTAACAATTGAATTTTATAATCTATTCTCAGGTAAATTATTTACTTAGCGAATTCACCTAGTTTCCGATTTACGACAAAAATTCTTATAACATAAAAACTTGCCCTATCAAATTTTTCTACCTGTACTGAGCTCAATGAGGGTAGTTTTTCGTCTGGGCATCAACCAACAAAAAAAAAAACAAAAAGAAACAAAGACCAATCAACGGAAACTAAATCAACCCAGCCGCTATGACTCTTAACAAAATTATTAGAAAGTTCCTATATTCTTAATTAATCAAAGGAAAACAAAATGAGAATACCCAAAATTTTACAATTTAACAAAAAAAATGATATCAAATGTTGCACCGTGAAATTTACAACGATTAAAAAAAATCTCCGCAAATTCGATTTCAACCTGGTTATCACCACCAACGTGAATTATATGTATATATATATTTATAGATAAGTATAGGTATATATATACATATGGATTTGTTGTTAGTGCTAAACCTTAGAATAGGACTTTGCACGCAATATATATAATTAGGTATACATGTATATTCTTTTTTTTCTAAAACTTAACTGCTAAATATTATTTTCAATATTAATGAAAGTTAATAAAAAAAATTATGCGGCAATCCCTTGACCTCTGGGCACCTTGATATCGTTTAGGAATAATTAAAATTCGTGGAGTACCTCGTATCACACAAAAAAAAGGGGGTGGCGATCCGGACTAACTATGTATGTAGGTAGGACAGTCCGTGATCGCCATAAGCTGCACCAAACCCTGGCAACAAAAAAATGAATTTCATTCACTTTTGGATATATTGAAAAATCCAATATAGGTATAACTATTTTAATAAGGAAAATCTTATTATATGAACAACTATAAATTTTCTTCCTTTTTATTAAACTAATTGCAAAACACTCACCAATTAAATTTAATGAATACACTTAGTAGTTTTTATTTCGATTATCGTTTCTTCTTAGTATTTGGTTGTATGCAGGTAGGTATTTTTGTTCTTGGATGTAGGTACTCTCTGTAAAGTTTTTATTTCGTTAGAACACAATCTAATTTATCTTTTTAGTTCTCTTTTATTTCGATTAACTTACTATATATATATTTTTTTTTTTCTTTGATTTAGCTTCTTTCTTTTTTTGTAAATTGTCTCACGTTTAATTTCCTTATGGTATATATATTTTACTTATTATTTCACCAAATAAAACTTCGTTCTTTTTTTAAAGTATTTAAACAAACTTTTTCGTTTTAACGTATAAATTTGTAGTTTAACGTTTAGGTGTATAGTTAATAAATTATGTTTCGTCGTTTGTTTGACTTGGCGAATTTAATTTTTCCGCCCGATACGGGTGGCGGATTCTAAGACTATGTCCTAGTTCGAGCTAACAGAATTTCAAATTCTTCTTCTTCCATAAACTCGATCAACGGCTCAATCGTTTGATTTTATCTGCCAATCAAAACTACCCACACCATGGATTAAAAAATTAACACCCCCCTCAACCCCTCAATTAGGAAAGATTATTGTGCCATCGTGCGTGTAAACCGAAAAATATTATAGTAGTGCTTCCACGACATCTAGCCTTAAAAATGAAAATCAATTTCTACGGCGGCCATCATTGTTTTAATTCGCGAAAAGAGTACAGCTAGATCATAAATTCACGCGACAGATAGTATATATTTATACTATAAAAAGAAAAACAAATGTCAACAAACAATCAACAAGAACGAACTATTTGGGCTTCTGGATCAACGTCGCCAGAACATTTTGTTTAATTCACCCCAAATAAACAAAAAGAATATCGCGATATAACAATTGACGGTAAGTATATACCTAAAAGATATATAAAAGCATGTGAAGCATTATAAAAACAATACTTCTTTGCTTTCAATTCAGCGAAAGGAATTTACATTTTTGGCTTCGCCAGCAGCAACAGCAGCAGGCACAGGAACAACAAAACGAGAGGGTAAATAAACCAACAAAATTCATTACATATTAATTTGTTAATTTCCATTTATTTATTCTTTACAATATTTCAGATGCAATCAAGTAAATGAAATGGACAGGATGAGGTTGTACGAGAAACAGAAAGTATTGAAGCGTTGTCCCAATCGTGAGTATGCAGGAGTACAACATTTGGATTGTCTACTAAATTTCTTTATTATTCTGTTTACAGGTGTCCACAACAGATGTCATCTCAACGGTTTCAATGGACGGTATCCTGACAATCAAAACTCTGCAGAAGGCATTGAAGAACAACGAAAGGATAGTGCAAATTCAACAGACTGGCCCCATGAATCGGAGTGATAAGGGAAATGAAGAAGAAAGGCTGAGTGACGTTCAGGAAAGAACAAGGGCAAATATGAAGCCATCAAGTGGTCGGATGAAAAAGCGGTACGACACAAAAGCAACAAGGACAGGATTCCAAGCGGGAGACCTTGTTTGGTTTTATAATTCCCAGCGTCGGAGGGGAATGTCACTGAAACTTCAACAAAATTGGGAAGGCCCTTATACTGTTGTAACACGAGTAAACGATGGCGTCTACCGCATTCGGAGAGGATTAAGAGGCAAAATAAAAGTAGTTCACATCGACCGTTTACATCGTTATAATGGTGAAGGAAGTGATGGATTTGCTCGGGACGATCAATCCTAAGAGGGGGGCAGTGTAATGACTTTCCAAATTTGAACTATAACGACTCCGAAAAGCAAACAAACGAACACAATAAAGCTTACGGTCACAGTGCAAACATGCCCTTAGTAGCTATAATTATAGCAACTCTCAAACGAAGGAAGCGCCATCTGCCGGATTATAGCAGATTTACCAGCTGTCAAATAAAAGCTTTTGGAAGGGAAATTATTGGGAAATTTCCCCTACGGAAAGCTCTGGAAGCAGAGACCAGAACGTTCTCCTTATTTCGAGAGTTTGGAAAACAAGTATAAAAGGCACAGGTTTGAACGGCAGCGACACAGTTTGTTTTTAATCGTGAATGAATAAAGTTGGTTGTAATAAAAGTGAAAAGTAAAGTTTGTGAATTAATTCAGTGGTGAATAATAAATTGTTTGTTTGTAGTAAGAAAAGTAAAGTGTTTTATTTTGCGAAATAAATAAGTGGACGTTTTGAATAAAGTAAATAAGTTTTATTAACGAACCTGAAAAAATATTACATTGGTGTTAGAAGTGGAATAAAACTTAATTTATCTGTGCACTCAGTAAATTTATTGTGTGAAAAAAAAAAAAAAAAAAAAAAAAAAAAAGACAATGGGTAAATCTTTGAATGATTTAAATGTAGTGGAACTCAAGGCAGAACTGAATAAGCGAGATCTTCCTACTGCTGGAACAAAGAATGATCTTATAATTCGTCTGCAAGAAGATTTAAGAAGATGTGGAAAAAACCCGGACACGTTTATATTCGATATTGAAATGGAAGAACAGCAAGAACAAGTAAGTACATTGGGCATGACCAATATGCTGTCCCAGCAGCTCGCAAAATTTGAAGAACAAAAGAATCTTCTAGAACAGCAAAGCCAAGAACAACGGAATGAGCAAAAGAATCTTCTCGAACGATTTGAACAACAAGGCCAAGAGCAACGTAGTGAACAAAAGAATCTTCTCGAACGATTCGAGCAACAAAGCCAAGAACAAAAGTGTCTACTGGAAGAACAGACAAATATGCTAGAATGTAAGTTAGATGCCTTTGACAATAGAATTATTGCCCTTGACGAGCGTGTCGATAAACAATTTTCTTCTATCGATAAACAATTGTTAACTGTCGATCAACAATTGTCTAATGTCGATAAGCAATTGTCGACAGTAGAATCAAAGTTCGAAAAAGTGGAAGATAAAATCGAATCCATTACTAAGGAATTGGACAAAGTAAGAAAAATGAAGGTTCGAGAAAGTTCTGGTGACTGTCCTAGGAGAAAGGAGATGCATCCACCAACCTTCGATGGGCAAACTTCTTGGTCAATCTACAAGAAGCAGTTTGAGGCAGCCGCAGCAACAAATGGCTGGGATGAGGAAGACAAATGCATAGCTCTAACGCTTGCCCTCAGAGGACCTGCTGCTGAGATGTTACAAAGCATACCAGCAGATAAAAATGGCAACTTCAGTGCTCTCGTTCAGGCCATTGACAAACGCTTTGGAGATGGCCATATGCAAGAAGTCTTCCGCGTCCAACTCAATTCCAGAGTCCAGAAAAGAGGAGAAACTCTGCAACAACTCCAAGCAGACATCGAACGGTTGGCGCACCTGGCGTATCCAGCTGCAGGAGATGAAATCATCAATCAGTTCGCAACAGAAGCCTTTGTTCGTGCTGTATCTGACATCAACCTTCAGCGAGCAATTCGAACTGCTGGCAAACGCACACTTCCTGAAGCACTAGCATTCGCCCTCACTATGGAAGCAGCAGAACAGGCTTCTCAAAGAGTCCATCGGGTAAGAGAACAGACTGCCACCTAGAAAACCTCCATGTTGGAATTGCAACAGGACTGGACATCTCCAACGCCAATGCAGATTGCCACCTAGAAGACCATGGAAACCAGACTACAATAATTGCACGCATGAAAAAGAAAAGGAAGTTGTTTCCATCCAGCGACTGAGAGCCGATCCCATTTACGATTGGAGTAAAAGGAAAATGAGGACTGCCCCAAAGGATGACTCGGGAAGCTATATATATCGCCCAAAAGTGACTCCGCTGCAGTTAACTCCTATCCGTCAAAAGGGTGACAAGCGTGATTCCAAAGAAAACTACAAAGTTGGAACGGACGGATTTCAAGTGTGCATGGATGTCAGCCATTTCAAGCCAAATGAGTTAATGGTTAAAACTGTTGGCAACAGCGTGGTAGTGGAAGGTAATCATGAACGTGAAGATGAACATGGCTACATCAGTCGTCAGTTTGTACGGAAGTACCAGCTACCAAAGGGGTATGATGCCAAAGATGTGTAGTAGATTTGAGATGAGGTGAATTATAAAATTCAAGCTTAATTATTTTTTGAGTGTCGTGGACTGGCATGCTGGCAGTGTGCTCGGCTCGAGCTCGCCGGAAATGGGTGGGAACTTGTCCACTCGGCCCAAATCTCACCTACCACAAAAACAGAAGTCATGCCAAAAGAAAGAATAATTTATATCAATTGAAGATTGAAATAAATGAAAACCGGACGGACGTTTACCACTAGAGGGCGCTGAAGATGTTATTTCAGCTTGACCTGACCCACCCTACCTTGGAAGTTTTTGGTCTGTTTTAAACTTCCCCTTTACTGAAAGTCTCAAACTCACCTTTTTTTCAACTCAGTTCATAGTCCACCGTCTCCATTCGTTACCGTCAGCATCCCCTGAAACAAAAAGATCCTAGAAATCCATCAAGCTACACGCTTGAATAAAACTCCGAAATTCGACCATAAAGGTGCAACTTACAAAGCAATAAATTTATTAATCATGGGTTTCATAAATTAAGAACACAAAACAAAAGGAATTTTAATAAATCTGACCATAAACTAAACATAGTAAAAAAAAAGATAGGATGGTAACCCTAGACAAATATATATATATATATGCTATAAAAAGGAAATTATTTTAAATTTAACAATTGAATTTTATAATCTATTCTCAGGTAAATTATTTACTTAGCGAATTCACCTAGTTTCCGATTTACGACAAAAATTCTTATAACATAAAAACTTGCCCTATCAAATTTTTCTACCTGTACTGAGCTCAATGAGGGTAGTTTTTCGTCTGGGCATCAACCAACAAAAAAAAAAACAAAAAGAAACAAAGACCAATCAACGGAAACTAAATCAACCCAGCCGCTATGACTCTTAACAAAATTATTAGAAAGTTCCTATATTCTTAATTAATCAAAGGAAAACAAAATGAGAATACCCAAAATTTTACAATTTAACAAAAAAAAATGATATCAAATGTTGCACCTTGAAATTTACAACGATTAAAAAAAATCTCCGCAAATTCGATTTCAACCTGGTTATCACCACCAACGTGAATTATATGTATATATATATTTATAGATAAGTATAGGTATATATATACATATGAATTTGTTGTTAGTGCTAAACCTTAGAATAGGACTTTGCACGCAATATATATAATTAGGTATACATGTATATTCTTTTTTTTCTAAAACTTAACTGCTAAATATTATTTTCAATATTAATGAAAGTTAATAAAAAAAATTATGCGGCAATCCCTTGACCTCTGGGCACCTTGATATCGTTTAGGAATAATTAAAATTCGTGGAGTACCTCGTATCACACAAAAAAAAGGGGGTGGCGATCCGGACTAACTATGTATGTAGGTAGGACAGTCCGTGATCGCCATAAGCTGCACCAAACCCTGGCAACAAAAAAATGAATTTCATTCACTTTTGGATATATTGAAAAATCCAATATAGGTATAACTATTTTAATAAGGAAAATCTTATTATATGAACAACTATAAATTTTCTTCCTTTTTATTAAACTAATTGCAAAACACTCACCAATTAAATTTAATGAATACACTTAGTAGTTTTTATTTCGATTATCGTTTCTTCTTAGTATTTGGTTGTATGCAGGTAGGTATTTTTGTTCTTGGATGTAGGTACTCTCTGTAAAGTTTTTATTTCGTTAGAACACAATCTAATTTATCTTTTTAGTTCTCTTTTATTTCGATTAACTTACTATATATATATTTTTTTTTCTTTGATTTAGCTTCTTTCTTTTTTTGTAAATTGTCTCACGTTTAATTTCCTTATGGTATATATATTTTACTTATTATTTCACCAAATAAAACTTCGTTCTTTTTTTAAAGTATTTAAACAAACTTTTTCGTTTTAACGTATAAATTTGTAGTTTAACGTTTAGGTGTATAGTTAATAAATTATGTTTCGTCGTTTGTTTGACTTGGCGAATTTAATTTTTCCGCCCGATACGGGTGGCGGATTCTAAGACTATGTCCTAGTTCGAGCTAACAGAATTTCAAATTCTTCTTCTTCCATAAACTCGATCAACGGCTCAATCGTTTGATTTTATCTGCCAATCAAAACTACCCACACCATGGATTAAAAAATTAACACCCCCCTCAACCCCTCAATTAGGAAAGATTATTGTGCCATCGTGCGTGTAAACCGAAAAATATTATAGTAGTGCTTCCACGACATCTAGCCTTAAAAATGAAAATCAATTTCTACGGCGGCCATCATTGTTTTAATTCGCGAAAAGAGTACAGCTAGATCATAAATTCACGCGACAGATAGTATATATTTATACTATAAAAAGAAAAACAAATGTCAACAAACAATCAACAAGAACGAACTATTTGGGCTTCTGGATCAACGTCGCCAGAACATTTTGTTTAATTCACCCCAAATAAACAAAAAGAATATCGCGATATAACAATTGACGGTAAGTATATACCTAAAAGATATATAAAAGCATGTGAAGCATTATAAAAACAATACTTCTTTGCTTTCAATTCAGCGAAAGGAATTTACATTTTTGGCTTCGCCAGCAGCAACAGCAGCAGGCACAGGAACAACAAAACGAGAGGGTAAATAAACCAACAAAATTCATTACATATTAATTTGTTAATTTCCATTTATTTATTCTTTACAATATTTCAGATGCAATCAAGTAAATGAAATGGACAGGATGAGGTTGTACGAGAAACAGAAAGTATTGAAGCGTTGTCCCAATCGTGAGTATGCAGGAGTACAACATTTGGATTGTCTACTAAATTTCTTTATTATTCTGTTTACAGGTGTCCACAACAAAACACTGGACGAGAAGGAAGATTCAACAATGTCGAGTACAGTGAAAAATTACAGGACACAAGATTAAATGCCCTGGAGGATCTTTCGTACATCAGGTGTATTTAATATTTAGATATAATAAGTATGCATTTTATAATTTGTGTGGTGAGTGAATGCAATTATGTGAAATGGTATTGATTATTGTATTGTGAATATGTGTATTATATAAATAAAACAAATCAAACCAACTAACAATAAATGGAAGATTAAACAAAAAAAAATTAATAATGTTTTGGTATGAGCCATTCTATATGGTTGATGGAATCTTACCACATAAGGGTGGTTTTTGTAGAGTTTGTAGAGGATGCATTTGTGAATCTTTTTCATGTGTTCGAACTACAACGTGGGGAAGAACCCTCACAAGCCGGGCACTATACTTTAGGTACCTGCAGTATGTGGAATTTTATTTTTATTTTGTGTATGTATGATGTGTAATTTTATGTATATAATTACATCTCGGTATTAAGGTTAGTTATACTAGAACTAAAATAAATAATGAGAGTAGAGATTTAATAAATAGAACAAGTAGAGAAATGATCAATCGAATGAGTAAGCAAGTTAATAACTTATGAATCAAAATAAATAATAAATTAGGAACATAAATGAATAAATAAGACTACCAATCATATAAGATGAGATAACGAAATCAAAAAAAATAATAAATAACAAATAAATAAGTTATGAAACAAAATAAATAAATAAATAAATAAACAAACTAACAAATAAAATGTAGTAGGTATATATATGTAGGTATAGGAAAGTAAATGATTGAAAATAATGAATAAATGGCAAATCAATAAGTTAACAAAAATATAAGTAAACAAAAAAAAGGTTATACCTTTATATGTATTCAATTAAATATCTTAATAAATAAGCAACTAAGAGAACAAATTAAAAAAAATTATTAACGAATAAATAAATGGGCGAATAAATAGATCAAAGGAAAAGAAATAAATTAACGAATAAATAAATAGACAAATAAATAAATCAAATGACCATAATGTATAAATTAACGAATAAATAAATTAACAAATAAATAAATAAGCAAATTAACGAATAAATGAATAAATAAATAAATAAATCAATAAATAAATAAATAAATAATTTTTTCAAAACTAAGGGTTTGTTTCACAATGTCTGAGTAAAGTTCTGATTTGTTATTCGACAATTAAATTAACCGGAAATTAAATCCTCCCATTAACGAACTTTGCGTTTCACAATGATCGAAGTATTAAAATAATGTGTCAATCAGCTATTCGTAAGTTATTCCAGTTTTCCAGACAAAATATTTTTGACAGAATGAAAATATTCAAAACAATAAATAATAAACATCATGAAAATTCAACCGAGAATACGAAATAGATGGCAACAAGATATTTTTGGTGAAGATCATTAGGAATACATTCGTCTACTGCATTTAGTGGTACCATACTGCCAAAAAGTGCATTAAAGTACAATTTTTCTGAAAATTTAATTTCATCAAAAAGAAAATTCCATTAGTGAGGGTAGACTAACCACTTCAAATTCTAATGTGACTCTTAAACCACTGCAGTTTTTATCGCATTTGCGGTAGTTAAATGGAGATCAAATAGTTCTTTCCTTATTCATAAATGCATAAATATGTAGGTATACATAAACGTACATATATATTTATAGTGGGATTTGGCAGTCCAAATCTTTCGATTTTAATATATTCTGAGAAGTTGAATCAGGTCTTTAGAAATTCTTGTAGCGACTTTAATTGCATCTATCAGGGGTTTGAACTTTAACCCGCCCGCTATATCTAAAGATGAAACAATATACAATATAATGATACAAAAGCACGCAATGAAATAATTTACAGATGCGAGTGTGACCTTTGAAACAAATAAATCTGTGGTGTTTGGTTGAAACATGATGACTCCATTTTAAAATTTGCGTCCTTTCGTCTACTTTACATCGAGCTAGAGCCAACGGGTGCAACAATTTCTTCTAAATTTTAAACATAATTTGACAAAGAGCATGTTTATAACCATACCAAATTTGAAGAAAATCCATAAACTCGTTTCGCTAGAAGCGATGTAAAGTGGACATAGAGATGCAAATTTTAAAATGGTGTTATCATGTTTCAACCAAACACCACAGATTTAATTGTTTAAAAGGTCACACTCGCATCTGTAAATAATTTAATTGCCAGTTATATTCGATAATCGGTACTTCATCTGGCCATTAAAATACTCAGAACTTTAATTACTAGTTAGTCTTATTCGCATATTGTGAAACATAAATTAAATTTTTAACTGACGAATAAGTTCAAAGTAGCTTAATTGAAACTATAATCAGATATTGTGAAACAAGCCCTAAATCTAATATTGCAAACTTAACCTAATATAAATACCTAATTATAATATCACAGTGCTGGATGGATTTCCTTGTTTCAATTAAGACTTGAAACACAAGGAAGGTATCACAGGTCGAAAGGACGTCACTGGATTTAATAATCAATAAATTAACATAAAATAAACTAGTTTGGCCACTAATAAATACAAAATTAAACTATAAATAAAGCTATGAAACCAAAAATGTATGTTATGGGTTATATACTCATGTGCAAAATAAATAAATTAGTTCAACTTGAACAACTTTACACTTGGAGTGTAAAAAAACCTATCAGGAGATTTATTTGAACCTTTTCTACGATTCGAGATATCTCTAATGATTTCAAAGTCGGATTTTGAATTTCGGAGTTCTCGCATACGACTGTTATTAGGCAAAACTGGGCACTGACATTGATATTGAAGTGTTTCTAACTGAAATTTCAAACAGCACCGGTCGATTTTAATTCGATATCGATATCCTCTAAGATGATTGGTGTTTGAATAGAGATATGAATTCGTCGAAGACTGATGGTAACCGTCAGCGATACCTAAATCAGGATGAGTTTCAGAGAAATGAGCTAGTTGTTGCATTTCGGAGTTAGACCGGATATTCTTAATTAGCTTGACAATATTTATCGGTTGTGAAAAAGCAGGGGGGTGACAATTATTGTGGAGGTTTTGAGTTGTTTTGATTAAATTTTGTTGTTGTTGCGAGTACGGAGGAATTTGATGAAATTGATTTTGATATGGACAATATTGTATAGACTGTTGAGGGATGTGATTTTGGTTAAGTTGTTGTTGTGCAAGGTTTTGACAAGGTTGTTGCTGATTGCGGAATGCTTGTTGTTGAAAAATCGGGGTATTGAAGGAGTGGTTTTTGTTTTGGTTGCAGGAATATTGCTGAGGCTGAGAATTTTGTTGGTTTTCGACTAGTTGCTGTTGCTGTGGATAATGAGGTGCTGGTTTTCGATCAGAAATCGAGTTTGATTCTACATGAGCCTGTTCTCGTCTTAAAGGAATAGTTGTAGAATTGATATCGCCTAAGAACTCTAAAAGATTATCTTTAAAAGATTGTTTTATAATATCAGAGATATCTGATGTCAAAGATTCTGCGTAAGATGAAAATGCATTAACAATTGCAAGGTTCACATACGCTTTGATATCAGCTGGGATCGAATCTAGACTATTTAAGTCTCCATCTATTTCTGTTGTTTTCATCTTGATTGTTTTACGTTTATGACTTTAAATTGAAATTTTTAATTTGGTTTATAAATATTTCGAATATTTAAATTTTGAGAGGAAAAAAAAGGAAAATATTATTTTTAATTTTTGTTTAGAAATTAAGATGTAGGTAGGTATTTATGTATATATTTGGTTATATTTTTCTGTGGATATAAGATTTTGTGAGTAAATTAAAAACAAAAATTTAAAAAACTCTTAAATTGTTATATTTGTTGTTTTTGTGTTTATGTATCATCGCGGGGATGCTTCAGGCAACTTTTCCGGCGAAAAAAGATTTGACGAAGTATGAACTGAGCTGGAAAGGTAAGCAATTTTGGACTCTAAGGACTGTCGGACGGACTTTGTTGAATGGAATTCCCTCTGAGTGGTAAGTAATTTACATATAATTTTAACAAAGGACATACTCGTTGCGCTATCTGCTCCCGCAATTCTAGACAAGCCCGAGACTTTTGCTAGAAGACATGAAGTCAGATAGGCAACACATAAATCTAAGGATACAAAAATGAAGGAAATTGTGCAACAGTTGTGACACTACGTCATCTAACTGGCCACAATTCCTTGTAGAAAAAAACGAGACAGAAGAGTGAAAAGTAAAAATAGAAAGATAGAAAAGTTAAATATGTACACTTAAGGGATAGGTAAAGACAAGACCAAACATAGTTTAATTGTTGTCGTCATCATCTTCTTGTTATCTCGTCGCAAATGAAAGTGGTATGTCTGAGACTTTCCCGATCATGACATACGAGTTGCCGAAGATGATGACGAAGACAATTAGGGCATATTAAAATTGGGAAAAAGGTAAACGAAAACAAAGACTCACGTTGCGGGCGCCATTTGTAGTGGGCTTGAGAAGATTTGTTGAAATTAAGTACTGATTGTTGAGCGCAATGAACGTGGCATGCTGGCAGTGTGCTCGGCTCGAGCTCGCCGGAAATGGGTGGGAACTTGTCCACTCGGCCCAAATCTCACCTACCACAAAAACAGAAATCATGCCAAAAGAAAGAATAATTTATATCAATTGAAGATTGAAATAAATGAAAACCGGACGGACGTTTACCACTAGAGGGCGCTGAAGATGTTATTTCAGCTTGACCTGACCCACCCTACCTTGGAAGTTTTTGGTCTGGTTTAAACTTCCCCTTTACTGAAAGTCTCAAACTCACCTTTTTTTCAACTCAGTTCATAGTCCACCGTCTCCATTCGTTACCGTCAGCATCCCCTGAAACAAAAAGATCCTAGAAATCCATCAAGCTACACGCTTGAATAAAACTCCGAAATTCGACCATAAAGGTGCAACTTACAAAGCAATAAATTTATTAATCATGGGTTTCATAAATTAAGAACACAAAACAAAAGGAATTTTAATAAATCTGACCATAAACTAAACATAGTAAAAAAAAAGATAGGATGGTAACCCTAGACAAATATATATATATATATGCTATAAAAAGGAAATTATTTTAAATTTAACAATTGAATTTTATAATCTATTCTCAGGTAAATTATTTACTTAGCGAATTCACCTAGTTTCCGATTTACGACAAAAATTCTTATAACATAAAAACTTGCCCTATCAAATTTTTCTACCTGTACTGAGCTCAATGAGGGTAGTTTTTCGTCTGGGCATCAACCAACAAAAAAAAAAACAAAAAGAAACAAAGACCAATCAACGGAAACTAAATCAACCCAGCCGCTATGACTCTTAACAAAATTATTAGAAAGTTCCTATATTCTTAATTAATCAAAGGAAAACAAAATGAGAATACCCAAAATTTTACAATTTAACAAAAAAAATGATATCAAATGTTGCACCTTGAAATTTACAACGATTAAAAAAAATCTCCGCAAATTCGATTTCAACCTGGTTATCACCACCAACGTGAATTATATGTATATATATATTTATAGATAAGTATAGGTATATATATACATATGGATTTGTTGTTAGTGCTAAACCTTAGAATAGGACTTTGCACGCAATATATATAATTAGGTATACATGTATATTCTTTTTTTCTAAAACTTAACTGCTAAATATTATTTTCAATATTAATGAAAGTTAATAAAAAAAATTATGCGGCAATCCCTTGACCTCTGGGCACCTTGATATCGTTTAGGAATAATTAAAATTCGTGGAGTACCTCGTATCACACAAAAAAAAGGGGGTGGCGATCCGGACTAACTATGTATGTAGGTAGGACAGTCCGTGATCGCCATAAGCTGCACCAAACCCTGGCAACAAAAAAATGAATTTCATTCACTTTTGGATATATTGAAAAATCCAATATAGGTATAACTATTTTAATAAGGAAAATCTTATTATATGAACAACTATAAATTTTCTTCCTTTTTATTAAACTAATTGCAAAACACTCACCAATTAAATTTAATGAATACACTTAGTAGTTTTTATTTCGATTATCGTTTCTTCTTAGTATTTGGTTGTATGCAGGTAGGTATTTTTGTTCTTGGATGTAGGTACTCTCTGTAAAGTTTTTATTTCGTTAGAACACAATCTAATTTATCTTTTTAGTTCTCTTTTATTTCGATTTACTTACTATATATATATTTTTTTTTTCTTTGATTTAGCTTCTTTCTTTTTTTGTAAATTGTCTCACGTTTAATTTCCTTATGGTATATATATTTTACTTATTATTTCACCAAATAAAACTTCGTTCTTTTTTTAAAGTATTTAAACAAACTTTTTCGTTTTAACGTATAAATTTGTAGTTTAACGTTTAGGTGTATAGTTAATAAATTATGTTTCGTCGTTTGTTTGACTTGGCGAATTTAATTTTTCCGCCCGATACGGGTGGTGGATTCTAAGACTATGTCCTAGTTCGAGCTAACAGAATTTCAAATTCTTCTTCTTCCATAAACTCGATCAACGGCTCAATCGTTTGATTTTATCTGCCAATCAAAACTACCCACACCATGGATTAAAAAATTAACACCCCCCTCAACCCCTCAATTAGGAAAGATTATTGTGCCATCGTGCGTGTAAACCGAAAAATATTATAGTAGTGCTTCCACGACATCTAGCCTTAAAAATGAAAATCAATTTCTACGGCGGCCATCATTGTTTTAATTCGCGAAAAGAGTACAGCTAGATCATAAATTCACGCGACAGATAGTATATATTTATACTATAAAAAGAAAAACAAATGTCAACAAACAATCAACAAGAACGAACTATTTGAGCTTCTGGATCAACGTCGCCAGAACATTTTGTTTAATTCACCCCAAATAAACAAAAAGAATATCGCGATATAACAATTGACGGTAAGTATATACCTAAAAGATATATAAAAGCATGTGAAGCATTATAAAAACAATACTTCTTTGCTTTCAATTCAGCGAAAGGAATTTACATTTTTGGCTTCGCCAGCAGCAACAGCAGCAGGCACAGGAACAACAAAACGAGAGGGTAAATAAACCAACAAAATTCATTACATATTAATTTGTTAATTTCCATTTATTTATTCTTTACAATATTTCAGATGCAATCAAGTAAATGAAATGGACAGGATGAGGTTGTACGAGAAACAGAAAGTATTGAAGCGTTGTCCCAATCGTGAGTATGCAGGAGTACAACATTTGGATTGTCTACTAAATTTCTTTATTATTCTGTTTACAGGTGTCCACAACAGATGTCATCTCAACGGTTTCAATGGACGGTATCCTGACAATCAAAACTCTGCAGAAGGCATTGAAGAACAACGAAAGGATAGTGCAAATTCAACAGACTGGCCCCATGAATCGGAGTGATAAGGGAAATGAAGAAGAAAGGCTGAGTGACGTTCAGGAAAGAACAAGGGCAAATATGAAGCCATCAAGTGGTCGGATGAAAAAGCGGTACGACACAAAAGCAACAAGGACAGGATTCCAAGCGGGAGACCTTGTTTGGTTTTATAATTCCCAGCGTCGGAGGGGAATGTCACTGAAACTTCAACAAAATTGGGAAGGCTCTTATACTGTTGTAACACGAGTAAACGATGGCGTCTACCGCATTCGGAGAGGATTAAGAGGCAAAATAAAAGTAGTTCACATCGACCGTTTACATCGTTATAATGGTGAAGGAAGTGATGGATTTGCTCGGGACGATCAATCCTAAGAGGGGGGCAGTGTAATGACTTTCCAAATTTGAACTATAACGACTCCGAAAAGCAAACAAACGAACACAATAAAGCTTACGGTCACAGTGCAAACATGCCCTTAGTAGCTATAATTATAGCAACTCTCAAACGAAGGAAGCGCCATCTGCCGGATTATAGCAGATTTACCAGCTGTCAAATAAAAGCTTTTGGAAGGGAAATTATTGGGAAATTTCCCCTACGGAAAGCTCTGGAAGCAGAGACCAGAACGTTCTCCTTATTTCGAGAGTTTGGAAAACAAGTATAAAAGGCACAGGTTTGAACGGCAGCGACACAGTTTGTTTTTAATCGTGAATGAATAAAGTTGGTTGTAATAAAAGTGAAAAGTAAAGTTTGTGAATTAATTCAGTGGTGAATAATAAATTGTTTGTTTGTAGTAAGAAAAGTAAAGTGTTTTATTTTGCGAAATAAATAAGTGGACGTTTTGAATAAAGTAAATAAGTTTTATTAACGAACCTGAAAAAATATTACATTGGTGTTAGAAGTGGAATAAAACTTAATTTATCTGTGCACTCAGTAAATTTATTGTGTGAAAAAAAAAAAAAAAAAAAAAAAAAAAAAAAAAAGACAATGGGTAAATCTTTGAATGATTTAAATGTAGTGGAACTCAAGGCAGAACTGAATAAGCGAGATCTTCCTACTGCTGGAACAAAGAATGATCTTATAATTCGTCTGCAAGAAGATTTAAGAAGATGTGGAAAAAACCCGGACACGTTTATATTCGATATTGAAATGGAAGAACAGCAAGAACAAGTAAGTACATTGGGCATGACCAATATGCTGTCCCAGCAGCTCGCAAAATTTGAAGAACAAAAGAATCTTCTAGAACAGCAAAGCCAAGAACAACGGAATGAGCAAAAGAATCTTCTCGAACGATTTGAACAACAAGGCCAAGAGCAACGTAGTGAACAAAAGAATCTTCTCGAACGATTCGAGCAACAAAGCCAAGAACAAAAGTGTCTACTGGAAAAACAGACAAATATGCTAGAATGTAAGTTAGATGCCTTTGACAATAGAATTATTTCCCTTGACGAGCGTGTCGATAAACAATTTTCTTCTATCGATAAACAATTGTTAACTGTCGATCAACAATTGTCTAATGTCGATAAGCAATTGTCGACAGTAGAATCAAAGTTCGAAAAAGTGGAAGATAAAATCGAATCCATTACTAAGGAATTGGACAAAGTAAGAAAAATGAAGGTTCGAGAAAGTTCTGGTGACTGTCCTAGGAGAAAGGAGATGCATCCTCCAACCTTCGATGGGCAAACTTCTTGGTCAATCTACAAGAAGCAGTTTGAGGCAGCCGCAGCAACAAATGGCTGGGATGAGGAAGACAAATGCATAGCTCTAACGCTTGCCCTCAGAGGACCTGCTGCTGAGATGTTACAAAGCATACCAGCAGATAAAAATGGCAACTTCAGTGCTCTCGTTCAGGCCATTGACAAACGCTTTGGAGATGGCCATATGCAAGAAGTCTTCCGCGTCCAACTCAATTCCAGAGTCCAGAAAAGAGGAGAAACTCTGCAACAACTCCAAGCAGACATCGAACGGTTGGCGCACCTGGCGTATCCAGCTGCAGGAGATGAAATCATCAATCAATTCGCAACAGAAGCCTTTGTTCGTGCTGTATCTGACATCAACCTTCAGCGAGCAATTCGAACTGCTGGCAAACGCACGCTTCCTGAAGCACTAGCATTCGCCCTCACTATGGAAGCAGCAGAACAGGCTTCTCAAAGAGTCCATCGGGTAAGAGAACTAGAAATTGAGGAGTGTTGTTGCCAGAGAACTGCGTTCCAAAGAAACCAGCGAGATGGACCTGCTCGATGCTGGAACTGTAACAAGACCGGACATCTTCAACGCCAGTGCAGACTGCCACCTAGAAAACCTCCATGTTGGAATTGCAACAGGACTGGACATCTCCAACGCCAATGCAGATTGCCACCTAGAAGACCATGGAAACCAGACTACAATAATTGCACGCATGAAAAAGAAAAGGAAGTTGTTTCCATCCAGCGACTGAGAGCCGATCCCATTTACGATTGGAGTAAAAGGAAAATGAGGACTGCCCCAAAGGATGACTCGGGAAGCTATATATATCGCCCAAAAGTGACTCCGCTGCAGTTAACTCCTATCCGTCAAAAGGGTGACAAGCGTGATTCCAAAGAAAACTACAAAGTTGGAACGGACGGATTTCAAGTGTGCATGGATGTCAGCCATTTCAAGCCAAATGAGTTAATGGTCAAAACTGTTGGCAACAGCGTGGTAGTGGAAGGTAATCATGAACGTGAAGATGAACATGGCTACATCAGTCGTCAGTTTGTACGGAAGTACCAGCTACCAAAGGGGTATGATGCCAAAGATGTCATCTCAACGGTTTCAATGGACGGTATCCTGACAATCAAAACTCTGCAGAAGGCATTGAAGAACAACGAAAGGATAGTGCAAATTCAACAGACTGGCCCCATGAATCGGAGTGATAAGGGAAATGAAGAAGAAAGGCTGAGTGACGTTCAGGAAAGAACAAGGGCAAATATGAAGCCATCAAGTGGTCGGATGAAAAAGCGGTACGACACAAAAGCAACTAGGACAGGATTCCAAGCGGGAGACCTTGTTTGGTTTTATAATTCCCAGCGTCGGAGGGGAATGTCACTGAAACTTCAACAAAATTGGGAAGGCCCTTATACTGTTGTAACACGAGTAAACGATGGCGTCTACCGCATTCGGAGAGGATTAAGAGGCAAAATAAAAGTAGTTCACATCGACCGTTTACATCGTTATAATGGTGAAGGAAGTGATGGATTTGCTCGGGACGATCAATCCTAAGAGGGGGGCAGTGTAATGACTTTCCAAATTTGAACTATAACGACTCCGAAAAGCAAACAAACGAACACAATAAAGCTTACGGTCACAGTGCAAACATGCCCTTAGTAGCTATAATTATAGCAACTCTCAAACGAAGGAAGCGCCATCTGCCGGATTATAGCAGATTTACCAGCTGTCAAATAAAAGCTTTTGGAAGGGAAATTATTGGGAAATTTCCCCTACGGAAAGCTCTGGAAGCAGAGACCAGAACGTTCTCCTTATTTCGAGAGTTTGGAAAACAAGTATAAAAGGCACAGGTTTGAACGGCAGCGACACAGTTTGTTTTTAATCGTGAATGAATAAAGTTGGTTGTAATAAAAGTGAAAAGTAAAGTTTGTGAATTAATTCAGTGGTGAATAATAAATTGTTTGTTTGTAGTAAGAAAAGTAAAGTGTTTTATTTTGCGAAATAAATAAGTGGACGTTTTGAATAAAGTAAATAAGTTTTATTAACGAACCTGAAAAAATATTACAATATAAAATGCATAATTTTACTATTTAAACAAATTTAAGGTCATGTTTTCTTTTTAAAATTGTTCATAGCATCGTTTATTTACTTTGTCGACAAATTTGAGACAGAATTAGTTTATATTTGCATTTGGAATCGCCTAGCAAATTTGTTCTCAGTCGCAGATCTTACCCTGAGGGGGAGGCCACACGAGCCAGTACACCAGTACTGGCTAGCCAGTCGCAATACACTCACACTTTTGTACTAACACATACAAACCTGAGCAACTGGCTCGTCAACTGGCTTGCCTTTTTCGTAGCCAGTTGGGAGGCCAGTAGAGCAGCCAGTAACAGGGTTCGGCAGTACTATTTCGCAGCACATTTGGAAAAATAGGATTAAAACTTAAGTTTACTCACATTTTCTTTCACAATATTTATTAATAAAATTAAAACTGGAAGTTCATGCCCAGTCCTTAAGAACTCAAAAGTTTATAAATTTGCTAGCGATCTAAAAAATGTTTAAAGATGAATAAAATTATTTCGTCTGGTGTGTTGTAGGAAGGGTTCTTATTTCAGTTCAAGAAGAAAGCCAACTGGTGAATGAATTGATTAAAGGCTCTCCCAAACCAACGCAAAATGTTCACCGACGAAAGTTTTTTGTTGTTGTTTACTATTTATTATCTGTCGTATTTTGTATCACTGCGCACGAAAAATAAAACAAGAGTTCTTACGATAAATATTGTTTTGTGATAGAAATAAGTTAAGGCTCTTCAAAACCAATGCGAAACATTCTTTATGACAACGATACTTTGGCTTTTGTTGTTCTTTGCTAGTGATGTTGCATGACGTCAGTACCTGTGTTTTTAGTGCATTTTTATCTCCACATAAAAAGAAGTAACATATTAAATACAACAACAATCCGGTATAATTCCGTGTTTTTGTTTTATTGTACATGCTTCTTTTTTTGTAAGCAAAGGTAAAAATGTACTAAAAGACAAGGCTGGCAACAGTACGGAATTATGCCAAATTGTTGTTGCATTTAACATGCTACTTTTTTAAGCGAGCGAAGATAAAAATGCATTATACAACCGCTAATGAAAGTTTGCAACATGGCAGGCTTGATAAGTGAGCACAGGATTCCAATTCTGGTTCTGTGAAAAAATGAATCGAATAAATCGTTTTCACATTCGCTGCCAAGCATTACTTTCACTTTTTCGATACATTTGTCACATTCTGGTTCTGTGAATTAAAACTATATTATCGATGCTTGAACCACCTTATCATTTGTCTTGAAAACAGCATGATTCTCCCAATTTTCTTGTTTTTTTTTTAAGAAATGCATAAGATAGGAACACTTTTTTCTTTATGGATTGAACAGAGAAAGAGATATGATTGAATTTGTCATTGTTTGTTACCGCCATATTATTCACTCTGGATTTAAATTGGATTTAAGGAAGTTTTTAATCCAACAACTAAATCCGGATTTATTAAATCCAAAAATTTAAATCCATGTCCATATTATTCACTCTGAACATGCCTTAAATCCAATGGATTTAAAATGCCCTTAATCCAGATGTAAAATGTAATTAAATCCAGATTAAGATCGTTTAATCCAAATGTCAAATTTGCGAAAAGTCAAATTTCTCCTGTGGAACTTTTTGTTTACTTTAATTAATTTATTTCACTATGTTGGAGCCTGATTACACGATTCGTTTTTTCGTTCGTTTCGTCTTTTTGACAGGTACGTTCCTTATTCATGATTACACACAACGAAAAAAATTAATTCGTGACTTTGACGTTCAAAAAATTTGAGGTTCATTTATTGGAAAATAGGCAGTAATAATAATTAAAAATATTTTTACATCACTTCTTGTTAAAATTTATACTTATTTAATTTAAACAATTTTTAATTTAACTATTTAAATTTTTTAAGAAGCTTGAAATGTCAAGAAAAAGTGAATTATATGAAATTGTGTTTTAATCTGGATTTAAGTACTTAAACTGACCTCCGGAGGGCAGTTTAAATCCAATTGGATTAATCGATATTGGATTTAAAAAATTGGATTTAAGTTTGGATTAAACGAATGAATAATATGGGATTGGATTTATTGTTTGGATTTAAAATACTTTTAATCTGGATTTAAGTTTTAATCTGGATTAAGTGAGTCAATAATATGGGCGTAAGTATTCACGCTTTCATTTTGGATATTCCCTTCCAAATGATGGCGTGAAGGCAAGTTATTCATATGAAAGTTTTTGATTTTTGGTTTCACATTTTCACAGAACGGGAATCGGAATTAGTGTGAAAGCGTGAAAAGTTTTTCGATTCACTTTTTCACAGAACCAGAATTGGCCCCCTGCACACAAATGCCACACTTACGATTAATTGTACGGATCCATCTTGAAAAATAGGAAAATCGTAGTAGTTAAATTGCTTCGGTTAAAACCGGAGTTGATTTACTCCATTTGGAATAAGATCCGAACGCTGGCCAGTAGAGAAGCCAGTTTGGCATACCGCCTACGTCACAGCATATACACGAATAGGAATTTGACAGCTAGTATGTGTAGCCAACTGGCTAGCCAGTAATGGCTCGTGTGGCCTCAGGGTTAGGTAATGTTTTTAGTATGTATTATTTTCAATAAATTATCGGATTGGAACGTTTCTGAGTTTGAATTTAAGTCCTCTAAATGGTTCTTAAACCCATTTTCAATTCAAACTTATATTTCGAAAAATTTGCATACAAAACACATTTCATGAGTTTCTTGAAGGTGGAAAAATGATGATACTACTTTTATATGCAAATTTTTTGAAATCCTTTTTCGAATTGAAAATGGTTTCTGAAACTAGTTAGAGTACTCAAATAGAGACTTCCCAACTAACATTTCGGCTTCGGTTCGGCCTAACTGAATAGGCTTTCTGATTTCCTTAAGACATTTGTAAAATTTCGTTAAAGCCTAGTACGCTGCTGATGCGAAACGAAATTTTTAGTTGGTCTCCAACAAGACAACGAAATGCTTACGAAAACGATGCGGAAAAATATTCATTGACAGTTGCACAAATTCAAAAAATTAAAACAAATGAAAATGCAAAAAAATCACAAGCAGCCATGCTGTAATAGGCGTTTTCCTTTGGAGGTGGCGAAGTACTTGCAAGTACTTTGCCAGCTTTTTTCAATGGAACACATCAAACTGCTTTCCCATGTAAAATGTATCTACTCGTGCATGAGAGCATGTGCAGTTGGTAGTACTAGATTATGGTTTTCATCTACTCGTAAGTACTTCGCCACCTCCAAAGGAAAACGGCTAATGAAAGAAACAACAAAAATAAACACGAAAAAACACAAAGGTCATTTTTCGCACACAATAAATGGTCTGGGTAATTAATTGCGTGCGAAAAAAGAGTGTAGACATCTCCAAATAATCTGATACAATTATCAATTTCGCTCATGGAAGAGCGTACTGCAGAACGAAAAGTAGAACTAAATTTTTAGTTTATGATTTCGTTGTGTCATTTTTGTATGGGATTTTTCGTTTCGCATCAGCAGCGTACTAGGCTAAAGCATAAAAAGGAGAATATTATAGAACTTCGAAAATGATTTCGGAAAATCTTCTTGGAGACCCCGTACGCAGATCTTTTAAAAGCTTCAAATTCTATACGATCCATAAGATGTTTTAACGAGCACTATTCGAAATCTTAGTGAAATTATGGTTTTGACAGATAGCTTCAGAAATGTTTCTATAAAAGTAAACACGCAAGTGTAATAGAAAGTTTTATAATAGCTATTAGAAGCCGACAATACAGCTCTTACAGAGGTTGTAGGAAAATGGGGGAAAAAATATAATTCTTTTTACTTTCAATTTCTTTTGAGTGATTTTTACCGCATTTAATGTTTGTTAAACCTGAAACTATTATTTGTTTTCAATTATTTGTAAATTAATGAATTGGAAATAATTATAAAACACAAAGATTTTTCTTACCCGTCTAGGAATCGAACACGGAACTCCTGCGTAAGAGTCCATCACTCAACCCACTCAGCCATCTTACCCGGAGGCCACACGAGCGAGTACCCGCTAGCGAGTTGGGTACATACATTAACTGTCAAATCACTCGCCACTCTACTCGCTTCTCAACTGGCTTCGAAAAAGGCAAGCCAGTTGGCAAGCGAGTAGGAAAAGTTTCGATGTATTAGTAACTCGCTAGCGATTACTCGCTCGTGTGGCCTCAGGGTTAGATATAAAATGGAAGATGCAAAAACTTAATCAGTATTTTCCAGTCCTACATGCTTGCTCCACTAGACATGAACGATGTCCAACATCCAAACCACAATCCAATCAGCAAACTGATTTGCATGGATATGTCACTGCACGGACATGGATTTTTGAGACTCCATTGTTTTTTTTTAAACATGTTCATAATCCAACCATGGCTCATGCCCAGTGGAGCCACCATGTTAGTAACAAATTTGTAACCCATTCACACAAAGAAACAAGATGTACAAGATTTTTTTTTTCAAATCGCTCGTTTATTATTGAAATTAAAATCTGAAGAGCTGAGTGGTTGATTTTAAATTCAATCGCCCATTGCCTGAGGTTAAGTCTAAGCTTTTGATTTTTCAAAATTTCATCTTCGTCATTGCTTTCTTGAAAACATTAATCATTAAACTCGTGTGTGTTATCCCTCATAAAAGTTTCGCCTCTCATGCTGGTAGTGGGGTTCATATCTAAGTACAGAATGAATATTTATATTTAAAAGAAAATTGTAAACAGAGAAACAATGAAACACACTTAAATCTTCTGGCTCTGGAGATATTTGATTTATCGATGAAAGACTTATTAAATCTGAACTTTCTTGCTGTCACGTCGTTGTCTTTCATTTGCATTGTTTTGAAGATCTAAGTTACGAGCTCTCTGGAGTATTAAGAAACGTCTCACCGCAAGAGATCTATAATAATTTCCCGACTTTTAAATTTTTTCCACGAAGTAGACATATTCACGCAAAAAAAATTTCACAATTAATTCAATAAACGAAAATTTATCAATGACTTCATTAAAATGACTTTGACAGATTTGAGTCTCTTTAGCATAGACTGACATTTTCTATTAGGGTTCGTTAATAAAGTCTGAGAAGTCTCTGCGAAGTATTCGATAAGGCTTCCAGCAAATTGTAACCGAAACCTTTTAAAGACAAAGTGACAGGAGCTTCAATTAAATTACTCTATACAATCTTAATACAGTGACAGCTTCATGTTTCTTCGTTAATGTTATTAACAGAGGTCTATCCGAAACAAAGACGCTAGTCTCTTTTAATTTTCTATATCAAGCTTTCAAACGACTTTAAAGAAGCAGTTATTGAAATCATGACTTCTATTAGAAATTTATTTTTGATGAAAGCTTTATAAAAGCTTTATACATATCCAGACTTGCAGCATATCGATATTTCTAAGCTAATAGAAACTGAAATGTTAGTTGGGTTAAATGCGTTCCAATCATTCAAATAAAGCAAATAGTTTGGAAATGGGAGCTTGGTCTATCTATCAATATCAGGGATTCAGCAGCCCTAAAACATTAGCCAAGAAAATGAAAAAAAAAAATGTGTGAGTACCGGGACTCGCGTGGAAGATGTGTAAACATTCGTCTTCACCTGAAGGTAAGGGATCGGGTCATTACCACGTATGGCAAAAATTATGGTTGCACGACACAAATTATAATGAATTTACACATTAAAAAACACCTTCCGAGAAAACTTTATGACGTCACAAAGTTGTTCCTGGATTCAAAGTTAAAGTGTCAAAAAGTAACTTTGAGTACATTTTTCCAACTCATCTCTTTGATACTGAGTTGAAATGGTTAATTTTGAGTTATCTTTTGTTTGTTTCTTGATCGTTCGGTTTGGAATTGATCTCATTTTTGTAATATGTAATAGTTTAATTTTATTATCCCCCAGATCTGATCCGGATTATCATAATAAAACAAACAGGATCCCAGTGCGACAAGAGTGTTATATACCTATCCGATCCTCGTTTATCCTTTTGCTTCTGTATTTTCTCTCTACTCTATTCTCTATTTTCTCCCTATCTTCAACACAAAAAGCCATCTACCTGTGAGAGAAAAAACTCATTTTCGCAAAAATGTACAAAGGGTGTATGGTCAGAATTAATTTGCAAATCGAAATCCAAAAGCAAGGTCGGATTTTGTGTTGTTTTTGTAATACATGTACAATATACAATCCAGATCAAATCTGGGGGAAAATATAAAGTTAATATATATTTATTTTTATTGATTTTACCGTCGATAGTGAGTTTGGAAATTTTTTCTAGGTTTTGCGACATTTTTTTTATCTGATTAGATCGATTTGTAGTAAGGAAATTTGTGCAAGTAATGAATAATAAAAAAAATGGAAATATTTTTGCTTAAATATTTAATTTTGTGCTAGAATGAAGTTAAATGAAATTTAATTTGAAAAGTGTATGCATTTTCGAAGTGCTGATAAAAGTTCTTTTCAATAATGAAATCACAATTTCTTCTTGAATTTAAAAAAAAATTGGGTGGCGCAACAGCTCATGGAGAACCAGGGCCTAGTGACTTACAACTCACAACCATTCCTGTGTGCGTGTTTGTTGGCAGGAATGGAGGGGACCTACAGTTTTTTGCCGAATCCGAACGGCTAAATGAGAAGCACTTTTTCATGACAAGTATACTCTTGGAGGATTTGTCAGTTCCTCGCAAGAGGCAGTACCTCGAATAAAACATTTCTGTTTGTTTTTTAGGTGGCACGGCTGGGAATCGAACCCACATCTTCGGCATGACAGTTCTACGCACTAACCATCAAGCCACGAGATACTACTTCTTGAATTTTAATTGCAAATCTATTTCGACTTTTTTTCAACCAATTTGTTTGACAGATTAGCCATATTTTTAACTTTTTTCGTTCCTGAATGAAAAGTAACTCAAAGTAACTTTTTTAAATATGACATAACAACACTTCTTTTTGACACATTAACCACAGCCAACTAGAGAAACAGAAAAGAATGCGCCACTTGGCAAATCATGTTATATCATTTCAAATCAAGAAATTGCAAATAACACTTAATATCACAAACCAAAATTGCCACCGGCGATTGCAGAGATTAACATCAAAAGCAGCATATGGATACAAAATAATGAAATAAAAAATTAAAATTCTAGAAAAAAAAGCAACAAAATCTTCACCTGGGAAAATGTATATGTCAAATATCTCTGTCAAGATATGATTGCATCTTGACATCCAATCAAGATATGAAACGGAGTGACTACATTAGATATTTAATGTCAAGACGAACATTCTGAGAGAAATTATCTACTGTGGAGTCGGGGTGTAAGGAATTCACTCCACTTAGCAAATACCAAAACCATTGGGTATAAAATGAAAACTACCTTACCTATTCGAGTTTACAGAGTTCTACTTACCTACAACAAACAAAAATGGTTCCAAACGGAACCGTGAGCCCATATCCGTTACAGCCGATTTTCAATTTTACCCATACCGCTAAGATGTTTACATACAAAAACCCACA
Organism: Dasysyrphus tricinctus; assembly: GCA_963921185.1. Lineage (NCBI taxonomy): Eukaryota > Metazoa > Arthropoda > Insecta > Diptera > Syrphidae > Dasysyrphus > Dasysyrphus tricinctus. The sequence continues at coordinate 172,428,474 of OY992531.1, read as the reverse complement.
ATTACATATGTTACAGAATAAAATTTTATTAATACATTATATAGCCTATTGAATAGACCTTTTAAAAAGGAACAATTACGTGCAAGGGTTTTTATTATTGAATATGTTTGTTTGGCCCATAAGCATGCTTAAAACCAAAAATGCTACTAAATTCACCCATGCGTTTCTGAGAGAATGGTCACACTGGCCACTTTTCAGTATTTTTGGTATAACTCGAAAACTAAGCGGAATTTGACAATTTTACATATAATACTTTTTGTTCAAAATTAAATTTTCTATCGAAATGGATAGTTTGGTAAATTTCTTAAGAAAATTTAAGCAGGAAAAGTAAACAAAAACCAACATAAAAAAAATAAAAAAATCTAAGATTTTTAAATTTTTTTCTAAATTGCGCATAACTTTTTTCGGGGCAAAGATACGCTCAAGACATTCATGAACAAAGTAAACTGGAGTCTTACGGCTTTAATATGACATGTTAAAAAAACCATATTATTTAAAAATTGACAGAGATATAGCCATTCAAACTTTACCATTTCTTATCATTTTCCGCAGTTTTTGCCCGAAAGCCTATTTTTTGGTACTTTATGACAAATTTAACGTTCTTAGCACCTAGTACCAAATCTTATGTCAATCGGACCAGCTGTTCGGTCTGTAGGTCTGAACGCATTTAAAAACAGCCGAAAAATGAAACTGCGAACTTACATCCTTTTTATAAATTCTCTATAGTTCTTATGTCATATTATATCAAAATTTTGATTTCGAACATTTTTACGAAAGTGAAATTTGCCATATTGTACCGAAAAAGGGACTTTCGGGACAAAACTGAGAAAAATTATAAGAAATGATAAGGTTTGAATGGGAATATCTCTGTCAATTTTGAACAAATATTAATTTTTGAACATGCCATGTTAAGGCCTTTAGTCTCTACTTTGTTTTGTCTGTGCATGTCTTGACCCTATTTTTGCTTCAAAAAAATTTACGCACAATTTATCAAAAAATTTAGATATCCTTGATTTTTTGATTTTTTTTTAAGTTGGTTTTTGTTAACTTTTCCTGCTTAAATTTTTTTGTAAAATTTTTTGAACTATACATTTACAATAGAAAATTTAATTTTGAACAAAAAGTATTATATGTAAAATTGTCAAATTCCGCTTAGTTTTCGAGTTATACCAAAAATACTGAAAAGTGGCCAGTGTGACCATTCTCTCAGAATCGCATGGGTGAATTTAGTAGCATTTTTGGTTTTAAGCATGCTTATGAGCCAAACAAACATATTCAATAATAAAAACCCTTGCACGTAATTGTTCCATTATACCTCTCATTTTCCGGTCTATTCAATAGGCTAATAGTCCAGTAACTATATACATTAGACCTTGCGTCAGGTCCGGTAGTTGTGATTTTTTGCTGAGTTGTTTATGATGTTGGCCTAGTATTAAATCTGATTTTTCAACCTCGAGCGCCGAACGCAACATTGGTAAAAATCCAAAAAACCGCGAATTTTTCGCGGTTTTTTCACTTATTGGCTATTTTAACCATTACGCCTTAACTTCCGAATAAAACATTGCTCTAAGATTTCAACCTTACTAAATTTGCTTCAATTTGAGTCCAAAGCCGGTTCTGTAGACATAACGGTTTCCAAGGGGCGGCATTTCAAAATATAGCAATAAAAAATTTAAAACAACAAGTAGTATATAAAACAGTATAATAACAAAAACATGGTCTTTGACATATGCTGCATCAAAGCAATAGAGCGTGTAGATTGGGCCAAAAGAAGAAAACAATAGTACCGGATGGGGGGTATATATCCCCCCGTTTAGGCGGGAGGGGCAATTTTAAGAAAAGTTGACTTCAAATAGAAAAATAACCATAAAAATACAATGGTAGTATCTGGACGAAAATCCATTCCTCATCTCAAAGCCAGAAATCCATTCTTTAATTTTTGTTTAAATAAAGTTTTTTTAGCTGATAGTTTTTGAAAAATTTACTTTCAAACTCAAAATTTTGAGAAAAAGACGATTTTTTAAAGTCAACCATATAAAACTCGAAATAAAACATTCGCTTCAGATAACTCACTGGTGGGTACTGAACTGAGTACTGTTTTAGTTCGAGTTTTATATGGTTGACTTTAAAAAATCATAACTCCGTTTCTACTCATCCGATGATCATGATTAAAGTCTTAAAATAAAGCCAACATGACACGCTACACAGTATACAAAAATCATTGAAAAGGGGCAAACGATTTCACACAAGGGTGTTGCGAGGCAAGAGGAAGTGACGAGTGTCGGTAAAGAGGTAGGGTAGGAAAAAGGAAAGGATAGGAAAATGAAAAAGGAGAAGGTTGGAAAGAGGAAAGGAATGTCAAGTTCCGGAGGACGCGGCCTGCTTGCATAGCACGGCAGTTAGCTCGTCGGAATGGGGGGATCTTGCCCCCGAAACTTAACCTCACCTGCAACAAAAACACAAATCAGGCCAGAGAAATATCAAAAAATGACAGCGGACGGACTATCACCACACCAAGGCGCTGCTGGTGACGTTGCAGCGTGGCCTTAACCCACCCAACCTGGAAATCTGCGGCCATGTTTAGATTTCCCCAAAGATGGTGGATGATCGCGTTCAGATCACACCATCTTCACCAAGATTACTCAGCTACCATCGGCACCCCCTGAAAAGGTCTTCAAAAACTCATGGTTTCCATTTAAGAAACCAAATCAAACCATTCAATTTTTTTTCAAATTAAGGCGTTTCGTGAAGTTTTATTAAATAAGAACAGAACCCATTTAAGTAATTTTTAGGAATTTACAAAAAAAAAAACAATAGGTTATACAAATAAGAATTTTTATGTACCTAAACCATAAAAGTTACAAACAAAATTTAAACAAAAAAAAATGTAAATTTGTTTTTGTTCTCCACAGACTCCCACTGGTCTGCCTTTTCGGATCTAACAACAAAGCCCTACCTTCTTTGAGCTCAATGGAGGTTGGCGAAATCGAGAGGAAAGAAAAAAAGGACGGCAGCAAAAAAAATTCACAGAGTGTCAGACTCTGGGAACAAAACACCCTTTACTTACAAAGATGGCAATTAATATATAAGTATATAGAAATGTAAATATTGTATATTATGTTTAGGCTTTTATAGAAACAAATGTAAATTTTAAAAGATGAATAAGTAGGTACTATTTAAGTTTTAAATTGAAAAAAATAAGATAAAAAGTAATATAGTTTAACTTCAACGCCGAAAACACTTAACACATAAAACAAATGACAAACACACACAAAACTCCTTCCGTTGAAACTCGAATTTTCGTTTTTCTTATAGCTGTTCTTTTCTCCTTTGCTTTGAATAAAGTTTATCTTTAATTAAATACCTGTTTTCCTTTTACTTTGTGCATTCGTGTGGCCTCAGGGTTAGATACTCGGATTCCCAGGACATTTTCCGAAGATAGCTGAGTGGTTACGGGTAGGCAAGTGGATCGACAAGAATTTCGGAAGCCGTATCCACCAATTGCTTTCCTAAAGAAATTGTCCAACTCAACGATAAAATGCTGGCTCCAGTTGTGACAGGTAAGGGTTGAAGTTTTAACCTTGTTGAAAGTTGAACATGAAAAATACAGGAACAACGAAAACAAACAGCTACGGCAAAAAAAATAACGGCAGCACAAAAGCAGCTACAGCAAAAAACAGCTACAGCGCCAAAAAAACAACTGCAGCGGAAAAACAGCTACCGCAGAAAAATGCAGCTGCGGCAAAAAATACAGCACGGCAAAAAATGCAGCTAGGGCAAAAATGCAGCTACGGCAAAAAAATGCAGCTACCGCAAAAAAATGCAGCTACCGCAAAAAAAGTTCGTGGCGGCCCAGCGCTCCGCTGGCTACCGGGGTCCGCCTGATATTCCCAATTGGGGGGGTGAAGTAGTAGCCTTACAATTTTATTTATTTTTTTGCTCTTATCAACGTATAGTTCACGTTTGTAACTGTTACCATAAAAGGAATTTCACATTCAAACAAGTAGCGAAAAACACTTAATTTCACTTTTGTGGCTCCGCAAATCATGAATTATATTTTTTTAATGTATTTTCAACAAATTATTGAAATTAATTTTAAATTAGCCAGTTGTCGGATAAAATGCTACTTTCCAAATGTCAAATGAACATGTGGCAAAAGTGACAAGCAACATTTCGAAACATTTTTGATGAACGCGCCGTTTTTTCCTGTTGCCAATCTTCCTCCCACTCTATTTGGATCATCCGATCGAACACACTCTCACACATTTTTTTTTCTCTCTCTCATATTTCTTGTGAGATGTCTTAGTATTGGTTAACCTATTTTTCAACCCTTTCTCTGACGTTTCACCTAGATCCAGCTACTACTTTTTCCGTCTCCACTCCGCAGTATCAACTCCAGCTCACAGATGTCGCTAAGGAATTAATACCCCCTTTCTACTTCGTCATCCAATAATTTCGATGATAAATTCTAATTCTACCCACCAATTCAACTCGTTACCTACTAAAAACTCTCAACGCTTTTTTCCACTTTCAGAATGCCTATCACTACATTGAAAGGTTTGTGCCAATGAAGCGAACTGTCTCACCACTAATTTTCCTTAATCAATGATTAAATGGCCAGGAAAATCGCCGAACGAGTCAGTGTTCACTGAAATATTAGTAAATGCACTCACAGCTAGCGTTTTCCTTCATGGAAATTGCTAAATAGCTGATTTTATTTGATAAGTGCCACCTAAATATGCGCTGTCAAAATCATATTCACCCTTATTGGAAATCCGACCGACGGTGAAAAAAAAACTCACGCCATCTGAACTGATCTAACAAGTAGTTAAAAGAATTACAAACAAAAAATTAAAATAGACATAAATAAGAGTAGTTAACTCTACGGTACTCGTTTAGAGAAGCATCAAACGTCAAAAGTGACAAGTGAAAACTGACAGGTAAAATTTTAGACAAAAAAAAAGTCGTACACGGAAGAGTATTTTTACTTGGCATCGGGATGTTCAATTCTTGTAATGCTTGGTCACGCCATTGGTTTTAATAAAACAGTTTTTTATTACACAATTTTAGTTTTATATGTCATTTCATTTATCTAGAGTTAGTTCTTACTTCAAAATTGGAGAAATCTGTCAAAATCTCTAGTTGCACGAAGTTGACATTTCCAATGTGGTAAGTGAGCGAGAAAGAGAGATATCGCCACTTGTGGAGTGGACTCTCAACTCCACCATTCACTATGCAGAGTAGTCTATCTACATGTATAGTCTTTGGCTGATTCGACTATCTATGCATAATGTTGTTTGTTGACATAAAAAAAACAACCACCGACAAGACAACACGACATCAGCAGCAACAAGCAACTCAATTTGGATTATAAAAGGTTTGTATTTAACTATTTACTTAATTTAATTGATTCTTTTCTTTCTTTAGGATTACTTAGAGAAAGCCAATAACCCCATTTCTAATCATTTCCCTTCATATTTTCCAGGTTTTAGCAGTTTTGGACTCATCCGAAAAACGAAAAAGGAGACGCACATCGGTGGACGCATTCAAGTGGGTAAGTCCATTAAAGTAAATTGAACTTGGGACTATTTTAATTTCTTTTATTTTTCTATTTCCAGATCATTAGCACTATCCAGGCGGACGCAACAAGGGGTGAATAAGCCCCCTTCAATTCGATTTGCAGCATTCTAAATTCAAAAGTTGATTAAAAAATTCACAATTTGAATTGATTTTTAGCTCAAATTGAAGCCTATTTAATTATTTTGAAATGGTAGAGCAAAGTTATAATCGAAAACCAGGCCTTAAAGGTTAAAATAGCCAATAACTGAAAAAACCGCGAAAATTTCTCGGTTTTTGCGTATTTCACAAAGTTGCGTTCGGTGCTCGAGGTCGAAAACTTGGATTATTGCAAAAGCCAACATCATAAACAACTCATCTAAAAATCAGAACTACCGCACCTGAGGCAGAGCCCTCCCACCCCGAAGAAAAAGGATGCTAGACTGAAAACAGTGAAGTTGATCATGTTAATTTCAGTTTTCTCAAAAACTAGAAGTCATTTTAGCATTTGGTTTTCAGTTTTTAACTAAGAATTAATAAGGGCATTGCAAATCAAAATCAAAAATAGTACTTAACACCATAAAATATGTTTCGGCACAATGTGGCCGAATGAATAATGCGCAAGTAAAAAGGGCAGCGCCACAGCAACCTGCAACAGCAACCCAACAGCAACACGAAATCCAAAAAAATAGAACCACACGCTTTTATAATTTTCCTGTAGTTTTTCCTTTTATTAAAACACTTTTATTTGTTGTTTTAAACATACAAGTTTTTCCTTTTCTTTATTTCAATTACTCATTTACGTTACTTTAATTTTACTTTTTCAAAAATAATGATATTTAAAGAATGTCGACCATGCGACTTGAGTGATGAATTGAGAATGCACATGAAGAAAAAATGGCTTCTACAACTGAACGAAAAAAGGAACCAATTAACCAGTATTATAAATACTGGGTTGCGTTCAGGTGTAGAAACCATAGTCAGGGTTAGGCCTGTTCGTGTATACATCGATTTGTATCCACTCCGCTTTCCGTCCAAGTGCGGACTGGGATAGAAGGTCCAATAGCGGACTGGGCGGAAAACGGAGTGTAAACACTCAAATGTGCACGAACATTACTGCCCCCCTTGGCGTGATGCGCCAAAAAAAAAGATGATAAAAAAATTAAGTGAGTGAAAAGAAAAGAGTATTAAAAAAAGGTTTAAGTATAAAGCTCTTAAATAATTGAAAGGCATATCAATAAATATAATAAAGGTTAAGTTATTTTAGTGGCAAAAGGCAAAGTTTTACAACTGGTCGACTAATTTCCCCATTTTGGGTTCTTAGCGTCACCACTCTCACTCTTCCATCGGCGCCGGGGTGTACATTTACAACACGCCCAAGTCGCCATTCAGTTGATGGCAAATTTTCGTTTTTAATCACGACTAAGTCATTTACCTTGACATCTTCTTGGGGCGTTTGCCATTTATTTCTTTGATGGAGTTCCTTTAGGTACTCGTCCTTCCAGCGACGACAGAATTGCTGTTGAAGGCATCTTACTTTTTCCCACCGATTAATTAAGGACAAATTGGCGTCGGCCAAATTAGGTTCAGGAAAAGCTAGGAGAGGGCCTCCTCGTAAGAAATGCCCGGGCGTTAATGCCAATAAATCAGATGGATTATTGGACATGGATGAGATGGGACGAGAATTTTAACATGCTTCAATGCGAGCTAAGACCGTAGCAAACTCTTCAAATGTGAACCTTGAACTGGCCCGACCGACGGTGAAAAAAAAACTCACGCCATCTGAACTGATCTAACAAGTAGTTAAAAGAATTACAAACAAAAAATTAAAATAGACATAAATAAGAGTAGTTAACTCTACGGTACTCGTTTAGAGAAGCATCAAACGTCAAAAGTGACAAGTGAAAACTGACAGGTAAAATTTTAGACAAAAAAAAAGTCGTACACGGAAGAGTATTTTTACTTGGCATCGGGATGTTCAATTCTTGTAATGCTTGGTCACGCCATTGGTTTTAATAAAACAGTTTTTTATTACACAATTTTAGTTTTATATGTCATTTCATTTATCTAGAGTTAGTTCTTACTTCAAAATTGGAGAAATCTGTCAAAATCTCTAGTTGCACGAAGTTGACATTTCCAATGTGGTAAGTGAGCGAGAAAGAGAGATATCGCCACTTGTGGAGTGGACTCTCAACTCCACCATTCACTATGCAGAGTAGTCTATCTACATGTATAGTCTTTGGCTGATTCGACTATCTATGCATAATGTTGTTTGTTGACATAAAAAAAACAACCACCGACAAGACAACACGACATCAGCAGCAACAAGCAACTCAATTTGGATTATAAAAGGTTTGTATTTAACTATTTACTTAATTTAATTGATTCTTTTCTTTCTTTAGGATTACTTAGAGAAAGCCAATAACCCCATTTCTAATCATTTCCCTTCATATTTTCCAGGTTTTAGCAGTTTTGGACTCATCCGAAAAACGAAAAAGGAGACGCACATCGGTGGACGCATTCAAGTGGGTAAGTCCATTAAAGTAAATTGAACTTGGGACTATTTTAATTTCTTTTATTTTTCTATTTCCAGATCAGGAGCACTATCCAGGCGGACGCAACAAGGGGTGAATAAGCCCCCTTCAATTCGATTTGCAGCATTCTAAATTCAAAAGTTGATTAAAAAATTCACAATTTGAATTGATTTTTAGCTCAAATTGAAGCCTATTTAATTATTTTGAAATGGTAGAGCAAAGTTATAATCGAAAACCAGGCCTTAAAGGTTAAAATAGCCAATAACTGAAAAAACCGCGAAAATTTCTCGGTTTTTGCGTATTTCACAAAGTTGCGTTCGGTGCTCGAGGTCGAAAACTTGGATTATTGCAAAAGCCAACATCATAAACAACTCATCTAAAAATCAGAACTACCGCACCTGAGGCAGAGCCCTCCCACCCCGAAGAAAAAGGATGCTAGACTGAAAACAGTGAAGTTGATCATGTTAATTTCAGTTTTCTCAAAAACTAGAAGTCATTTTAGCATTTGGTTTTCAGTTTTTAACTAAGAATTAATAAGGGCATTGCAAATCAAAATCAAAAATAGTACTTAACACCATAAAATATGTTTCGGCACAATGTGGCCGAATGAATAATGCGCAAGTAAAAAGGGCAGCGCCACAGCAACCTGCAACAGCAACCCAACAGCAACACGAAATCCAAAAAAATAGAACCACACGCTTTTATAATTTTCCTGTAGTTTTTCCTTTTATTAAAACACTTTTATTTGTTGTTTTAAACATACAAGTTTTTCCTTTTCTTTATTTCAATTACTCATTTACGTTACTTTAATTTTACTTTTTCAAAAATAATGATATTTAAAGAATGTCGACCATGCGACTTGAGTGATGAATTGAGAATGCACATGAAGAAAAAATGGCTTCTACAACTGAACGAAAAAAGGAACCAATTAACCAGTATTATAAATACTGGGTTGCGTTCAGGTGTAGAAACCATAGTCAGGGTTAGGCCTGTTCGTGTATACATCGATTTGTATCCACTCCGCTTTCCGTCCAAGTGCGGACTGGGATAGAAGGTCCAATAGCGGACTGGGCGGAAAACGGAGTGTAAACACTCAAATGTGCACGAACATTACTGCCCCCCTTGGCGTGATGCGCCAAAAAAAAAGATGATACAAAAATTAAGTGAGTGAAAAGAAAAGAGTATTAAAAAAAGGTTTAAGTATAAAGCTCTTAAATAATTGAAAGGCATATCAATAAATATAATAAAGGTTAAGTTATTTTAGTGGCAAAAGGCAAAGTTTTACAACTGGTCGACTAATTTCCCCATTTTGGGTTCTTAGCGTCACCACTCTCACTCTTCCATCGGCGCCGGGGTGTACATTTACAACACGCCCAAGTCGCCATTCAGTTGATGGCAAATTTTCGTTTTTAATCACGACTAAGTCATTTACCTTGACATCTTCTTGGGGCGTTTGCCATTTATTTCTTTGATGGAGTTCCTTTAAGTACTCGTCCTTCCAGCGACGACAGAATTGCTGTTGAAGGCATCTTACTTTTTCCCACCGATTAATTAAGGACAAATTGGCGTCGGCCAAATTAGGTTCAGGAAAAGCTAGGAGAGGGCCTCCTCGTAAGAAATGCCCGGGCGTTAATGCCAATAAATCAGATGGATTATTGGACATGGATGAGATGGGACGAGAATTTTAACATGCTTCAATGCGAGCTAAGACCGTAGCAAACTCTTCAAATGTGAACCTTGAACTGGCCCCCAGTTTCCTCAAATGATTTTTGAAACTCTTAACCCCTGCCTCCCATAGGCCACCCATATGAGGTGCACCAGGAGGAATAAAATTCCACTTGAGACCTTGAATGCCATAAGTGGCTCTCGTTTCCTGAGGAATGGAAACTAGAAATTTTTTGAATTCCTTGCGTAATATAGCATCAGCCCCTACAAAATTGGTTCCATTATCGGAATAGACTTCTTTCGGTAACCCTCGGCGTGCCGTAAATCTTGCAAACGCCGCTAGAAAAGCTTCAGACGATAAGTCACTTACCGCTTCAAGGTGAATTGCCTTTGTGGAAAAACAGACGAACACACACGCATACCCTTTGGTCATACGACAATTTCGTGCCTTAAAACTTCTTATAACGAATGGGCCCGCAAAATCAATACCTGTAAAAGTAAAAGGGGGGGAAAAGGTGCATCTTTCAGTAGGCAAAGCAGCCATCAATTGCTTACTTAATACCTTTTGGACGATGGTACAGGTTTTGCAATGCAGAATGCAAGATTTTATGAGATTTTTAAGTTTTGGAATCCAATAACTTTGTCGCACAAGCCGAAGCATTAAGGAATTGCCACCATGCAAGGAAATTTCATGAATGAATTGCGTGAGGAGAAAAGAAAATCTAGAGTTATAGGGCAGAATAAGAGGATGGCGTTCATTATAAGAAATATCTGACTGAGATAATCGGCCATTCACTCTCAGAAGATGGTTTGAGTCTAAGAATGGATTAAAAGAAATGATTGAACTTTTGGTATTAATGGGTTTGCCTTCCATAAGAAGAGCATATTCTTTGGGGTAATGTGTCTTTTGAGACAAAAATACGAGACGATTTTTCACAAAATCCATTTCTCGTGGCGTTATATCATGCGAGTCGTATTGATGATTTTCTTTTTTCGAGAGTTTAAAGTAGAAGCGGAAAATATAGGATATAACGCGCATTGCCCGCGGTAAGGATGAAAAACGGTCAAGAATATCTTCAGGAGCATGCTGAACAACCAAGGAAACGACTGCCTTTTGTTCGAGATCTTCGACGCATGGGGCAACTGGAAGTGTTTCAGGCCATTGAGAGATTGGTTGGCAGAGCCATGAAGGACCTTTCCACCAGAACGTATTGAGCCTCAATTCTGCAGGCATCAAACCACGAGTTGCTAAATCTGCGGGATTTTCAGCTGACCTTACATGCCTCCAAGGGGCGTTACCTACATTGTCCAAAATTTCACTAGTGCGATTAGCGATAAAGGTTTTCCATGCGCATGGCGGTTTTTGAAGCCATGCCAATACGATAGACGAGTCTGTCCAAAGAAAGGTATTATAGGAGTGAATTGGAAAATTTGGAACATAAGACTTTATCAATTTGGAAAGAAGAAGTGCCCCACACAGCTCAAGGCGTGGTAATGACACTGATTTTATGGGAGCTACCTTTGATTTTGCACAAAGCAAGTGGGAAGTGAAAGTTCTGTCAGAGTGACAGACACGTATATATAACGCAGCGGCATATGCCTTTTCGGAAGAGTCGCAAAATCCGTGAAATTGGATTTCTGACAACGGAGAATAGTCTACCCAACGAGGTATTTCAATAGATTGGATGTCAGGTAACGCTTCTACGAAGGATTTCCATATAATGAGAGTATCAGATTTAATTGGTTCGTCCCAAGTGGTTTGCTCCGTCCAAACTCGTTGCATCAACATTTTTGCAACTATTACGACGGGGGCCAACCAACCAGCGGGATCAAAAATCCGAGCAATTTGGGAAAAAACTTCTCGTTTAGTGGGATTTATAGATAAAGGGATCTGTTGAGTACAGAAATAAAAATTATCACCTTTGGCATTCCACCTTATACCCAAAGTCTTCGTAGTGCTATCCGTATCCAACTTCAAAAAATTCTCATTCAAAATATGTTCTCGAGGCAAGTGGTCGAGTAAACAAGGAGTATTAGAGGTCCACTTACGCAGTGGAAACCCCGCTGAATCTAAGAGTTTAATAAGTTCCGATTGAGCTCTTTGCGCAGAATGAATGCTATGAGCACCGGACAAAACGTCGTCGACGTAAAACTCTGATTGAAGGATTTTTGAAGCAATTGGGAACGCAGTTTTCCCTAATTTTGCTAGTTCGTGGAGAGTACGGATAGCCAAATAAGGGGCACAATTAACGCCAAAAGTGACGGTTAAAAGCTCAAAATCTTCAACCTCTAAGTGAGGAGAGGTACGAAAAAGAATTCTTTGAAAAGAAGTATCTCGTGGATCGATCAAAATTTGGCGGTACATTTTTTCTATGTCCGCATTAAATACAAACTTGTAGAATCTCCAGCGAATGATTAAGGAGGATAAATCTTGCTGTAGAATAGGCCCAGGGTAAAGTAAATCATTAAGACTAACACCGTTTGAGGAGGAATTGGAGGCGTTGAAGACAACGCGTACTTTTGTTGAAGTACTCTCTGGTTTTATGACCGCGTGATGCGGAAGATAAAACGATTTCACTTGGCCATTTTCAACCTTTTCCACTGGAGTTACTTTTCGCATATGATTAAGAGACAAATATTCGGAAATAACCTTGGAATATTGGGTTTTCAGATCCACTTTCGAGGCTAAAGATCTTTCAGTTCGTGAAAATTGTTTCAGTGCAATAAACCTAGAGTAACCTAGACGACTCTTTGAGTTTTGTGCTTTAAATGGAAGACGTACAACAAATCTACCATCAGCACGCCTGAAAGTGGTTTTTTTGTAAAGATCCTCGCAGTAACAGTCTTCCTTTGAACGGATGGCAGTAGAAGGTAGTTCTTCTAGCTCCCAAAACTTTCGAATCTGACTATCCAAATTACTAGCAGCACTATCGGATGAGATGGTAGTATTAAATGATTGAAAAGAATCTGGGACTGGTCCCGACAATATCCATCCAAAAATAGTGTTCTGGGCTACTAGTGAATTTGAGATCATTTTCAAACCATTACGAATGATATAAGGATAGAGGTCAGCTCCTATTAAAAGATCTACCTGAGACGATTTGTTAAAGGAGGGGTCCGCTAGTTTGAGGCCAACAAAAAGGTTGGGATTTATTATGGAGAAGGTTGAACTAGGTAAATTGTTTGTGAGAGTTTTAAGCACAATGGCTTGGGCTGATAATGTTATTTGAGGAGTTTCGAAAGACGTGAGTGAAAAAGAGCAAAGTTTTTTAGAAGTGACTGAGAGATTCCCGCTAATACCAGAAACGTTGGTATTTTTCATTACGAATGGAAGATTAAGCCTTTTTTGCACAGATTCCGAAATGAAGGATATTTCGGAGCCGGGATCAATTAGTGCTCTAACGACATGTTCAGTTTCCGTTCCTACTATACCGACTAGAGCAGTAGCCAAAAGAATTCTTCTTTGAGACATAACCGTGAAGGCTTGATGAGAAGCCTGAGGAACAAAAGGCTGCGAAGAAGCAGACATTGGAGCATTTTGCAAAGCTAACGCTGGAGGAGGAGTGGACTGTAAATTATTGTTTTCTTGCGCAGTAGGGAGGTTGGATACTAAATGAAGAAGTGTATGATGGCGTTTCTTGCAATAGCTACATGAGTGTTTACTAGAGCAAGTGGACTTCTGATGACTTGTGCCTAAGCAGTTATTACACATTTTGTGATTGCGTACTGCTTCGATTCTGGATGAGACAGGCATAGCCGAGAATTTAGGGCATTCATAAATAGAATGGTTTGCCGAACAAATTTTACATTTAGATCCTCCCGCCTTTGCAAGAAACGTATTGGCTTTATAAGGCTTTTCGGTTACGGTTTTTCGTGAAGAATGTTGACTTACTGTTGGTTTTGAAGATGTAGTATCCGAGATAGACTCTAAAGTTTGGAAACGTGCGCTGAGAAATTTGTCCAGCTGTTTCCATGTCGGAACTTTAGTAGGATCGTCTAAGGATTGTTCCCAGAGGGCAAGTGTGGTCTTGGGCAATTTGTTACAGCAGGCAAAAACCAAAATCGGATCCCAATTGACGGTGTCAACGTGATGTGCTTGAAGTGCTGCTAAGGAATCGTTAATTTTACCTTGAAGATTTCGAATAGTCTTAGCAGATTCATCTTGTGCCATAGGCAAATTGAAAAGATTCTTTACCTGGTTATTTACAAGAATTCGGGTATTCTCGTACGCAGCGCGTAAAGCTTCCCAAGCAAGAGCAAAACTGGCGTTAGTCAAAGGGAATTGATTGACTGTCCTACTTGCCTCACCTCTGGTTTTACTTCGAAGATGAAATAATTTCTCAACTTCACTCAGTTTAGGATGCTGGATGTATACTGCATCGAACATGTCACGGAATGCCGGCCAAGAGAGGTAATCACCATGAAAAACATCAGTATCACACGGTGGGAGTTTGATGCAGTGTGACGACACTGGTTTTTGTGGGGGACCATTATCAAGAGAATTATCTTTACTATCTGAATAATTTTTAAGTTTACTTTGAAGCTCTAAAAACAGAGCCAAACAGCCAACATATGTCTCATTGCTATTTCGGAATTTAGACTCAATTGCGTCCATATCGAAAGCATCCTCCTTAGCGGAAGGGCGATATCGAGCACACTGCGCATATTTATCTTTTACGTCTTGCCATAAATCTTTCAATTCAATTTTTCTTGCTTCTAAAGTAGCAAGAGTGTGGCTCTGATCAGAGATTCCTTTAATAGATGCGTGAAATTTGACCAATAGGTCAGCGGAAAAAATTAAGTCGTCTAGTATTGACATAATTAGGCAAAAATCGAAAATTCAGCTCTTGACAGAGAATCGCAAAGTAGCACAGATTGATAGCAAGTATTTGGCTGAGATTGGTTGTAGCAAGTCGTAGAGATTCACAGAAGAATCTCGAAGAGAAGTTCACAAAGTCAATTGAAAGACTGAGAAACTTGTAGCAAAATGAGAAAAAATAAAATCTCTGAGATTCAAATAAGAATCTCGAAGAGAAAAAGTTCACAGAGTCAATTGAGAGACTAAGAAACTTGTAAAAACTGAGAAAAAATAAAATCTCTGAGATTCAAAGAAGAATCTCGAAGAGAAAAGTTCACAGAGTCAATTGAGAGACTAAGAAACTTGTAAAAACTGAGAAAAAATAAAATCTCTGAGATTCAAAGAAGAATCTCGAAGAGAAAAGTTCACAGAGTCAAATGAGAGACTAAGAAACTTGTAAAAGCTGAGAAAAGTAAGAATCCCTGAGATTCAAATAAGAATCTCGAAGAGAAAAAGTCCACAGAGTCAATTGAGAGACTCAGAAACTTGTAAAAACTGAGAAAAGTAAGAATCCCTGAGATTCAAATAAGAATCTCGAAGAGAAAAAGTTCACAGAGTCAATTGAGAGACTAAGAAACTTGTAAAAACTGAGAAAAGTAAGAATCCCTGAGATTCAAATAAGAATCTCGAAGAGAAAAAGTTCACAGAGTCAATTGAGAGACTAAGAAACTTGTAAAAACTGAGAAAAAATAAAATCTCTGAGATTCAAAGAAGAATCTCGAAGAGAAAAGTTCACAGAGTCAAATGAGAGACTTGGAAACTTGTAAAAACTGAGAAAAAATAAAATCTCTGAGATTCAAAGAAGAATCTCGAAGAGAAAAGTTCACAGAGTCAATTGAGAGACTAAGAAACTTGTAAAAACTGAGAAAAAATAAAATCTCTGAGATTCAAAGAAGAATCTCGAAGAGAAAAGTTCACAGAGTCAAATGAGAGACTAAGAAACTTGTAAAAGCTGAGAAAAGTAAGAATCCCTGAGATTCAAATAAGAATCTCGAAGAGAAAAAGTCCACAGAGTCAATTGAGAGACTCAGAAACTTGTAAAAACTGAGAAAAGTAAGAATCCCTGAGATTCAAATAAGAATCTCGAAGAGAAAAAGTTCA
Source organism: Dasysyrphus tricinctus (assembly GCA_963921185.1). NCBI lineage: Eukaryota > Metazoa > Arthropoda > Insecta > Diptera > Syrphidae > Dasysyrphus > Dasysyrphus tricinctus. The sequence continues at coordinate 172,412,760 of OY992531.1, read as the reverse complement.
CAGAGTCAATTGAGAGACTAAGAAACTTGTAAAAACTGAGAAAAAATAAAATCTCTGAGATTCAAAGAAGAATCTCGAAGAGAAAAGTTCACAGAGTCAAATGAGAGACTAAGAAACTTGTAAAAGCTGAGAAAAGTAAGAATCCCTGAGATTCAAATAAGAATCTCGAAGAGAAAAAGTCCACAGAGTCAATTGAGAGACTCAGAAACTTGTAAAAACTGAGAAAAGTAAGAATCCCTGAGATTCAAATAAGAATCTCGAAGAGAAAAAGTTCACAGAGTCAATTGAGAGACTAAGAAACTTGTAAAAACTGAGAAAAAATAAAATCTCTGAGATTCAAAGAAGAATCTCGAAGAGAAAAGTTCACAGAGTCAATTGAGAGACTAAGAAACTTGTAAAAACTGAGAAAAAATAAAATCTCTGAGATTCAAAGAAGAATCTCGAAGAGAAAAGTTCACAGAGTCAAATGAGAGACTAAGAAACTTGTAAAAGCTGAGAAAAGTAAGAATCCCTGAGATTCAAATAAGAATCTCGAAGAGAAAAAGTTCACAGAGTCAATTGAGAGACTAAGAAACTTGTAAAAACTGAGAAAAAATAAAATCTCTGAGATTCAAAGAAGAATCTCGAAGAGAAAAGTTCACAGAGTCAAATGAGAGACTTGGAAACTTGTAAAAACTGAGAAAAAATAAAATCTCTGAGATTCAAAGAAGAATCTCGAAGAGAAAAGTTCACAGAGTCAAATGAGAGACTAAGAAACTTGTAAAAAACTGAGAAAAAAAATAAAATCTCTGAGATTCAAAGAAGAATCTCGAAGAGAAAAGTTCACAGAGTCAAATGAGAGACTTGGAAACTTGTAAAATCTGAGAAAAAATAAAATCTCTGAGATTCAAAGAAGAATCTCGAAGAGAAAAGTTCACAGAGTCAAATGAGAGACAAAGAAACTTGTAAAAGCTGAGAAAAGTAAGAATCCCTGAGATTCAAATAAGAATCTCGAAGAGAAAAAGTTCACAGAGTCAATTGAGAGACTAAGAAACTTGTAAAAGCTAAGAAAAGTAAGAATCCCTGAGATTCAAATAAGAATCTCGAAGAGAAAAGTTCACAGAGTCAAATGAGAGACTCGGAAACTTGTAAAAACTGAGAAAAAATAAAATCTCTGAGATTCAAAGAAGAATCTCGAAGAGAAAAGTTCACAGAGTCAAATGAGAGACAAAGAAACTTGTAAAAGCTGAGAAAAGTAAGAATCCCTGAGATTCAAATAAGAATCTCGAAGAGAAAAAGTTCACAGAGTCAATTGAGAGACTAAGAAACTTGTAAAAAACTGAGAAAAAAAATAAAATCTCTGAGATTCAAAGAAGAATCTCGAAGAGAAAAGTTCACAGAGTCAAATGAGAGACTTGGAAACTTGTAAAATCTGAGAAAAAATAAAATCTCTGAGATTCAAAGAAGAATCTCGAAGAGAAAAGTTCACAGAGTCAAATGAGAGACAAAGAAACTTGTAAAAGCTGAGAAAAGTAAGAATCCCTGAGATTCAAATAAGAATCTCGAAGAGAAAAAGTCCACAGAGTCAATTGAGAGACTCAGAAACTTGTAAAAACTGAGAAAAGTAAGAATCCCTGAGATTCAAATAAGAATCTCGAAGAGAAAAAGTTCACAGAGTCAATTGAGAGACTAAGAAACTTGTAAAAACTGAGAAAAAATAAAATCTCTGAGATTCAAAGAAGAATCTCGAAGAGAAAAGTTCACAGAGTCAATTGAGAGACTAAGAAACTTGTAAAAACTGAGAAAAAATAAAATCTCTGAGATTCAAAGAAGAATCTCGAAGAGAAAAGTTCACAGAGTCAAATGAGAGACTAAGAAACTTGTAAAAGCTGAGAAAAGTAAGAATCCCTGAGATTCAAATAAGAATCTCGAAGAGAAAAAGTTCACAGAGTCAATTGAGAGACAAAGAAACTTGTAAAAGCTGAGAAAAGTAAGAATCCCTGAGATTCAAATAAGAATCTCGAAGAGAAAAAGTTCACAGAGTCAATTGAGAGACTAAGAAACTTGTAAAAAACTGAGAAAAAAAATAAAATCTCTGAGATTCAAAGAAGAATCTCGAAGAGAAAACTCAATAGAAGAGATATCGAATGAAATAAAAAAGTTTTCAATTGAGTCTGAAAACGTTGAAAAACAAAAAACACTTTTCCAAAAGGCTGAATAAAATCTTTAAGATTCACGAATGGAATCTTACTAAATTGAAAACGAATAAGTTTTCAACTGAGCTCGGAAAAGTTGGATAAATCCAAAGCCTTTTCCCAAATTCACAAGAAACTTGAAGATTCGCAGAAGCAATCTTATGAGAAGATAAATTGGAAACGTGAGTATAGGATTCTATTAAAAGTTCCTCAACAAAATTTCAAATTGAGTTAATCTACCTGAGGGCCAGTTAAAAAGGTTCAAACCTTCACTAAGTTTGATTAGAGATTCAATCAAAGCAATAAAAAGTTGTAAAATATGGTATTATTACTTTATAGAAAGACTAGATTCATTTTAAAATCTGTTAGGAAATATTTAAAACTTATTCATAAGATAAGTTCCTTGTTAAATTTTGAGAAAAAACTTAATGTATCTATAAAATTCGTTCAAAGAAAACTTTTTTTAAAAACTGAGGAAAATAACTGTTCTCGAAATAACAGATTTAAGAAACAGTTCTAGAGAAAATACCACCGTTTGATTCCTCAAGGAACCGGTATATAATCACACTATGCTAACGGTTAAGGAAAAAGCAAAAATTTACCAATTTTCAGCAGCTACTGCGTAATTTGGAAGCACGAGCAACCAAACAACTTCAAAAAAAACGATTCAACTTAAGGATTCGCAAAGAGTCTTAATACAAAATTACAATGGCTTATACCAACGTACGATGCACCAAAAAAGGTCAATTTAATTGACTTAGGAAAGAAGGAGCAAGCGAGACCCGAATTAAAAAACAAGAAAGAGATAGAGCGTGACGCCAAGATTGCCGTTGTTATTTGTATATTATATATAATAATTATAAAGAATAAAATATAGAATGCCAATCAATTATAAAAAGCAGTATACTAACCTGTACAAAATTCTTTAAATAATTTCTGGAACTGATGACTGGTCACTGATGATATCTCCTATGTTGGCTTGTGGCGATGAGCTTTCTGTTTTTTTTCTTCTTCTGGTAATCGTCCTTCTCCGTTGCACCAATCGAAGCAATGGTGTTTATCCTTGTCGCACCAATCGAGGCAATGGTCGACTTACGTTTTGGTTGCTTAACAAAAGCAAAAATGTTTGGCCAAAAGGCACTTGTGGTACAACAAATTTTACCGCTCTAATTTGCGGCAGCAGTTGGTGTTGTAACCAATTTGTCGATGGAGCACCCTTTTGCGTGGTACTCTCGGCAGTAGTATTGTGCACTTTAAAGCGTAGTGCTTTCGGCAGCAACGTGTAGTTGTGAAAGGCACTTTTAAACGTAGTGCTTTGGCAGCAACGTGTTGTCGTGAAAAGCACTTTTCAACGTAGTGCTTTTGGCAGCAACGTGGTGTGGCGGTGGCGATGGAACCTTGCAGCGTACGGCGTGGTGAGGAGGTAGTGTATATACGACACTATATACATATATAGCGCTGGCGTGTTGGTGGTATGATGAGTGTAAGCCGCAATTATCTATGCGCCGTTATTTCGGCCGCGTGATGTGGCAGTGGCGATGGAACTTTGCAGCGAACGGCGTGGTGGGTAGGTAGTGTATATACGACACTAGACACTATATATGAACCGGTGGCGTGTTGGTGGTATGACGTGTAGGCCGCAATATATATATGCGCCGTTATTTCGGCACCGTGGCGTGGTAACGGCGTCACGTGGGTGTGGCGAAGGTGGCCAAAAAATTGTCTCCTGACTATGTTAAAAGGAGCTGGCGCACATCTGGCTCGGTAGGACCAATGTTTCGGCACAATGTGGCCGAATGAATAATGCGCAAGTAAAAAGGGCAGCGCCACAGCAACCTGCAACAGCAACCCAACAGCAACACGAAATCCAAAAAAATAGAACCACACGCTTTTATAATTTTCCTGTAGTTTTTCCTTTTATTAAAACACTTTTATTTGTTGTTTTAAACATACAAGTTTTTCCTTTTCTTTATTTCAATTACTCATTTACGTTACTTTAATTTTACTTTTTCAAAAATAATGATATTTAAAGAATGTCGACCATGCGACTTGAGTGATGAATTGAGAATGCACATGAAGAAAAAATGGCTTCTACAACTGAACGAAAAAAGGAACCAATTAACCAGTATTATAAATACTGGGTTGCGTTCAGGTGTAGAAACCATAGTCAGGGTTAGGCCTGTTCGTGTATACATCGATTTGTATCCACTCCGCTTTCCGTCCAAGTGCGGACTGGGATAGAAGGTCCAATAGCGGACTGGGCGGAAAACGGAGTGTAAACACTCAAATGTGCACGAACAAAATAAAAAAAAAATAGATTAACAAAAAAGAATCGTCTTTTTCTCAAAATTTTGAGTTTGAAAGTAAATTTTTCAAAAACTATCAGCTAAAAAAACTTTATTTAAAAAAAAATTAAAGAATGGATTTCTGGCTTTGAGATGAGGAATGGATTTTCGTCCAGATACTACCATTGTATTTTTATGGTTATTTTTCTATTTGAAGTCAACTTTTCTTAAAATTGCCCCTCCCGCCTAAACGGGGGGATATATACCCCCCATCCGGTACTATTGTTTTCTTCTTTTGGCCCAATCTACACGCTCTATTGCTTTGATGCAGCATATGTCAAAGACCATGTTTTTGTTATTATACTGTTTTATATACTACTTGTTGTTTTAAATTTTTAATTGCTATATTTTGAAATGCCGCCCCTTGGAAACCGTTATGTCTACAGAACCGGCTTTGGAATCAAATTGAAGCAAATTTAGTAAGGTTGAAATCGTAGAGCAATGTTTTATTCGGAAATTAAGGCGTAATGGTTAAAATAGCCAATAAGTGAAAAAACCGCGAAAAATTCGCGGTTTTTTGAATTTTTACCAATGTTGCGTTCAGCGCTCGAGGTCGAAAAATTAGATTTAATACTAGGCCAACATCATAAACAACTCAGCAAAAAATCAGAACTACCGGACCTGACGCAAGGTCTCAGTACTATGAAACTACAAGGTTACTGGACTATTATTAGATCAATGAAAAACTTAACAATAAAACATTTTTTTTGTATTTCTGAGATCTTAGAAGTCTCCACATTCTCGTAAATAAAAACACATTTTCTCAGCAAAAACTTATTTAATTCTTGACATTGACATTCCACCATATAATTAAAGGGACGATTCAATCAGTGGAACAGTTGATTTAACTATGTGTACCTTTAGAGTTATGTCGGGTCGACCAATACTGGCATAGACAACTTCACTGTTGGGCAAAAATCTCACAGTACGTCCTCCGTATTCGTAGATTTGTTTAATATCAGCTCGTCCACTAAAATGAAATAAAACATTGCTAAGCATCTAACGATATCTATGTCCTACGAAGGTCCCAGGTGATGACATCTCCCCCAGCCACTGCCGTCATAAACAAACGATTGTGTAACGAATAGTCAGCACTCATTAGAGGAACTTTCGGTGACTCCAAGGACATTATGTCTTGTTGAGAGCGGACGTTGTACTATTCGTTGTATTATTCCTTTCTTTTCGGCCACCAGCACCTTGCCAGGTTCGTCTGGATGTCTGGATGCCAGCGCACTGACATACCAGCCTAAGACAAGCAGAAGGTTGTAACAGTTTCAGGGCCAGTTTGTTCACAGTGGGTTAAATCAGCAATTAGATTATCACTGATTCTGTTAAACCCATAGTTATGAAACTGTGATAATCAGAGAGTGTTTGTTCACTCAATTTTCAGTTTGATTAAGAAATCATAGTTTTTCCAATAATCTTTCCATTTTCCAGTCTATCTGTCAATCAATTGTCAGACATATTCCGTCATTAACTTATTTCAGTGTGAGTGAGCTTTCGAAAAAAACATTTTTTGTGCAAAAAAAACACGGAAAATCAGTGCTTGAAATATAATGTGTTCAATTTAAGATTATTTCCTGTTAAATTACTATACAGAATAGCTACACACGTGAAATTTGTATTTATTTTAATGCGGCTAATTGATTTTTTTTTTCCAAATATATAGTTGAAGTGTGTAGGTAGTGCTGGCATTTTGTGAAACCTAGTGATGGGATTTTTTCCCAGTTGTAGTTTTTCTATGCATATTTTATATTAGGCCTTGCAAAAAAGCACTTTATTTTTCGATAGTAAATAAAATAACTACAATTTGTAGTAAAATCTGTACAAATTGTTTATTTTTTTCTTGCAAGATGGACGATGCTTGGTTTCTCTTCATTCATGATCTTTGTTCGAAGGAATTTAATAGATTTTGTTTCTCTTTTTTATACCTACGCTTAGGAAAACCAATGATGAACAAACGAAATTCCAGAAAATCTTTGATTAAATCATGCTAATCAGACAGAATCGTAAATTAGTGATTTCTCCAATTAAGTGCTCAAATCATGGATTCTCTGTTTAAAATTTTGCTGAACAAACGCATTCAATGATAACCAACTGGAATAATCATTGATTTAATTTGACAAGGCGTGAACAAACTGGCCCTCAAAGCTGTGAGCTGAACTCCAAATCTTACTCGAATGATCGTCACTAACGGAGGCAAGGAACTCTTCGTCATGCTCCCAGGCCACATCGTTGAAGTAATTCGTGTGTCCTTTAAGAAGGAATTTGTAAAGAGCCATAAATTTGTTCGGAAAAGTTTACCACATGAGATGGATCAGTTTTAGTTCGCATTTTTAATAAAGTTTTAGAATTCTCTTGAATACTAATTTTAAGCTCGGAAAAGTTAAACCTTTTTGTTTTTTCACTTTTTGACGTTTGAAGATGTCAGTTTTCACTTTTTGTGTTATACTTTCATACAGTATAACAAAAATAAATAGGCAGCGCCACTTATAACAGTTCTTCAAATTGAGTCAACTTTTTTGTATGGATACGCTATCCAGTTATATATAGAGATCAGTGGGTAAGGTACACGCATCTCTTTCTCTCTGTTGTCATTTTTGTTCGTGAACTCTATTTCCCCTTGATTTATTTTATTTTTATTTGTTGGGTTTCGTGGACTACCTCAATTCTCATGTTGTGTGTGTGTTGTTTTTTTTTTTATTGCTGGCTGCTGTTTCTGTGTGCATTGGTTTTGCTGGGGCGTCTCCGTCTATATGGCTGGTGGATGTTTTGTTTTTGTATTAGGAGTTTGCGGGTTGTGAATGTGATTTCGTAAATATCTTTTTGTTTTGAATTGGAACTTTCTTTGGTAAAGGAAATGTAATTTGATGAATGATTTTCTTGTAGGGAAATTTTGATTCGCTTATAACTTTGGATCTACTGATCGGATCTTGATGGTTAATCCCTTTAAATAAAGGAAAAATAACAAACAATATTTTGGAAGGTATATTATGTATTACTATGGATTTGTATGCATATATATAAACAGTTATTATGTATACAATAAGAGCAGTATTAATAAAAACCTGCTATCTGCTCCGTAACACACGTGTTACCTGCCACACGGATAGACAACTTGTCCGTTTGGTAACTTTTCTTATTAAAAAAGATATGATATCTTTCCAGTATTTATCACTTCACCAAATTCACCACTTCATCAAATTATGGTGATTTTCTAATACATGTTTCACATGCATGCACTGCCTTACAAAGTGTATACTGGCAGTAGTAAACGGTCTTATCACACTTGTGCGTATAAGTGTATAGAAGTTATCCCTTCACTATACGCGGAATTTGGCGAGTTAAAGTTATCCCTACGTTAACACACGTCACAGACTATTACACATTTTTTGTTAATAAGAATTACAAGTTAACAGATGTATAAATGCTAGCACGTTGTTATCCGCCGTTTATTAATATGGGGGTAAGAAAATGAATTAAGGGTGAGGTGGACACAAGGTTAATTGTATTTTTTGTGAGTAGGTATGAAGGAATAGGTAGATGTAGATAAGTACTCAGGTACATTGTACAGCAGTGTTAATAAAAAACTGGTATCCGCTCCCTAACACACGTGTTAACTGGCACACGGAAAGACAACTTGTCAGCTTGATAACTTTTCTTATTAAAAAAGATATGATATCTTTCCAGTATTTATCACTTCACCAAATTCACCACGTCATCAAATTATGGTGATTTCCAAATACATGTGTCTCATGCATGCTCTGCCTTACGAAGTGTATTACTGGTAGTAGTAAACGGTGCTATCATACGCGTGCGTGTATGTGTTAAGAAGTTATCCGTTCATTATACGTGGAATCTGGCTAGTTAAAGTTATCCGTACGTTAACACACGTCACAGCCTATTACGCATTTGTTAATAAGAATTACTAGTTAACAGATGTATAAACGCTAGCACGTTGTTATCCGCCGTTTATTAATATGGGGGTAGGTATTTATCTACTTTATTTTAAATATAAAAGCTTATGAAAAATGTCAATATTTTGATAAGCTAGTTATTTAGGTAGATACTTAAATAATGGGTGGTATCGACAAGCAAATTAATGCAACATGACAGTTAGCGGATTTCCTTTTATTAAAATTAAGATATTTAAATAATAAGATAATTAAATAATTCTAAAAAGGGTACAAAAAACTCCGATTTATCTAAGGTTTAAATACAATAAGTAAGCTGAGATCGTATTCCATTCGCTATGAAAAAAAATCATTTAACTCGTAGATTGAAATCTAACAGCAGTATTAATAAAAACCTGCTATCCGCTCCCTAACACACGTGTTAACTGGCACACGGATAGACAACTTGTCCGTTTGATAACTTTTCTTATTAAAAAAGATATGATACTTTTGCAGTATTTATCACTTCACCAAATTCACCACTTCGTCAAATTATGTTGATTTTCTAATATATGTGTCACATGCATGTACTGCCTTACGAAGTTTATACTGGTAGTAGTAAATGGTGTTATCACACCATTGCATGTTTATGTAAAGAAGTTATCCGTTCACTATACGCGGAATTTGGCGAGTTAAAGTTATCCATACGTAAACACACGTCACAGACTATTACACATTTGTTGATAAGAATTACAAGTTAACAGATGTATAAATGCTAGCACGTTGTTATCTTCCGTTTATTAATATGGGGGTAAATTTATAAAAAAAAAAACTATTTTTTGAGTTTTTAATTTTTTGAAAATATAGTCCTACATACATAACCTATGTACCTACTGGTTTTTAAGAAAAACCTGTATTTTTTCGTAAGAATTTATCAAAATATAAATTGATATCGATTTTAACGCTTGTTTACAGTAAAATAAATAAAACGCATGATAACCCTCAAAACGAACAAAAAATCTTTATTAAGAAATTTCATTGTGATCGAATGATCACAGCTCATAAAATGCTCTGATTGGGCTTGATTTTGCTAAAATTTAATTTTAAAAGTAAATTGTTAGAAATGTGTAAATACTCAAATGATCTCAGATTCCGTGATATGGGAACCGCGGAGCTTATCTAGGGAGGGGTGAAAACCAATTTCGGCTAACACGATTACCTTCGAAGTTGCATTCATATTTTTTTTTCAATGCACTGTTAATCGAAAAGGCCCCAGTTGCAGACTGTAAGACTTTGATTTTTTGAATAGCCCATAATGAAGCTTTCGACGCCTATACTTCTTGTTTTGCTATCACTCACACCCTAAATCTGCTGTGGGCTCACAGTCTATTTATATTGTTAAACTTTTAACAAACAAACATTAATTTTTTTAATAAATTGTGAGACCATTTTCTGAATCTTAAAATTTTGTACGTAGCACTGAACAAAAATTGAATAAAAATATGTGAGCTCCATTTTTTGCTTATAATTGGTTATAGCTCTTTCAATACACAAAACATGAACAAACTTATTCTTCTTGTCAGGACTGCATTTGTATTTTGTCGATAAAATTAAAAATGCGGATTTTATTTGTGAAAAACAAGTTCACTCCTTAATTGAAGATAGCGGCAACCCTGAAAGGAGTTGATGGTCGAAAGTTTGGATTTGAGCTAGTCCTTCAACGAACTCAAAAATAAAAAATGTCTTTCCCGTTTCCATATTGAAAAAACCCCACTCACACTTTTGAAACACTTATAATTATAATGATGTGCGGATACTTTTCGGGCAATGCAGTTGGTTAGCAATAATTGCTTATAAAAAGAAAATATTAAGAACAAAACTGTAGCATATAGTGATTACTAGAACTTTTGAAAGAAATTTTCGGTTAATACTGAAAGAAAAAAAATTGACTGAAAAAGTGTGAACTCCATTTGTATTGCTGACTAGCTGGCCCGCTAAAAAATGCAAAGAAATTTATTTTAAAAAAACGAAGATCAGCTTTGGATTTTTCGTAGTCCATTTAATTAAAGCCGTGTTGATAGAAGTATAAAACGAATAATATTGGTACAACGAACAGACTTTTTTCATTTTTTGCCGACGAAGCTGCTAGTACCTAAAGGCTTATTTTCAGTACAAAAACTTTTATTTAATTTTTCGACATAATTTTTCCGGAATTTCACTGTTTTCTAAAAGATATCCTTACCATTTTTGCCATTAAAAGTACCTTATGTTACTCCACTACATGTACGTAAAGTCTCGTCAGAATCGTTTTGAAGATTATTGTGTTCAGACAGACAATTTTTTTTTAATGATGGAACTACATAATATTATGTTTCTTATCAAATAAACGACCACCTGAGAAACTTTAAATTATTTCCATATTAAAGACAAATACTCCAATTTAATTATTATGTATACAAAACCTTGAAAATACATTATGGATGCCGGTTGTGGCATCGCTGACGCTGCCTTGTTGGTGGCATGTAGTTTGCACAGATCCAAGCACTACTTCGTCAAAATTTTGAGCAAAGATTTCATTACCTCAAGACTATATAATTATTGTTCTAATTTAACTGTCTGACACTTTTAAAATCGATTATTTCTACTTGTTTATAATAATTTTCGATTCAAAATAGCTTTTTATGGCCTTTAGTCCTACAAATTGGCGTTTCGTTCGGCTTACTCACTTGAACTCATCAGTGACATAGTGAGGGCTTTGTCAGACGCAATTTGTTCTAAGTTCAGTTCAACTTACATGAATTTTTCAACGAAAATCCACTGTAAACTATATCCAACAAGATTAGAATTCCTAATCATTAAGCTGGAAGTTTTTTTGCCCGGGGCCAGGCATAGTGCCGAACTGCATCTCGTCAGCAGCACACGTCGTGTGAGAGCTTCGTCGGAAGTACAAATCCCCTCGTTATCGTGCAATCTGTTTTTTTTTGTCCATTTGTTCTTGTTTCCTGTTTCTATAAAAACTTAATTAATTAATTAACCCTATTAAATCCACCTTCACTTAAATAATATAAGAAAATATAATAATTACCTAAAGAAAACCCAAATAAATCCCTTTTTCGTGCCGCGCAACATCTAAATCAGTGCCATCTAAATCAGTGCCAGTGCATTCATATCTCTACAACAACAATACCTCCATAGTTGTTCAACCATTTAAAAGCAATAAAAAAAAAAAAACGATTGCCAAAAAAATCATAATAAGTGCCAGTGCAAGTCCAAAATTACAACAAAAATGCATCACAACGGAGCACAACGAGTGTCTTTTCCCACCTTTTCCTTTCCCCCTTCTTCTCACACAGTCGTGTTAGCTTAATAGCTGTTGCATTGTGTGTGGACTATGAAGCTCTCCACATAGTGTAGCGGGATTAGGCTATCGATTTCAGATGTATGGTTAATTGTCTTTTTTGGGTAACCAGGGGCGGATCAATGCAATTCTGTCACTAAGGCATAACACTAGTGATAGATTGTTATTGAAAAGTTCAAATTGGGATTCAAATTAGAGATTTAATTTAGATATTTGTCTGAATTGGTTTTGATCTAGTTTTGCATTTCCAAATGGCTGGTAAGTTTAGAGTCGATTTTTCCAACATTCGTGGGTTGAGAAAAAATTTCTGTGCCGTGTACGTTTATACTGTACAAAACAGGCCAGCTGTTTTGGCACTAAGTGAAACTCAGATAGGGGAAAATTCTGATGTTTCAGAATTTAATCTATTTGGGTATAGCTTAGTGCCATTATTCTTTTCCCATCATAGTCTTGCCGTCTACATAAGAAATGATGTTGCGTACCAACTCCAACCACAATATGGTTTGTGCTCAAACACAAATTTCAACTTCATGTGGTTAAAATTCTCGGTGAATAAGCGCATCATTCATACCTGCTTCATTTATCGGAGCCCAAATTTGGGCAGAAATTCAACTTTTAACGAATTTGATTCTCTGTCCGACTCCATACAAAGAATTGTTGCCCATTATCCTCACACTGAAATCGTCATTGCGGGTGATTTCAATGTACACAATTCTTCGTGGCTTCGCTTTTCTGGCCAGACAACACCCGAAGCAAGGTATGTTGAGGTCTTTGCTGAGTTAAACCAACTAACTCAGCTTGTTGACGAGCCAACTCGTATCCCTGACGTTGCAGGTCAATCCGTCAACACTTTAGACTTGTTTCTTACCTCTGACCCTGATAAATACACTATTAGTGTACTATCGCCTCTAGGCACATCGGACCATTGTGTCATATCTGCTAATTTCTCGTGCCAAATCAATCCAGTTAAAGAGATAACGCCTATGAGAACTGTTTGGCAATACGAGAAAGCCAACTGGGACACGGTCTCAATAATTTCTTCAGGAACTTTAACTGGTCACTATGCTTCCTCGGTAGTGACGTTGACTCCAGCGCAGATATGATTACAAATTTAATTCTTCACGGTATGAGAAATTTTATTCCGAACAGGATAAAATCCATCAAACCGAAAGAGAATTCATGGTTCGATTCGAGCTGTAAAGAGGTTATCAGGGCTAGAGAAGTAAGTTTCCGAAGATACAAAGCCAACCCCACTGAGGAAAACCGGAATAAGTTCAAACAAGCTCGAAAGACCTGTAACGTTCATATTCGAAGAACCAAATTTTTGCATGATCAGAAATTAAGGCAAAAAATACTACAATGTCCCAAAGGTAGTAAAAATTTCTGGTCATTTGTAAAAAACGTACGTAATTCTACCTCGTCTTCGGTTCCAACGCTCGTCTTCAATGATACTCCTGCTGTCAGCTCACTAGAAAAAGCCAATTTGCTTGCAGCACAGTTTGCTGTTAATTCGACGCTGCCAGAGAGTGTCATGACTCCACCTGTACTTGAGAGCGGTAATGATTTTATGGGGCAAATCTTCTTTCGCACTCGTACAGTAGCTAGAGTTCTAAAAGATCTTGATGTACACAAATCCGCTGGCCCGGATAGTATCCCTCCAATTGTTCTGAAGAGGTGTTCTTCAACGCTGGCAAAGCCACTGCGTAAGCTTTTCCATCTGTCCTACTCTACTGGTCTCTTTCCGAGTGGATGGAAAACAGCATTTGTCCAGCCTGTCCCTAAAAAAGGTGAAACTTCGTCTCCCTCCAACTATCGACCAATTGCACTTACGTCCCTTCTTTCTAAGGTCATGGAAACGCTGATTAATTATCAGCTTAAGAAATATCTTGAAGAACGGAAGCTTCTTAATGACCGGCAGTACGGCTTTCGTAGCAATAGGTCCACTGGTGATCTGATGGTATATCTCACCGAGCAGTGGAACAAATCTTTACATCGTTTTGGAGAAAGTAAGATTGTTGCACTTGATATTTCAAAAGCGTTTGATAGAGTTTGGCACCAAGCTCTCTTATCGAAAATGCGTGCATTTGGTTTCGATGAATCTCTTCTTCGTTGGATTAGAAGTTACCTTTCGGACCGTTCAATACAAGTTGTACTGGATGGTTTCAAGTCTGATATTCATAAAATAAATGCTGGTGTGCCCCAGGGCTCCGTTTTGTCTCCGACTCTCTTTCTCATTTTCATTAATGATCTCTTGTCTGAAACTTCTAATCCATTAAATTGTTTTGCTGATGACAGCACCCTCAGCTTTTCATATTCGTTTCTTGATTCACATCCTTGTCCTTCGGATGTGGAACTTGAACGGCAGCGTATGATAAGCTCATTAAATTCTGATCTTGACAGCATTGTTCAGTGGGGAATAAGAAACCGTGTAGAATTTAATGCTTCAAAAACTCAATGCTGTTTGCTGTCTCTAAAGCAGAACCCACCCCCAATGCCACTATCCATGAGTGGCACTTGCATCGAGGAAACCAAACAGCTTTCAGTCCTGGGTATGTGCATCTCAGATCACCTTCTGTGGAATGAACACATATTCAATGTCGCCAAAAATGCTGCGAAGTGTTTAGGTTTTCTTCGAAGATGCAAGAAATTTTTCTCCCCTTCTGATCTGGCTGTAATCTACAAAGCCTTCATTCGTCCAAAGCTTGAATATAATTCTCATATTTGGGCAGGTGCTCCAATAACTCATTTAAGCCTTTTAGATAGAATCCAAAAAAGAGCTCTTAAAATGACAGGTGACTGTAATATAACTGAAACATTCGCATCTCTTGAACACCGTCGTAATGTTTCATGTCTCTCCTTATTCTATCGCTATTTTTATAAACAGTGTTCTAGTGAAATAGCCAGTTGCATTCCTCCCCTAAAACAATTCCACCGTAATACTCGCACTTCCAGGAATGCGCATCAGTTTACTCTTGAGCCCGATTTCGGACGTACTGTAAAGTACAGAGATTCTTATTTCAGCCGAACAACACGAATGTGGAATGCCTTACCCGGCTCTATTTTTCCCTTCCATTTTGATATTCAGAACTTCAAAACTAATGTGCATCGGTATCTCCTTTCAAATCCTTCCCTATTTTCCTAACGCTCGCACTGTGTTCAATCATTTTAAGGGTAGTCACAACCCCTTTAGTGCGCGTATATTATATAAAAAAAAAAAAAAAAAAATAGTTTCTATATAAGAAGGTTTTATAATACAAATTCTATATACTACTGAAATAAATCAGCCAAGTAGAAGACTTATGGCCAGTTGCACCGAACTCTTTTAAATATTTATTGCTTCGTTTAATTTTAAAATGACATTTATCGGTTGCACCAACCACTTCTAAATCTAACAGGCCAATAAACGAACCAATAAACTAAAGTTCCATTTTCCTCCAGATAAATTTTAAAAGCAATTTTAAACGAACATATCTAACTATCTACAAAAAAAAGAAAGCATTTTTATTTGACGGAATGTTGTTAATTCCAAATTAAAATAACGAAAATAACAGGTGAAGGCATTTTGTTTCCTATTTATAATTCACTACATAAATAAATAAATTATTCCAGAAAAATTATAGACATGGTCATCGTGTGTTCATCTGATAAAGAACTAAACCAAAAAATGACGAGACGTCGAAGAGTTGTTCAGGTTCACAGAGAAATCCATTTTCTGAATTCGATGACGTCGCTTTAAAATATTTGTTCATAATTTCAAAGAGTGTGTCGAAAAAATTTTAGTGTTAGTTGGTATCTATTTCATTAGTTGCATAATTTTTCTGAAAAAAAAAGAAAATAATAAATAATAATAAAAAAAACACCAAGATGGCGCATTGGCTGTATCTAATGAAAATACCAGAATACCTTGTTTCTGTTTATTGTGTTTTCACATTTTCCTTATTGCTATCTCACTTGCACTGGTTAAATTTTTTCGTTCAGTTTAATAAACATATGATAAAATCCAGGGGTGGTTCATGAACTGCATTTTAGCTAAAAAATGCTCGAAAGAGATTGGTGCAACCCAAATAAATTTATCAGTCCGATAAATTTTAACTCCATTTTAGCAAAAACCACTTTTAGTGAATTTTGGTGCAACTGGGCATTAGCATTAAGGATTGGACTTGTTGAATTATTGATTCAAAATAGCTTTTTATGGCCTTTAGTCCTACAAATTGGCGTTTCGTTCGGCTTACTCACTTGAACTCATCAGTGACATAGTGAGGGCTTTGTCAGACGCGATTTGTTCTAAGTTCAGTTCAACTTACATGAATTTTTCAACGAAAATCCACTGTAAACTATATCCAACAAGATTAGAATTCCTAATCATTAAGCTGGAAGTTTTTTTGCCCGGGGCCAGGCATAGTTTTTATATAAGAAGGTTTTATAATACAAATTCTATATACTACTGAAATAAATCAGCCAAGTAGAAGACTTAGCATTAAGGATTGGACTTGTTGAATTATTGATTCAAAATAGCTTTTTATGGCCTTTAGTCCTACAAATTGGCGTTTCGTTCGGCTTACTCACTTGAACTCATCAGTGACATAGTGAGGGCTTTGTCAGACGCAATTTGTTCTAAGTTCAGTTCAACTTACATGAATTTTTCAACGAAAATCCACTGTAAACTATATCCAACAAGATTAGAATTCCTAATCATTAAGCTGGAAGTTTTTTTGCCCGGGACCAGGCATAGTTTCTATATAAGAAGGTTTTATAATACAAATTCTATATACTACTGAAATAAATCAGCCAAGTAGAAGACTTAGCATTAAGGATTGGACTTGTTGAATTATTGATTCAAAATAGCTTTTTATGGCCTTTAGTCCTACAAATTGGCGTTTCGTTCGGCTTACTCACTTGAACTCATCAGTGACATAGTGAGGGCTTTGTCAGACGCAATTTGTTCTAAGTTCAGTTCAACTTACATGAATTTTTCAACGAAAATCCACTGTAAACTATATCCAACAAGATTAGAATTCCTAATCATTAAGCTGGAAGTTTTTTTGCCCGGGGCCAGGCATAGTTTCTATATAAGAAGGTTTTATAATACAAATTCTATATACTACTGAAATAAATCAGCCAAGTAGAAGACTTAGCATTAAGGATTGGACTTGTTGAATTATTGATTCAAAATAGCTTTTTATGGCCTTTAGTCCTACAAATTGGCGTTTCGTTCGGCTTACTCACTTGAACTCATCAGTGACATAGTGAGGGCTTTGTCAGACGCAATTTGTTCTAAGTTCAGTTCAACTTACATGAATTTTTCAACGAAAATCCACTGTAAACTATATCCAACGAGATTAGAATTCCTAATCATTAAGCTGGAAGTTTTTTTGCCCGGGGCCAGGCATAGTTTCTATATAAGAAGGTTTTATAATACAAATTCTATATACTACTGAAATAAATCAGCCAAGTAGAAGACTTAGCATTAAGGATTGGACTTGTTGAATTATTGATTCAAAATAGCTTTTTATGGCCTTTAGTCCTACAAATTGGCGTTTCGTTCGGCTTACTCACTTGAACTCATCAGTGACATAGTGAGGGCTTTGTCAGACGCAATTTGTTCTAAGTTCAGTTCAACTTACATGAATTTTTCAACGAAAATCCACTGTAAACTATATCCAACAAGATTAGAATTCCTAATCATTAAGCTGGAAGTTTTTTTGCCCGGGGCCAGGCATAGTTTCTATATAAGAAGGTTTTATAATACAAATTCTATATACTACTGAAATAAATCAGCCAAGTAGAAGACTTAGCATTAAGGATTGGACTTGTTGAATTATTGATTCAAAATAGCTTTTTATGGCCTTTAGTCCTACAAATTGGCGTTTCGTTCGGCTTACTCACTTGAACTCATCAGTGACATAGTGAGGGCTTTGTCAGACGCAATTTGTTCTAAGTTCAGTTCAACTTACATGAATTTTTCAACGAAAATCCACTGTAAACTATATCCAACAAGATTAGAATTCCTAATCATTAAGCTGGAAGTTTTTTTGCCCGGGGCCAGGCATAGTTTCTATATAAGAAGGTTTTATAATACAAATTCTATATACTACTGAAATAAATCAGCCAAGTAGAAGACTTAGCATTAAGGATTGGACTTGTTGAATTATTGATTCAAAATAGCTTTTTATGGCCTTTAGTCCTACAAATTGGCGTTTCGTTCGGCTTACTCACTTGAACTCATCAGTGACATAGTGAGGGCTTTGTCAGACGCAATTTGTTTTAAGTTCAGTTCAACTTACATGAATTTTTCAACGAAAATCCACTGTAAACTATATCCAACAAGATTAGAATTCCTAATCATTAAGCTGGAAGTTTTTTTGCCCGGGGTCAGGCATAGTTTCTATATAAGAAGGTTTTATAATACAAATTCTATATACTACTGAAATAAATCAGCCAAGTAGAAGACTTAGCCCCGGGCAAAAAAACTTCCAGCTTAATGATTAGGAATTCTAATCTTGTTGGATATAGTTTACAGTGGATTTTCGTTGAAAAATTCATGTAAGTTGAACTGAACTTAGAACAAATTGCGTCTGACAAAGCCCTCACTATGTCACTGATGAGTTCAAGTGAGTAAGCCGAACAAAACGCCAATTTGTAGGACTAAAGGCCATAAAAAGCTATTTTGAATCAATAATTCAACAAGTCCAATCCTTAATGCTAAGTCTTCTACTTGGCTGATTTATTTCAGTAGTATATAGAATTTGTATTATAAAACCTTCTTATATAGAAACTATGCCTGGCCCCGGGCAAAAAAACTTCCAGCTTAATGATAAGGAATACTAATCTTGTTGGATATAGTTTACAGTGGATTTTCGTTGAAAAATTCATGTAAGTTGAACTGAACTTAAAACAAATTGCGTATGACAAAGCCCTCACTATGTCACTGATGAGTTCAAGTGAGTAAGCCGAACGAAACGCCAATTTGTAGGACTAAAAGCCATAAAAAGCTATTTTGAATCAATAATTCAACAAGTCCAATCCTTAATGCTAAGTCTTCTACTTGGCTGATTTATTTCAGTAGTATATAGAATTTGTATTATAAAACCTTCTTATATAGAAACTATGCCTGGACCCAGGCAAAAAAACTTCCAGCTTAATGATTAGGAATTCTTATCTTGTTGGATATAGTTTACAGTGGATTTTCGTTGAAAAATTCATGTAAGTTGAACTGAACTTAAAACAAATTGCGTCTGACAAAGCCCTCACTATGTCACTGATGAGTTCAAGTGAGTAAGCCGAACGAAACGCCAATTTGTAGGACTAAAGGCCATAAAAAGCTATTTTGAATCAATAATTCAACAAGTCCAATCCTTAATGCTAAGTCTTCTACTTGGCTGATTTATTTGAGTAGTATATAGAATTTGTATTATAAAACCTTCTTATATAGAAACTATGCCTGGCCCCGGGCAAAAAAACTTCCAGCTTAATGATTAGGAATTCTAATCTTGTTGGATATAGTTTACAGTGGATTTTCGTTGAAAAATTCATGTAAGTTGAACTGAACTTAGAACAAATTGCGTCTGACAAAGCCCTCACTATGTCACTGATGAGTTCAAGTGAGTAAGCCGAACGAAACGCCAATTTGTAGGACTAAAGGCCATAAAAAGCTATTTTGAATCAATAATTCAACAAGTCCAATCCTTAATGCTAAGTCTTCTACTTGGCTGATTTATTTGAGTAGTATATAGAATTTGTATTATAAAACCTTCTTATATAATAATTTTCTACATATAAATATTTTGTTTCGACATAATTTTCCCTTAAGAGTGTTCCGAACTGAACAAATCCAGTCATTTGCTAACTTTTTTTTTTGCGTATATAAGACAAGTTTTTTTTCAATTTCATCAGATACTTTGTTTTATAAAACTTTTTATTTTTATTAATTGGTCACTAGTAGGCGTATTATTGTACTAAAAAAACATTTTGTAAAAGTAACGGATTTTAACTTCTAAATTTACATAAATTTTCTGTCAAAAAGTGCCCTTTAAGAATTAAAAATTTCAATATCAGATGATACAATTATGGTTACATAATTAATGAAAATTGTGGAAAATAAACTGAATTTATATCCACTACAAAAAAATTTGTCAAAAAATACCGTTAGGTATACAAAATTGACTGTCAAAAATGTTTTTTTTTTTAATTTATAAGCATTTTTATTTTATATTAGATATTAAAATTTTTATTAGGTACAAATTTAAAAATTTTCTCCAATAGTGGCATAGTAAAAATATAGAATTTTATGTTATTAAACATTGTTTTGCAAAAAATGCTATAGTGTAAGCTGCATTTGCTTTGAAAAAGAGCCATTTTTGCCATTTTCTTGTTTTCTTAGAGGCTTTTACCAAGAACGAGAGCACAAAATTAAATTTTTTTTCCAATGATGTCCTAGAAAACAAGTTTATCTGTCCATAAACACCTTAATTGCTTTGATCGGACAAGTACACGCTTCACAATCTTTTTCATGAAATCACCATTTCAGTCCGGAACACTCTTAATTACATTCTTTTTCTAATATTTTAAAGATACCGTTAACATTTTTACAATTAAAAGAAGCCTAGATTACTCCCAGAGTTGTGCATTACATGAACGTAAGGTCCCATTATAACCTGTTCTGCTGCTTTGAAGATTACCGCGGAGAAACAGACCGACAGAAATTTTTTTTTTAAATGATGCAGTTATGTTTCTTAGTAGGTAAACAGCCACCTAAGCTCAAAAACTTGAAATTATTTCAATATTAACGACAGACACTCCAATTTTATTTATATGTATAGATGTATAGTATAGATAATTGGTTATAACTCGTTAAATGCACAAAATTTGAAAAAATATCATATATAGAAATTTGTAGAAATGCATTTGTTAGGAATGCATTTTTATTTTTTCGAAAAATTTAAAATTACGGATATTATTCGTTAAAAACGAATTCACTCTTTAAATCAATATAGCAGCAACTCTCCAAGGCGTTGATGGTCGAAAATTTGAACTTAAGCTTTCTGTATGGTACTTTAACGAAGTATTTAGTATTTAGTATTTTTATTGATTATCAATGAATGCTTACACATTAAGAATTTACTTCTTATAAGTTAGTGTAAAGCTAAAAATTATAATGAAATGATGAAGAAAGTTACTTTAAACAAGGTTGTGGTTAAAAAAAAAAGATAGTTTTGATTTTTCATATGTAATAAATTATAATATATAATAGACAATGCGCCTTTGGGAAAAAAAGATGAATTAAGAAAGAATAATAATGATTAAAAAAATACAATTATATCTCCATTAAAAACAAAAAAAAAAAAAAAATAAATAAATAAATAAAAATAGGTTTGATATTTAAAAAGTGATATTTAAGAAGTCAAGAAAAAAATTCCTTTCCCAATCTTTTGTTACAAAAAATTCTAAATTGACTGGACTATTTTTCTTACATAATTTTTTAATAAACATAATATATGTAAATGTTCACTTCAGAAAGTCTAGTTTTGGTATTAAATTTTTGTATAGGTACCTTTCCTACCTACATTCAAAGCATGGTAATTTAACTTGCCAAGCAGATGAATTAAAGTTAATTTGAAAGTAATTTTAAATGGGAATTCTAGAAACTAATTTTGGATATGTTTTAAGAACCACTCACCAGTGTTCTGAGTCTATCCGCACGAAATTTTCTTTTGTAACAATTTGTTTGGAGCTAAACCATAGATTTACTTGACTAAAATAATAAAAATTTATTGATTTTTCATCCTGAATTTGTTTAATTCATACAGATACGAATTTATAACAAAATAAGAAGGTACTTATTAACGTAATGTTAAGTAACAATCATATAGGTACATAATGTAATTTCCTTAGTTAACCTTTTCTAAACATTTTTTTTAAACGATTTCTTTAAAATATATGGGTGATTGTCTGCCAACTGTGATTCTTTTTTTAGAAAATTTTCAAAAATTAAAACTTCTTGTATAAACAATTTTTGTTTTGTTTTAGTGGCTTCATTTAGTCAGAGTATCATATCAGTAAAAGCATTTTGCTATAACTTCTAAAGAACAAAAAATATAGTGAAATGTACTAAAACTAGTATAGACGATAATGACACTTGTTTCCTTTTTTTATTTTTGATGTGTAAACATCTTAGCGCTCGGTATGGGTAAAATTGAAAATCGGCTGTAACGGATATGGGCTCACGGTTCCTTTGTAACCATTTTGTTTGTTGTAGGTAAGTAGAACTCTGTAAACTCGCATAGGTAAGGTAGTTTTCATTTTATACCCAATGGTTTTGGTATTTGCTAAGTTACACCCCGACTCCACCATAGATAATTTTTTTAATTTTTTATTTCATTATTTTGTATCAATATACTGCTTTTGATGTTAATCTCTGCAATAGCGGGTGGCAATTTTGGTTTGTGATATTAAGTGTTATTTGCAATTTCTTGATTTGAAATGTCATAACATGATTTGCCAAGTGGCGCATTCTTTTCTGTTTCTCTAGTTGGCTGTGGTTAATGTGTCAAAAAGAAGTGTTGTTATGTCATATTTAAAAAAGTTACTTTGAGTTACTTTTCATTTAGGAACGACAAAAGCTAAAAATATGGCTGATCTGTCAAACAAATTGGGTGAAAAGAAGTCGAAATAAATTTGGAATTAAAATTCAAGAAGAAATTGTGATTTCATTATTGAAAAGAACTTTTATCAGCACTTCGAAAATGCATACATTTTTCATTTAACTCCATTCTAGCACAAAATTTAATATTTAAGCAAAAATATTTCCATTTTTTTTATCATTCATTACTTGAACGAATTTCTTTACTACAAATCGATCAAATCAGAAAAAAAAATGTCGCAAAACCTGGAAAAAATTTCCAAACTCACAATCGACGGAAAAATCAATAAAAATAAAAATATATTAGCTTTATATTTTCCCTCAGATCTGATCTGGATTGTATATGCATACATGTAATACAAAAACAATACAAAATCCGACCTTGCTTTTGGATTTCGATTTGCAAATTAATTCTGACCATACACCCTTTGTACTTTTTTGCAAAAATGAGTTTTTTCTCTCACAGGTAGATGGCTTTTTGTGTTGAAGATAGGGAGAAAATAGAGAATAGTGTAGAGAGAAAATACAGAACAAAAGGATAAACGGGGATCGGATAGGTATATAACACTCTTGTCGCACTGGGATCCTGTTTGTTTTATTATGATAATCTAATCTGGATCAGATCTAGGGGATAATAAAATTAAACTATTACATATTACAAAAATGATATCCATTCCAAACTGAACGATCGAGAAGCAAACAAAAGATAACTCAAAATGAAAACATCGTGATTTCAGCTGCTTTTGATGGATTAACCATTTCAACTCAGTATCAAAGAGATGAGTTGGAAAAATGTACTCAAAGTTACTTTTTGACACTTTAACTTTGAATCCAGGAACAACTTTGTGACGTCATAAAGTTTTCTCGGAAGGTGTTTTTTAATGGGTAAATTCATTATAATTTGTGTCGTGCAACCATTTTGTTTTAGTGCTTGTATTACAGATTCCTAGTTTTTGCCATACGTGGTAATGACCCGATCCCTTACCTTCAGGCGAAGACGAATGTTTACACATCTTCCACGCGAGTCCCGGTACTCAAACATTTTTTATTTGTTCTCCCTCTTTTTGACCATATTTTTGTTGAGATTCTTGATTGTCTAATACGTTATAACCTCTTGAAATCTCAACTTCCCTTTTTTTCTTTAAAAAATTATCTCTTTTCGTTTTTGAAGTCTGTTCTTCTGAATGGCAACCCTTTTCCTTGTGCTGGGTTATTACTTAGTTTCATTGCACGGAATGATTTTTTTTTGGTTCGTCTGAGGGATTGCTACCGTTCTTACAAAGAAAATTGGTAGAAAACAAATATTGTTGCAAGAAAACATCGTGATTTCAGCTGCTTTTGATGGATTAACCATTTCAACTCAGTATCAAAGAGATGAGTTGGAAAAATGTACTCAAAGTTACTTTTTGACACTTTAACTTTGAATCCAGGAACAACTTTGTGACGTCATAAAGTTTTCTCGGAAGGTGTTTTTTAATGGGTAAATTCATTATAATTTGTGTCGTGCAACCATTTTGCTTTAGTGCTTGTATTACAGATTCCTAGTTTTTGCCATACGTGGTAATGACCCGATCCCTTACCTTCAGGTGAAGACGAATGTTTACACATCTTCCACGCGAGTCCCGGTACTCAAACATTTTTTATTTGTTCTCCCTCTTTTTGACCATATTTTTGTTGAGATTCTTGATTGTCTAATACGTTATAACCTCTTGAAATCTCAACTTCCCTTTTTTTCTTTAAAAAATTATCTCTTTTCGTTTTTGAAGTCTGTTCTTCTGAATGGCAACCCTTTTCCCTGTGCTGGGTTATTACTTAGTTTTATTGCACGGAATGATTTTTGTTTGGTTCGTCTGAGGGATTGCTACCGTTCTTACAAAGAAAATTGGTAGAAAACAAATATTGTTGCAAGAAAACATCGTGATTTCAGCTGCTTTTGATGGATTAACCATTTCAACTCAGTATCAAAGAGATGAGTTGGAAAAATGTACTCAAAGTTACTTTTTGACACTTTAACTTTGAATCCAGGAACAACTTTGTGACGTCATAAAGTTTTCTCGGAAGGTGTTTTTTAATGGGTAAATTCATTATAATTTGTGTCGTGCAACCATTTTGTTTTAGTGCTTGTATTACAGATTCCTAGTTTTGGCCATACGTGGTAATGACCCGATCCCTTACCTTCAGGTGAAGACGAATGTTTACACATCTTCCACGCGAGTCCCGGTACTCAAACATTTTTTATTTGTTCTCCCTCTTTTTGACCATATTTTTGTTGAGATTCTTGATTGTCTAATACGTTATAACCTCTTGAAATCTCAACTTCCCTTTTTTTCTTTAAAAAATTATCTCTTTTCGTTTTTGAAGTCTGTTCTTCTGAATGGCAACCCTTTTCCTTGTGCTGGGTTATTACTTAGTTTTATTGCACGGAATGATTTTTGTTTGGTTCGTCTGAGGGATTGCTACCGTTCTTACAAAGAAAATTGGTAGAAAACAAATATTGTTGCAAGAAATTATTTAATAATATTTAACTAAAGCTCAAAAAGTATTTAAATGCCACGGTACTGACATCCACGGTATTGACATTTAGACAGTTTATGTAACCTCACTTCTCTATGCTTTTGAGAAAAATAAGGGATACAAAATTTTGATAACCAACCAAAAACATGTTATAACATGCTTTAAAAATACTACCACGCGTACTGACAAATAAATTTGTGACATACTTTTATCGCATCAAAACATACCACTCTTAAAGTACAGCAGCGTACAAAAATTAAAATGATTGTTGTTACCTATACATAAATAGTCTATCTTTTAGAAAACCAGAATACATAAGCGTTAAAGATAAAACAAAATGGCGGTTGAGCGGGAAATCTTTTGAATTCAAAAATAAAACTAAAACCTCGAACAACATTCATTCATGATTATTTTATTCAGCAATACGTATTTTGACTTAATGTTTGCATTATTTTGTCCAGCAAGGGTTGCACTCAAACTTTTCTAAGGACAACATTTCTATTTAATGAAGTAGCTATTTCATTAGAAAAAAGTAGATTTAATCGAAAATAACATGGAACGGACATGCCACACTGACATTTTAGCTACACTTTCCCAAGCCATGTGGAAGAAGTAGCAATTTGGGTCATGATATTGAATGTAGATTGTAGGAAATAGCCATTTACACAATTCAAACCAAAAATATATACGAACATTTTACATTAAATAACAAAAAAAAAGCACCGACCCTAGGTGTCAAAAAACATAAAATTCGCTGCAAAAATGGAAAAATTAGGAAATAATTCTTATAAAACTGAATTTCGATGGAGAGCTTCGTTTTACTTTACCTTCATGTCCAGTTTAGTTGAAAAGCTTATCAAAACAACATTTTTTGTACAATTTGTATTCGGGTTCATCTCCTTATTATAAACAAAATTTTTGGTTGGAAGAGGCAAGGGAAGGCCGTTTTATCAAATAATGGTGTGAGCTGTGAATTTGTTTTCTAATAACTCATTGATGAACCAGAAACTTTCCGGCAGTCTTACTATCGAAATGAGCTATTAATGAAGTCTAAAAGTTATAGCGTTTTGAAATCTGACTTTTGATTTTGACCGTCGTGACAGGCAAATATTCAAGCAAATTCAAGTCTAGAAACTGTTGTTTTTTCCTGGCTTAAGTTTATTAAATTATTACACTATTCGTTAGAACAACAGATTTTGGGAAAAACGAGGTAGCCATTGTTTCAGAATTATTATTGATCTATTCAACAATACTACTGCAGCACACTTATAAATACTGACCACTGAGCATTTTTCCCAAATTTTTTTTTCTCATACAAAAAAGTGTTATAATCTTTCTTTCGTATAATTTATGAGCAAGATTTAAATCTAATTTCATGAGCTAAGATTTAAGTCTTTTGAAAAAATTAGTGGTTTTCCAGATACATATCTGTGGTGTTTGGGAGAAACATGATAACTCCATTTTAAAAGTTGCGTCTTTACGTCAACCTTACATTGACCTAGAATCTAAACGGATTAACCGATTTTCTTCAAATTTATATTTATGAACATAACCTTTGAAAAATTGTGTTTTAAATTCGAATGAAATCGGCCCACCCGTTTAGGTTCTAGGTCGATGTAGAGTGGACGTAAGGACGCAATTTTTTAAATGGAGTTATCATGTTTCTCCCAAACACCACAGATATATATAAAAACTGTTTTTTTGTCTCTTTCACCGTACAAAATCAAATATCGAATTGAACTTATTTAATATGCTGATGCAAGTAAAAAGAAGTTTAAACCTAAGGCTGAGCCCTTGCTAGGAAAAAGGGGGCCCCAAAAAAAATGTTTGATACAGGGCCCCCAAAGTGCTCGCTACGCCACTGCTAGGAGCATTGTGGAACGATGCATCGGTGCGATGAAAAGTAAGTATACCAGCTGCTTCCACAATCAGACTATTTGTCAAAAAATTTTGTGTATGCTTATAGCCCGATGGAGATGTAGGTATTTTAGAGGAGAGAAAGTTGAGGTACTCCCCAAAAAGATCAGCACAGACTGTAAATGTTTGTGCTGCTCTGCAAAACATTTGCTGTGAGCATAGGGTACCACTTCCAGAAGAAATTTTAAAAGTTTCGGGATATAATAATTTCAATAATCACCAAGCTGAAATCAACAATGATGAAGGAGTAAGAATCCAAAATAGAATAAGAGACGATCTTTGGGATAACCACCCAAGGCACGGCCGGCGCGCGCGGCGGCGGTAGCCAGGATCAATCGTACGGGTGAGCTCAAGGTTGTTTTGGGTGAGCTGAATATTTTTAACGAAAATCATAATATTGTCTATAAAATATACAATTTTAATTGCCATAGTATTACACGTACCTAACCTAGTTACAAATATATATAAAATCACAAATATAAGAAAATATTGGGCGCTTCGGTTTTTTTTGGCAAATTTACCCAAAATATCATCAATTTCCATCAAATTCAATCGTGCCTTTTCGAATGCAGGAAAATAAACAAAGGCCAAACTTTTATGGGTCATTGATTGATGACCATGGTATATCTTCTATTTGCGAAAAGTGCTGAAAATGATGACTCCTTTCGTATATGTGCTGCCACCTAATGTATCAATTGCTTCAAAAACCAGCGATAAGTTGTTGAACATATGTATACAATATTTGAAGAGCAAATGGGGTAAAAAAACCTTACGACCGCACCCGATTGCCCACAGTTTGCTGGGCTTTGAAAAGATTTTGTATTAAAATGTCAAAGCCCAATGTCTAAAAAATAGAATAAGAAAGAGAAAAACAACAATTAAAAGCGATTAACAGGCAGTTGAAATTCAAACATTAAATGAGCTGTCAAACGAAATTACCAAAAATATATGAATTCCGTTTTTCTTTGATTTGCGAAATTACCTCGTTTCGGCTCTAATAACTCTGTTAATTATTTGATAAGCAGAAAAGTTTTCGTTCATTCAATGATGAAATTATGAAGTCCGTGATTTAACAAAAAACACACTTAAATAAAAAATACTTCGACTTTATCCTCAAAATCTTTTTCTCGAAGTGATAAGATATAAGAATATTGATTGGCATAGTCGAAAATATCGACTTATTATTTAAAGTGGCCTCGAGGCTGATACATACTCAGTATTCTGTTTCTCATCTGCTTTATTCATTATTTGAGGATTTAATTAATTTGCTTATTAATCTGTGACATTTATTTGCTCGTTAAGTTACAATTAGGTAGCCCAACAGGAGTGCTCTCCATAACATCTGTATTAAGGCGGTTTCCGGTGCCTTTCTTAATCTTCAACGACGGAAGTAATTGATCAAAACTTTACTGTTAGCACAAATTTAAAATTAAATTTTGAAGCAAGGAAATATTTTGATTTTTGTCTTAAGTTACTAATTTCCAAAATCTTAAAATGTCCCACAATTCTCAGGGTGAGCTCAACATTTTTTTGGATGAGCTGAGCTTAATTTTGAGTTCAATATTAGATAAATATAAAAATTAAAATGTCAAATAACTTGAATAAAAATAAAATAAATGTGACAGTGAATCACAGTACACATATTAAAGGTAATATCATTAGAGTTTTGATTTTTGTTTCTTCTGCGCATATATCAAAATTTGTGTCAAATGTCAGTATTTGTTGTTGTTTTTACGTGTATTTCAGTCATCACGCTCCCAGACATTTTTATTTCTGACAATTGCAATTTTAGTTTGTTGTTGTTTTTACGTGTTTTCTTCCTCACACTCACAGCCATTTTTTATTTTCGACTGACAACCTGCGCAGTATAATACCTTAGATTTGTGTACTGTGACAGTGAATATTGTGAATGATATTTAAGTCGTAAAAATAATGAAGTTCGAGTAGTTTGGTTTCTGCTTTGTTTCAGTGTGTGCGGAGTTCGACTATGTTCACTCGCAGACTCGCACCATGTTGGAGCGTCTCCAGGACCCTTAAGGTAGAACTATAATAGTGGGAAGGGCACTGAAGCTAATGTCAAAAACCAACGAAAAGTAGCTTTCCGTACCGAAAAAAGGGGAACACACCCATAATGTAATTATTATCTATCTCTTTTTGGCACTCCTATTTCACCAAATGTCAGTTTTACTTCCGTGACCAAAGTTGAACGAAACTTGACGAAACGCTCCACTCCGCAATTATAGTCACCGTCATATGCTTTCCGTGTATTCGCTTGTTTTCTTCCGACCACTTAAGTGCCCCTCCGAGCATTATAGTTCTAGCTTTAACCCTGAGGCCACACGAGCGAGTAATCGCTAGCGAGTTACTAATACATCGAAACTTTTCCTACTCGCTACTCAACTGGCTTGCCTTTTTCGAAGCCAGTTGAAAAGCGAGTAGAGCGGCGAGTGATTTGACAATTAATGTATGTACCCAACTCGCTAGCGAGTACTCGCTCGTGTGGCCTCCGGGTAAAATTAATTAAAAATAAATACTTAAACATGATATAAAAATAAACAGAAACAAAAACAATGAGAACTAAAAGTCAAAATAAACGAAAATTTGCGCCACAGCACTTTTCAAATAATTTGATATTAATATACATACATATGTAAGTATGTGTAGATCTAAAACTCTCACTTTTTATTAAGCTCAAGAATGTGCAGT
This sequence comes from Dasysyrphus tricinctus, assembly GCA_963921185.1. Lineage (NCBI taxonomy): Eukaryota > Metazoa > Arthropoda > Insecta > Diptera > Syrphidae > Dasysyrphus > Dasysyrphus tricinctus. The sequence goes on along the minus strand of OY992531.1, from coordinate 172,383,214 downwards.
TCGTTCACTATTTTGGCTAATTCTTCTTTTTTGAGAGCATTCGTCGAATGTCCCTCCTTTTCTTTCTCTAAACAGAACAGTTTGATGCAGTCTTTTATTTCGTTCATTGCAATGGTGAGTGCATTCAATGATTTTTCAATGCCTTCTTGAACTCTCAGAAACTCTTCTTGGAGTTTTATTTGGATTTTAGCAAGCGAAATGCTTTCATCCATATGCGGGGTTGATTGTTTTTTTGGCGTTTCGTTTCGCTGGAATAGAAACAGGAACAGGAGCAGGAGTAGCAGAAGCAGGAGCAGAAGGAGGGATTGAATCCAATGGCTCTGCAATTACTTCTTGGAATTCATCTTCTATTTCTAAGAATAGACAAACAAAAATTATGAACATAATTTAGATATGAATAAAAAATAGAAACTTACCTTCCTCGTTGCAGCCAAAGCTTGACACTCCACTAATGCCAGCTACTGTTGCTTCCATCCCACACCTGGATAATAACTTCCTCCGTACTGTCCAAGAGCTTCTCTGTAAATGGACCTCAACCTGTCTGGGCAATTGACTTTTTATTTGCCACTAGTTTTTTCTTCGCATTGTACTTGCGCGTCGTCCAAACCTATTTTAATGAATAAATATAAAATACAAAATTAAAGGTAAGTCTTTTAACAAAATACACGTCTTCTTACTCCTTACCACTCTACTGTGCTCTTGGTTGGTGGCCTATTCGCATTCAAGCTATCAGCAAGTTTTTCCCATATCATCCTTTGAGATTCCCGCGCATTAAGATTTTTACCAGAATAGGATCTGACCAGATTAGAGTTTTTTTTTCCATAAAATCAGTCATTATTTTAATTTGTCCTTGGCTTGCATCCTATCGATGAAAATAATTTTACTTTTACAAATTTTAAGAGTTTAGCTACAATAACTTACGTTAATTTTTATAAGTTGATTATTCCAAGGCCCTTTATAAATAATAATTGTGTTTTTTTGCATGTCCAAATAAAGTTGTATGAAAAAACGACAACAAAGCAAAACAATTTAAATGTTAAATAAAACAACAACTATGTCCATATAGAGTTAGCTAAAGCTAGAACTATAATGCTCGGAGGGGCAGTTAAGTGGTCGGAAGAAAACAAGCGAATACACGGAAAGCATACGCCGCGACTATAATTGCGGAGTGGAGCGTTTCGTCAAGTTTCGTTCAACTGACATTTAGGGAAATAGGAATGCCAAAAAGAGATATATAATAAATACATTATGGGTGTGTTTTTTCGGTACGGAAAGCAACTTTTCGTTGGTTTTTGACTTCACTGGGTGTTTTGCTTCAGTGCCCTTCCGACTATTATAGGTCTACCTTAAGTCCAGATAAAACTGGAGTTAACTTTTGTCCCGATAAAAGCAGTAATGCCAAACTACGATTGTCGTTGTTTCCACCCCTGCATTTGAGAGCTGCGAGACGACAATCAAATGTTTAAAAATAGTAAATAATGTTTTCGATTGCCTCAACTTGAAATCCAAGTTTGGGTTTGGATTCAAAAAAGCTTTATCGGAGGAAAACAAAATACAATTTTTAACTTTTTTGAAAAATCGATAAGTTATATATCCAATTTAAGTGTTAAAAACGTAAAAATCATTAATTCAAAAAATAATGTAGGCTTTTTAGGATTCATAGTAGATATGAATCATTTAAAAAAAAATATATCAAAAACACATCGAAACCGATAAAAATCTTGATTATATTTTAAGCTATAAGCTATCGCAGGACCACCTTGAGCTTTTATTCACGAACATACACTCAAGGGGTGGGCTTAAAAACAACCCAACCTCAGCACAGTTTGCTTCAGCATACAAACGGCTTCTGATCATAACGAAGTTCGTTTGTCTGCTGAAGCAAACTGTATTGCAGGTGACGAGACAAACATTTTGATGGCATCATACAATAACATACAAAAAATATTAACTGTGAGGACGAGGTAAGCAATGAGGATCTTTTAGTTTTTGAAGGTTTGAGCGATATCTCTGCTAACAACTCTCCATCTGAAGAGGTCATTATTTATATTGCTGGATTTGTGGAATATTAACTTCTTAAAGTATTATACTATAAAAACTGTAAGCAATTCTTAGTGACCTCCGAAAAAAGTTACTCAAAGCTTATCACTATAAAAACAAAACGTTTTCTGAGGTACAGAAAAATATATATCAATTTTTGAAAAAGAGGGGAAACTTACAAAACAAAATATTTATAGTTCAATAGTTGTAAGTAGTCTTTGGAACTTAGATTTAAGTTTTATTTATAATGAATTAGATATTCATGTACTTGATTCATTATAACCATAAGTATGAACTGTTAAAACTTGTAATTGAACAATGTTCCAAAGTCCTTTTACATCAAATTGCAAAAAAAAAATATTAACGAACACAAAAAATTAGTAAGATATAAGCTTACAAAAATTGTTCAGCTTATGGGGCAATAAAATATAAAAAAGAGTATTTTCTGATTGTTTTATTTATACCAATTGATTGGAAAAAATTAGGTAAGTATCAATGAGTGCACAAATGCAAAGTTGATGTATAACTGCAGCATACAACTATAAAAGAAAGTTGCTATTTATGTGCATTTTCAACTAAATAAGATTTATTATCATGCAAACTAAAATCATTTCTAAGAAGGTTTTATAATACAAATTCTATATACTACTGAAATAAATCAGCCAAGTAGAAGACTTAGCATTAAGGATTGGACTTGTTGAATTATTGATTCAAAATAGCTTTTTATGGCCTTTAGTCCTACAAATTGGCGTTTTGTTCGGCTTACTCACTTGAACTCATCAGTGACATAGTGAGGGCTTTGTCATACGCAATTTGTTTTAAGTTCAGTTCAACTTACATGAATTTTTCAACGAAAATCCACTGTAAACTATATCCAACAAGATTAGTATTCCTAATCATTAAGCTGGAAGTTTTTTTGCCCGGGGCCAGGCATAGTATCTATATAAGAAGGTTTTATAATACAAATTCTATATACTACTGAAATAAATCAGCCAAGTAGAAGACTTAGCATTAAGGATTGGACTTGTTGAATTATTGATTCAAAATAGCTTTTTATGGCCTTTAGTCCTACAAATTGGCGTTTTGTTCGGCTTACTCACTTGAACTCATCAGTGACATAGTGAGGGCTTTGTCATACGCAATTTGTTTTAAGTTCAGTTCAACTTACATGAATTTTTCAACGAAAATCCACTGTAAACTATATCCAACAAGATTAGAATTCCTAATCATTAAGCTGGAAGTTTTTTTGCCCGGGGCCAGGCATAGTTTCTATATAAGAAGGTTTTATAATACAAATTCTATATACTACTGAAATAAATCAGCCAAGTAGAAGACTTAGCATTAAGGATTGGACTTGTTGAATTATTGATTCAAAATAGCTTTTTATGGCCTTTAGTCCTACAAATTGGCGTTTCGTTCGGCTTACTCACTTGAACTCATCAGTGACATAGTGAGGGCTTTGTCATACGCAATTTGTTTTAAGTTCAGTTCAACTTACATGAATTTTTCAACGAAAATCCACTGTAAACTATATCCAACAAGATTAGAATTCCTTATCATTAAGCTGGAAGTTTAATCATTTCTGCTATCATATAATAATAGGTACATACTTCTGTTCAATTTCATTTACCATGGAACCAGATGCTAGAGGCATTTTCTTAAATGGATCTGGTATTCAATATGATTAGGTTCTTTTGGTTCAACCGTCAAAATAAAATTTGTAAAAAACTTTAAAATCAATAATTATTTAAATTACCTCCTTGCGGACTGCCCTTATCCTGCAATTTGAGATAAAAGCCATTTTGAATTAGAATTTTACTCTTCAATCTTCTTTATCAAGCCCAGTCCAACAAGTAAGTATATTGATATTCCACATCGCTGTACAAATGGTTTAAATTTGTATCTATTTAAGTGGAGGCAAATAGAAATAAGTAAAGAAAGTGATTTTCAGTATTAAAAAAAACATTGGAATCGAGAAATAAATATATGTACATATTATAATAACTAATGTCGAATTCCTTACAACCATTTCAAATCGATTTTGTTTGTTGGTTGCAAGGAACACACAAAAAATCAAATTTTTCGTGTGGGATTGTGTGTGTGTCATTTGACAGTAGCTTTGAGGCAAACGCATACAAATTTGTTACAAATACATATTCAAAAGTGCATTCAGTTTTTCGCGTCATTTTGTTAGATTAAAAACATATAAATTTCTAAGAAAAGTTAGGAAAATGAACTTCTACCTGAACGTCGAACTTGTCGAGTTGTAGAAGCTGAGTAAGGTCAAAGATTCTCGAGTTTAACTCCAGATGAGTCCTGAAACCAAAGGGCGCTTCACTTCCTAAACCTTCCCAATCCTTATCCATCCTTGTCCCTCGTCGGCACGGCGAATAGCTGTCCAACGTTATCCCCCTCGGAGGCACGGCGAAAAGCTGTTCATCGAGGTTTCCTCCATGTCGGTACGGCGTATCGCTGTTCGACGTGTTTTCCTAAACACATTAATCCTTTCCTTGACAGTACGGCGAATGGCTGTCTGCCACTCTTTCTTATCATATTCCCTTCCTCACCCACTCCAACTTTCCTATTGGGCTGGATCTAAGGTGTTATACGACCCGTGCCGATGATCAGCCTGGCTGGGGGCCCAATTAAAAATACTAGCTCAGTCGTTAACGGAGTATCCGATTTTTGGCACTTTTCGGATCAGCTTGCCTTCTCTGCATACACGAATCCCTGTGTAGAGTGACCACCCTTTATTCGATACTCGTGGGTCCAAAAATTTTATGTCAAACAAAAACAAAACAAACAAACAAAAAACATTAGAAGAAGAAAAAGAATTTAAGACCGGTTCCTCTTCTAAACCGGGCAGCAGTACGGCGACAAAGCTGTTTGCTGTTACTCCTGGGGCTGGTGTCGGTGGGGAGGCTGTGGCATGTCATGGCCCCTCATCTGATACTAATCTCAGTGAGAGTAGTGATGTGGTAGTAATACCTAATTTTAGTAGTGGGATGGGGTTGTGAATAACGATCCCACCACTACCAGAGATAATACAGCTCTCCCGAGTACGTCTCGAGGGGGGGCCCGGCTTAGTGGTGCCAGGGTTGTGAAAAACGGTCCTACTACCGCTGGGTTGGGTTCTCTCCCGAGACCATCGCGCGAGAGCCGTCGAAATAGACCGTCGAAGGGCGGCTATAGGGTCAGGCGGTCAGCTGCTAGGCTCCTGAAGACCCTCGGTAATAAACCGGTGGTCGAAGGGATGCCGGAGCAGGACCCCAGGATCAAATGGGCCCAGAGCATTCTAGCGAATGCGCAGACCAGCGACGACTCCACGTCGAAGCGTAATAGGTCTCTGGATGAAACCGTTCCGGTGCCCAAGCGTCCCAAAGTGCATAACGCCAGCACTCTCCATTCCGGAGGATCCAGATCCTATAGCGACGCTCTCAAAAACAAGAACAAGATCGTGGTTGCGGTTATCGACAGGAGCGATATTGATGGTACGATTTCTCCTGATCAATGGCAGGTGGTCAGAATGAAGCTCTCGGCAGGCTTCTTGAGTCTCATGAGGGATAATCCGGGACCACCTCCTCTCACAGGCGATGGCGGTTGGCATCAAGGGCATGTCAAACTCATCGTCTGTGAGGATCAGAGATCGTGCGATCTGTATAAGCTTGCTGTCAGTAGGTTGGGCGAGGTCTGGCCAGGTGCGAAGCTCGAAGTTGTTGCTAGGGAAGACATCCCGTGCAGACCTAGAGCCCGCATCTGGATACCAGCCGAGCCCTCTTGCATGGAGGAAATACTCCAGATAGTCAAGTTGAGCAACCCCTCATTACCGACTCATGACTGGAAAGTCGCAAAGCTTGAGGAGGTAAGGGTTCTTTATAGAAGCGCGATTATCGTGATCAATAAGGATTCCCTTGCCCCTTTAGCGCAGACCAAAGGCATGATTCGGTATGGGTTCGATTCGATCTCTCTGAAGGTGTATAAAAAAGATGAGGTTGACGCGGAACGCGTCCCTCTGTCAAACACTGAAGCTGTGTCCGTGGTAGAGGACCCTGGTGCATCCATCACCTTTCCATCGATTGGTGATGAGGAATCCCGGTCATCCTCGATCACGGTACAGTCTTCTACTAATGTCGATAGTCTAACCGATATGGAAACTGAAGACTTCATCAACCTTGTTCCCTTGGGTGAGGATGAGCTTTTGGGCTCATCTTCGGAGGAACTCAATGAAACCGTGGTGGAGGTTGATCTGCCTAATTGTAGCCAAAATGCTGCAGTTAGTCCAGATTAATCTCCAACACTCCATTAAGGCTTCGGCCTCCCTTCTTCTCCGTTTATCCAGGAATGGAGAGGATATTGTCCTGATCCAAGAACCGTGGATTGTTAAATCCATTGTTAGTGGACTCAGGACTCCTGGATACTACGTACTGTATGCGTCTGATAAAGGTGACTGTGCGGGTGCGAGTTGACCCTGTTTGCGCTGGTTCCGTAATTCCCTCGACGGAGTCGCAAGGAAAAAAAATAATATTCGAAACGTTGTTTCTATTTGATTATTTGAAAACGAATGAATTTATTTTACAGAAAAATAATAAATAACATAGTTACAGAAAAACTTACACAGCAACGCAAAACAAAATAATAGATTTAATTTAAATAAACAAGTAAATTTGAAACAAAGTGTTTCAAATGTTTTTAGATTTAAAAGAAAGATAATTTTAGATACATTATTTGGTTCGAATCTGTCGTAAACATTTCCGGCCGCCTTGCAACAACACATGTTGCAAATTGTTAAAAGAAATTTAATAGTTTTGAAAGTTAATGAAATTATACTAAGAAATATTTTAGTAATTAATATACAATTAAGAAACAATGAGTAAATAGTCAAGATTTTAAAGATAAAAGTATAAACAAAAAACAAAGTAAAGTAAAACGAACATATTATCATATAAAATTAGTGCAAGGAATAGAAAAAACTCCTTTGTAATTACTATTACTTTAACATTAGAGAAAAGAATCATTAAAATATCAAAAAAAAGAATGCTTGTTAAATTTTGAAAGTTGAAACTAGGCTCTTCATTCAGAAGGTAGTACACAAAGTTTTACAATTGGACGAGTAATAATACCGTTCTGGGTTCGAATATCAGCAACGCGGACTCTTTCATCAATACCACGATAAACCTTTATAATACGACCCAAGCGCCATTCATTTGGAGGTAGATTTTCATTTCTCACTACCACCAAATCATTTTCCTTGACATCCTCTTGGGGTTGTTTCCACTTATGACGCTTTTGAAGCTCCATTAGATATTCATTTTTCCATCTAAGACAGAATTGTTGATGGAGTATGGTGAGTTTTTTCCATCTGTTTATAGCGCTAAGAGAAGAGTCAGTCATGTCTGGTTCGGGTGGAGCTAAAAGAGGTCCACCTCGGAGAAAGTGTCCTGGAGTAAGAGGCAGAATGTCTTCAGAGTTATCTGAAATTGACGAAATTGGCCGAGAATTGAGGCAAGCTTCAATTTTAGCTAAAAGCGTAGTAAACTCCTCAAAAGTGTATTTATGATCTGTTGCAATCTTTCTGAAATGCTTTTTAAAACTTTTTATTCCAGCTTCCCAAAGACCACCCATGTGAGGTGCACCGGGAGGAATGAATTTCCAATTCAAATTATAGTCTTTATAATTTTCGGCAATGGTTGAAGGAAGAGAATTTATGAAAGACTGGAAATCATCTGCAACTATCTTGCTAGCGCCAACTAGATTAGTTCCATTGTCGGAGAAAATAGTTTTTGGCATTCCTCGACGAGCAATGAAACGACTTAAGGCTGCAAGGAATGATTCACTAGAAAGATCACTGGTAGCTTCCAAATGAATTGCTTTTGTAGAAAAGCAAACAAACAAGCACACATACCCTTTTGATAAGCGGCAGTAACGACCTGTAAAGGACTTGAGCGTAAAAGGACCAGCAAAGTCCACGCCAGTGTTTGTAAAAGGCAATGAAATTTCTGTTCTTTCAGGCGGAAGAGCTGCCATAATTTGCTGGTGCATCTCTTTCTTATGAATTCTACAAGTTTGGCATTTTCGGATAACTTTTTTGACTAGGTTTTTCAATCTTGGAACCCAATATTCACACCGTGTCAAACGCAAAAGCAGCTGATTCTCACCATGCAACGAAGTTTCGTGATTGAAGTCAATGATTAATTCAGTGATATGCGCATGATATGGCAGAATTATTGGGTACCTTTCGTTATAAGAAAGAGATGAGTTAGCCAATCTGCCGTTAACCCGTAGGATTTTGTTGGAATCTATCACAGGATTGAGATTAGCTAAAGGGCTTTTTAATGGTATTTGTTCCCCTTTAAAGAGAATATTCTGTTGGGTAATACATAGATTGCGATAATCGTATGATGAGATTTTTTGCCTCAAGAATTTCTTCATGAGTTAGATCTTCCGAGCTACTATGTAAGTCATGTTTACGGATTGGATGTGTCCTGTGCAAAAAACGAAGCATGTAAGCTATTGAATGAGTTGCCTCAGTCAAAGACGAGCACTGTCTTATTATATTATCGATGTTGTTAATGTTCAAATTATTGTGGTTTGACTTTACTGGTTTTCTTTCCAAATCATCTTCTTTGGGACATGAAAATATTGATCGAGGCCAAAACAGTTCTGACTGACTAAGCCATGATGGACCATTCCACCAGAGACTACTTTCCTTCAACTGATTTGGAGTCAATCCTCGAGTAGCCAGGTCGGCTGGGTTATCAGAAGAACGAACGTGCATCCATTTGACATTAGATGTATTTTCTTGTATAATAGATACTCTATTACCCACAAAAGTAGCCCAGGTACAGGATGGTTTTTCAAGCCAACAAAGAACAATAGAGCTATCTGTCCAAAGAAAGAGTTCGTAGTTTTCGCAATTGATTTCTAGAAGAACTTTTTTCACAAGATTTGAAAGGAGTAAAGCACCACATAATTCCAGTCTTGGAAGTGAAATTTGTTTCACAGGTGCCACTTTACTTTTAGCGCACAGAAGTTGAGTTGACCATTGGCTATCAGTATTTTCATTCTGAATACGCAAGTACAAGGCGGCAGAGTAAGCACTCTCGGACGCATCACAAAATCCGTGGATTTGAATTGAGCTTGGACTAGCAGTATACTGAATCCACCGCGGTATTTTAATTGATTCAATGTCATGAAAGTTATCAAAAAAATCCTTCCAGCGATGACACGTTAGGGGCATAAGACTTCGGTCCCAAGACGTCCCATCCTTCCAGATTTGCTGCATTATAATTTTAGCAGTAATGATTACCGGAGATAACCATCCTACTGGGTCAAATAATCGAGCTATAACAGAAAGTACAGCTCTTTTTGTTGTTTTGAATTCGAATTTTTCGACAGAGAACTGAAACGAATCCGTTTTAGCATTCCACTGCACACCTAGAGTTTTCGATAAACTTTTGTCTTCGAATTTTAAAAGATCTTGATTATAAAGATGAGACGGTGGAAAGCTAGAAATCAGGTCAGTACAGTTCGCTGTCCATTTTCGGAGTGAAAATCCAGCTGAACTTAATGCTTTTATAAGCTCATTTTGAATGCGTAAGGCTGTTTCAAGATCATGTGCTCCAGATAAAACGTCGTCAACGTAAAAATCTTTTTGTAAGGCTTTAGAAGCAAGTGGAAAGGAATTTTTGACGTCTTCAGCTAGCCTTTTCAGTGTTCTAAGAGCGAGATATGGAGCACAATTGACCCCAAACGTAACCGTATCAAGCTCATAGTCATCAATTTCACTTTGGTGGGATTTCCGAAATAGAATCCGTTGGTATGGAGTATGTTCAGGATGAACATTGATTTGGCGGTACATCTTTGTGATGTCTGCATTAAGAGGCCTCCGGACGAATTTTTGAGAAATATGGAAAATTGGCCTAATGGATTCCAAAGGATCTCAGCCACGGAACCATGTATTGCCAAAATTTAAATTGCATATGAAAGAAAAATATTTTGGGTTCAAAATGGGTGGACTTAAATTTTTGATTTTGGATTTTGATTTTGTTTTATTTAAAAAATCCAGGGAGAGGTTTTGTAAAAATCACGTAAGACTGCCAAATGGATTCCGAAGGATTTTGAAATAGGAGAGGTGCATATATATAATAAATATATCATTGTAACGTTAATGATTAGGGCTTCAATATGGGTGGAAAAGATTTTTGAGTTTCATCCTTATTTTTGAAATATTTGCTTTTGGAAATGGACAAATTTTCTATGTTTCAATTGTCTTTTTAATTAATAAGAAATTAACCAAATATATTGAAACTTTCTCATAATGATGTAAAAGTTCTAATAAACTAAATCACTAAAATAAATTAGCGCAAAAACTTAAATTTTATTAGAAATTACCTTTTTCATACAGGTCTCTTTTCCAACAAAAAGTCGTTATTTTCAAATATTTCGAATTTTTAGTACATCTATTTGCCACATGATGGCTTTTCTTCGAAAATTAACATCATGTTGGAATCAAACACGAACCAGATGCAACATTATACCACTATCGCAAGTTTACCTGTTTTTGTTGTTGGTTTTTGGGTATTTCGTCTGTTTTTTTTTTGCAATTAATGAAGGTTGTAAAGCAGTGGTGGTAGTTTTGTTGTCTTCATAGTTTGCTCTAACTTAAATTTTGCTTGTGTGTGTGTACACTTCAGATATATTTATTTCATTCTTGTCGATCTTGGCAAGAATTTTCGTTTTTAATTTTTGTACCACAAAATATATGTGAAAGAAGGTTTGAAGGAAAAAAGTGTTGTTTGGAGGATTTCTCTGTTTTCACGTTTGGAGGTGGATGTGGAGGATAATGAATGTTCTGAAGCAATGGTAGACTTGGTGGCGGTTGTTTTTGTTTGCCATTTTTTGCTTTCATTTATTCTTTTTTGTGCGCTTGCTCTCTTGGATATACATTCATTTCATAAATATAATCTTCTAGTAATGACATAAGAATTTTCTACATAAGAATTTCGGTTTTTGGTGGTTTCGAGGATTTCTATACAGCATAAAAATAATATGTTGGTGGTATGGAGGAATATTTTGTTTATTTAATGTATATTTATTTATTCAGTACCGAAATAAAAAATATGCTAAGAAATACAGATGAATAACATACCTAATTTGTTTAATTAGTAAAATAAACTTAGCGAATCGAGGAGTATGTTCGCAAATAATGTACATAACATTCCTTTAAAATAGAGTAAACTTATTGTAAAGTTAAAATGCTATTTTTTGCATATTTAAAGCATAAATAAGGATTCATTATTTCTATACATTCATGTTTATTTCTATGAATTTTCTATGCAAATGTGCCTGAAAATAGCGATATTTTCACTCTAAACGAATTTGCACCTCTTATATTTAGTAATTTATCATTTTCACTTGAATCATTACAATTTTCTAAAATTATAATTCTTGTTATATTATCATTCATTTCATACCTCAAAAAAAATTACTGAAGTTATAAACCATTTGCGGAGAGCTTATTCGTGATATTCCAAATCCTGTATTTGTACCTAGTTTGCAAAATTTTGGGTTGAGTAATGTTTAAAAATCGATATAAAATCCTGTGGTTAACCTAGCAATAAGTCTGATACACCAAAATAACCTGTTGTTAATCAAAATTATTACAAAATTAAAATTTTTAAAATCGTATTTAAAATGAAAAGATTATTGCAAATGGAGTGAAAGCGTGCTTTAAAACCTTTCGAAACCTCTCAACTACTCAAACGAAATGCAAATTTAATTTTATAGCACGCTTTGAAAATTTAAATTTTTTTCAAATTTCTTCAGATATCTACATTATTTCTGAAAAAAGTGAAAATCGAAGCAGTTTTTCTCGACTTATATCCAAATTAATACAACTGGATCGACATTATTTAGATTTTTGCTAAGTCTTCAAAATGATCAAAATGCAACTTTGCTTGTAATTGATTAAAAATTGAAACTTATTTGGGAGCAATGCACATAAGCATTCTCATATATGTACACTCAAATTTTAGTTTGGTTTTGCAAAATAGAATTTTGGAAAACTAAAATCATTTGGTGGGTGTGGTCAACAGATATGAACTACATAGTTCACAGGTAGGAGGATTTATACAGGGTGTCCTGTAAATAATGGATAACCTTGTAACTGGTTGTAGCAAGCCTTATGGCCTTTCCAGAAAAAAAATATAAAAACAAATATTTTCCCAGTGGTTACTATGTTATGATGATTTTTCCAAAAGTTGTTAAGAAGTACTACTTTCCTCAAATATGTACGTGAACGCTATGACTTTGGATGAACAATTTTTACTACTTTTCTATTTTTGTAATACTCTAGAATAACTGTTGTAACAGATGGGTGGTAAAATTTAATAGTAGTTATTGCATTTTTTTTATTATAATTTTTTTAAATATTTTTTTCAGTACAAAAATTTATTTTCACAAAAGTTTGATTACCTCTAATAAATTAAAATTGTATGAGAACATGAATGGCCAATTGCTTAAAAAAGTTGTCTTTTTAATGCACTTTCCAAAATGGTATAACACATGCTTGTGTATCAACGAAATAACCAAGAAAATTTGTCAATCATCTAATAAAACAGCTTTTAACATTTTCGCAAAGTGTCTATCAAAATGTTACAATAACCTCCAAATTAAGGTTGGACAAAGATTTTCTGTTTTGATGTGTAAGGGGGTTCAGTGCAAGTATAAAACTCGATTTTAGGTGTTGAAAGCCCCACCATTTGGCCACCATATTGAAAAACGAGTTCTAAAGAGTTTTTCATGGCAACTTAAATTTTATTAGTCTTAGAAAAAAACTTTGGTGCAAATTTGTAGCAAATTCAATTCTCTTCAACACACTTTTTACCCGTAACTTATAAATAAAAAAGTTATAATCAAAAACATATGATTTTTTTTCAATGTTTAAATTGTGTTTATAACTTTTTATTTATAACTTTAGGGTAAAAAGTGTGTTGACATAAATTAAAGAGAATTGAATTTGATACAAGTTTGTACCAAAGTTTTTTTCTAAGACTAATAAAATTTAAGTTGCTACGGAAAACTTTTCAGAACTCGTTTTTCAATATGGTGGCCAAATGGTGGGGCTTTCAACACCTAAAATTGAGTTTTATACCTGCACTGAACCCCCTTACACATCAAAACAGAAAATCTTTGTCCAACCTTCATTTGGAGGTTATTGTAAAATTTTGATAGACAATTTGCTAAAATGTTAAAAGCTGTTTTATTAGATGATTGACAAATTTTCTTGGTTATCTCGTTAATACACAAGCATGTGTTATACCATTTTGGAAAGTGCATTAAATAGACAACTTTTTTAAGCAATTGGCCATTCATGTTCTCATACAATTTTAATTTATTAGAGGTAATCTTTTGTTAAAATAAATTTTTGTACTGAAAAAAATATTTAAAAAAATTATAATAAAAAAAACGCAATAACTATAGGTACTATTAAATTTTACCACCCATCTATTACAACAGTTATTCTAGAATATTACAAAAATAGAAAAATAGTAAAAATTGTTCATCCATGGTCGTAGCGTTCACGTATTTGAGGAAAGTAGTACTTGTTAACAATTTTTGGAAAAAACATCATAACATATTAACCACTGGAAAATATTTGTTTTTATATTTTTTTCTGGAAAGGCCATAAGGCTTGCTACAAGCAGTTGCAAGTTTATCCATTATTTACAGGACACCCTGTATATATAATTAAAAAATGTTTCAAATTTTTTCTTGGAAAATCAAATATTTTGAAAACGACATGATGGATTTTTTTGAAACTCGATATTTAAGAGATTTTAGTAGGTACTCTCTAAAATATTTTTAGAAAAAAAATTACATTTATGAAAAGCTAACGGTACCTTCCATACAAAAGTTAGTAAACCGCAAAGGAAAATATTTTTTTGCTTAAAAACGACTCCTACGGATTTTGATAAAACTTTTTTCATATACTAAAATTAGAACGATCTACTTTCTTATCTTTCTTATTTGGAATTTTCTCGCTATCGGCTTGACAGATTTACATCAATTTTGTATATACAAATTTCAGATAATATCAAATAATATTGCATAGCAACATTTTCAAAAAAGAAGAAGGATTTAGAAAAAAAAGTTAAAATTTTTTTTTTTGAAAACTCAACATCTCAAAAACGGGTTGACAATTTTTTTAAATTTTTTGTATCTACACATAAATATTTATTTTAGACTTGCATACCAAAATTTGTTCTAAAAAATGTTTTTAGAATTTTATATACCTATACAAAATTATTTTTTTAAGAAACCGCTCCAACGTTATTAATTTTTTTTCCCATACAATTACATATATTCAATCAAGAATTAAAATGGCATTCTTTTTTCACCTCAAACTGTCAAAAGAATTGTTTTAGCCAATTCAAATTCGTATTTCATGCTTCTCTACATTTTTCTCTTATAATTTCCATGTTTTTATAGGTAGGTATACAATTTTCTTAAACCCGCAGTGTCTTGAACATAAGAGCAAGTGCATGCGACCCAGTAGTGCATTTTATTTTAAATACATACCTAGGTACCTATCTAACTAGGAACATTACTATTTTTGTATAGTTATTCATTTCCTGAAGAAACGACATATTTTGGGTTTAAAGGTAGTATAGGTACATATTTATAATTCATAATTCGGGAATTTTTAACAAATAATAGGTAGGTACCTACCTATATTTTCATTATAAATACAATCACAAATAGCTAATTATTTTGTTAAATTAATCGCTTTTGTTATTTACCTTCCAATATCTAGAAGAAAAAATCTTGAAACCACACACAAAACAAAAACACCCATTGATTAAAATAATCAATTCCTTCCGGTCTTCCTGCTTGATCCTTTATCTACCATAACAATATCCTAAAATCTAAAATCATTCAAGTTCAAGATCAATTTGAAAAAACTACCCCCATTCCAATAAGTGCATGACCTACAAATACTTTGAAATGTTTATATCTATCTACCCTCATAAGAAAACAAAAAACTACGAAGGAAATGAAGATACAATCATTGTACATATATAAATTCTATAGTATTTTCATGAAGAAAAAAAGCTCGTGGCCATCTATGCGTCCAAATGTAATACTAATTTTTGTTAAGGGATCTCGGTAAGGCGATCACAGCGAACCTATCGACCAAATGTCTACCTACAAAATAGTGTTTCATGAGAATACTATAGATTGGATATACAATGATACAATATACAAATACTATCTACATTTAT
This sequence comes from Dasysyrphus tricinctus, assembly GCA_963921185.1. Classification (NCBI taxonomy): domain Eukaryota; kingdom Metazoa; phylum Arthropoda; class Insecta; order Diptera; family Syrphidae; genus Dasysyrphus; species Dasysyrphus tricinctus. The sequence goes on along the minus strand of OY992531.1, from coordinate 172,367,891 downwards.
CATTACTTTATTTCCAAACGAGAAAAAATAAGACAGACAAAACTTCACAAATAGCGCTTTTCGTGCACCACCACACCAAAGCAAAAAATCACATATAGGTAATATCCCTTTTCCAACAAACGAATACATTTACAAACACTTTACTTTCTATCCTTCTACCCAAACTGAAATAATGAAAAAAATAATAATCGTAAAGTTTGGTTTGTGCACTGTTTTTTCTTGTTCAATAGACAAAGAGTAAGTAGTACAAGGAAACAAAAACAAAAAAGCTGGCTGTGCGCGAATACCTTTTTTCTGTGTCGTATGCGTACCACTCGAACAATGTTTGTTTGAAGATCAAACATGTTCTTAGGGGTGGGTTTTTTGTTTTCGTTTTTTGTATTCGAAGATAGAAATCTTCGAATCAGAGTTCGAACTTTTGTCCAGAGGCCTCTTAAAAACATATTTAAAAAACCGCCATCGAAGAATAAGCGTCATTAAATCTGATTGTAATACAGGACCAGGATGCAAAATATCGTTTAGACTCGTACCATTACTCGTAGAGTTTGAGGCATTGAAGACTACTCGCACCTTTGTGCTAACGCTCTCAGGTTTAATTACGGCATGATGTGGCATATAATAGGAACAGATTTTATTATTTGTGTATTCTTCATTGGGTGGAACCCTGTGCATGTGACGAAGATCAACATACTCTTGCAGCACATCATTGTATTGCGAATGAAAGTCTGGATTTTTGCATAAGCGTATTTCGTTGCGTTTATACTGATTAAGAGCGATGTCTCTAGATCGACCAAGTATTGGAGTTGGTTGCTTAAACGGAAGTTTAACAACGTAACGACCATCGACATCTCTCCTAGTAGTAGCAGCATAATAATCTTCGCAATATTGCTCAGAAATGGTAAGCTTCTTCGATTCAGGTACTTCCTCAATTTTCCAAAATTCAGAAATTTGTTGGTTGAGGGAAACCTCATCACAATGAGATAAAAAAGTCGAGAAACTTTTAACATTACTTTTGTTTTGAAAGGGTCCTGAAAGGATCCAACCGAAAACAGTGTTTTGCCCTAGCAAAGAACCGAAAATGTTTTTTTTGACTCCCTCTATGACAATCGATGGATATAGGTCAGCACCAATAACCATATCGATTTCGGAACTTTCATAAAAAAAAGGATCTGCAAGATGGAAATCTGTTGGATGTATGTCGGTTGGATATATCTCACATGAAGGGAGATTTCCTGTAAGCTGTTTCAATACAAAAGCTGTTGCTGTTATGGTCCTTTTGTAGTATTTGGAACCAAGAATAAATGAGCACAACTTGGAGGAGGTTGCTGTTACCACATCACTCATACCAGATATTGAAGCTTGGATAGGTTTTATTGGAAGATTCAATCTTTTCTGTATTTTTTCACTAATAAAAGTTACTTCTGATGCGGGATCAATTAATGCTCGAAGAGTATATTGTTCACCTTGATGATGTAACTCTACAAGAGCAGTTGCCAATAATATTTTGTTGTTATGACGTGAAACGTAAGATTGGATCTTAACTGAATTATCAGTGGACTGTATGGATGGTCTTACAGTGTTTTGAAAACTTGAAGATGGTTGAAATTCTTGTACTGTATTTGGGTTGCCGAAAGTATTAGAAGCTGAAGCTTTATTTCCATGCAATAGTGTATGGTGTCGTTGTGAACACAGTGTACAAGAGTATTTGCTTCGGCAATCGACAGATAAATGAGTTGGAGATAAACAGTTCTCACAAACCTTTAAAGATTTGACTGTTGAATATCTCTCATTGATTGACATTTTCGTAAATTTTGGACAAAATCGAATATGATGATTACTTTGGCAAAGTTTACATTGTAACTTATTATTAGTTTGAACATGAAAAGTTTTGCGTTGTAAGGTCTTGCCAGGTTTAGGGACGTTAGTATTTGGAAGTTTTCCAGGGTATTTGATGTCCAAAACGGTTTCCAGTACACGATAGCGGTTTGTTAGGAATGAATCCATTTCATTCCATGTAGGGATATCACATGGTTTATTAACAGATTGTTCCCACAAAGAAAGTGTATTTTCTGGTAGCCGACTTGAACACAAATAAACTAAGATTGGGTCCCAGGACTCGGTTGACACTTTATGGTTTTCGAGGTTCGATTTTGCATCATTTATTTGTCTTTGAATATCCTTTATTTGCTTACTGGATTCGCAAGTTATTGTTGGCAAATTAAATAAGGTTTTAAGTTGGTTGTTTACCAAAATACGCTTGTTTTCGTATTGATCTGCTAAAGCAGCCCAAGCTAGTACAAAGTTGTCAGATGTAAGGGGAAATTTCGAAACTATATTCAAGGCTTCACCGCTTGTTTTTGCTCGTAGATGGAAAAGCTTTTGTACAGAACAAAGTTTCGGGTGATTAATGTAGACGGCCGTGAACATGTCCCTAAAGGATGGCCACGTCAAATAATCACCAGCGAATGTTTGTGTGTCACATGCTGGAACCTTGATGCAAGGAGCAGAAGGTGAATCAAAAGTCATAGGTGAAGTATTTATATTATTACCATTGATAATCTTAATTTTTCTTTTATTTTCGATTATCTCGGCTAAGCAGTGAATATAGGTTGCAGATGAAGATCGATATTTACTTTTTACTGATTCAAGACTGTCATCATCACCCGTGTCATCCCGTAATGAGTTAGGCTGAAGACATAATGCATAACATCGTTTAATATTTGACCAAAGATTGTTAAGTTCTATATTATAAGCTTCTAAGGAGCTTTCAGTTTGGTCACTTAGTATTATTTCTTGATAATTTGTTTTAAATACCATTAATTCGTCGGTTGCAATAATAAAATCGTTAAGTGCCGTCATTTTGATTGAAATTTTGTTAAATTTTAATGAGAGAAATTAAATGAAGGCAAATATACAAGATGATGCCAAGAAAAGTGATCTGGTGGGTGGAATGACACTAATTTGTTAGTTTGACCTTTCTTGCGCCTGATATTAAAACACAGAAAGGAATGTAAGACCGTAACTTTGTGAAAATAATAATGAATTATGCAACAATATTGAAAAACTATATATTCAAGATCACAAGCAACCCTATTTTCAGATATATGTATTATAACTTTCTGTACCTACTATCGGCTTTTACGAAAATGTAATGGAGCTATTATTCTTAGCGAAATCTCACTTGCACTTATTTTAAAACAATATGTACGCACCTGATTATTTTTATGTATAGAAATTGATGAAATAATTATATATCTGCGTCTCTAGTCTTCTGTGGTAAAAGTGCTTGAAAGTTCGAGTTCTTTTATGTATGTCTTCGTCAATTCCAGTTTTGATGACTTCTTAGAATTTGAAGATGATTTGATTGATGACTTGAAAATTGATGAACATTCAATAGTCGATTTTTGAAATCTTGATTTTCAGTGCAAATTGAAGAAAATGCAGTTGGATGTTAAATTCTTGCAAGGATTGCAGTTTGCAGTTGCTTAAAAATAATCGTTGATTATCAGTTTGAACTGAATTAATTTCTTCCTGGTGTTGTATATGTAGGTTCTCGGAGAGATATTATTACACACGTAAAATTAATTCTTGAAAAAGGATTGCAACTGGTGGAGAGCCCAGGGATAAGCGATATAAACGTAGTTTGTTCTTCTTATCTGGTTCGTTGGACCAAAATGTGCGGGTGCGAGTTGACCCTGTTTGCGCTGGTTCCGTAATTCCCTCGACGGAGTCGCAAGGAAAAAAAATAATATTCGAAACGTTGTTTCTATTTGATTATTTGAAAACGAATGAATTTATTTTACAGAAAAATAATAAATAACATAGTTACAGAAAAACTTACACAGCAACGCAAAACAAAATAATAGATTTAATTTAAATAAACAAGTAAATTTGAAACAAAGTGTTTCAAATGTTTTTAGATTTAAAAGAAAGATAATTTTAGATACATTATTTGGTTCGAATCTGTCGTAAACAGTGACCCTAGATCTTGTATACTAGTTAAGCGTAGCACTAATGTATATTTACTCCCTGATTTCAGCGACAGAGATATCACCGCCGCAAGGCTCGAAACGGCCAATGAGACGTACTGGCTAGTGTCGGCGTATCTGGGCCATGACCACCTCGGCCCTCTCCCCGGTCATACACTGGAGAGACTGATTGCGCATGCAGAACGGCAGAAGATTTGCCTCATCATTGGGAGTGATGCGAACTCCCATCATACAGTATGGGGAAGTACTGATATCAATGATAGAGGTGAGTCTCTTTTTGATTTTATCTTAAGTACTAACCTTATAGTAAGTAATGTGGGTAATGAACCTACCTTCATCACTAAAAACCGACACTAAGTATTAGATATTACTCTTGTCTCAGATACCATTCATCATAAGATCTCGAATTGGAAAGTGTCGGATGAACACTCGTTCTCCGATCACAGATACATTCAATTCAGTCTCATCGATGAACCTCCTTGCCGCGTTGAATTTCGAAACCCTCGGAAAACCGACTGGCTCAAATATAGGATTACACTCCAGGGGCTTTTAAAACCAGATCTCTTAAATCCTCCTTGTAATAATAATGAACTTGACTGTAAGGTCAATGATCTCACATTAGCCCTCAACAAATCCATGGCTACATCCTGCCCACTTACTCTAGTTAGGGGGAAAAAGAAACCACATTGGTGGGATTCTGGGCTTGAACCGCTCAGGAAAGACTGTCGCAAGTGTTTCAATCGAGCTAAAAGCACTCGTGAAGTGTCAGATTGGGAATCTTATAAAATAACCCTCAAACTGTATAAGAAAGCATTGAGAAAGTCAAAGAGATCCTCTTGGAGACATTTCTGTGGAAAAATAGAAGAAACTTCAGAGGCATCTAGACTAAGAAAAATTCTCTCTACTAATCCAGTAATGCCAAGCTGCTTAAAAAATGCTGATGGCTCATGGACATATTCCTGCGAAGAATCGCTTAACTTGCTATTGGATACTCACTTCCCTGGTAGCTCCCAAAACATCAATAGCTTCGACCGTAATAGGTCTGATATGAATCCAAGCTATCCACAAGGTCTGATTACAAGGGAAAAACTGCAATGGGCGCTCAACAGCTTTCAGCCTTACAAGTCTGCGGGACCAGATGGCATAATACCAGCAGAACTCCAGATGAATAAAGATTTAATTCTGCCAATTCTGGAGTCTATCTATACTAGCTGCTTAGCACTCGTATACATCCCCTTGTCTTGGAGAGAGGTTAGGGTTGTGTTCATACCCAAAGCTGGAAAGTGCTCCCAAGTAAACCCAAAGGATCTCAGACCTATTAGTCTATCATCATTCCTTCTAAAAACATTTGAACGATTGATTGATATCCACATACGATCATGCATTGACACGCGACTTTTGTCTACGAGTCAACATGCTTACTGCAAGGGGAAATCTGTAGAAACGGCCTTACATAATTTAGTAAGAACCATTGAATATTCCCTCCATCATAAAGAGTTCACCATGGTTGCTTTCTTAGATATAGAAGGCGCTTTTAACAATGTCGACGCATCTGCAATCGCATCTGCGCTGACATCTCTGAAGGTAGATGGTTCGCTTGGAGAATTGATTAACCAAATGCTGACGAGCAGGGTTATCAACTCAAAACTAGGTAGCTATTCTGCTAGAAGGTCTGTTAGTAGAGGTACGCCTCAAGGCGGCGTCCTTTCTCCCCTTCTTTGGAACTTGGTGGTAAATGAGCTGCTAATATGCCTGGAAGAGGAGGGTTACAGAGTGATTGCCTATGCGGACGATGTTGCTATTGCCGTATCAGGAAAGCATCCTACCACCTTAAAAGAACTCTTACAAAACGCTTTAAATAGGCTAACCAATTGGGCAGACCGGTGTGGTCTGGGCGTCAACCCTCATAAAACAGAACTTGTTCTATTCTCAAGGAAATATAAAATCCCTCATGTAGATCCTCCCTCTATTAAAGGTGTTCCATTAACATTTACTGATCAGGCAAAATATTTGGGTCTTATTTTAGACAAAAAGTTAAGTTGGAAACCTAATATACAAGAAAGAGTCAAGAAGGCCACAGTGGCACTCTTCTCATGCTAAAAAGCCGTTGGGAACAAATGGGGCCTTCAACCTCGTATTACTCATTGGCTATACACATCGGTGATTAGACCGATTCTCACATATGGTGTTGCAGTATGGTGGACGGCTCTAGATAAAGCGGTAAACTGCGACAGACTAAGCAAAGTTCAACGTTCGGCTTGTTTATGCATAAGTGGTGCGCTTCGCACGACACCCTCTGCTGCTCTAGACGTTCTGCTATATCTGACTCCCCTCGATATATTTAGCAAACAGGTGGCTGCAAATACAGCCATACGCCTACAAGCTTCCTCACAATGGTACAACAATAATATTGGCCATTCCATCATTCTGAATTCATTCAGGTCACTACCTAGTCACATTGACTACACCATCCCAAAACCACAATTCGGTTTAAACTTTCAAGTCACCATTCCTTCTAGAACCCTCTGGGAGGATATGGCTTTCTTGGAAGATGAATCGGTTCATATCTACACGGACGGATCGAAAACTGATGAAGGGGTGGGTGGCGGTGTGTACTCAGAAAGACTTAAATTAAGTCTCTCATTCCGTCTTCCTAATCATTGTAGCGTGTTCCAGGCGGAACTTATGGCGATTAAAGAAGCCTTATCTTGGCTGAAGGAAAACGTGATATCAACTACAGATATCCGCATCTTCTCGGATAGTCAAGCAGCTATTAAATCCCTGGAATCGGTCTCTACTAACTCTATAACAGCCCTAAATTGCCGTTCGTCTCTGTTGGAGATGGCACAACAGTTTAATATTCACCTGTGTTGGGTGCCGGGGCATAGGGACATCCCAGGTAATTGTAAGGCCGATGAACTCGCTAAAAATGGTACAACTTTACCCCTTCTACCTAGTAAGGCAGAAATAGGTATACCCATCGCTACATGTAAACTTTTGCTGAAGCAAGATGCCTTAGAGAGAACAAATCTTAGGTGGTATGATATCACCACTTGTTTGGCAACAAAACAAATCTGGCCAGTAATGGATTTAAAACGATCTAAGCGTTTGATATCTCTAAGCAGATTGCACATCAGCTCCATGATTGGTGTTATAACCGGACACTGCCTCATAGGCAAGCACGCAACGCGTCTTGGCGTAGTCGCTAACGATTTTTGCAGAAGCTGTATGGATGAGGAGGAGATAGAATCGATCCCTCACCTTCTATGCACGTGCCCTGCTCTGTCTCATAGACGAAGACTTCACCTTGGTGAGTTCTACTTCAATGATCCTAGTGATCTGATAAACTTAGACATTGGCAGTCTATTACGCTTCATAAGAAGCTCCAAATGGTTCACCGAGTAGGGAAAAGGGTTTCCTGGATTCTTGTGGTATCACAATGGACCAACTCATGGTCTAAGTGTGTCGGTCCCCACGACTGGCAGCCACTTCAACCTTACCTAACCTAGGAAAATGAACAAAAAATGGTTGTGTGCCATTAAAGTTAAAAAAAAACAACCCAAATTCATTAAAGAAACACATCATTCGAGAAACACATCGGCGAGCGCGTGATTTATATCTTTAATCGACTTTGGGCACTTTTAATCGACCGACGAACACTTTAGAATATTTGTTAAACTGGCCGCAAAATACTTTCAACTCCAGAGAAATGTCAAATCTTGTTAGTGTGTGTGAAATCGATTTGAAATCTTGCTGAAAATGCAAGATTGGTTTTGACAGAATAAAATCGATTATGTTTAGAAAAAAATTGATTCTGTTCAGAAAAAAATCGATTATTTGGTTGTAAGGAATTCGACATAACTTATCCCACAAGTCCTCGTTGTCGGAAAGTATCTTCATTGTTCAGATCAGACGTGTGGAGAAATTTGTTTGTCCTATGAAGGGAAGGGAAGGACCTATTGTTCGTAATTGACAAGATATCTGACCTTCTCCTCAAAGAGAAAGGGGACGTGCTGAGATATGGTCTCGGAACCGTAAGGGTAAGGAGGCATGATGGCAAAGGGGAGTCAAAAGCTGCTAGTGGTGCAAATTAATTTGCACCACGCCATAGCAGCAACGCACGACCTGATGCTCTTCATGTCTCAAGAGGCCGTGGATGTGGCCTTAATCCAAGAACCTTGGATTCGTAAGAATCGGGTACAAGGATTGAGGTCAAAAAACTATAACCTGTTCCACTCCACGTCCGAAGGTAAAATAAGAAGTTGTATTCTAGTGAAAAAGTCAATTAACGCTTTCTTTTTATCTAGGTACAGCAACAGAGACAACGTGGCAATCAGCGTTGAGACCAAGGAAGGCAACTTCGTCTTGGCATCAACGTACATGCCGTACGAAGAAGAAGACCCACCATCAAAAACGGTCCGCGACCTTGTGGGTTACACCATTACACGTGGGACACCTTTGGTGATGGGCTGTGATGCCAACGCACACCACACTCAATGGGGCGGTAAGGATTTCAACAAATGGGGTGAGTCAATTTTTGAATACATTCTCTGTTCTAACCTCATGTTATGTAATAAGGGTAATCACCCAACATTTCGAAACAAAAACAGGGAAGAAATTCTTGATCTGACTCTTATGAGTTATAATGATAAGATCTCTGTAGAAAACTGGAGAGTCTCACCTGAGGAATCCTTTTCGGATCACTTTAGGATACTTTTTACTTTAGACAGAAATCAAAATGATATTAAACCTTTTAGAAACCCAACTAGAACAAATTGGACAGAGTACACAAAATGGTTGAATGAACGTATCGACCCACCTGAGGAAGAAACGTTTTCGATAACCTCAACCATTGACACTGTTGTTCAAAACCTAACTAGTAAAATGAGAACGGCCTTTGAAAAAAACTGCCCTATATCTCGTAACATTAAACCCACCATGGTGGAGCAGTGAACTTAAGAAACGAAGAACAGGGGTCAGAAAACTTTTCAATGTAGCTAAGCTGAGCAAATTAGAGAAAGACTGGATTTCATACAGAGCCGAACTTAACTTATACACCAAAGAGTTAAGAAGGGCCAAGAAAGATTCATGGACTAGGCACTGTGAATCCATTGAGAACACAAGTGAGGCGGCGAGACTTCGAAAGGTTCTTACCTTTAACCCCACGAATCCGGGATACATTAAGCATCCCGATGGATCATGGTCGAATTCGAGCCAAGAAACACTTGAACTCTTCATGGAAACACATTTCCATGCGTGTAAGAGTCCTGAGATCTCAGGCTATTCACAACCAGTCTCCTTAGAAATTTTACAATCAACACCAGAATTGGAACAGGTTATCACAGAGCAGAAGATTATGTGGGCTATAAACTCGTTCAAACCCTATAAATCAGCTGGACCAGACGAGATTATTCCGGCATTTCTTCAACACGCTCTACAGATAATCACCCCATGGCTTAGGGTAATCTTCAAAAGTTGTGTCAAACTTAGATACGTCCCTACTAGCTGGAGAAAGGTTAAAGTTGTCTTTATTCCAAAAGCTGGAAAACCGACACACTCGACTGCAAAGGATTATGGCTGTTTTACAATGACGCGTTGGCGGCCGCGATGCGTACGTTACATTTAACAAGCGCTACGGCCGCGTTGAGATAAATCGAACAAAAAAATTCAAAACTTTTTTAAACACTAGATGGCCACATACCTAAATTGAAATCGAAATGTCAAAACGCACGCAAAAGTTGAATAATTTCTACTATCGCGTTGCAGCCGCTTACGTTACGTTGGTTTGTGTACCTACTAATGGATGCGAAATCGTAACATAATGCTCAACGCGTCATTGTAAACAATAAACAGAAATTCCTATGCCTGAACTTTTCCGTTGACAGGCAAATCTTTCAACGCGACGCCCAACGCGGCATTGTAAAACAGCCATTATAGACCTATAAGTCTCTCTTCGTTTCTCCTCAAGACATTGGAGAGAATTATTGATCTGCATGTCAGGGACCTTCTTAATCCAAACATTTTGTGCAGCTACCAACACGCTTACCTCAAAGGTAAGTCAGTGGAGACTGCATTGCACGAAGTCGTTACACAAATTGAGAAAAGTCTCGAACACAAAGAACACACCCTGGCAGCATTTTTGGACATTGAAGGAGCGTTTAACAACGTAAAAACGGAGTACATTAAAGCTGCTCTGGAAGAGGTTGGAATCATAAGCTCGCAACTTGGAGATACGATTGTTGAGAAAACAGTAACAAGAGGCACTCCACAGGGAGGGGTGATTTCGCCTCTTCTTTGGGTCCTGGTTGTTAACAAAATTCTTACAAGATTTAGGAATCAGGGAATTAAAATCGTGGCCTATGCAGATGACATAGTAATTTTGATATCGGGTAAGTACCTTACCACCATCAAAGATATTATGGAATCCGCACTCAAAGAACTATCTTCGTGGGTAGTACAAAACGGTCTTGGGGTTAACCCTTCAAAAACTGAGCTAGTTTTGTTCACGAATAAAAAGAAATTAGAGGACTTTACTCCTCCAAGGCTTAATGACATTCCTTTGAAACTTTCCAAAGAAGCTAAATATCTTGGCGTAATCCTTGATTCCAAGCTAACATGGAAACAGAACACAGAGGAAAGAATGAAAAGAGCACTATGCGCTTTCTATACATGCAAGAAAACCTTCGGTACACGGTGGGGTATGCGACCGCACGTCATCCAGTGGATGTACACGGCGATTGTTCGTCCCATACTAACCTATGGTTCTATCGTTTGGTGGAAGGCTGTTGAAAAAGTAAGCTATCTCAAAAACCTGAACAAGGTACAGAGACTAGCCTGTATAGGAACAACGGGGGCTCAGAGGTCTACGCCACAAGCAGGGTTGGAAATTATTTTAAATCTTCTGGCACTTGACGAGTACATAAGATGCACAGCAGCCAAGAGCGCACTTCGACTCAAAGAACTGGGCTCTTGGAAGCAAAGCACCTATGGTCATGGGTCTATCCTCCAGAGGTATGACACAGTGGCCGCACTTGATGTGACGACTGACTACATACCACCTTTTATAGATTTTAATAAACACTTCTCTATTTTAATACCCCAAAGGCATGGCTGGGAACCCAACTCACTAACCAGGGAACAGGGTATCTCATTCTACACCGATGGGTCTAAAATGGAAGAAGGAACGGGAGCTGGGGTGTTTTGTGAAGCTCTGAATATTAGATATTCGTATAAACTCCCAGATGAGTGTAGTGTCTTTCAGGCTGAGATTTACGCTATTGAAAAAGCGGCAGAAATGGTACAAACGAAGAAACTGAACTCGTCGGAGATCACATTTTTCGTTGACAGCCAAGCTGCTATCAAGGCTTTAGCCAGTGAGACTATAAGATCCAAAACTGTAGCAAAATGCCGAGGCAAACTGAATGATATTTGTGACACTAACCAAGTCAAACTCTGCTGGGTTCCTGGACATAGCGATATAGAAGGGAACGATATAGCAGATGAACTGGCAAGGAAAGGGTCATTATCAAATAGAAACAGTAGTAGCCAATTAGATATGGGACTTAACATCCCGATCGGCGTGATTAGAACAAAAATAGACCTAATAACAAAAGAGCAAATCAATAAATCCTGGAGGACGAGGAACGACTGTGTTATCTCTAGAAGTTTATGGCCTAGAATTAATGAAAAGGAATCTCGGTATATTTTATCACTGAGTAAAAAGAATATTAGAATCTTGATAGGTGTACTAACGGGCCATTACGCCATTGGCACAATGGCCATCAGACTAGGTGTATTTGCACCCGATTTCTGCAGGAGCTGTCAAGACGTAGAGGAAATAGAAACCATTAAACACCTGCTCTGTGATTGTCCAAACCTCCAAACAAATCGACTCCGTTATTTTGGAAACAGGTTTTTTGAAGAACTGGAAGATCTAGCGCAGGTCTCAATGGCAAACATGAGAAAATTCATAGAAAGCACAGGCTGGTTCGCAAACGATCCAGTCTATGTGAACCATTAGTTTGGGTGCATCTCTGCCTTCTTTTATAAGGGGATCACAATGGACCAATAGGCCCCCGTGTACGCAACAGCCTCTGTGCTGTGCACACCCCTCTTAACCTAACCTAACCTAACCTTGTCCTATGAATTGGGTGAAATACAGAATTTATGATTTTAGCCTATAGTTACGGTGACCATCCGTCCTCTTTTTTAGAGGACAGTCCTCTTTTTCGGAGTCCTGTCCTCTATATTTTATTTTATTAAAAGTGCCTCTACACTATCCCACAGAGTATTAGAGTATTAACACATGTCAGAATAAAGTGGGAAAGAATTTCATACGACTGCCAAATTTGTGTGATGAAAATGATTTTCATATTTTGCTTCCACACTTGCATCAAAACAAATCAGTTTCACCATAACCTCAAACGCCCAAGTGGGATAGAATGTGTGATGGTTTTAGAACCAATCCTAAATATTTTCAGGTATAAACACATGTCAAATCGTGTCGGATGCGCTGTCAATTTGTGTGTGATGAAATTTCATATTTTGTTTCCACACTATTATACATGATTTCTTCCCACTTTTTTGACAAGTGTTAATACTCAGTGGGATAGTGTGGAATGGCTATAAAGAGGACAGAAAATTGTCCTCTTTTAACTGAATTGTCCTTCAAATGTCCTCTTTTTATCTTTCAAACCATTTTTCTAAGATTGAAACCATATCAAGTATCTACTTTTTTAATAACTTAACTAATTGAACACATTACTTTATGACAGCACTAGTTTGAATCTAAACGCTTTTTCCATGTACTAGAATTTGGAAAAGATCTGGAAATCAATAGTGACGAATTATTTGGCTAGGTTAGTTTAGTCAAACGATACGTCAGTGAAGAACAAATTAAAAATTGGACATTGGTTACCAGATAAGAAAATTGTATAAAAAACATGTGAAAATCTATTCTAGCCAGTAGAGTTGTCGCTATTGAAATTTATAACAATAAAAATATAAACTGCTAATCTACGTTAAGTTCTATCAGCTTTATCAATAAAAACTGCTCAGATATCTTCTAATTCAAAAATTAACTAAAACGTCAATCAGAAGTTAGTTCACGAATTAAAATTTCATATCAATAAAAATATAAACTGCTAATCCACGTTAAGCTCAAAAACTTAACGAAAATCTACTACAATCAACAAGAACCCTGCTCTTTCCAAAGACTATTTATGGAACTGCACATACACTTTCTCACTAAATGTGAACTTTCGCACATACACTCTCTCATTTGAGGCTGTAGATAGCATGTGTGTCACAAGCGTCTGTTTCTTTTTATCTCTAGTTTTTGGCAACAATGACAGAAGTATTTTTAACTTAATTACTCGTTTAATGTACCTACTTTGGTGAGTTAGTTTAATGCCATGAATTTTGATTTATTGATATGATTTGACACTTAACTCATTGATCAAAGATAATTTGTGTTTCATTTGCGTTTATGAATACCGGTGTATATCTTAACGAAAATCTAGAATGTAGTACAAACAACAAGAACTTTGATGTTACCAAAGAGTATGTATTAAAGTGCACATATTTGGGGTTGTAAATATCGTTTTTGTCACCACGGTCTGTTTCCTTTTATCTCTAGTTTTTGGCAAAAATGACAGAACTTTTTGTTTACTTAATTACACGTTAATTTACATACCTACTGTGGTTGGTTAGTTTATTATCTTGAATTTCGTTGAATTGATAAGAATAGACATTTAATTCACCCGACTAAAGATAATTAGCGTTTTTTTTGCGTTTATGAATACCGATGAAAGTTCCTTTGTATCGAACTAATTAAATTATATTGCAAGTAGCTATATAAGTTTTATTTTATAAATTATGAGTTCTGGTTTTGAAGTTTAAACTTAAAAAATATTACAATTCGTTCTTAACTTTAAAAACGTTTTTAAAAAGTTGTCCTCTTTTTTGCCCCTAAAAAAATGGTCACCGTACCTATAGTCCTTTATTTATTCATAGCTCCTATGGGAATATAATAAAACGTTGGGGAAGACATCTTTTCTCGCTATCGTTAGAGAACTAGTACTTTATAGGAAGCTAAAATCCAAGCTTTCGACCATCAATCATTTGCAGGGTTTCCGACATCTTGGTTTTAAGAGTGAACTCGGTTTTGGCTATTTTCTAAACGGGGCAGTTAGAAAGATGTTTTTTTCTGTATTACATGAAAGTCATAGGTGTAATGAAAAATTAGGAAAAATAAAGAAATGGAGATATGAACGTTTAAAAGCAAAAAAACGGAGAAGTAGATGGCTAAGAAATAATTTGCAATAAATCAGGATGGAAGGTAAGAACAAATAATTTTACCCATGCGATAGCAGCTTATAAGTGTAAATTGCAAGCATGTATTAACTTGGGTTTTCAAATATATAAATGTCATTTTGCACATCAGATACGTGATTATTAGGGTGGTTATTAAATTATACATTTGGATAGCCCTCATGATGCTCTATCATTTTCCCTAAGTTCACAGACTTAAATTTTAATGATCCAAATAATAAATCTCAAGATATAACCATTTCAGGTAAACCATATCGAAAGATATGTTGAAATATGAAAAATTCAAAAATCAACAAGAAAAAGTCCCCAAAATAAAGCCGATAAGGTTCGCTTCAAAAGTGCACATCTTGTTTATTTTTCGGATTGTTAAAATAGAAGCCTGTGTGCTTTAGGAAAATGACGTAGCATCATTTCTCATTTTTAATAGAAGAACATGACACAAAAAATGAAAAACCATTATTTTCAACTCCTCGTCCCCAACACGGGCGTCGACAAAATTCTGATAGACTTTTGTATTCGATACCAAGATATATGCACCTACAAACTTTCATCCTTATACTTAAGTTGTGCTATTTATCCATTCACCCACAAAATTTGCTGCCAGCTCTTGGTCTAAAATAAATTATAAATTAAATAAATAAATTTTGAACCGGTACCTATTGACTTACAACAACTCTCCTCTCACCCGTTCCTGTGTGCGTGCCGAGTCCAAACGGCTAGATGAGAAGCACTTTTTCATGACAACACATACTCTTGGAGGCAGGGACGTGCCGTGGTGATTTCAGTTAGGTGTGCGCCAACTTGTTTTGCAATGAAAACATATTTTTTAAGCTTTGCACACAGTACCAGCGTTGAGTAGGCCTGCCAGACGTCCCGATATTTGAACCCTGTCCCGATATACAAACTGTCCCAATTTTGTCCTGACTTTTCTTTTTTACTCATGAAAAATAACTTTCTTGTATCAAAAAATGTTATTAAAATTATTTCCCGAATTAAGAAGAAAATATGTGATGTAGTACATATTTAGTTTAGTTTATTTCGACGGTATTTCTTGCAAATTTCTTGTAAGGGAACAAGACATGCACATGATCGTTGCCGAAGCCGAACTTGGAGTTTCTGCCAACTTCGGAAAATTGTTATTTTGCCGCCCAAAAGTTTGAAAAAAGAAAATCAAACGAATTAATATTTACGGTTTTATTTAATATTGCTTGAAGGTTTTCAACAAAATACAATTTTATAAAATTTGAAAATTATAATGCTTCTCTTCATGATTTCATTTTGTCAAATCTTAATGTGTTGCCTTAAAATATGAATTTTCATCGGTTTTGCAGCCCTAGTCAATGTGCGGAAGAGTATTTAGTGTAGTTGACAACTGATTTGGATGCTAAATAGCACCTATAAAGTTTAGTTTTAGTATTTCTTAATTTTTTAATTTCTTTTGTAAACCATTTTGGGCTGCAAGTCTCAGCAAAAGTTTTTTTCAAAGGAACACACAAAGACAGCAAGTTTTTTAGTTCATTGTAAAATAAATTACAACTGCGTTCCACATCATTCTCCTCGCAAATATTTTTCCAGTTATAGCCTGAAGAAGGTTTTTAAATCGGATGTCATCAATTTTGCGGAAATCTGGTATTCTTTCACTATAAAAGGAAGATTTTGAAACCGATCGATATAAAATTTAATGTCAATGGGCACGTTCCGCTGGCTATTCTCAGTTATCCGGATAGCTTTGTGTTGTTGTAATCCCTTGTTAAAAAACAGCTGATAACAGCTGACGCAACAACAACTCAAGTTATCTCAAAATTTTTGGGATAGCTAGATAGCATAGCGAATAAACATTGGAACGCGAGGAATAGCAGAGTGATGAACAGAATTTTCAAATAAAAAGTTATCAGCTGCAGATATTGATGTGAATTCCGGCGCATCTATAAATACCAAATCCAAAATTTTTCCATTTGTATTGAGAACATAATTAGTTTGATACAGTCCAATATTAGCACATTCATCAGTGAAGTAAGATTCTGTATCTAAGGAAATTTCTCTTAAATACACAGGAAAAAGTGGTGGCAAAGAAGGATCCTCCTTCAGGATCAGCCCCGGATCTTCAGTTTTTCCTAACCGGGGCAAAAA
The DNA here is from genome assembly GCA_963921185.1 of Dasysyrphus tricinctus. NCBI lineage: Eukaryota > Metazoa > Arthropoda > Insecta > Diptera > Syrphidae > Dasysyrphus > Dasysyrphus tricinctus. Next base: position 172,351,440 of record OY992531.1, on the reverse strand, counting down.
CTTCATTTGGCGCCCCTTCAGTTATTGAATTAAATGACAAAAAAAAAATAATATACAGTCACTCACAAAATTATTCGGAATAAAAAGTTTTTTTTTGTTTAAGCATGAGTTTTTTTCTGTTATTATTCTTTGTTCTGTTATTGTTGTTTTTCTGTTATCTACATTCCTCTTTGTTTCATCTTGTTATATACTCTTTTAAATATGGGAAACAAGAAAATTTAATAGCGCTATTCTACCTACCGTTACTTTTTTTATAATTTCAACAGAGCAAGAAAAATCATTACATATATAGATTTGATAGATTTATTCCGAATACTTTTGGGAGTGACCGTACTTAGTTTGATTTTTTGTAACCGAGAGAATATGTCTTTTTAATTAATATTGTACTCGATATTACCTACCAGCAACTTTCTAACTTTGTTTATTGTCAATAGACAATGCTTGACACTTTTTACAAAGACTATAATCATTATGTTTCGTCATAGGCGTAGGAAGGAATTTTTTCTGAGGTGGGCAACCAATCAGTGTTTGAAACCATCAAACAATTTTCATTAAAAAAAATCGCGTTCTCTTCTTCTTTAATAACTTTATATTTGGTCTTGAGCATTTACTTAATTAACAACTTTGTACAAAAGTGAACTAATAAATGTAGCGACAGCGATGGTTAAAACTCAACTCTGCAATAATGTCTTAAAATGTATCTTAATTATAAACTTTGACGGAAAAAGAACATATAATTCGATTCAAATGTCACCCAATTGCCCTACAATCACTTTTTTCAAAAATGTTTGATCTTTAAACGTTTTTAATTCGTCGGCATCGGACCACTCAATAAAGTTTGACAGTTGTTGATGGCTCGGCAAATGGGGACTAACGATATTTTGACGAAGAAAGAGTATAGGTGTTTCGATCGGAAGTCAACCAATTTTCCTAAAATCACCTTTTTCCGAAGCAGTTAAATTTCTGATTTTTTTGAAGTTTTTTAATCCATCCGCATTAGATATAATTAAACCCCATCAAACGCCGGCATTAGGTGAAGACAACTCGTTTAAGATTTTTATTAGGGTCCAAATATTCGGTTTGGTTCGATTGTTAGGTATTACTTACAGCCCGACCCGATGCCAAATCGAGTTGATACATACTGAAACGGAACCGCAAGCATTCATTTTTAACAAAAAGAACTGAATAACCTTCCGGTTTATGTTCCAGGCTTTCCATATGTGGTGACTAATCGCTTAGCAGGCAGTTTGAAATTTCGAATATCCGTTCCCCAAAAAAGGAGAGTTTTTTTTTAGTTTTCACTGAAATTTTTCCTTTTTTTTTATTGATTTTTGGTGGATCGGTGAATTGGTGAATCGAAACTGATTCTAAACGCATCCAAAAACTGAAACTTCTTTCCCATCTTTTACTTAAGATATCTATGAGTTTTGAATTCGGTTATTTATGGAGTGGACATTTTTTTTGGTGAATTCCCTTTTAAACATCGGTTTGAGAAAAATCTAAACCGTCCGCGTCCCCCTAGGTTTTTTCTTTACTAAACTAAATAAACGGAGTTGACACATCAATAATGTAAGAAGCTTCACGGACACTAGTGTAATTTGTTAATAAAAACAAAATGAAGTGGGGCAAAAATTGGTTTAATGTGACGACCACCTGTAACTGTAGGCAAAATATAAATTTTAGTGTCTGAATCTTCCAAAGATGTTCAATCTTGCTTCTTCAGTGGAACCAGAAAAGTCTTACTGCCGATTTTTCTAAGGTGGGCAATTTTCTAAGATGGGTATTGCCCACCTCTGCCCCCCTTCCTACGCCTATTAGTTTCGTCAATTTTTCCAGATTTTTTAATACACTAGTCAACGAAATTAAAGGAACAATCTTTTTTTCAGTTTTTGTTAGCGTTTTTTGAAGAGCTGTATCTTTGTGACGAGTGGTCGTATTGAGTTGAAATAAAAAACATTTTACAGCTTTATGTATTTTGTTACGAGATTTGTTTGCAAAACAATTTTTTTAAGTACCGTTATTGCGTTATTGCAAAAAATGAGACGAGACAACAAAATTATTTTTTTTTTATTTTTTTTGAAGGTGCTCATTTCTATGGATAATTTTTTTTGAGTCAATCAAATGTCGTGATCAGAAACCTTGTTTGTTCAGCTTCAATTCAGTTTGTTCGTTTGTTGTTGTCGTACGATTTTTTTGACATGGTTTATCTGACTTTGAATGAAAAAAGATACTTTTAGGCTAGGACCGCACTTGCGATTTTCAGTCGGTGCGATTAAAAAATCGGTGTCGCAACAAATAATTGCCATGCACGCACTTGCGGCTATCTATCGCGCGATTTTTTAGTAGCAAGAAATAGAACGTAAAGCTTTTAATATGAATGCACGCACATGCGTCTATTTAATTTCGCGACAGAAAAAACGCTCAAAAAATAGATCTGGTTCCATTTTTTTAATCGCTGCGATTTTAAAGTCGCATATGTGTGCATTCACATTTAAAACCATGTGTCTCATTTCTTGCGGCTAAATAATCGTACGTTTGAAAATCGCAAGTGCGTGTATAATTTTTTCTAGTTGCGACTACGACTTTTTAGTCGCGCTTCTTTAAATCGCAAGTGCGAGCACAACCATCTAAGTCCGTTTGTTTCATTTTAACTTTCGACAATCGCATCGCCAGAAAAATGGAACAAATTTTCGACTTTTAATCGTCGCGATTTCCAGGTCGCATGTGCGTGCATTCTTATTAAAATTCATGTGTTCTATTTCTAGCTACTAAACAGTCGCGCGATTGAAATCGCAAGTGCGGTCCTAGCCTTAGCCTTGATTACCAATATCTCAGCAAATAATGACGTTATTAAAAATTTAAAGAAAGATTTGAAAATTTGAGAAAGCGTTTTACAAGATTTTTTTAAGATTTTGTAGAAATTATTTTTTTTACCCTTCACCGTTAGTTTAAAAAAAGTACTTAAAACCAACGTTTTGTGGTCTTTTCGTAAATCTTTTTTTTTCATTGCAAATATTAGTTGCATGGCTTGGATTGGTATGCAAATTTATAGACTTTTAAATCATCAATATTCTTTTAAATTTTCAAATTGATTCATCGAACCGTTTTTCCTCACCACAACTTCAAAGTCTTACAAACCAGGTAAAGGAACAAATTGTGTTGTTCCTAAACAATGCGTAGTCGTCATCAAAATGACAAGAAAACCGCAATTCCAGTGGATTTTTTTCACAGTTTCGCATTAGTTAGATACTTTTTTGAATTGAAATGGAGAAATACAATTTGAAATTCCATTTCCGCATATCATTTCATTAAGTGTCGACAATTCTTTATACCTATTGTTTTCAAGGCACATGGATTTGGCGCCCCTGGAAGCTGCCGCCCGGGGCACAGGCCCCGGTTTTCCCCCCTATAGATCCGGTGCTGTTCAGGATCAGACATCCAATTAACTCTGGATAAGTTATAGTCTCCAAGAATGAAACAGTTTGCAAAAGGAAACTGTTTAGTTGCAAGAGATATCGCATCGGCATGTTGATTATAAATATTTTTTGTAGAAAGTGGAGGAATGTACGAACATGTAAACAAAAACTGACGTTCCATTATGATTGCTTCAACACATAGAAATTCAATCGACGCGACATTTAAAAGAGCTACACTTTTCCCAAGCAACACAAAAACTCTTGCAGAGTTCTTGAAATAAATTTATCAGCTCTTAATGGCATCTTAGTTCAGTCTTCTTGATACCATTGCACTTAATAAGCACTTTATGAACTCCTAAAAAGATAATTTAAAGCCAATACTTATAAATACATCTTAAAAACACCTTATAGACATCTTTTTCAAGTTATTTTTTCATATCTCTTTATGAAACTTCTTCAAAACCTTCTTAATTCCTTAAAAATAAGAGTATTTTAAGAGTTTACTAGCTTGCTCTCTCAAAGACATCTTATAGACCTCTTTTTGAAGTTATTTTTCCATATCTCTTTATGAAACTTCTTCAAAACCTCTTTAACTCCTTAAAAATAAGAGTATCTTAAGAGTTTACTAGCTTGCTCTCTCAAAACATATTGAAGACATCTTATCGACCTCTTTTTGAAGTTATTTTTTCATATCTTTTTATGAAACTTCTTCAAAACCTCTTTAACTCCTTAAAAATAAGAGTATTTGAAGAGTTTACTAGCGTCCTCTCTCAAAGACATCTTGAAGAGGTCTTCCAGATATCTTTAAAGACATTGTTGCACTGATTTCTTATCTGTCAACTTGAAGTTATGTTTCTGTAAAGCGAAACGAAATCTCACTATAAGAAGTTACATATATCTTTTAAAAATGTTGAATATAAGAAACTGTTGGGATAAATGGAAAAAAAACTGCCATTAATTTATTCTTGGAAGCAAACTAAGTTCAATCATATTTCCTGCACCATAATCTGATCAGTTTATAAAGTTCCTCTTGTCTTGCTATGCACTTGTTGAACACAGTTGTTGCCATTGATACTGGTTTGACATTTAGTTTTTTTTAAGACCTAAAAAGTAATTAATGACCACTTAATGGTGTCTTATTTTGAATTAATTAAGCGTGATTTGACTCTGGGGAAGAGTGACTATATCCAAGACGTTTTTAAGAGTTTTTAAAGAACTTTTTAAAACGTTTTGAGATTTGAAAAAAATATTAATTTATTTATGTATATTTTTCACAGGGTGTCATTATCTTTAAAAAATTAAAATATTTTTATTTAAATGTTTAATTGATATTTGTATATTTTTTGGTTGTTTGTCTATCTGCTACGCATGATATGTAGGTTATATTTTGAGACCAAATGGCTACATTATTGTTATAAGCCACATTTTATAAAACTTTTTGATCAGATCTGTATAGTAGAAAAAGCGTTTATAATATGTGAATAAAACTTTGAAAATTTTGCGAAACTCAGAAGGGTGAAAATAGCTTTAATTTTGATGTGTAATCAAAACGTGGACTTTCCTCTGTACAACATTACGGAGTATAGCACGTTTCGTAGCGCGTATTCTCGGAATAATGATTTGACATTTTGACACCTGTCAAACTAAAATTGTTCCAGTGGACCCAGAACATCAGGCGTGACGTTAGGTAATATCCACCTCCTAATTCGATTAGCTTACTCCGTTTTTCGATTCCGCCGTACCAAAACTTTTGGCACATTTTGACACCTGTCAAACTAAAAGTATTCTAGTGGACCCCAAAGGTCAGGCGTGACAATAGGTAATATCCACCTCCTAAATCGATTGGTGTACTCCGCTTTTCGATCCGCCGTATCAACAGTTTTGGCACATTTTGACACCTCCTGCCAAATTAAAAATATTCTAGTAGACCCAGAACGTCAGACGTGACACTAGTAAGTAATATTAATCAATTGGTGTACTCTGTTTCTCGATCCACTGTACTAAAATTCTGAACTGCAAATTTTCGGTTTTCCACTGGAGCTAAAGCGCTGGCCGTGACAGCAGGTAAGAACAAACGTTGATGTTTACACATATTAACCATGAGTACCAGCACTCAGACATCTTTCTATCTCTTTTTTGTTAGTGACTTATGTAAATAATAAAATGCAGCTTTAGAAACAAACAAAATAAATAATTGCGTAACTATTTATATATAAGAGGCACCCTGTCGCTTACACGCCATATTTATTGATTTCAATTTCTAAAACTATTTTGTATAAAATATAATAAATGACAATTTGGGCTTAAATAATCGCAGATTCGTTTCATAATTTAGTGTAGACCTCTTAAAATAACATAATAACCCAACAAAATGCAATTAACATTTTTTTACTTCAGTAACGAGTTTTTTGTCTAGAAAGAAAATGAAAAAAAAAATGTAAATATCTTTATTTTTGTAAGCGCGTGAATTTTTAGGGGGTAGCATCTATGACTTTAAAGTAAATATGATCGCGCATGTCGAAACACATTCTAGATATGCTTCACAAAATATGTTAAGACTGTCATATTAAAATAACTAACTTGGCCGAGCTTCTTATAAATGAAATTAAAACAATTCCTTATGTTTTCACCACTCATCTTAAGTTTCATGCCATTTCATTAAAATGCAACTCAATGTTTACATGCGTGAAAGAGAAAATATTATTAATTGCCATGATGCATGCGTAAAAGAGAAAAAGTAATTTTTTTCCTCGCTTCCGCGTTTACTTTTAAAGAGATTTTAAAGACCTTTTTAAGAGGATATTTAAGATCTATTGAAAACCTCTTTAAAATATCTTGAATACGTCGTCAATACATCAACAAAAGAAGTCCTCTTTATAAGCACTTACAAAGACATTAATTAGAACTCTTCACTTCATACAATTGGCTCCGCCCCTTTGGGCCTTTTTAGGTCTTAGAGACATCATTAAGTTATCTTGCAGTGTTGAATGCTCTTTATTTAAGAATTCTGAAAGATATCTGTAAGAGGAGAATGTGTTGCTTGGGTTAGAATGGAAAGATGAAAGATTGGCAATTAGGACACCACCTCCAACGGAAGAGTTACTGTTTATCACATTTCTATCACAGCGGTATATATTAAAATCATTACACAAAATTTCATTGTCAAAAACAGAATCACTGAGCCACGTTTCAGATAAAACAATAACATCATAATCGATGCACAAAGATTTATTATATAAATTATTAAGTTTAGATTTCATGCCACTAGTATTATGATAGAATATGTTTAAAGTATTTTTAGATTTTAATCGTTTTTTGCATGAATGGACTCGACTGCTATAGGTTGATTTAATTTCACAGATTTTTGAGGCTTGCGAGATCTGTATTCAAATTCTCGAATAAAAAACATGATCAGGCCAAAAATTCGGATTGATTACAACAGTGAATAAGAAGTGCGGCACTGTTACTTTAAACGAGGAGATCTCTCTAGCAACATTGAATTCATATTTCAGAATATTGATTCCTTCTGTACTTTCTAGACCCGAATTCAACTTAATATAATTTAAGACATCCTCAATGGTAGTTGAAGATTCAAGGCGAGATAAAAACAGTACTTTAGGTGGAGGGATAGCTTTAAGTAAAATGGGTGGGCTAGATGTTTTGTTCAGAGGATCGATTGGAATTGATTTGGAGCACATAGGAGCATCTGGATTAAGTTGTATTATTTTTTCTGACACTTTTTCTATCTCTATATCCATAGTTTCACAAATTTCATTATTTTTTTTCAACAAATGTCAAATGTCAGTTTCACTTCAATTATGTAAGTACGATCGTACGGACATTTTAGTAATCCTCCGACAATTATAGTTCTTCCTCAAACTGGAACAGTCATTTTATCCTGTGTGCAAATATTCAAATACATAATACAACAATGTTTGGAAATATTCGGTTTTATGTATTTTAACGCATGCGTTTTGCTTTGACACATAAAAACAATAAGAACAAACTTCCCTTGTTGATGTCATACTATACACTATATGCACCAATAACTTTTCAATCGTTGACTAAGCAAAATTTTGATTTGCGTTTACATTTTATAATAAGAAGTTTGTGTTGCAAGTAAAATATAATTAAGGTTTATAAAAAAAATTAAGAAAAATCGAGAAGAATAACAAAATACATTTCATCAAGTATATCTTTTTGTTTGCAATTTAAAACTTTTGATTAATTTATATAAAGTAGGTAACTATATAAGTATGTATGAATGTATGTATTAGATTCCAATTGAATTAAATTTTCTTATGTTTTCTACTTTGTTTCATTTTTGATGTTTTCTGTTCTATGGTTTCATATTAGTTACTTTAACTAAAAAGATGAACTACTTGTATTTTTTGTTATAAGCTTAGTTTTGCATTCTTAATTAATCTTTTTTGCACTCATTTGTTCAGACATGATTGTATGTACTTACTACCAACTATGAATAGAAAAGTTTTTTGTGTAGGTATGGTGAAATACTTGAGATACACCCTTGAGGGCATACAGTGCTTTAGTAAATGCATTCAAAAATCAATGCACCACAAGGAAGTGAAAATAGTAAAATACGTTCTTGGAACACTTTGTCCAATATATTCTTAACTCTATTTTTTTGTTCTACTTCCAAAAAGTTCATGAATCTAAACATCTTAACCTGAATAAATATAAATCAATCGGGTCTAAGAAGGTATTGGAAAATTCTTTACGTTCATGTGTCGGTATGAATATTTTCCTCTTCAACACCAACGCATGTGACACTATGCAAAATATATGAATCATGCAGGATTTTTTTTTCTGTTAAACTCCTTTAAGAATTTATAAACCAAATTCACGGAATAAGATGTGTATATAAAAATTGTATTTGTTGTGTTTGAAATCGATGGTAAAAGTATTGAACATTATTTCAATAGTTATTTTTGAGGGTAATTCCAGGTCCAAAGAGAAGTTAAGTATGTAAAATGCGATTGATATATTTTATCAACCGATATGTTCCCAGAAAAGAATTATGTTTTGCCTGTATTAATGCAGATTTTGTTTATCTCGCTCCCCTTTCAGATCAAATACAATTCAGCTTAAATAAGACAATATGCATGGTGTTTTACATAAAATGCTAGAGGGTGTAGGTTGGGTTAAAATAAGAAAAAAAAAATCGTATGAAAGGAGGCACTTCAAAATACCTAGTACCTACTTTTTTTTTTTTAAATCTAAAACTCTCGGATTTGTATTTTGCTTCTCCTTAAGGCTTTAAATATAAAATATCCAGTTACCATATATTTTTGTTTTGGTTTAAGTATTTTTATAAGGTAGAAGATTTTTAACCCAACCTACCAGGGTTCTTGAATATTGTGGCTGCCAATTAAAAACACACTGAATGAGAAATTTTGTTTCGGGTCTATTTCTCAGATCGGGTCTATTTCTCAGATCAGAGCCATGTTTTTTAGTGCATTTTTATCTTCGCTTGGAAAAAAGTAGCATGTTAAATACAATAACAATACGGAATTATTGTTGTTGTAATTAACATGCTACTTTTTTCTAAGCGAATATAAAAATGCACTAAAAAACAGGGCTATTAAATGATTTTGGCAGTTCTGTCCTTCTGTTGTGTGATTTCTGTTCCTCAGATTTGTTGTATGATCCACGCACTGTCATACAACAATTTATGACAAGAAGTTTCCCTAGAAATATTGAATGAATCTATTTCTTAAAAATTTATCACACACATCATACATACAGCACATCACATTAGTATTATTGCTTCTCAACATTACTTTACGCGATGGCTCTATTTATTCCATTTAGTACGATTTTGAATCTTATTTAGTATGATACTAATCTAAAAATCTGATTTGGAAAATTATAATCAAATAAATAACAATTTTACTATCTCCAACACTTTATTAAGTTTTAGGGCGGTATTCACCGAGCACTCATAAACGGCTCTTAAGTTTATGAGGCTGTTAACTCAAATAATATTTGTGCTATTCACCATCACCAGCCACACATAACTCTTTTTCGAAATTCGAAAATGAGAACCACTGTCTATTCACCAGACACCCCCAAACTGGGAAATCAAACTGTTTTAGAAAATAACCGTACTTTGTCGGTTTTTCTTGGATCCTTAAAAAAATTAGTGCAGTGCTGCATACCCATATATAAATTCTTTGTGACTCCAGTGATTTGATTTTATTTTCACTTATTTTCTTCTAGTTAAGTTTTGTAAGTCCCGGGGTGAAGATCATTGCATGTTTTATTTTGTTTTGTATTGATACATCTTCTTACTTAATTTTTAGTTTCCCTAATTATTTCGTTCATACGTTGCTTACTGCTTTTGCGGATCCAAAATGGACTCCCTTGCTTGAAGGGAAGATAGACGTCAAACTTTGCAACGCGTTGGTTTGTATAAGCTGTGTTTAATAAAGAAAAGCTAGATCAGAACAGCAGAAATTTGTGAAAACTGTCAAAACAAGAAAGAACAGAAAAGTGCAGCTTTGTGTTGATGGGATTGACAGTTGCCTATCGGCTGTGCAATTTCAAAATTAAAAATGTTTCGATTGTAATTTGTATAAATTAATTTTCAATTCAACTTTATTATGAATATACACACTTCTTATATTCGCTTATGCCTTTTCTTCATGTTAAGTCCAAAAATATAAGAAAAGTAGGTACTTCTGTGATAAATTTTTCCTAATTACACTGGTCTGCAACGAAAATCGCCTTTAAGCCATAGGATCTTGGCATTCTGAATCCGAATCAGAAGTCAAAATTGCTCTAGCACGTCACGTTTTTGAGATATTCCAATTCAAACATGTCAAAAACCCGTTTTTTGGGTACTTTTGACGTCGAATTTCTTCACCGATAGAAACTTTTTTTAAAAACTAATAACAGGACCTGAAAGAACTATATTTCATCTTTCTAAATCATTTTTAATCTTTTTAAATTTCGTTTTCCTCCCAAAGATATTGTAATTTCAAGGAAATCATCCAAGAAATACTTAGCTGTTATAAAGCTCTTAATTGCAACATGTCACTGAAAATTCATTTTTTGGACTCCCACTTAGATTCTGCCCCCCGGTTAACCTTGGTGTAGTTTCAGATGAAAATGGTGAAATGTTTCATCAAGACATGATGCACATAGAACGAAGATATAACGGGAAATGGTCTGAAGCAATGCTGGCAGATTTTTGCTGGTCAATTTTTCGTCAGACAATGGAAAATATGGAAAGAAAAAAAGCTACAAAATAATATATTTAAAGAAAAAAAGTTATAGTTAATTGTTTATTTGGATTTTTGAGCTTATTTTATTTTTAAAAACTACTTGTTTAAGGTATAGTTTGGTAGAATCGGTGTGTTTTTATATTTAAAAATATTTTACCACTCAGTGAAATATATACTAAAAAATAGAATAGAAAAAATTGATTGGGATTTTAAAACGCTTAGTTGTTTCTTTTTTAAGTCTTTATTAAAATTTCTTTAATATACTTGAGTTTATGAATATCAAATATAGGGAAATTCTATTATTTTCTAAAAAAATATGTTTTTTTACAGCGTAAATCATAAAAACTACGAAATTTCGAAATTTCTGTTGTTTTTTTTAAATAATGGTTTAAAATATAGGTGAACATTGATGGATGATGACAAATCTGGTTTCATGTGAAAGCTAATATTATGTGGAGTAAGTCCTCCAAATTTGAGCAGAATAGGCACAATAGTTTACCAGGTCAACCAAGTCTAAGAGGGCTCTTTTTTACAAATCAATCATATTTAAAAAAAAAAAAAAAAAAATCATATTTTTCAAAAATCAATAAAAACAAAACTGGACGTGATAGAATTTTTCTGAAACCAGATTTAGATTCAAAAAAGTCAAATCTGTCATAATTTCAAAAAATTACTTGAAGGCGAAAAAAAAGTTGATTTTTGCAGACCAGTGTTATTATCCCAAACAAACAAATAAGCTGGTACTTTGACATTTCTCACTCACTTGCTCCACCTCAAAAGTAGGTACAGGAATATTGTTGTTAACTGTTCTGAAAAACCTCATGGGACACAAAGTGATAGAATGTAGAACAGTTTGGGGTAAAGTTTTTACTCATGGAACACAGCATCCTTTACTTTTCTGCTTTTTTCTGTAATTTTCTGTTATAAACAGATTCATTAAATACACGTATTATTTACCAATTTCTTTTTTTAAGTTTTCACAACAAAACTGACTAAAACAAGCATCTTCACCACGCGACTTTCAAAAATGAACTTAAACAAAAATTGCAAAAAATATAAAGTCCCTGAATGCTAAAAGAAATATAGCATGTGTGCGTGCGACACTCATTTTTGTAAAGATCCAAGAAGTACCGACAGAATGGGCTAGCAAGTTTTCTTGAAGGGTTACTTCAAAGGTTTTCGAATAAGCTTTTGAAAGCTGCGTTTTATTTTCTCCGGGTCTGGGCCGAGGTTATCTTTTAACATGTACTACAAAAACAACATGGGATCCAGGTCTCTATCGAAGTTAATTTCAATGACCCATATATAGGTTTTCACTCTGACCGGCAGGGGGCTATTTACCATTGTGAATGATGTCAGCGATTTGTCGCAGTGTTAGGAAGAGAGAGGAAAAGGCACAGGTATTAAATTTAAAAAAAAAATACACATAAGAAAAAAAGAGACTGATATACAGCACTGTTTTTGCTCTAACCCGCATCGTTTTAAAATATATAATAGCCGCGTTTTATTATCGCTCATAACCCATATGGTTCACCTAGTGAAAATAAAACGATGTGGGTTAGTGCAAAAGCAGTGCTGTATATCAGTCTCTTTTTTTTCTTATGTTTATTTGTTTTTCATGTAAGCACTTGTCTCTTTTCCTCTCTATTCCTAATACTGCTGAAAAATCGCTGACAAATCGCTGACATCCATTCACAATGGTTAATAGCCCTCTGCCGATAAGAGTGAAAACCTCTATCTGGGTTATTGAAATTAACCTCGAAAGAAACCTAGATCCCATGTTGTTTTTGTAATACATGTTAAAAGATAACCTCGACCCAGATCCAGAGATAATAAAAAAACTTTTATGAGCGCTCTTAAATATTCGCTATTATTAAGTCTGTTTATCTTGAATATTTTTGCAAATTTTCACAAATTGTCACAAATTCCTGTTTGTTAACTCAAAAAAGCTGCATCGAGAGAGCGCAATGAGAAAGCAAATAATTTCCCCTCCGTTGGGAAACTTGCGAATTTCTGCTACACAAATTTCTGTGAACACGAATTGCTACAACTACTGTAAAAAATCGTGGTTGACAGTATCTGTCACAGCGGTCCCACTAATCGGACAATTTTCCGAAGTAGGTTTTCAAAAAAAAAAAAATGAAGTATATTCAGATTTCTTACAGAAGATCTGCATATTCCAATTTTTACTTTCATTTTCAAAAAAGAACAAAATAAATTAAAAATAACATAATATAAATTAAATATGCTGTCACAATTGTTATTAAAGCAAGCCAATAGCCAGAAGCCGTAAGAATAGAATTGAAAATTAGGGGACTGAATTTTGATGGATGATAGTTTACTTTTTCGAAAAATAAAAGTGCAGTAGGCTCGATTTAAAAGCAGTGGATTTGTTTTACGAAAAAAGTGCATTAAATCTAGTGGCAGAGTGGCAACGCTGTTTATACACAAAAATGACGCTTCTAACAAAAAGTGGTGAAGTTCATGGTTCAATGCATTTGTCAACTTTTTTAAAATTTCCCCAACTCTGATAAAATTGTCTCCTCTTTTCAAAAATTTACAGGTTTTACACATTTTTTGTAAAAGGATACCAAACAAACCTATTGCTTGGTGAATGATGAATAGGTTTATGAAGCTCTTAAGTTATGAGCGTTTGGTGAATACTGCCCTTAACCCAGGCGCGGATACAGGGGGAGGGCAATGGGTGCAATTGCCCCCTCCTGGGCAAGAACGGACGAAGCATAAAATATGAATTCAATAAAATGTAATAAAAAAAAAGGTTATTTTGTAATACGTTTTTTCTTGGTAGCCCAGCGTTGCAGCAATGAGTGGTTGTGCGTTGCCGGCTGCCTGACCAGGTTCAGTTCCGCTATCGCCTTCAAATCGACTGATTGGAAAGCTTATAACTTCGGTTTTAGATATCCGATCTTCAAAATAAAGGTCTTTAATTAAAAGATAGATTTCTGGCTACATTACTGTACCTATAACATTTTATGAGAAAAGTCAATTTATTTCATACCAGGAATCAAATTGAATCCCAAATCGATTTGATTTTCACTTTTCAAAATGCTGTCAATGAAACATTTCACAATTTGAAATACATATAATGATTTAAAAAGTTATTGCCCCACCTCCGCTCCAACCCTCCTCATCAAATTTGTTAGTGGTTTTTATAGTTAAATGTAACGGGAGAGGCGACAGGGGCTAAATATATTTTAAATAAAAAAATAACGAAAGTTAGTCACAATCGAAGGATGAATCGAGGCGGTCTGACAGAAAGGTTTAATTTAGAGTTGTTTTTTCTTTGTATTTTCCACTATAATCATTGGGCCTTACCAATAACCAAATTTAGAGATCACTTAAATATTTAAGTGGACTCTAAAAAATTAACCATACCAATAACCAGCTTAACGCTAAACGTGCACTTAAATTTAAAGTGAAGAAATTCATGTTTAATTGTGTAAACACCTCGTTTGTGCTGTCAATCAGACAGCTTAAAGCAATAAAGAAAAAACAAAACAATTTTTCTTATATGTTGCATCTACGTGTTCTCATCATCATACTCTTCGAAAGGATTTATTCTTTTTATATATTTTGTTCGGTGGGATTGTGCCACATCCTCCAAAATACTGATGTCATGAATTATATCCTGGATCGTCGGAACTCATTTTTTGATTGGATAAATGAAAAAAGTTAACATTTCTGTTTGGAACCAGAAAAATTGTTTGTTTATTTTGCAAAATAACACAAATGTCATTTCAACAGCTGTCTATTTGACAAATACCGTACTAGATTTTGTAATAGAGTGGTAATTAATAAAAGGTGTGTTTAATTTGGTTATTGGTAAACACACAAGTTAACTCGTCTTTCAATTTTAATCTGGCATTTATCAAAACGCGTGTTTAGCATTTGGTTATTGGTAAGGCCCATTGTGTCTTAATTCAATGTCGGAAAGTTTGGTTTTGTATCGATGGACGAAGGCATCTGAGCTTACGAAACAGTCCATCTCGGTTTTGATCCTTCAATTTTCGTGCAAACGCATTTGAAGTTCATGAACACGTCCTCCAGCTTCTCAATATTTGTGTTGCCAACTCGATATTTTACTGCAGAATTTCACCACACATGATGTTTTCGAACATGTGACTTTAACAAACTGCATTATTGAACACAATGTTTATGCAGTAAAGCTTGTATTTGACTTTTGCAGTTTGCATTTGAGAACATTCCGCAAAATGCATCTTTGGTGCTGATGACGTTCTCGAAAATGGCCTTTTACTGGCAAGGTTAGTTTAGGTTGTCCCTGCTAAAGAAGAGGCTGGAAATTTCACTCAAACTCGAACTTTATTGTGTCTGAATAGGAACATACTACTGTGCCATTATGGTTTCCGAGCATAAATGTGGAGTTACGCAAATCCAGAGGGAACTTAAAAACGCTTTAAAGACACCATTCTATAGCTACAAACTGCAAAACTTCATTTCACAAAGTTCAATGTACCCGCTGTTCGAGACTGTGGCATTTATGAAAGAGTTAATTGTCTTCAAATTTCAAACACATCAACTCGCATTGCTTTGTGTACAGGCTTGTAAAGCGGTACGAAATGTACTCAAATTTTCTGTAGATCTCATCAAGATTTTGGAAACTTACGAAAATTGCCCCCCCCCCCTGAGCGAAATCTTGGATCCGCGCCTGCCTTAACCATTGAATGCATTTATTTAATTTTTTAGTATTATATTTAATCCATATGAGGCTTTTATATTTTTATATGTGAAAATAGATGTATTGTTTGGTTAATTTCTTGACAAACTGGCACTTTGTGTTCAGCTGCATTATATGTAAAGCATTCGCAAATTAAATTAACCGAATAGCAAATACATAGATTTAACCAAAACACAAATCGATTTAAATAAATAGTAAACCACCTTAAATTGATTTCACTTGAATATGTTAAGCGTTATTAACTACCAAAATAAAAACAAATAATTAAAACACATTCGTTTCATCATCAGCATTACACTACTGAAGCAGTGGCTATGTGCGGGATGCCGGATGCAGCAGTTATTTGAGACAGCATCAACGGCGAAGAAAACATTAATAAATCAATTAACTTAAACGGATGTAAATCAATTTCACTTTAACGCAAATAGATTAAACCCAAACCCAAATAGAGTTAACCAATAAACAACACAATTTAGTACTCTTTTCTATTTGAGTTTGGGTTAAATTTATTTACATTATTTGGGTGAAATTGATTGCCGTTTAAGTGAAACTAATTTGCGTTTAGGTTTAAACCAATTTGCTATTCGATATGGTTATGGGTTATTTTTAAATAAACAAAATTTAATAAATTGGTATAAAGTAATTCAATAAAGAACTGGATGCGAATTTTTTTCGGTAAGCAAACCGATCAAGATATGTATACTTTTTATATGCACCATATCAAGAGATATTTGGTGAGTTGAAAAATCTAACATCAACAAAATTTCCAAGATAGACTTATTAAGTCCGCTTGAAAAGCTCATATCTTTTTGCCCTTCAGTTCTATCTGACCAATTTATAGCAAATAAATCGATTTCGTTAAAAGAAGCAAAACGGAAGGAAGTAGGAATACGCTATCATTTATTTGTGTGCTTTAATAAATTAAGTTTGACTGCACTGCTAGATGTACCTTCTACCTACTATAAAATGAAAATAATTACATTAATTTTTATAGGGGTCGGAGAGAAAAATCATTAGAGTCATGGTCACTAAATTTTATCTATAAAAGATACAAACATGAATCAAAGTTGTGATTTTTATAACGAGAAAATGAACGAGAAGTATCCGTCTGAAAGATTAACCAAATCGGAAATCGGAAGTAACAGGAAGGATTATGCGAAAATTGACTTTGGTACAATGGGTGTTAACTTAAAAGAACATTTTATGTATGTTTTGAAATTATAATTACACTTATGTTGAAAATTGTAAAGTATGTAAATACTTTAAATTTTAGGTCATCAGAAAAGCAAAACCTTTTCAATTATTCAACATCATTTGATTTAAAAGTCCAATCAAATCGACCTGTTGAATTGAATCACAATGCTAAGAGCAAAGCATTTGAAAATGCAACTATGAAATATATATCGGGAAATATTAATTCTGAAATCTTTCTTGCATTGAAAAATAAAAAACTTGAAAATTGTAACTTTGGATTGATAAGCGACGCCTTAACTGAGAAGGAGCATGTCTATGAAAATGAAAAAGAAATCAATTGCGCCAGCTTAGAAGGTGTCGAGGAAAAGGACAAAAATAATGATTTACCAATTGGTTGGGAAAAACATGAAGGTTGAATATTTTTGTGTATGAAAATGTAAAATATTATTTGATATTTAAATTTCATTCTCAGACAATGATGGACCTTATTATTGGCATATTAAGTCAGGAACCATCCAAAGGGAACCTCCCATTTTCCCCAAATACAAGTACATAAATGACGAAAAGGAATGTAACACTCCTATGTATGAGTACGCAAATAACCCAACGATTGAAGATCATTATAATAATTTACCCGTCAGCCCTACATACTCTCGTTCGGAATTTAGGGTAAGATTTCAAATACAAAATATTTACTTAAATTTTCACACTGATTTTTTTTTTTTTGCTAAAGGATTTTGAAAATTACTCTATGTCAAGAAGCCGAACAATTCCGTCATTGAACCAAGAACAGGGAAAACATACTCGAGAATACATGTGAGTTTAATATAAATTTATTTAATGATAACTTGAGGTACGAGTAGATTTTATTTACTTGCAATTTGAATTTTAAGGCGAAGAAGTTATCCAATTAAGTCTGAATCTAGCAAATTAGTTAGATTTACTGTCAGATCCTTAGGATGGGTTAAAATCGCTGAAGAGGATTTGGTTCCAGAGCGTTCATCAAAAGCTGTTAATAAATGCATTATTGACTTATCATTAGGACGTAATGATCTTTTGGATGTAGTTGGACGATGGGGTGATGTAAGTAAAATTTTGTATTTTATCTTGAAATATTAAAAAAAAAGGTCAATGTCCATGCCCAACCCATTGATCAGAAAGAACTGTTATGTTTTGCAGTTTAAACAAGAAAAAAATTAATTCCTTTTGAATTTACTTCTTCTGAGCGTATGAACTGAGCAGATGGTAGAACTTGAACAATATTTCTCCACTAGAGACTAGAAGTTAAAAGAACTCTCTTTCTCTTTTGTATGAAATGATGAACTGAAACAAAAAATAATTGAGCAAGACAGTTAAAAAAAAAAATCGGTCTCAGCTTGACAGCTTCGTTAACATTTACATTTCTGAGATTGCTAAAATTTTACAGATCTTAGAAACGTGAAATGACTAGTTAACTCAACATTTATTTGACAAAAAACTACATTTATGCATAGAAGTTTTTCAAAATATACATTTTGCTAAGCGAAATATAGGCGGGCTGGATTTATTAATTCCTGAAGGACGACTGTTAGAATAGCTTGAGTCCAGGTTTTTTGGTCGTCCAAGCATGACCTTGGTAAATCAGTCTTCCAATATCTATTGCGTTTCACGAAGTTCTCAAGGCTTCATATTTTTCTTCCATTTTTGTTTGTATACCTTAAAGTATAGTTTTTGATAAACTCAGGGTTGCCTAGTCAAAGTAGAACTTTTTCTTAAAGCATCCTTTTTTTCAAAATCATTTGGTAATGCTTAAGTTTGCACCACCACGTTTTATTCAATAAAATTCCTGCAAATTTTCGACATATTTAAGATCAGTCATTAGACAGTTTTTAAGTACAAATGTGGTCGTGATAAGCGCATTTATGCGTGAAAAGTGAAATTGCAGCAAATTTTTGGTATGTTTGGAAAAATGTATCTTTTTGAAATTAGTTGTGCTTACCTAAATGAGGTGCAGAACGATAATAATTAATATAAAATTTTCGATATGCCATGGTTTTTATTAAACTGCAACTTTATCAATTTTATTTTCTTTAAGAACGACGACCTAGCTAAAACTATAGAAATCAAAATAATGGCACGTATACGCCCGAGTGTACATAAATATATTATCTTTGTTGTTAGTAAATAAAAGTGCAGCCAATATTTGGTTTGCGAGTTACGAAGCACATTTGCATGTCATTAACAACGTATTTAAGAATCACCATGAGATATTTTTAACACACTGTTATCGTACAAACTTTACATAAAATTAGTTCCAATGCACCTTAAAAAAAAAAAAAAAAAAAAAAAATGCGCTTTTTAAAGCAAAATTTTTGCTACGTGGGGTATGGCACTGTTGTTTCACGTTGTTTTCCCCTCAGTTTTAAATCCTCCCTCCTCCCTAGTTTTTTTAATACCCATTTTATTAGACTTGTATCTCATAATATTCCTTTAAATTCATTCTTCTATGAGCAGAGTATAAATTGTTGTGTGCAATTAAATTGCCGAGTTTAACTATCATTTTTGGCATAAACAGCACCAGTTTCGAAATATTTATTTGAAAATTACGAAGGTTTCTTTGCAACATGACCTTTGTTCATTTACTACTCTTTTTACTTTTTTTAAGTCAAAAGCTCAATCAAAGTTCATATAAGAAATTAAATTTTATAAAAATTGGTAGAAATTGGCAGTTTTGAACAGCTACCGTACAGATCATATTATGGGACAGTAAATATAGGTTCTGAGGTAGGAAAAATTAATTCATAAAAGATTAAAATTGGTACCGACCGATCCTTATATATATAGGATATTAAAAGAGTCGCGAATTTAAATTCAAAAGTTGCCGTATAGAATGCAACCAAAAGGCTAACCCAAAAAAATCAATCAATAACAGCTTCTTCTTTTCCTTTCGAAGGTTAATTACTTGGCTTTCAAAATGCCAGTTCAAATATACCCCGATTATAGAAGAGATAGTGTCTCTCCAACTTAATGTTTATATCTTGCATTGTCTTCTATCTACGCTACTGGGCACATCATGTTTTCCTACATTTGTGGCAGTATATCGGCAATAACGCAGCGAGTATTCTGCCGTGTAAAGAAGAAAAAACGTAACTGACATTTTGGCTGTTTTGAGTTAGGGCCTGTTTTGACATCTTTGATATGTTTGCTATTTTATTCTTTAAAAATAAAAGCCCTTACTTGCTTTTGTAATGGCTTAAAACGTTTAAGAAAAATGACGTTCTTTCAAAGAACCATGCTTTTTTAAGGAAAAATTGACGTTTTAGCACTCAATTTAAGAAAAAAAAGTAACTACCATACAAGCATTATGTACATCTGATAAATAACCAAGGCAAACAAAAATTTACTTTTAAATACGACAGAAAAACACTTGTTGTTTCAAGAAAAGAATTTTTTGTTTTAATTTCAATAATTTTATTTTAATATACTTAAAGATTTCTCTAGAAAGACGGGATTAAAAAATTTCGTATTTGCTTCTTTCTTTGCTGATATCCTTCTGATCTTTTTTGAAGGCCCGAAGGTATGTTTGTCTCCTTTTCATCAAGATTTGTTTCTCTCTCTCCTCAGTTGACAGCATTGCCAGGTTTGGCAACATTCCCCCCTGGTAAGCTGATGTTTTCTTCCAGGTTACCATACTCGCCAAACCTCTTAACATCAAGAACTGCCAGTTTTGCAACCGGTCGTGTGTATACACCGGTAGATGTCTTCACAATCGCTGACCTCGTCTGCCCGTCCTCGCTTCGGTTCACTTGTATGATTCGCCCCTTAGGCCAAGTATTTCTTGGGTTGTTCTCATCGATTATTATAACAATATCTCCTTCTGATACAGGTATAGCAGGTAAAAACCATTTAGTTCGTCTGGTGAGAGAGGGAAGATATTCCTTCACCCAGCGTTTCCAGAATAGGTTACCATATTGTTCGGATGTTAGCCAATTCTTCCGCATTGTATGTTTATCGCTTAAAAGTTCCCCAGTAAGTTTTATGCCGTTCGACGATCCCATCAAAAAATGATTGGGAGTGAGCGCCTCCTCACTGTCGGTATCTATTGGTATATAAGTAAGTGGTCTAGAATTTATAATGAACTCAACCTCCGCCATTAATGTTAGCAAAAGTTCGTCTTTAGGATTACGTCCCATATGCATTTGCGCCAAAGTTTGTTTCACGGATCGTATAAGCCGTTCCCAGCTACCACCCATATGGGGTGAAGCTGGGGGAATGAACTTCCATTCGATTCTGTCGTTTTCCAGAAATTTCGAAATATTTTCGGTACTTAGCTCATTTACCGCTGTTTTCAGTTCTTTGCTTGCTCCTCGGAAATTTGTGCCGTTGTCACTCCAAATTTCTTTCGGTCTTCCTCTTTTTGAACAAAATCGTTTGATTGCTAAGATGCACGAATCACTTGATAGGCTATGTGAAATTTCAATGTGAATCGCTCTCACAGTGAGGCACGTGAATAAAACACCCCATCGCTTTTCTGTGCGCCGCCCAACAGTAACCAGCATTGGACCGAAATAGTCAAGGCCGACATATGAGAATGGCCGCGTAAAGGCTTTGAGTCGAGCTTCAGGGAGACCAGCCATAAGTGGAGTTACAGGCATGGCTCGGTTATTTCGACATTCCTGGCAATCATTTTGGACCTTTTTTAGCACCGCTCTTGATGTTGGAATGAAATAAAACTGGCGAATCTCATTTATTGCTGTTTCGAAAAAAAGATGTTTAAATTTTTGATGAAAACTGTCTACAATCAAAGTTGTGATTTTATGCTTTTTTGGTAAGATGATTGGCCTTTTACAATCAAAAGAGACATGGTTAGAAGCATCTATGCGGCCTTTCACTCGCATTACTCCATATTTATCCATATAAGGACTTGATTTGTATTATGAACTTGTCTTCTCTATTGGCTGGTTATTTTGCAAGGCAATGGTTTCTTTAGGATAACCCTCAGATTGACATAATTTATAGAGATATGTTTCTGCTCCTTTGGCATAATCTAGTCTACCATTTTCTTTTTTGCATAACCAAAACAAGTGGTTTTGTGTGCCTGTAATTTCTCCTAGCGTGAGTAATTGCTCCGGTTTACGGCTTTTCTTTAAGAGTGTACAGCTATACTTATGAACATACGACATAGCTGTAACTAAACCTCTCCATGAAGAAAATCTCATACAATCTATCAACGGTGTCATAACAACACTTGCGTGAGTAAACACCTCGAACACATTTACATCTTCTTCGGGGTTTGATGGCCATAAGTCTTTGGGATGGTAGAGAAAGTCTGGTCCTCGATACCAACGACTTTCTGAACTAAAATCAATTTTAAGATTCCACTTTGTGGCATCATCGGCTACGTTATGCTCACTGGGTACCCATCGCCATTCGTCTTCATTAGAATTTTCCAATATTTCACCAACTCTGAAGGCAACAAATTGTTTTAGTTTTCGATGGTCATTCTTTATCCAACATAGTACCGACTGGGAATCTGACCAGAAATAACGCCTGTGTATTTGAATTGAGTGCCCATTGATGACTGTTTGTGCTAGCCTGATACCTAACACAGCTGCTTCTAACTCCATTCTCGGAACCAAAATTTGTTTTAGAGAAGCGACCTTTATTTTGGAACAAACTAAACTGCATTCAATAGATGATCCATTTTGTACTCTCAAGTAGCAAACTGCTGCGAAGCCTGATAGGCTAGCGTCCACAAAAACATGTAACTCTACTAGGTAGTCAGCATCAAACTTCAAGGTATTAAGATAAGGTCGTCTTAGCTTGATTTGTCTGATGGTAGGCAGCAAATTTAGCCACTCTTTCCAAAGTGCAAATTGTTCTTCATGTATTGGTTCGTCCCAGCTTATACGTTCACGCCAAATAGATCGTAACACTATTTTCAGCAACATCAAAAAATGTGCAATCAAGCCAAGTGGATCAAAGGTACTCATAAGCACTCGCAAAACAATTCTCTTGGTCGGAGGAGATAATCCATCCAGAATTTCTTGGTCGAAGTTTTTGTTGTTGAATAAAAATGAGAACTGGTCGGTTATCGGTGACCACCACATTCCTAACACCTTTTCAAAATCGTAGAGGCTTAAACAGTTTTTAAAGGCCTTGTTGGACTGAGCTGCCTTACTTTCCAGCGTATCTAAAACACTCTCTGCGTTACTCATGAAGTTCCTTATTTCAAACCCAGCCTGCTGATGAATATGTATGACTTCTTTTGTTACGCGTATTGCTTCATCTATGGTGTCGATACTATCCAAGTAATCATCAACATAATGGTTCCGTATTATCGCTTCAGCTGCTCGGGGGAACTTGGCAGAATGTTCCATTGCATTCTTGTTCTTTATGTATTCGGCACAATACGGTGAGCAGGTTGAACCAAAGGTGAGTACTTTCATAAGGTAGTCTTCTATAACTTTTGTTTCTTTATTCCTCCACAAGAATCTTTGAGCGTGTTGATCATTGTCATCTACAAGTACTTGGTGGAACATCTCCCGTATGTCTCCACATATTGCTATATTTCTTTGTCGAAAGCGAAATAATATGTCTACAAGCAAAACGAGATAATCGGGTCCAGAAAGTAACATTGAATTTAAAGAGACTCCTTCAACTTGTGCCGCTGCATCCCATACTATTCGCACCTTGGATGGCTTGTTAGCATTTAAAACGGGAAAAATTGGAAGGTACCAGGTTCTGTTCCCTTGATGTTTTTGTATATCTGCATCTGTAAGTTTACGCACGTATCCCTTACGTAAATAGTCAGAAATTTGTGAGTCTAAATTTTTTGCCAGTTCAGGTTCTTTGTTTAAGCGTTTCTCAAGACACAAAAGTCTTCTTTCTGCAGATAATCTACTATCGGGAAATTCAACACATTCACTTTTCCAAAGCAGTGGAACACTGAATCTGTTACCTACTCGTTTAGTTGAATTTTCTAACAGGGTCTCGGCTCTTACATCTCTCCCTTTAGTGAGTTTTCTTAGCTCCTTTGAACCAAAGCTTTCTATTGAAAAGAATTCCCGAACTAGTTCATGAAGTTTCTCATCAGCCTTTTCTTTACATTCACACAAGTGAAAACTGGGATGTTCAATAAGCGCTTCATCTTTTTCATCACACGGTCCGAAAATTGTCCATCCAAGTCGTGTTTTGATTGCTGCTGGTTGGTTTGTTTTTCCTTCACGATGTTTCAAAGAATTTAGCAAATTAGCATTATCAAGGCCTATCAATATTCTCGGCTGAGCATCACTAAAAGATTCAATGGGTATGCCTTTCAAATAATTGAAGCGTGATGTAAGTGACTCAAAATTAATCGTCTGTGCAGGAAGACTTAAAGATTCAACTGTTCGAATGTTTGTTAGTGCATACTTCTTAGAACTCTGTGGTGCCGCTATCATCAAGTTGACTTTTTTCGATTTTTCTTCTGTTCGAGAAGTACCAGATGTCCATTTCAAACGAAGTTCCTGGGGTTCACCTTTCAAGTTTAATGTGTCTGCTAGCTCATTATCCATCAGGGTGATGGAAGAACCATCATCGAGGAAGGCAAATGTTTCAACTTTAATTCCATTGTTGTAGAGAGACACAGGTAGAATTTTAAACAACAAGCTTCCTTTGTGCAATGATAACTTGACAGATTTTGATTCTCGGATCGTGCGACAGGTTGATCATGTTTATGCAGTAGCTTGTGGTGTCTATATGTGCAACCCATTATTCCGCATCTATTTGTGGACAAACATCTACGCTGATTATGGCTGACAAGGCATGTACGACACAGAGAATGCTTCTTTACTGCTTTCCACCTGTTATTTAAATTGAGAGCCATAAATTCCCCACAATTTTCAACGGATTCACAAACTCCTTTACAGATGACGCAGGACTTTTGGTGATCTTCGCGCTGAAAATCATCTTTCGCTTCTTCGTGATGCCCACTTAGGTGGATGGGTTGTCGTCTTTTGTCAGACTTAACGTCTTTTGAGAATAAACTCACATCTGTAACCTCACAAGCAGCTTGGGCAACTTGAAATAGCCAGGAACCAAATGTCGCCAGATCTGTAGTCTGCCTGCCTATTTTGAAAACACCCCAATTTAGCCGAGTTTGGAATGGCAATTTATCAGTCAACTCTTGCATTAGACAAGGGTTGTTTAAATGGGATGACAGTCCAGCAGCTTCCATTGTTGCAACGATGTTCTGAACTGATAAGGCAAAGGTGACTAATGTTTCTAACTTATCATCTCTAGGTGGACGCTCTTGTCTCAGCCTTGTAATCAGCGTTTTTATCACTAATTCGGGACGACCAAATAGCATTTTCAGTGTAGCGATTATACTTGGAACTTGACTTGGATATAGGAGCTTGGCTCTTACTGCGTCAAGGGCATTTCCTTTTAGACTTCGGTTTAATCTTATCAAATTTTCATCATCTGAGAATCCACATGCACGAGTTGTGCTTTCAAAACAACTGAAAAATAGTGGCCACTCATCTGGCCGCCCGGAAAACGATGGCAATTCCTTTGACACTATATGCCTTGTTGCTATCTGCTGACTATTTAGATTTGGTGCTCCTCTTGTCTGGCTACCAGTAAAGACGTGATTATTGATGTTGTTTTGTGCGTAATCGTTATTAAGAATTTGGATATTTGATGGATTTTGAATTGTTGTGGAATCTCTGTTAGTTTTTGCATTTGGATTAACAGCTGGCATGGTGGAACTGTTGGCTCCTATCCATGTCTCATTGAGATTTACGACAGTTTCTAAATCTTGAATAAGAGGTTTTTCTAAATTTTGCTTGCTTCCACTTTGATGATTCAAAATGGGGCAAACTTGCTTTTTATTTGTGGCTTGCTGCTTGACCCACTCATCTAACCGTGATGATGTTGACTCTGATTCACTTTCGCTGTCTGTCTGTTGCTCCAAAAGTTTATACTTTGCTTCGAGATATTCTTGATCTCGTTTCTTCATAAGCTCTCTTTCTTCTTCTATTCTCATCAAGCTTAATTTTAAAGACTTCACAGAATTTGTCGATTTAGATTTGGATTTTGCACGTGCTGGGACACAGAATTTACGATGGTATAATTGCTGTGATTGTTGAGCTGGCATTTTGGGATCGTGTTGATTTTCATATGTTGAAGGTTTCGTGTTGGTTGCGGGCTTCTTCAAAAGGGGGTCTGATAAACGACGATGCTGTTCGTTGTTGGATGGATTTCCTCTTGAATCAGTTTGGTTTTGTAGCACTGTCGATGTACGAATGGGGGATTTTTCTTTCATTTGAAAATCTGTACTGTATGAGGACGCAGCATCTTGTTGCAGGCATTTTGGGCATCTCCAGTCCTTATCTTCAATACTGGCATCAACGTCGACACATCTGAAATGATGCCATTCATCGCATTCGTCACATTGCACCATATGACTGTCGTCGACATCACTACATGATTTGCAGTTCTGCTGGGGTTCGGATTGTCGTTGTTGACTTGGCGGAGGCGAGTTCATCATAATTACCACAACCTACTATATACCTTACTGCTATCACTTACCTGACAGTGGGCGATATTTGTCCGGTTTCCTTGGCTCAGTTGTTCATAGACCGAAGATGAAACTTCTCGAATCTTCTTGTTGCAGGTTAGGTTGCGCTTAACTTCGGCACGTGTTGTTAGGTTGTAGATAGTTATTCAGTGGTTTAACTCTTCGTCCACTATTTTATATTACTCCTGGATATATAAATTTTATTGCTTGAAGAAATTTAAACAATTCTTTAGACTGTAGCGTGGCCTTGGTTAACGAAATCGTAGGTAATTTGCCATTAGCTTTTGTCAAATTGTTTAAATAAAAACTCGCGCAGCGTTTATTTGCTTTTAAGAAATTTTTTAATGTTGTTTCAAGGAGAGAATTTTTTGTTTTAATTTCAATAATTTTATTTTAATATACTTAAAGATTTCTCTAGAAAGACGGGATTAAAAAATTTCGTATTTGCTTCTTTCTTTGCTGATATCCTTCTGATCTTTTTTGAAGGCCCGAAGGTATGTTTGTCTCCTTTTCATCAAGATTTGTTTCTCTCTCTCCTCAGTTGACAGCATTGCCAGGTTTGGCAACAACACTCAACAGCAAAACAAAAAAGATAGAGATAAGAACAGAAAAACGTGTTTATCTCGAAACGACAAAAATACACTTACGTTTTTTCTTCTTAACACGGCAGTATTGTCCTCCAAGTGGTCAATCGTTTCGGGCTTATCGGCGTAGACTAGCGACTTCACATATCCCCACAGAAAGTACGATCTTGGAAGCCAATTCACGGGTCCGTAACGTGAAGCTATGCGGTTGCCAAACGTTTCCTTCAAAAAATCAATTGTGGCAGGAGCTGTGTGACATGTTGCCCCATCTTGCTGCAACCACAGCTCCTGCACATCATGGTTGTTCAATTGATGAACGAAAAAGTCAGAATTCATGGCTCTAAAGTGGTCATCATTGACTGTTACGTTCTGGCTAGCATCGTTTTTAAAGAAATACATACCAATTATTCCACCAACCCATATAAAGCACACCAAATAGTCAGTCTTTGTGGATGTAACGGTGTCTCAACATATACTTAAAGATTATCATCACTCCAAATATCGTCAGTTCAAATGTAAAACTCACTAAGTGCAGACAAAAATGTTCAAGAAAATGAGAATGAAATGCATTTTTTGAATCCAAAAAGTATCATTTTGCACGGTATTTATAAAGGCATTCAAAGGTATGCCCGGGAACTTTATTTAAAAACTTGCGGAACGTAAATTTGCATTTTCAAAAAGTATGTTTTAGTCGAATTTCCTTCAAAAGTGTAATTTGTTAGTTAGTGAGTTTTACCCTTGAACCGATGATATGTCAGTTTTGTTTACTGACGTAAAATAAGTAAATTTGCACAATTTGGAACCGTTATTCAGGCGTCAGTTTATTCATGTTGAAATACCAAACTAAACTTAAAATAAATCACTTGACAGCTGACAAAATGGCTGCCAGTTAAAATAGTGTTGCCAACTTAAAATTCTATACCTCTGAATAAAATACCCTTTTCAGCTTTCGATTTTTTCGTTTTGTTCGCAAAGCGAATTACAATATTTTTCTTTAAGTAAAAGGGAGAATATTCAAAAATATAAATAGATTTTGAGTTTACCCGGAGCTGTTGACTGCGCATGACGTGTTCATCTCTCTCACTAGTTCCAAGTTAAAACAACCATTCCCAAACGCGACAGATCGCCAGAAACCGGGGACAATCGCTTGTCCTCGGATAAAAAATCCATTCTATCTTCCATAGACGAAAGCGTCCCTAAACGAATTAAGAATGAAACGACCAAAAGATAACCACCTCAAATTTTGGAACTAATTAAAGTGAGAAATTTGCATAAAAGAAATTGGCAACGGTTTCGTCAACCTTTTTCACGACTTATGGTTTCTCACTTTAATAAACTTATTTCAAACCATTTACTTACTAATCGAAACGAAGAATGGAATAAAAGGCTCAGTGTACTCGATAAGAATGGGAGACCCTTCTGGAATATCGTAAAACTAGTTAAAAATAAAAACAGGAAAATTGCATTTTTAAAGAATTCTTCAACAATTCTTTTCACAGATGTTGAAAAGGCAGAAGAACTTGGCAAAAACTTCGATAAAAAACATTTAGTCTCACAAAACTTGGGTTTTATGGATACCAATGATGCAGTGAACAATTCAATCCAAGTTTTAGATTCCTCAATCGAATTGACACCATTCAATGCATTCGTCATGGAAGAAAAAATAAAAAGTACTATTCAAAGTCTTCAAAACAGAAAAGTAGGAGGGCTAGATCATATAAAAAATGTTTATTTAAAACATCTTCCACGTGTTGGAGTAAAATTTTTGACGTTTTTAATTAATGGATGCCTTAAGCTTCAATATTTTTCTAATGCCTGGAAAAAAGCAAAGGTCGTTCTTATACTTAAAGCAGGAAAATTACCAGAATTAGCAGCAAGTTATAGGCCCATAAGTTTGCTTAGCAGCATAAGCAAAATCTATGAAAAAATAATAAAGGAACAAATTTTAAAAATTGTTTGGAACGAAAATATTTTTCCTGATGAGCAATTCGGATTTAGAAGTTTTCACAGCACATCTCATCAGATAAACTCAAAAACGTAAATTTATTTCATGTGCTTGTTATTTATTTATTTATTAATTTCTGTTTTCATGTTAACTTATTATATTCATTAGTTAAGTGTTATTTATCAATACATGTATTTATTTATTACTAACACATGTTGCCGTTCACTAATATTATTTATTTAAATTCTTACCTATTATTTTTTTTTCAATATTATTTATTTATTTATTTTATTTAATAATTTATTTACTTATTTATTTATCTATTTATTTATTTATTTATTTATTCATTTACTGAGTTATTTATTTATTTATTCATTTACTGTGATATTTATTTATTTATTCAATTATTTATTTATTTATTTATTTATTCATTAACTGTGATATTTATTAACTTATTCATAAATTTGTTTAGTAATTTATTTATTTTTGTTTTGTTAATTATTATTTATTTATTTGTTTTTTTTTTCTTGTTTTTGTTCTATATTTATTTATTTATTTATTTATTATTTATTAATCCCTATAACCATAAAATTGTTCACTAAATCAAAGATAATAGGTTTGTTCGCTGTTCGTTGCCCCAGGGCGCACAGGGGAATGTCATTCAAATGTCAAAAAACTGGGGGCAGCCCGGGTTTTGATTTCACATCGAACACCTCAGTGTTACTTTTGTATGATAAAAATGTTGAGGTGCTTGGATACTATTTTGTGCAGCTTCAAAATCTTTATGCAAGCACTAGATATACATATATTTTCTATAGCATTGTATTTATTAATATATAAATTAATAAAAAGTAACAAAATAGTATTCAAAATATTTCACATTTATTATTTATATCGTCATAAAAATTCGCAAAGTTAATCCTTTTCCTTTGACATTCAACTTTTACAAACAGCTGATTTCAATTTCGCAGCTCTGATTTCTTTCCCCGAGAAAAAACCTGGGGTGCGTAAGAGCGAGTTCAGTGCTCGCCCCGAACACACAACGAACACAGAGCAAATAAACTGGGGTGAAAAAAGTGTCACATAAAACACATTAGAGCGAGTTCAGGGCGACCCAGTGCGCCCCAGTGCTCACATCGAACAAACCTGTCTCAGTTGTAAGAAAATAGGTTTGTTTGGTTACTTTTGTAGCACGATGTTCAAAAACTGTCAAATTATTGAAGGAAGGGGAAAATTCTTTCATAGAGGGGAAAACTTGCTACAAAGTTAACAAACGCGAAAAACCAATTTTGTATCACTTTTGTGTACGAAACTTCAAACGTGACACACACCATCAAACACTACAGGCAAATCTTAAGACACACGCAAGCAAAAATACACACAGACGTGGATTTGACAGTTTTTTACTTCCTGCACACAGAAATTTGTGTAGCAGAAATTTGCAAGATTTTTCATGGAGGGGAAATTTCTTGCTCTCTCATTTTGCTCTCTCGTTGCTACACTTTGGAGTTAACAAACAGGAATTTGTGAAATGTAGTGCGACGTCGTACGAATTCGTACGAAATTTCAGTAACCAAACAGACCTAATAACTTTCAAATCTCTGAATGTAAAACGTGCAGTCATAGGCTTTGTTTGAAAAAATTATCACGAAATATATATCTATCTATCTATAAATAGATTTTGTTATTATTGTTTTTGGTGTGGTAATAATAAGAGCATTTATTAATTAAAAGATACAAAATAAATTCCAATCCAGGTAGTTAGGTATACACCAGAGTTTTATCTCTTGGTTTTTTTTTTGGCAAGCACTGCTATTTCCTACTGAGTATAGTTTTATTTTCCTGCTTTTCTGATTATTTATTTATAAGAATATGCAATTTTCAAAAAGTTGTCCAAAAAATCACGAAAGCGAAACCGACACTAATGTCGTTTTTCATTGTTGAAAAGATTTGATCTTTTTGCGAAAAGATTTGCATTTATTCTACTTTTTCATGTTTTATTCAAAAAAAGATGAGATCTGAAGAAGAAAGATGCGATCTTTCTAGTTTGGGAGATTTGATCTGCATTCACTAATACATGCAAACACTTTCCTGTCAAACAGAAAATCGAGGTTGGGCATTTTTTTGTTTTGCATTATTTTTGTACGACATCGTACGTGATGTTTCTTTGTATGCGTGTATGTGTGCTATGTGTGTAATTGAATCTACTCAAAAGTACTCCCAGATGTTTCATTCAAGACAGCAATTCTTGATTTTAAAATCAAATCTTTCAGATTTCAATGAAAAACGACATAAGTTTTTAGTTGCCAAAAATACAAACAATTAATTTCGATTTGCCGAAGAAGAAACAACTGAGTATAGACCGAGAGCCTACGACATAAAAAGTCAAGTCATTTGCGTAACATTGTTAGTCACGTCAATAATAGCCTTTTAGGTGTTTGACCAATAACAGTTTGGCTGCCGACCTAAACACGTGTCGAACTGGTGTACAATTTGACATAGATTTATTTCAATTTCAATGCCTATTGGTTGGATGGAAAAAGTGTGCATACAACAATTATTAAGTAGTTAGTCCCTCACTTTTCTCATTTTTTATTTACTTTTTTTTTGCTGCTCTATCGAACAGTATAAGGTACAGTTTATTATGTTAACATACATACATATTTGACTCTTTTTGATTTACATATATTAGGTGTGTTTTTTTTGTCCTTGCCCGAATGGGCTTGGAAGAAAAAAATGACATCGGGGCTAAGCAATTTACATGTTCAAAGCTACAACAACTAATAATCTTCGGGCTTAGCTAAGCCCGGAGAAAGCTTGGGGCTTATCTTTAACCTAGATAAAAACTGTATTACTGGCATGAATTTCATATATGTTATCGATAGTTTGTAGGGAAACTCCATTTTTTCTATAATGGCGTCGCTATTCCCAAGGGGTTGCAAAAAAACGCACCTACTAACGGCAAGAAGAATCACTTTTAATAAAGATTTAATTTGTATGTAAATTCGTATGCTAAGGTTAACTGGCTGAACAGAATGCAAAACGGAGCTGGAATAGATGTCAAAAATGCTGCAGCCGGAGCTGCAAGAGTTGAACAAATTTTAACTTTTACTGCAGCATTTTTGACATCTACTGCAGCTTTTTTGACATCTATTCCAGTTGCGTCTTGCATTCTGTTCAGCCAGTAAGAGTACCTACTTACTTAAACAAATATTTCAGTTTGATACCTCCAACTTTCCCCTGTCCTCATCTCTTTAAATGAATCTATACAAAAAGGTAGTACGGGGATTTTGGGGGACTTTGGATATGCAATATAGAGGATGCAATTCTACTTCAATATCAATATTAATATTTCATGAATTAATTTCTTCAAGATTTCCAATATGATTTATGCTATTTTTCTCGGTCTATTATCTTCGAATTAGAAAGTCATACAGAGTATCGTTTTAAGTTCAAATCGAAAATATCTTCCGAACAGATTTAACTTTTGAATCGAATTATGGCATATTGTCCCAGCGAGTGCAGCAGTTTGGTAATTATTAGAATCATAGCTATCGACTTGAGCCCAATTTTTCAAAAATCACGTCTGCTTCCCTGACAACAAGCGCATGATTCTAAGTTTCATTTTCATTTCACATTTACAAAAATAATTATTTGACTAACTTTAAGTATTCTTAAGGGTAAAAATATGTACATGGACTTGGAAGATGGATCACTGAAACTAGTTGAGACGGAAACCTTGGCTGTTCTCAACTCACAACCAATTCATACGATACGTGTATGGGGCGTAGGACGAGATAATGGCAGGTTGTTATAAAAACAAAATAATAATTTCCTTCAAAATATGTCTTACCTATAAAATAATTTATTTGCATGCTCATTTCTTGTACTGTTTTCCTGGGATATTTAGAGAAAGGTTGGTATATTTTTAGTTCTGTAACTTTTATTCCATAAACAAATCTTTTTTCAATTAAGTTCTTTTTCGATACATACATATATTTTCGCTTAGTATACAAAAATGTGCATTTTCAATTTACGAGTATGAACAGGAATATGGGTAACCGATTTCCAAAATTGGTAATATAAATAATTTAAATTGCCTAGCCCTATGCCGTTTTTATTTCTTTTGTAAACGTTATGAAGGGTGTCCCAAAATTAGCGCATCCGGAAGCCTTATAAAAACAATTTGACCGCTGATAGTTTAGTTTAAGTAAAAATGAAGTATCTATTCATTGTTGAACAATATTCCAAAATTTATAGGACAATAATTCACTATTGCGAAATAAGAATAAGAAGAACACCGAAAATAACAGAAAATGTATATGTACATACATATTATTTTTGTTTACAAAAATGCGAAACCCGTTTATTCCCGCCGACTTGATGGCAGCCATCTAAGTAAGAATAAGTACAGGCAGAGACCCAAGGCACAGTTCTTCCTAGAATTGTACTTCACTGTTTTTGTATGCTTTTGTGATATCGTCTTAGCATTGATTCTTTTATCAAAAATTTACTTATCATCATTCAAAAAAAATTTGACATAAAAAGAAAGTCCCTCAATGAAATGAACGGGCAAATGAACTGGCCAGGATAGGATCAGCCCTTCATAGCTCACTTGCGGAAAGAGTCAACATTCCGCTTTTTTGTTGTGAAGGGCAATATATTCTCAATTTTCCTTATAGTGAATCCAATCGGAGTGGCATTTTTTGACGGCCTAACGAACTTTCCTAAATAAAGATCAAGGATTTGATCTCTTTTCTCAAGGCAACGGAATGGATCTAAGAGGAAAGTAGGTTACTTTTGTATCATATTCCCCTCCAGACTCAGGCAATCGGAGTTCGGATTTCTACGGGGTCTCCTAGTCATAATGCTAAATGACAATAGCCCTGTTTTTTAGTGCTTTTTTATCTTCACTTAGAAAAAAGTAGCATGTTAAATACAACAACAATACGGAATTATACCAGTTTGTTGTTGTAATTAACATGCTACATTTTTCTAAGCGAAGATAAAAGTGCACTAAAAAACAGGGCTAATGATGATCTTACGGTTTGGATCAATTACGTTTCGATGCCATTCTTGCTATCTGCCAAGATTTGCATAACGCAGTTGGCTTCGGTTTGAATGCGATCCAATTGAGGGAGTGTCTTCTGACCCACCTCCTGTCGTTTGTGCTAGGTCACCCAACATCTGTTTTAATTCAAACCAATGAACATATCTGGCTTCATAGGTGGGTGTTGATTTTCACTGAAAACCTCATGTCATGCGGAGTGAGCAAATGGATTACGGGATGACCCCTTGAAAGATCGTATTCCTCCTTCGAACAAACCAATAAACTGCCTAGCGTGGCATTTGCTTTCAAATTCAAGGCGTGGAAGGAGGATATGATATGCAGAGGATATGTCCACAAACCCTTACACTAATCCAATATCTTCCACAAGTCAAACGAGTTAAGAGTCCAGCGCTAATTGGGTCACTGAGTAAGTATAATGCTCGTGACCACCATTTCTTCCTACCTACCTAGGAGATCATAATAAAATGTCAAGGATTTACATAATGTACGATTTTAAGTATAATTTTAAGTACCAATTTCCTGATTCATAATATGTAGTTAATGTTAAACATTTGTTGATATAAATTAAATATTTTTTTATTTTCTTTTAAAGGGACTTTGCGTACGTGTCTCGTGACAGATTAACGAGAATTCATATGTGTCATGTGTTTCGGTGTGATACAGCTGCAAGGACAATTGCAAATACATTGCGGTAAGTCAAATAAAGTTTCTGTATTTCTTCTTTTGGTTGGTGGCCTCTACCGATCTTTGCAGGCCCCTGAAGTCGGCTGGAGGCCTCCAGAGCTCGGTTGGTGGCCTCTACAGATCTTCAACGGATCTTTGAAGGTCCGGTTAAGTCAACTTGTAGCTTTAACGGGCCTTTGGAGGCCTCAAGAACTCGGTTGGTGGTCTCTACGGATCTCTGGAGGCCACCAGATGGATGGTGGCCTCTAAGGATCTTTGGAGGCTCCCAGAACTCAGTTGGTGGTCTATACCGATCTTTGCAGGCCCCTGAAGTCGGCTGGTGGCCTTTACGGATCTCTGGAGGTCTCCAGAGCTCGGTTGGTGGTCTTTACAGATTTTCAACGGATCTTTGAACGTCCGGTTAAGTCAGCTTGTAGCTTTAACGGGCCTCTGGAGGCCTCAAGAACTCGGTTGTTGGTCTCTACGGATCTCTGGAGGCCCCAAGAACTCGGTTGGTGAACTCTATCAATCTTTGGATTCCTCCAAAACTCGGTTGGTGGCCTCTACGGATCTTTAATTATTCAAAATTTGATAGAAAAAATTTACAATTCCAAAAACTAAATATGCAAAATAAAAATAAATAAAAGTGACCCTGATGAGTACCTACTTTAAAATGTCTCAAAGTTAGGTGTATCTATAACCTGAATTCAAAATATGAGAATGAATAGCCGCATTTTATTTCTCTCGTGATCTGATCCGGATCAGATCATGATAAATAAAACAACCAGGATAGTGACAGGAGTGTTATATATTTACCCGTCTCTTTTTGCCTTACGTTTGTTTATTTTTCATGCATCTGTTGCCTCTTTTCTTTGCGCTTCTGAGATAATTCACAATAGCAATTTTTGGATCATTGAAATAGATCCAGATAAAAAGCAGGATCCCATGTTGTTTTTGCAATTACGTGTTAAAAATTGATCCGGATCAGATCATGTGGATAATAAACTGCGGCTAATGATAAGGCATATGACGAAGTTCAAGAAACAAGAAAAAACCAGAACACTGTGGAGATTAGGCAAAATGGTGGTTCAATATCTTGCGACGATATTATTTTGACGCAAAAACGTACAAAAAGCTTTTATTAGCATATAAATTGATGCTGACATTTTCATGTAGGTACACAAGTTGCTTGCAAGAAATCATTTGCAAATTTTAAATACATCAAAAATCGATGGAGAAATATCATGACGCAAGATCACCTTGAAACCGCAATGCTAATATCCGTGGAGTTTACTGTCAGAAAAGAGAAATTAGTGTAAAAAATATTTAAAATATTAAAGTCTCTGGTCAATGATTGTTAATAAAGTATACTATTTATAAAATGATGAATCAATGAGCCAAGAGCCTCTTTTCTGCAATTTTCTTCTTCTTTTTTATTTGTTTATTGAACCAAGTGTTTTTTTAGTGGAATGTTTTGAGAAATAAAATTTTAAAGTCAATATTTTTGAAAAAATTGTGAACTTTTTTTCAAGTTGATTGTTACATCAAAATTTTGTGTAGTTAAGCACCACTTTTCATTTTTATATTCTTTTTCTTAGTTTTTGAGAAAATAAAAAAAGATAACAGAAGGTACTTTTGCCCATATCTTGTTTGTTTTGTTAAGTTTATGATAGGCAAAGAAGTACGATATATCATTAAATCTTTTTTTTTGGGAATAGGTACATTTCGTTTTTTTTAATCACTCACCATAAATAAAGTTGATGAACAAACGCATTCAATGATAATCAACAAGAATAATCATTGATTAAAGTTGACGTGCTGTGAACATACCTGCCTTAAGATTAAGATTAATTGAAAATTGGCAAATGGATTACTAAAATATTTGTTTGTACTTTTTTATTAATCACAGCTACTGTATAAACTTTAAATAAATAGGAAACAATACTGCATTTCTGTAAGGGCCAGTTGTACAAATATTAACCTCGTGGTTAAGCAATTTTAACTTACCGACTTTGACGAATAGACTGAGGTTCAACGATGGTTCAGCCATTAAATTGTCTACTATAACATACTTGAACCTTGAACCATCGCAACTCCGCTGAAATTAGCCAGTTAAAATTGTTGAACCACAGATAAAAAATTGAAACACGTTTGTACAACGGGTCCTAAATAACATATGTCCT
Source organism: Dasysyrphus tricinctus (assembly GCA_963921185.1). Lineage (NCBI taxonomy): Eukaryota > Metazoa > Arthropoda > Insecta > Diptera > Syrphidae > Dasysyrphus > Dasysyrphus tricinctus. The sequence continues at coordinate 172,314,879 of OY992531.1, read as the reverse complement.
AATATTAAGGAGTAAGTTCATAATGAAACAACTCCAAACTTCAAAAGATATGAGATGAGCTAAGTCTGAGTATAATGCTACATTTCCACCTAAAATCTCCTTCAAATCTCGGAGATTTACCATACAAATTTATTTCGTAGATCTTGAAGGTAAGAAATTAATCTTGTTAAATCTTCCTAGGACACATACTTTTACAAATTGAACTTAAGTACTCTTATATGGCGCTGAAGGATTCATTCGTGGCTGAATTCAGTTCTCCTCAAACAAAAAATTCTATCTCACTTCCACTTCATAAGAAAAAATGAAAGACCATTTATATTTTTAACAGAGCCAACTGGCATTAAATATTGTAATTTAAGTGAAGCAGCTGTGTGACACTGACATGTAGTGCTGTGATGTTGGAATTTAAGGTAGAACTAGAATAGGCGGAAGCTGTCGAAAGCTTATGTCAAAACCGACCAAAAAGTAGCTTTCCGAAACGTCAGTTTCACAAGTCACACAAAATGCACTTAAGTGGCTGAAAGTGAAAAAAAAATATAATAATTAATAAATAATTGTTTGTTCAATGTTAATATTCTTTTGCTTATTCACAGCACAGAAAGATGGGTTTTTAATAATTTACTTTGCGAAACCAAGAAAATTCGATGTGGTATAAATTAATTAAAAGCAAATTTAAGATTTTACTTGACTCATATTAATTGTTAAAAAAGTCGTTTTTGGAGGCAAATTGCGATAATTTGGTAAACCTTTTGCAATCTATTTATGGTTTATTGAAATTTTTGTAAAAAAATCAAAAATTAAATATTTCAAAGATTTATTAAAAAAAATCAAAAACTTAAAAGAAACTTCAATCAAATAGTTGTACGTACAGTGGCCTTAAGCTCTTATTTCTTGAAGGTTAGTATCGAGTGTGATATCTTTTGGCCCTTATTACTTCTCTGATACGGTTTTTTATTGAAAACACAAGTTTTGAAGTGAATTCTGTTGGTATTTTGTTCCATTCCTCTTAAATCACAGCTTTAAGGTGATTTTTGCTGGTTATATTGGTTTTCCGCACTTTTTCCAAAAAGTCCCACAAATGCTGAATGTGGTTGAGGTCTGGGGACTGTGGAGGATGAGGCAACTTAGATTTAACATTGTTCATCAGCCACTCTCTTACTAACATTGATGAATGCTTGGGGTCATTGCCTTGTGCCAGCATAAAATTATCCTGTATCCCAATTTTTTCAGCACTGGCCCTTAAATTTTCTTTTAAATCTCCAAATATTTATGTTTGTCCATGGTTGTTTCAATAAAAACAAGATTCCCGATACCATTTGCACCCAGGGTTGCCAGGTCAAGAAGCGCTTTTGTAGCCCAATTTCAGAATTATTGTAGCCCAAAATCGCTGCCCTGAATGTAGCCCAAAAACTAGCCCAATCTCATTTAAAAAATCTAAAATTTCTTGTATATTCCACGTTCTTCTTGTTTTTTGGAATAATTTCTAAGTGATAATCCTTAAAATCTGGATGAATTTAAATATAGTGCTGATCTTGTTTAACGAATTTTCTTAAAAATAATTACAAGTAATATCAAATTGGGCTACTTTCTTCAAATTCAGGAAAAAGATAGCCCAATTTATGATAAATAGCCCAATCTGACAACCCTGTTTGCACCGATAGCTCCCCAAACCATGATACCTCCATGTTTCATCGTAGGCTTTAAATTTGTACCTCCAAGGCTGTATTCGCTTTCCGCCACACAAATCTTCGACCGTCCGATCCAAAAATGTTGAATTTGCTTTCGTCAACAAAGATAACATTTTTCCAAAAATTATCCACCTTGTTGACGTAGGTATTGGCGTACTGTAGGCGTTTTGAAACATTGATCTTGGAAATAAATGGTTCCTTTTTAACATTAGAAATGTTTAAACGGAGGCATACCTACTAAACTAACAATGTAAAAGAATCAACAGAATTCCAAAAATGTGAAACCCCGAGTAGACAAAGAGAGCGAAACGTCAGGGGTATAGACAAAATTATTGTGTTCAAGCTTCACTTTGTTCATGCTGCTCTGCCGAAACAAAATACGAAGAAGATGATGAAACAGACACCAAAAAAAGGAGAAGTGTTCGTAGACTACCCAGATTTGCATGTGGAGAAAAGAAAATATAAAAATGAATACCGAATATGGAATATACATAGGCATAACGATTTAGGAAAAAAACGCAAAAAGTACCACACAGGGAAATCGCTTTTGTGGTTATTTATTACTGTCTGCCTTTAGTCTGTTGGCGCATTGTTTGTTGAATGTGTTGAATAGGGGGGTTCACATGGAACAACAATGTTGGACAACATTGATTGATGGAATCGGAACAGTTTTCAAAATATTTTGAAAGTCATACAACAAAGTTAACAAAGTTGGACAACATGGTTGGTTATGCGTTTAAATGATCAAACATCGATGATTGTCAAGCAATGTTGGACAACATGTTGGTTCATGTGAACCCCCATAATGAATAAATAGCTATTTAAAAATAATAAATGTTACAAGAAATAAAAGGGACGATTAAATCGATCAAACTTGCTGTTGTGCTTATGAAGGATGAGTAATAATAAGCTAGATAAAATGATAATTTCCACTTACTTGTTAAAAGCTTTACCGAATTTCATCAAAATGTTCTTAATGAGTTAGTCGAAAATAATGTACAGTTAGTTGTAGTTTTTATTATTTTTTTTTATCGAAATGCAGACTAGGTATACACACAAATATTAGCATATCTACCTACTAATATTTAGGGAAAAATAGCCTTTTTCGAAATGGAAATGCCAGTTGCCGTTTTATTTTGGAGCTACAAATATTAATTTCGTCTCTATTGAATAAACAAAAAACCTTAGGTTCAAAATTTTAGAGAAGATGAAGATGTAGGTACCTAAAGCAAAAAAATAAAAAACAAATTGATACCGATCAGTGATACCACTTTACTTCAATTGAAGTAGATCTACTTCTTTTTTTCTTATTTTTTTAAAATCTACTTCCTACTTCGCACCATCACCGAAATATGGGATTCTACTTCATTTTAAAATTATCTGTTTTAACCTACTTCAATTTTACAAAAAACAATGCCAAATCTACTTCCTTTTCCTTTATTTCATTGAATTCGCAGTTAATTCAGTCATATTGTGTTTTTACCATGCAAATTGTGGCATAGTTTTGATTTTTTCCCTACTTTATCTAGATTTGCGACTAAAATTTCCTGACGTATCATGCTTGGTAAGCACCGTTTTGAGCACAAATTGACTGGAATAAGTGGCGTTTACTGTTAGGAGCAAACAATAGATTCGTAAATTTACACTTGAACCAGGGGCCTATTTCAGCGCTACTACAACAGAGCTACATCAACTACATCGTACATTAAAATCCTTTAACTACATCATTTATATTTGTCTGATTCAAACATACAACTGGAGTTATGAAATAAAAGATAATAAAGTTTAATAAATTACAAATGTAACTGGTGTAGTTGTAGGATGAAGCTGTAAAATGTAGTTGATGTAATTGATGTAGTAGCGCAGAAATAGGCCCCAGGTGTTGTGAAACAAATAAAAATTACCGTAAAAAAAAAAAACTATTTGTTTTATAATTTCAGCTACATATATTGAAATATACATATAAGTATGTTGATATGAAGTCTGAGAGAATAACATTTTTGTTTTAAATTTTTTTTTAGTTTAATTTAATTAAATTTAATCAAAATATATATTCCAAGAGCCAGAACCAAGAAGGAGGTTCTTAATGCAATTTATTACTGAACTGATTTTCTTGATGGAATATGTTCAGGGGTGTCCCCAGACCCAGAATATAAATCCAAGTTGGCGGGACTGGGGAGCGCAATCGTCAGCCACCATCTTGGAAAACGCTTTTTATCAAATACCTATCTACCTCGTGAACCGTGCGTCGTACGAATATACAGTTATTTTCTTAGAGTAAATACTCCATTCTTTTGTTTGATTTTTCTTACATCAAGTTGTTTTTGTGGAAAGTTTTTAAGAAAAAAAATTTAGTCTATATTTTTAAAAAAAATTGCAAATTTTTTTTCAAGTTGATTGTTTTCAAAAATTCATTGACTCAAAAATTAAACTTCTCAAAAACTTTTCGCAACAACAACATGACTTAGAAAAACAAATAAAAGAATGGAATATTAGCTTTAAAAAAAAATTACTATTATATTCGTACGATGCACGGTTCACGAGATAAAGTGTAATTGACGCTCGTGCCTCCCAGTCCCACCAACTTGGATTTATATTCAGGGGACACCCCTGAACATAATCCATCAAGAAAATCAGTTCAGGAATAAATTGCAAGAAAAAAGTACCCGGCTTTTGGCCTAATAAATGTTTGTACAAAAAACTACATTTTGAAATCTACTTCGATTTTTCTCAATCTACTTCACATTTTTCTTGAAAACTACTTCGGCTTTTTTTTCGGAAGTGGTAACGCTGACCGATTGGTAATATTTATATTTACTATGCATACCTACCAAAACAATAAAATTGGCTTTAGGCAAAGTTTTAAAATACATAAATGCTTTCTTTATTTCTAATGTACCTCAACTATGCTAGAATGGCAAATCGGGTAAATTTTATGCAGAAAATTTCTCACTGTTTGAAGGTTCAGCGACACATCGTGATTTGTTGCACGATCTGCAGCAATTTTTGGGGCACTAATTTTGGGATCACACTTCACCATTCTTTTGATTTTTTTTCCTACTGCAAATTTAAAAAATGTTTACGACCTCTTCCTGGTGCGACTTCAAAGCTTTTATTTTGTTTATAATTCTCAATTACATTTTACACTGTAGAACGTGGTCTCCCTATTATTCTCGAAATTTCAGCGTAACTTTTTCCTTCAACACTAACTTTTTAACTTCAATCGGAACTTAAAGATGTGAAGACGCCATTTATAGCAAATTATTTTCAAAGCTAAGAAAAAACAACCAAATCACCTCGGAACACAATTGCAACTGTCACCTTAACCAAGAAATGACATGACATAGTTATAGAGCAAAAAGCCTTGCACGTGCAATTTTTTGATGTATACTTGGGATTTGAGTAAATAAATATAAAAAGAAACTGTAGAAATGGAATTAAACTAACGGGACAAAAAAGTTGAATTTATTAGTCTTTGCTGTACTCAAAATAGCAAATAAGAGTATGGTGACACAAATTGAATAACAATTACCATCTAGCGGCAAAAGCTTAAAACAGATATAAATTATATGATTTCAATTACTGTACGTGCAATTTTTTGATGCAGTGTACATCAAACCGAAAAAAAAGTTGAAAACTATTGACACCTGGTAAGTTGCTTTCCACACCACCTGCATTTCAGCACATGAACCCTATCTGGGGGATCAAATTTTTTCCAGTTTGACGTTCAATTTAATTCCCATAAGAGAAAAGCAAAAGTGAGTCATATTCATGTTACTTTCTCTAATAACTTTTATATAAACGGATACAACTTTTTTGATTGCAATAGAATAACAAAACATGTGAGTTTACAAATCTAAAAAAAACTAAATCAAAACTGACGCCTCAAATGATTTGAATTTAAGATGAAAAATGTAAACAAACTACCTCTACAACGAGAAACAACAACACCAATACTCGTTTGAGAAAAAAGCAACACAGGGACGAAGCTAAGAGTATTTAAAACATGAACAGTTTTTTTTTTCTTTGTTAATTATGTTTGTATTGAAAATGAAGTTTTTCAAATACATGTCAACATTTTTGTTTGGAATGAAAATTTCTTGCATAGATATTTACAAAAAAAAAACTTTTTCAAGTATTTTTACCTACGTACAGAATTTTTTGGTTTGGAAGTACATACATATGTAAATATTTTAAATGCTTCTTCGTTATACCGAATTTACAAGACTGGTGAAAAGCTGTCAATATAATGACAAAAATAATGAATTTGTCCATTCTTCTTTTATTGATTTGGTCATTATATTACCAGTTCTCCAATCGTATAAATGCGGCATTAACAAAAGGCGCAGGCACGATTGAAGAGTTACTATCTCCTGATATTTTTGGAAGGTAAATATTTTGAAAATAAGAATTTAAATTTAAACAATTAGAAGCAGACATTTATTTATTCAATAAAGGGTGTTATTGACCCCATGAGCTTCGCTGGTTTCTAAACACAAAATATATTTTATTGATCGTCAAAAACAGTATACAAATATTTGTACTCCTTTTTTCTCAAGAATACAAATTCACAAACGCAATACATAAATAGATAGAAATACTTTATACCTACATCTTCAAAAAAACATTACTGCAAAGATCCAATGACGTAAGCTTTTACTTATAAGAAAACAATAATAAAATATATAATATTAAAATCTTTATAATTGACTGTCTATCAAACCCCTTCCCTGACTACGCACCTTACACCAATTTTGCTTGTGACATGAATCCATTTTGGAAAGCAACAACAACAATACAGGTTTGTTTACATTTTTCATCTGCAAAATGTAGGAAGTTATACATAAGTTTTGATACATATTCTTCTTGATTATTTAACTCACATAAATTCTTATTCTATTGCAACTATAAAATAAATACATGTTCATAGAAAATTAGCTAGCAAAAACAATGTTTTTCAGACCTTTTTTTGCGTTTCTCTTATAGCCTATTGAATAGACCTTTTAAAAAGGAACAATCACGTGCAAGGGTTTTTATTATTGAATATGTTTGTTTGGCCCATAAGCATACTTAAAACCAAAAATGCTACTAAATTCACCCATGCGTTTCTGAGAGAATGGTCACACTGGCCACTTTTCAGTGTTTTTGGTATAACTCGAAAACTAAGCCGAATTTGACAATTTTGCATATAATACTTTTTGTTCAAAATTAAATTTTCTATCGAAATGGATAGTTTGGATAGTTGCATAAGAAAATTTAAGCAGGAAAAGTAAATAAAAACCAAAATAAAAAAAATCGAAAAATCAAAGATTTTTAAATTTTTTTCTAAATTGCGCATAACTTTTTTCGGAGCAAAGATACGCTCAAGACATGCAGAAACAAAGTAAATTTGAGTCTTTGGGCCTTAATATGACATGTTAAAAAAGCCATATTATTTGAAAATTGACAGAGATAAAGCCATTCAAACTTTACCATTTCTTATCATTTTTCGCAGTTTTTGTCCGAAAGCCTATTTTTTGGTACTTTATCACAAATTTAACGTTCCTAGCACCTAGTACCAAATTGTATGTTAATCGGACCAGACGTTCGGTCTGTAGGTCTGAAAGCATTTAAGAACAGCCGAAAAACGAAATTGCGAACTTACTTCCTTTTTATAAATTTTCTATAGTTCTACTGTCATATTATATTCAAAATTTTGATTTCGAACATTTTTACGAAAGTGAAATTTGCCATATTGTACCAAAAAAGGGACTTTTGGTCCAAAACTGCGAAAAATTATAAGAAATGATAAGGCTTGAATGGTAATAACTCTGTCAATTTTGAACAAATATTAATTTTTGAACATGCCTTATTAAAGCCTTTAGTCTCTACTTTATTTTGTTTATGCATGTCTTGACCCTATCTTTGCTTGAAAAAAAGTTATGCCCAATTTACTGAAAAATTTAGATATCCTTGATTTTTTGATTTTTTTTAGGTTGGTTTTTGTTAACTTTACCTGCTTATATTTTTTCGTAAAATTTTTTGAACTATCCATTCCAATAGAAAATCTAATTTTGAACAAAAAGTATTATATGCAAAATTGTCAAATTCAGCTTAGTTTTCAAGTTACACCAAAAATATTGAAAAGTGGCCAGTGTGACCATTCTCTCAGAAACGCATGGGTGAATTTGGTAGCATTTTCGGTTTTAAGCATGCTTATGGGCCAGACAAACATATTCAATAATAAAAACTCTTGCACGTAATTGTTCCTTTATACCCCTCATTTTCCGGTCTATTCAATAGGCTATTATGGGAAATACATTGAATGTCAAAATGAAAAAAAATGTATCCCCCTCATAGGGTTCACGCGCTGACTGCTAGGTGTCGTGACTCCATTCGCCAATAGACCAAGCGCCAAATTCTTTCTATTTTGTTTCCACCATTTTGATTTTACTTACGTCCACTTACGAAAAAGCGGTCGGTGAGCGCTCTCACGTCCGACGGCAAAAGTTTACGAAAACTAAACGAAGAGTAGCTTCCCCTTCGTAATTATCTGCGCGTCATATAAATTTCTTGTTTCCGCTCGGTTTCGTCTTTCGTACGACCACGTACGTTGGCTTCCGACTATTCTATTTCTACCTTTAGAACCACATATCGTATATTTCTGTGCTTGATTACACGTAAAGAACGGAAGTTTTCAGATGTGAAGAAAATCATTCTGCAGATTTTATTTTCCTCTTTGTATTTTTCATAATTTCATAATGAAAGACAGGATTCGATTGTTTGAAAATAAGCTGATAAAGTTTGTTAAAAAACGCAACTGACTGACCTTTTTAAGTAAATAAAATATTATTAAAAATTGTGTTTTTGCTTCGAATATCTCGAAATCAAATTGTTCAAGTCCTCGATATTCTCTTGGTTTCATATTGCACACCTGCATCTATTTTTAATTTTTGTCCAGAATTATAAACGAAACGGGAAATGCTTGTAAAAATTGTGGTTGGGAGTCATTTACATAATATTTGTGATTACTTGATTCAATAGCTCGATAGAATATTTTTAATTACTATGCTTACAAAATTATAACTTTCTAAGTGTGATTTTCTAGCATTGCCTTAAATATCCATATATTTTTAAAACTTTTAAATTTAAATTTTTTTTACAGTGATATATGCAAACAAATCATGATTGAGCGCTCACTACAGTTGGATTCAAATAATATTGGAATTACAAACAATTGTAAAAACAAACAAGAATTAATCCGCCCTACAAATTTGCAAACGGAAAATCGTGGATTTAAGCACTGTAAGTGTATTCATTTTTTAACAAATTCAATTTGAATTTACAGATCCGTTAAATACTAACGTAACATTATTTAAATCTTCTATATAGTTTTTAATTTAATACATTATAAAATCGTCATTATGTACGAGCAGATGATATGTCTAAAAAGGTTGATTTTTTGTTTAACTTTTTCATGCGCATTAATTAATATTTGAAATTAACATATTTTTCATTTAAATTGAAAATATAAAAAACCACTCCAACGATTTAAACTTTAGTTGTTTTTGTCTTTCTTATTCTATTCTTTTAAAATTCTATTTTAAAAGTTTTAAATATGTAAAGGTAGGTATACCTACATATAAGCAACAATAAAAAAAATTATTAAATTATATTCAAGAAAAGTTGAGTTTTTGAATAAAAATAATTAAAACTGAATAAAAACCTATTTCTGAGCTGCTGTATGTTAAGAAAGAGACAGAAAAATGAAAACAAATTAGTAAACCTGCTACAAAGTTGATCATTATGCTACTTATAAGTTTTTGGAATTCCTGAAATAAGAACAAAAACTTATTAATTTGGACATCAGGGTACGGAAATGCTCACTCATGAATACTCATTCTTTGCTCTTTGGTCTTGATTTCAAATAGGTACTCGTGAGCAGGGCTCAGATTTAAAATCAAAAATATTTTCAAATTAGATAGTTTAAGACAAAGGCTTATAAGTTTATAACTAAATAATTTCAGAATTCAGCGAATCAAAACCATCAGAAAAGTACCTAAAAACTTAAAATTTCGTCAAACAAAGTAATTAATTAGTGTCTCGAGTTGATTTTTGGAAACAGTAAAAATACATTAATTTTCAACTAGCATTTGAGTCCAAATGGGGTTGTCGCAGAAAAAACCTTAAACACAGATTTGTTGAAAATTGTGTATTGTACTTATCATGCATTTTTGCATTTTTCCATTTCGAGTTACATAAACTTAGTCGCAAACCTCAGATTAGGGCGGTATTCACCGAGCACTCATAAACGGCTCTTAAGTTTATGAGGCTCCTAACTTAAATAATATTTGTGCTATTCACCAACCACTCATAGCTCTTTTTCGAAGTTCGAAAATGAGAACGACTCTCTCTTCTCCAGGTACCCCCAAACTGTGATATCAAACTGTTTTCAAAAATGACCGCACTTTGTCGGTACTTCTTGAATCCTTGAAAAAATGAGTGTTGCATGCACATAAATATATTCTTTGTGACTACAGTGATTTTAATTTCTTTCCACTTATTTTCTAAGTTTTGTCTCGGGGTGAAGATCATTGCACGTTTTATTTTGTTTTATATAGGGAAATGTTCTTACTTTACTTTTTAGTTTCGCTTATTATTTCGTTCGTACATTGTCTTCTACGTTTGCGGATCCAAAATGGACCCGTACGCTTGAAGGGGAGATAGACGTCGTTGTTTTATATTAGCTGTGTTAAATGAAGAAAAACTATATTAGGGGCAATTTCACAAGAGTGAGTTTTGTCTGTGTAGGTACACAGAAATTCGTGTACACATCGATTTTTGCGATTCAGCAAGATTGAGTTTTAAGTTTTTGACATATAACGCATGCACAATCAATCAAAATTCATTTACATTTGTTTTGGGTGTACACAGAAAATCAGTCACCCTCTTGCGGAATTGGGCCGGGGGCTATTCTGGTTCTATGATAAACGCGATGAAAAGTTTTTGTCAGTGATAAATCTCAATTTCCGATTCTGGTTCAGTGTAAACGTGAAAACGTCTGTCAAACTTTTATCATATGAAAAGATATCTATCATCGAAAAATTTTGCCTGATAAAGCCTAATGATAAATTGAAAACGTAAACAAAACCAGAAACATGAATAAAATTTAAACAATGGACATCTTTATTGATTTTCTTCATTGTAAATAATTTGGTTTTAGATCACAACACGTGAGTATTTTTGAATAAATTAATGTGGATGAACACTAGGGTGTTTCATATTTCCAAAGGTGTGATTTTTGGCTGACTTTGCTCACGCCCCGAGTCTAAGTGATGTCAAAGATATGTATGCCAAATTTCAAGAAGATTGGATAATATTTAGAGGTTGCGCATTTTGATCACTTTTATCTGAAACTATTGAGTTTTCTAATATTGAAGTCCTTTGTATTAAAGGGCTTTTCATGCACTTGTTTCATCTTGTGAAGGTTGTGTGTGTCTACAAGTACAATCTAAACTACATTTTGTTAATTTGTGACATCCCTACCTTCAATTATTTTTAAAATAATTTCTCTTCGAACTGTACCTTCAAACTTCGAGCGTTATGCCTACACGGTTTACCAATTAGAGAGGGCAGGTCGACTTTGAAATGGAATAAAACAAGCTGTGTGTGTGGTATTAACGAAACTCTTATTATTTTTTGAAGGGACTATAAGTATGCTATAGTAAATATATAATATGGAATATGACATTGTTCAAAATATCTGCCACGGCTGCGCACGGTGGCAAGGATCGAGACGTCGAAATTTGAATGCCTTTGTTGCATAGTTCGGGCTGAATTTGAACGATGGCCTAAATTATTTTGACTTTGAGGGCATCAGTTGATTGCGGTTCATGAGCATAGACCTGCGACATCAGAAAACCCCACGAAAAGTTTAATGGGGGCAAATCTCACGATCTTGGTGGCCAATTCACGTCACCTCCTCGAGAGATAACCCTATCTTACAGTTATCGTTTACTATGTAAAATGTCTTTTGTAACATAACTGTGTAATGCGCAGTGCTGTCCTTTCTAAACAATATGTCACATATTACATCCATATAATCCAATTTTGGCCAAAAGAAATTGCTTGTCCTCTATTGGTAGGGATCTCTTTTGATTAAATTACCGGAATTGACTGCATGGGGTTCACCTATCCCCTTACCCCTGCCCTAACTGACGCAAGAAATTTTTTTTTTTTTGAAGATCAACTCACCGTTAAGGGTGATGGGAGCTAGACTTTTGGGTTCTTATAAAAAAAAAACACATTTTCTCTAAAGGCTGCAAAAAATGTAAAAATCCTATTTTTTGCCTACTTTTAAAAAAGTGATCAAAATGCGCAACCTCTAAATATTCTCCAATCTTCTTGAAATTTGGCAAAAATATCTTTTTTGTCAGAGAGACTCGGGGCATGAGCAAAGTCAGGTAAAATTTAACATTTTATTTTGTGCCTTATAAAATGAAACACCCTAATGAACACACATAAAAGTTTTTATTGATTGACTCATTCATTGAAGGCGAGCAAATAAAAAACATGATCTTTTTGTCTTATTAGGCAGATGGATTGTTCATTGGGAGGACGAGTGTAGGAATCTTTATCAAGAACTAGCTACAAATTGGTGTTAGCTGTCCCACATATTATTAATTTCTTCGCAATATTTGTAGGTTTTCTTAAATAAAAAAAAGAATTATTGCAAAAATATAGTGTTCCTTAATAGATACTCACAAACCAGTATCTACTCTTCTTTTTTTCATAGTAGGTAGTAAGAAACACGGACAAAACACAGGTACGACATTTCAAAGCTTCTTAAATGTACCGATTTCAAAATAATTATTTAATAAATTGACTTTATTTATTCAATTTTACTGAAAATAATCTTAAAAATCCACCAAATCATTCGTAAATATCGAAAAAAACTTCTTTAAAATAATTTTTGTTTTCATTCAGCACAAAATCAGCTGATTTTTGCACTGGTATAACGACAACATTTTGGGAAAAAATGATATGATAAAATGAAAAAGTCGTATGAAAACTCTCGTGATAAAAAATTATAAGTTTTTTATCACGAGAGTTTTCATAGACCTTTTTCATTTTATCATATCATTTTTCCCAAAATGTTGATTCTGGTTATACCAGTGAAAAAATCAGCTGATTTTGTGCTGAATGTGTGCTGAATGAAAACAAAAATTATTTCACAGAAGTTTTTTCGATATTTACGAATGATTCGGTGGTTTGCTAAGATTATTTCCAGTGAAATTGAATAAATTAAGTCAATTCAATTTGAATTCAATCATTTTGAAATCGGTACATTTAATTAAGTTTGAAGTGTCGTACCTATGTTTTGTCCGTGTTTCCTTACTACCTACCTACTATGAAAAAAAGAAGAGCCAGATACTGGTTTGTAAAAGTATCTATTAAAAAACACTATATTTCTGCAATAATTCTTTTTTTTTATTTAAGAAAACTTACAAATATTGCGAAGAAATTAATCTGTGGGAGCTTACACCAATATGAACTTATTTCTTGATAAAAATTCCTGTACTCGTCCTCCCAATGAACAATCCATCTGCCAAATAAGACAAAAAGATCTTGGTTTTTATTTGCTTGCTTGGAATGAATGAGTCAATCAATAAAAACTTTTATATGTGTGTCCACAATAATTCAAAAATACTTACGTGTAGTGATCTTAATCCAAATTATTTACAACAAAGAAAATCAATAAAGAAGTGCATTATTTAAATTTTATTCATGTTTCTGGTTCTTCTAAATTTATCATTAGGCTTTATCAGGCAAAATTTCTCGATGATAAATATCTTTTCATATGATAAAAGTTTGACAAACGTTTTCACGTTTTCACTGAACCAGAATCGGAAATTGAGATTTATCGATGATAAACGTGATGAAAAGTTTTTTCAGTGATAAATCTCAATTTCATTTTATCATAGAACCGGAATAGGGGCCCAGAACAGTATAAATGTGTGAAAACTGTCAAAACTATCAGATTTAAGCAAAAAGCTTTTCTGAGATAAATTTTAGCTTATTATTATCCCAGAAAAAATCAACTGGTACTGGTACTTCGACATTTCTCACTCACTTTCTACACCACAAAAGTAGGTGCCGGAAATATTGTTATAAACAGTTCTGATCTTTTTCATGGAACACATAGTGACAGAATGAAGAACAGTTTGGGCAAGGTTTTTACTCATGGAACACACAATCCTGTACTTTTCTGTAATTTTCTATTCGAAACAGATTCATTATATACACCTTTTATTATCAAAAGAATTATCTTCACCGCGTGAAGTACAAAACGAACTTAAAAAATTGAAACAATAAATAAAATTCCTGAAGACAAGAGGAATTACAATATTTGTGCGTGCGAGACTCATTTTTGTAAGGATCCAAAAAGTACCGACAAAATGAGTCAGTGAATTTTCTTGAAGGGTTGCTTCGATGGTTTTCGAATTAGTTTTCGGAGAGAGCGCTCATAACTTTATGAGTGGTCAGGACCACTCATAACTTTTATGAGCGCTCATAAGTATTCATTATTATTGCTTGGTGAATAGGTTTATGAAGCTCTTAAGTTATGAGCGTTCGGTGAATACCGCCCTCAGATTCAGCACCCCCGAAAACCTTGAGGAGGGAAAAAATCAAAACTACCCCATTTTGCATGGCAAAAACACAATATGACTGGACTAGTAAGCCTATTCTAGAAAGCACGGGGTATCGTGTTGGAAGCGATTTTTCAATTTCAACCGTCTTCGGTTATTCCCAAAAGTTTTATCATATAAGGTCGAAGCAAGTCCAGGCCACTCCCATTTTTGATTCCACTCTCCCACAGCTGTTTTCGAACACATTTCGGTGGACTCAATAAGTATATTTTTAAATGCTGAATCAGGACAATATAATATTTGGAAATCATTTAATAATACCTATATTTACCTTAATTTTCATTCAATCCGCCATCAGTTCATTACCTAAACATCTATCGCTTTCCAGCACAAAATGAAAATAACAATTGTTGAAAAAACAAATACTTATTTGGGAAACACAATCATAACTTCATTTAAGTAATTAATCCAGTTCATATTAATTTAGCGTCGCTAGCGAGGTTAAATTACCTCCAAGAACCCCTCCCCAGCACTATGAAAGTGGCTTTTTAAAAAAGCCAAAGTATTTTTTCAATCAACTCTGGATGTAATGTAGTAGATTTTGAAATTCGGCGTTGACACCATCTTTAAATTTTATTAATAAAAATATTTTTCTAACTTTTATTGGCTTTTCAAATTTTGTTTCCAAAACGACTTTTTTCCACCCCCTTCGTGCAAGGGAAGGGGTAGGAGAAAAAAAATAATGTGGTCCTATGGTTTCAAGGGTGCTGAATCCAACGGGAGTTCTCAGGTCATCGTCCGAACCGTGATTTTCAATTTATAAGCAGCATTTCGGAATTGTGGTAACCCTCCTCTTATCCTTTTGACAGTATTGCCACCTTGGCAACACTTCTTAAAATTAAAGTTAAGATATGAACTTTTAGGGCGGTATTCACCGACGGCTCATAACTTATGAGGCTCATAAACCTATTCACCAAGCAATAATAGTGAATATTTATGAGCGCTCATAAAACTTATGAGTGGTCCTGACCACTCATAAAGTTATGAGCGCTCTCTCCGAAAACTAATTCGAAAACCTTCGAAGTAACCCTTCAAGAAAATTCACTTACTCATTTTGTCGGTACTTTTTGGATCCTTACAAAAATGAGCCTCACACGCACACATATTGTAAATCCTTTTGTCTTCAGAAATTTTATTTTTTGTTTCAATTTTGTAGATAAGTTCTTTTTGTAATTCAGTGAAAATTTGAAAAAAAAAAAATAGGATAATAAAAGGTGTTTACAATGAATCTTTTCCGGATAGAAAATTACAGAAAAGTACAGAATTGTGTACTCCATGAGTAAAAACCTTGCCCAAGCTGTTCTTCATTCTATTACCATGATGTTTTTGAGAACAGTTAAGAACAATATTTCCAGCATCTACTTTTGTGGTCGAGAAAGTGAGTGAGAAATGTCGAAGTACCAGTACCAGTTGATTTGTTTGTCCGGGATAATAATAAGCAAAAATTTATCTCAGAAAAACTTTTTGCTTAAATCTGACAGTTTTGACAGTTTTCACACATTTATACTGTTCTGGGTCCCAGTTCCGCAAGGGTGACTGATTTTCTGTGTACACATTCTATTCACACCCAAAACAAATGTAATTAAATTTGATTGATTGTGCATGCGTTATCTGTCAAAAACTTAAAACTCACTCACGCCGAATCGCAAAAATCGATGTGTACACGAATTTCTGTGTACACAGAAAAAACTCACTCTTGTGGAATTGGGCCCCTGATGTAGTTTTTCTTAATTTAGCACAGCTAATATAAACCAACGTTTGACGTCTATCTCCCCTTCAAGCGAACGAGTCCATTTTGGATCCACAAACGTAGTAGACAATAGCCCTGTTTTTTAGTGCATTTTTATCTTCGCTTAGAAAAAATTAGCATGTTAAATACAACAACACTACGGAATTATACCAGTTTGTTGTTGCAATTAACACTCTACTTTTTTCTAAGCGAAGATAAAAATGCACTAAAAAACAGGGCTAATGTACGATGGAAATAATTAGCGAAACCAAAAAGTAAAGTAAAAACATTTCCCTATATAAAACAAACTAAAACGTGCAATGATCTTCACCCCGAGACAAAACTAAGAAAATAAGTGGAGAGAATTAAAATCACTGTAGTCACAAAGAATTTATTTATGTGCATGCAACACTCATTTTTTCAAGGATCCAAGAAGTACCGACAAAGTGCGGTCATTTTTGAAAACAGTTTGATTTCACAGTTTGGGGGTACCTGGGGAAGAGAGAGTTGTTCTCATTTTCGAACTTCGAAAAAGAGCTATGAGTGGTTGGTGAATATCACAAATATAATTTGAGTTAGGAGCCTCATAAACTTAAGAGCCGTTTATGAGTGCTCGGTGAATACCACCCTTAGTGTACTAAAGCTCAAACCGTCAGGTTGAATTGAAAGGCATGCCCTCATATCTTGCACTAACGCCCCTACCATAAGCGAATTTTATTTAGCGATGAAGCTCACTTTTCACGTCAATTAACTGCCGTATTTGGAGTGATGATAATCCTCAAGTTTATGTCGAGTTACCATTACATCCACAAAAACTGACTGTTTGGTGTGCTTTATGGGTTGGTGGAATAATTGGTCCGTACTTCTTTAAAAATGATGATTACTGACGTTCATCAATTAAACAATTTATTATGATGTGCAGGAGCTGTGGTTTCAACAAGACAGCGCAACATGTCACGCAGCTCGTGCCACAATTGATTTATTTAAGGAAACGTTTTGTAACCGCATAATTTCACGTTAGGGACCCGTGAATTGGCCTCCAAGATCGTGAGATTTAACGCCGCTTGACTATTTTCTGTGGGGATATATGAAGTTGCTAGTCTACGCCGATAAGCCCGAAACTATTGACTACTTGGAGGACAACATTCGCCGCGTTATTGCCGATATACGGCCACGAATGTTGGAAAAAGTCATTGAAAATTGGACCTCCAGATTATACTACGTACGAGCCAGCCGTGGCGGTCATATGCCAGAAATCATATTTTAAATATAATTAACTTTCGAATAAAGTAAATTTCATGTCAATTTATAAAAAATCATCTTTGTTTTACTCCATTTCAAAGTTTTATACCTCTAAAAAACAACCTTTTACTAGCGCTACAATGAGACGTTACAAAAAATGCAGCAACAAATATGTGATGCAGCAGAAGTAATACTACATTTCCACCTAACGCTAATCTGAGATTTAATAAGATTTACCTCAAATCTTCTTTAAATCTCAAAGATTTACCTTATACAAATTTATTATTTAGTAAATCTTGAAGATTAGAAATTAATATTGTTAAATCTTCCTAGGACAAATACTTTCACAAATTGAACTAACCTATTCTTGCATGGCGCTGAAGGATCCATTCATGGCTGAATTCAGTTCTTCACAAATGAAACATTCTATCTCACTTCCTCATAATAAGAAACAATGAATCACCATTTGCATTTTTAAATGTGCTGTCAAATTAAATCTTTTTTAAATCTTTTTGTGTGGTGGAAACACCAAATAGATTTATTAAATCTTTGGTGGAAACATAGCATAAGTTTAGTTTTAGCTACAGCCACATTCATTTCGCCTTATGAGAGCTGAAAAATTATTTTTGTAGCTTCGTTACTAGGTCTATGCGTCTGTTTACCTTATTAGATAATAGCTGCATTTTACTATCCCCCAAATCTGATCCGGATTAGATTATCATAATAAAACAAACAGGGTCCCAGTGCGACATGAGTGTTATATACCTATCTCTGTTTATCCTTTTGCTTCTATATTTTCTCTCTACTCTATTTTCTCCCTATTTTCAAAACAAAAAAGCCATCTACACGTAAAATAAAAAACTAATTTTTGCAAGAAAATGCTAAGGGTGTGTGGTCAGAATGGTTTTGTAAATCGAAATCCAAAATCAAAGTTGGATTTTGTGTTGTTTTTGTAATACTTATATTTTCGTAATATTTTCGTATATTTTCGCTAATTCGAAACCGCAGGGAGTGAGTGAGATGAGTCACCTTTCGTCGAAAATCGATTCAGCTACCAAAAGTGAGTGAGTGAGCGAGTGAAATAGTGTCAGATTACTCGCCAGATACCTATTTCCGCAGTGACTTGGTGCATGTGTTGGTAAATTTCCAATTTTGGGTTGGTATGTGTGCTTTTCTCAAGAATTCCTATTCATGCATAGGAAAGGAAATACAAACAACAACGTAGATAAAAACAACTGCCCTTTTATTGATTCTTAGATCTTATTTTATTATCATATCGTCGGTTCAAAGGTAAAACTCACTAAGTGCAGAATAAAATGTTCAAGAAAATGAGAATGAAATGCATTTTTTTAATCCAAAAGGTCTCATTTTGCACGGTTATTATAGAGACATCTAAAGGTATGCCCGGGAACTTTATTTAAAAATGTTCGAAACGTGACTTTTCAGCTTTAAAAAACATATTTCAATTAAATTTACTCCAAAAGTGTTATATGTTAGTTAGTGAGTTTTACCTTTGAACCGACGATATGCACATATGTATATTACATAAAATTATATTCTATTCACTTTCGGCACTATTAAACTTTTCTTGTCTCAAGGGTGAAAACTCACATCAAACTTTAATTCCGACAAAAAAAATAATTGAAACAAGAGATACTCCATTATTAAAGATTCCAATATTTACATTGTTGTATTTGTTATTTCATTTCATTTTGCGTAACGAGTGTGACAAGGAGGTAGAGTTTAGCTCTTTTATATTTATTCTTTGTCTCATGTTCGAAACTTAATTCGAACTTACTCATTTCACTAAAATAGCTGAATCACTTTTGTGAGTGAAGTGAGATGAGTCGGCGAGTAAGGCGAGTCATCTCATTTCACTCGCTGAAATCGCTGAATCTCGGCACAGATCTAGGGGAAAATAAAATACAGCTTATATTTCTAAATTACAATATTTTTAACTTAATTACTTGTAAATGAATTTTATATTGTTAAGATTTCTCATTGAAATTGCAAATAATTCTTCCCGTATTTAACTGTTGTGAATGGCCTGAAGGATACATTTTAATTTAAAAAACAACTTATAAATATCTTAAGATTTTTAATATTTAATTAGAAACAAATCTTACTATCAATTTAAATACTTAACTATTATAAATAAAATATACATTTTCTTTTTTAGCGCAATCTTTTCCAACTCCTATGGAGGAGCCGAAAAAAATATTAAAAGCCTTGTACGTGGGTTGCAAAGAAGTATCTCGACCAACAGGAATGGAAATTATCAATGAAGCAATCAATAGTGTCATAGCACAAACAAGAACTGAAGATTGGGAGAATGTTAATGTGGCTGTTGCACCAAGTATGATAACTGTGCGTAGTTCAAAGGTAATTTATTGGCGAATGGAGTCACGGCACCTAGCAGTCAGCACGTGAACCCTATGTGGGGGATACATTTTTTTTCATTTTGACATTCAATGTATTTCCCATAAGAGAAAACCAAAAAAAGGTCTGAAAAACATTACTTTTGCTCATTAATTTTCTATGAACACGTATTTATTTTATAGTTGCAATAGAAAAAGAATTTATGTGAGTTAGTTAATCAAGAAGAATATGTATCAAAACTTATGTATAACTTCCTATATTTTGCAGATGAAAAATGTAAACAAACCTGTATTGTTGTTGTTGCTTTCCAAAATGGATTCATTTCGTAAGCAAAATTGGTGTCACGTGCGTAGTCAGGGAAGGGGTTTGATAGACAAGAGTCAATTATGAAGATTTTTATATTATATATTTTACTACTGTTTTCTAATAAGTAAAAGCTTACGTCACCGAAACTTTGCAGTAATGTTTTTATGAAGATGTAGGTATAAAGTATTTCTATATATTTATGTATTGCGTTTGTGAATTTGTATTCTTGAGAAAAAAGGAGTAGAAATATTTGTACACTGTTTGTGCAACAGGTCAATACAATATATTTGGTGTTTAGAAACCAGCGAAGCTCATGGGGTCAATAACACCCTTTACTGAATAAATAAAATTTTGCGTTTAATTTTTTACAATTCTTATTTTCAAAATATGTACCCTCCAAAAACATCAGGAAATAATAACACTTCAATCGTGCCTGCGTCTTTTGTTAATGCCGCATTTACACGATTGGAGAACTGGCAATATAATGACCAAAACAATAACAGAAGAATGGACAAATTCATTATTTTTGTCATTATACCGACAGCTTTTCACCAGTCGTGTAAATTCGGTATAACGAAGAAGCATTTCAAATATTTACATACTTCCAAACCAAAAAATTCTGTACGTAGGTAAAAATACTTAAACATTTTTTTTTTGTAATTAAATTGGTAAATATATATGCAAGAAATTTTCAATCCAAACAAAAACATTACATGTATTTGAAAATCTTCATTTTCAATACAAACATAATTAACAAAGAAAAAAAAACTGTTCATGTTTTAAATAATCTTGGCTACGTCTCTGCGCTGCTTTTTTCTCAAACGAGTATTGGTGTTGTTGTTTCTCGTTGTAGAGGTAGTTTGTTTACATTTTTCATCTTAAGTTTAAAGCATTTGAGGCGTCAGTTTTGATTTATTTTTTGCTAGATTTGTAAACTAACATGTTTTGTTATTCTATTGCAATCATAAAAGTTGTATCCGTTTATATAAAAGTTATTAGAAAATGTAACATGAATATGACTCTCATTTGCTTTTCTCTTATGAGAAATACATTGAACGTCAAATTGGAAAAAAATTTATCCCCCAGATAGGGTTCATGTGCTGAAATGCAGGTGGTGTGGAAAGCAACTTACCAGGTGTCAATATTTCATCAGCAAATATTGGTCACATTCTCAGCTATCTGGATAGCTTTGGGTTGTGCAATGAAATTTTTGAAATAACTAGATAGCCTATCTCATTCATTATGGAAACTTGTTTTCCTGTGCCATTTTTTATTTCTGACAATTTCAATTTTAATTTGTTGTTGTGTTTACGTTCTTAAGTTCCAAAAGAGCCCATTTTAGTACAAACTTATGTCAATTTCATTTTTCTTTATATGAAATTTGAAATTGTGTAGTTTGGACTAAAAGGGTAGAAATTTGCAGTTTTATGAAGTACACGAACAGACATAATTTTTGTTTATATCAATAAAAGAGAATGAACAAAAAGGTTTGGTATTTTTAAGCGGAATAATTCCCGAGCCCCAAAGTTTAAAGGTAGAACTAGAATAGTCGGAAGCCAACTTAAGTGGTCGTACGAAACCGAGCGAAAACAAGAAATTTATATGACGCACACATAATTGCGAAGTGGAACTTTTCGTTTAGTTTTCGTTAACTTTTGCCGTCGGACGTGAGAGCGCTCAACGACCGCTCTTTCGTAAGTGGGCGAATGCAAAATCAAAATGGTGGAAGCAAACTACCAAGAACTTGGCGCTTGGTGCATAGTTTTCAACTTTTTATTTTCTGTTTGATGAATGAATGAGTGAAGTCAAATCAATTTTCTTTTAATTAATTTATATCACATCGCATTTTAGTGGTTTCGCAAAATAAATAAATAAAAGCATATCACTTTGTGCTGTGAATAAGTATGAGAAAATAAATATTGAATAAACAATTATTTATTTATTTTTTTCACTTCCAACCACTGAAGTTCATTATGGTTCACTTGTGAAATTGACGTTTTGGAAAGCTACTTTTCGGTCGGTTTTGACATAAGCTTCCGACAGCTTCCGCCTATTCTAGTTCTACCTTAAAGGTAGAACTATAATAATCGGAAGGGCACTGAAGCTAATGTCAAAAACCAACGAAAAGTAGCTTTCCGTACCGAAAAAAGGGGAACACACCAGAGATGAGTATTTACTTCATATGTAGTAGATCTGCTTCATTAATTTATTTGTACGCTTCTGCTACGTAGCAACTTATTTCTACTTCATTTAACTGATATCGTTTAGCTCAAAAAATATTAACCACAATTCACAAATTTCATAATTTTAAGTATAAAATTATATAAAATTGTGTAATTTTTTCATTAAGAGGAGATTCAAGTGGAATTTGTGAAACTTACTCTTCAAAAAGCTGTAATTCTTAACCAAATAAAAAGTTAATGTTAAGTTTTCGTTCTGAATATTAAGTAAAATGAAAATAAATTAGTTTTGTTCCAAAATATTTTTTTTTTTCATTATCTGCTACACATTTTACAAATCTACTTCGTTTTTTGAGCAAATTTGTTTCACTTTCTGGTCTCAGCATTATCATCCCTGGAACACACCCCTAATGTAACTATCATCTTTCTCTTTTTGGCATTCCTATTTCACCAAATGTCAGTTTTACTTAAGTGAGGTGCGCTCGGGAGCGCACCTCACTTCCGTAACCAAAGTTGAACGAAACTTGACGAAACGCTCCACTTCGCAATTATAGTCGCGTCAAATGCTTTCCGTGTATTCGCTTGTTTTCTTCCGACCACTTAAGTGCCCCTCCGAGCATTATAGTTCTAGCTTAAAGCTTAGCAGCCATGTAATACAATGAAGTCCTCATCAGAGAATATCAAATAAAGAAGCCAATCCTCGGCTGTCAATTTGATTTGCCTACAAGCTGAAACAAACAGCTGTAATGATTAGATTTGGAAAGTATTAGTGAAAAGCAGTGCAAAACAGACACATAGAATGGACTAGTCATTCAGCACATCATTGCACAGGTCTTGTTGTTGTTGCAATTCACATCTATTTCTTCGACACGAAATGAAATTACAAATAAAACAATGTAAACAAATGGGTTTTGGGGGTGAAACGTACGAAGGATTGGCTTCTTTATTTGATATTCTCTGGTTCTCATAATAACCTAATCAACGATGTAGGACACATTCGTATTGAATTGAGTAGGTAGACCAGTGCCAAATGCAGAAATGCACTATTTTTCTATTTGCCTTTTTTTATGCCAAATATCTCTCGAACCAAATGTTCAGCAATTTAACGGTTATATAACAAATTGAAGTAAATTGAAGTTGACATGGTAGACCAGCTACCAATGCGAAATTGCATTATTTTTCTATAATACGTTTTTGCCAAATATCTTTCAAGCCCCATGATCTAAAGCTATAAATGGTATACATATAATAAAATAAAGTAAGATTTACAACGATAAACGATACAACACATTGATGTTGAGTAAAGCACTCTGTTTCGCCACATACAACATAAACATTGATGAAAGACTACTGCTTCAACTGTATAAACTTAGACCATACTCAGACAAAAGACAACTTTCACCTCAATTTGAAAAAATTCAAAATCTTTTGATTTTCTTCCAACTCAACTATAAAGCTAGAACTATAATGCTCGGAGGGGCACTTAAGTGGTCGGAAGAAAACAACACGGAAAGCATATGACGCACCTATAATTGCGGAGTGGAAGGTTTCGTCAAGTTTCGTTCAACTTTGGTTACGGAAGTGAAACTGACATTTGGTGAAATAGGAAGGCCAAAAAGAGAAAGATGATGGTTACATTATGGGTCTGTTCCCCTTTTCTCGGTAAGGAAAGCTACTTTTCGTTGGTTTTTGACATTAGCTTCAGTGCCCTTCCGACTATTATAGTTCTACCTTAAACCTTCAAATTAATCAAATGAAATGCCCACAAACAGGTTGATTTGATCAACTTGACACTGAATTGACAACGAAGTTGAATCGTGTATGGACTGCTTAAGAACACTATTTAGCACTCTTCCGCAATCTGAAACCCAATTACCACTCTCATCTAATTATGTACCAATGTCCAAATGCGAATTTGTATAATTGTTCTTTTCTGTACTTTGAAGCCGAATATTTCGCGAACCCCATAGTTTAGAGCTTAACAGCCATATAATGAAATGATTTACTCACAACAGCCTTTTCAACGATGCATGACACACTCGTGTTGAGTTGGTAGGCCAGCTCCCAATGCAGAATTGCATAATTTTTCTATTCGCCTTTTTTGATGCCAAATATCTCTTGAACCACAATTTAATGGTCATATAATAAAATTAAGAACATGCAATAACCTTTCCAACAATGTACGAAAAATTACTTATGACTGCCTGAACAGAATGCAAGGCGCAGCTGGAATAGATGTCAAAAATGCTACAGTAAAAGTTAAAAATGGCTCAACTCTTGTAGCTCCGGCTGCAACATTTTGACATCTATTCCAGGTCCGTCTTGTATTCTGTTCAGGCAGGGACTTGGTAGTCCAGCTTCCAATGCAGAATTGCATAATTTGTCTATGATGTGTTTCTCTCAAATCCCTCTACCTTTACCCTAAAGTCCATAAAAGAAAAAGAAAAACACGCAATTACCACTTGAATGAAGTACGACATATTGCTGCAGACCCGAGCCCAATGCAGGATTGCATTATTGCTATATTCGGCTTTTTCCATTTATAGGTACAGCTTAGTGGTTATATAATAAAATGAAGTACGTGCAATAACCTTTTCAACGATGTACAACACATTGATTATTGAGTTGGAAGAGAAATGCCCAAATACGGAGTTGCATTATTGTTCCTTACGGTGCTTAGAGACTAAATATTTAATATTTAGAACTAAATGACTATATAAGAAAATGATGTCTTTACAATAAACTTTACAAAAATGTATGGCAAATTTGTGTTGAGTATATGGGCCAGTTTGCCCATTCTCCTTTCCAAACAAAAAAATGTACCCTATCACTGTAATCGGAAATTTCCTACGTCCTACAAGTACCGAAAAAAACTATCTCAAAATCAATCGAAGTGGAAAATCTCATACAAATTGCTATAACGAACGGATTCAGGCATATCCCATATCTTTTTTCGGTGTTCGTACAAGTTTCCAATTACGATGAAATTTGTGATTAGGCTGAATATTAAATCTCAGTGTTACAATTTTTTATTTTTTTAAATGTCAGAAGTTGTGTATAAGCTAATTAATTAGAATGTGAACCAAAACTCGCCATATCCATGCCAGAAAAACTTGTCACTGCCAATGGTAATTCTTAAATATCTTTTTAACGAAACTTTTAATATAATTTTCATTTTCAACCATAATAAATAGATTTCAAAATCTATGATTGGATATAAAAAATGTTTTTCTAACTACTCTCATTTAAAAGTTATTAAAGAACTAAATTTTGTTATGGAGAGAATTTCTGAAATGGAATCAAGTATGAATCAAGAAGCAGAAACAAAAAAAATCTAAAAATTGTCGTTTGACATCCGATGGGCTTAAAGAATACTATATTTAATTCAACAATTTATAAAAATTACCCAGATTATATATTTGTAATTAATATAAAATATATTATAGTATGTATGTAGATACTAGCTGCATTTTATTATCCAAGTGATCTGATCCGGATTAGATCATGATAAATAAAACAAACAGGATCTTAGTGACAGGCAGTGCTGCCATTATTTTTTTTTTTCAGAAATCTGCAAAAATTACGAAAAAAATCTGCAATGCAGATTTCTAAAGAATAGTAAAGAAAAAATATGTCTTCATAAATAGAAATTTTTATAAAAGTATTAAAATAAAATAACATAAATTAATTCAATTAATAAACATAACATTTCTTCTTATTTTATGTACTCGTGCATAGAAGAGTTACCTAAATGCTTAAAGCATTTTATATTTTACTTTAAAGCCCGTGCAATTGTAATGATTTAATTTTATGGAATAGAATTTTATTTAAAGATGACAACATACAGCAAAATTATTGAAGATTTTTTAAAGAGAAAAAAAGAAGAACAAAATATTAAAGTGGGTACGAGTGCAGACATAATCTGCGGTGCAGATTTTTTATCTTCAAAAGTCTGTGGATGGGATGAAAATCTGCAAAATGCAGATAAATCTGCACTAATGGCAACGCTGGTGACAGGAGTGTTATATACCTGTCTCTTTTTTCCTTACGTATGTTTATTTTTCATGCCCTGTTACCTCTTTTTTTTTTGCACTTCTGATATTATTCACATTAGCAATTTTTGGATCATTGAAATAGATCCAGATAAAAAGCATGTTGTTTTTGCAATTACGTGTTAAAAACTGATCCGGATCAGATTATGTAGATAGTAAATGTGGCTACTATTAGACAGAGAGCTCGCAACATATTTTTGGCGTGTGAAGAAACCAGACGATATTAATGTTACAAGTTATCGGTTTAAAGGTTAAACTCACTATCTAACATATTACACTTTTGAAGGAAATTTAATTGAAACATATTTATAAAAGCTGAAAAGTCACGTTGCGAAATTTTTTAAATAAAATTCCCGGGAATACCTTTCAATGTCCCTATTATAACCGTGCAAAATGGGAATTTTTGGATTAAAAAATGCATTTCATTCTCATTTTCTTAAACATTTTTTTCTGCACTTAGTAAGTTTAACCTTAATGTTACAAGTTATCGGCTTAAAGGTTAAACTCACTAACTAACATATTACACTTTTGAAGGAAATTTAATTGAAACATATTTATAAAAGCTGAAAAGTCACGTTGCGAAATTTTTTAAATAAAATTCCCGGGAATACCTTTCAATGTCCCTATTATAACCGTGCAAAATGGGAATTTTTGGATTAAAAAATGCATTTCATTCTCATTTTCTTGAACATTTTTTTCTGCACTTAGTGAGTTTAACCTTGGAACGACGAAGTAGTCCTGGTGAATACCTTCGTCTGCCAACTGTTTCCAAAATTGAATAAGTGAAGGAAACCACTTCAAACGTAAAATATCCTGAAGCCCTCAACGCACTGATTACAAATATGGTATGTTTTAAGCTTTTTTTGGAATTTAAGGAAACCACTTCAAATTAAAAGTTTTCGGTCTTGACTCCCTGAGTGCAAATATGCACGTGACAGACGTATAAGTGGCCCCAAAACCCCTGACGGACGTCCCTGAAAGCGTATTTTTTCGCTTTTTTAGAATTTTACGAAACCCCTTGTGTTTGTTTTTAGGGGTATAGAACTTTAAATTGGCAACACTTTTCTAACTGGCGGCCATTTTGTCATCTATCAAGTGATTTATTTTTAGATTGGTTTGGCATTTCAACCAGGCGCGGATCCAGGAATTCAGCTTGGGGGGGGTCATGAGATTGAAACATCATACCTAATTAGAACTGAAACCTCTTGAAATATATATAGCGTTAGATTTTCTACATATCTGGTGATTAGAAAAAGTCAAATTTTATCATGACTTCATAACAGTTGAAGGCATGATCAGATATCTTTGCCGCTCTGCCGCTCACTACGTGACCAGGCCCTAAGACTGTATCGGACTCCTGCTTAGAGAAATAGTGCACACATTTCTTACTGCTGGAAAATGTAGATATTTATCAACAAGATTCAGCTCCATTTCATACTTTTCAGACAATTATGAGAGTATGATAAACATATAAGATTGGAAGCAAAATTTGCAATCTAAAAAAAAAAGTTGACATTAACTAAAAAAAAGGAAAAATTCAAGTGTCAATTTGAAAAAAAAAGCTAGAAATAATTGCAAATATTTGGTGAAATCCATGCCGAAAAGAAAAAAAAACTGTTGTCAATGCAATGCATGGAATTTTTTTTTAAATTTCGTTACAAATTTGAGTACTGCACCAAATATCTGCACATAATTTTTTTATTAAATACAACTAAATTTGTATGGAGTTTTTCAATGCGTTTTTCCAACATTCCGTTATAAATCCAGGTATCTGCTATAATTATTGGAATTTTATTAATTATGGAATTTTTTTTAAAGCCTTTTTTTCAAAATTCCATTTAAAAATCCAGGTACTGTACCAGGAGTATGTTATAATTTTTTCTAGTAAAACAGAGTACATATTATAATTTACATATAAAAGAGGCAGACATACTGATTTAGTTAAAACTGTTTTTATTTTTGCTTTTGAAATACAGGAGAGCTTGTATGGAGTTTTTTAAAGCCCTTTTTCAAAATTCCGTTATAAATCCAAGTACTGCAACAGATATTTGCTATAGTTTTGTTTCAACAAAATAGAGTATAAGGATTCACATAACGGAGAGGTGGACATACATATGGCTTTTGTTAAAACTTTTGTGTTTGTTTTTGAAATATATCGGAGCTTGTATGGAGTTTCCAAAGCCTTTTTTTCAATATTCCATTATAGATCCAGGCAGGTTTGCCAGGTCAAGAAGCACTTGTATAGCCCAATTTCAGAATTCTTGTAGCCCAAAATCGCTGCCCTAAATGTAGCCCACAAAAAAGCCTAATCTCTTTTAAAAAAATATAAAATTTCTTATAAAGGGTGATTTTTTAGCTGGTTTGGTTTTGGCAACACTGGTTTTGACAACTGACGTGTGTTTAGTACCTTGTGTCACTGTCAAACAGCTTCAGTTTGGTTTGCAATTTAACCATGGATCGTCTTACAAATGAACAACGCTTGCAAATTATTGAATTTTACTATCAAAATTCGTGCTCGGTTCGAAATGTTCATCGCGCGCTGCTTCCATTTTATGGTCGGCATTCTCGACCTTCTGAGCAGGTTGAATGGGTACGTAAATAAGCATAATTGCCGCATTTGGAGTGAAGATCAGCCAGAAGCATTGCAACAGCTACCAATGCATCCCGAAAAAGCCACTGTTTGGTGCGGTTTATGGGCCGGCGGCATTATTGGGCCATATTTCTTCAAAGATGATGCGAATCGCAGCGTTACTGTCAATGGTGAACGCTACCGAGCGATGATAACAAACTTTTTTTTGCCCGAAATGGAAGTTCTTGACTTGCATGATATGTGGTTTCAACAAGACGGTGCCACATGCCACACAGCACGCGAAACAATGGCGCAATTGCGAGGCGAGTTTGGTGAACAGTTAATTTCACGTTTCGGGCCGTTCAATTGGCCGCCTAGATCGTGCGATTTGACACCATTAGATTATTTTTTGTGGGGGTATGTCAAGGCTAATGTCTATAGGGACAAGCCCGCTTCGATTGACGCACTGGAAGCCAACATCCATGCATTCATTCGTGAGATACCGGCCGATATGTGTGAAAGAGTATGCCAAAATTGGACTCAGCGGATGGGCTACCTGAGACGCAGCCGCGGTCAACATTTGCATGAAATTATCTTTAAACATTAAATTGCAAGGTTCAAACTATCGATTCAAATAAATATTTCATTCATTTTTTCGAATTTTTTGTGTTTTTTTTTTTTTTAAGTTCTAAACCTCTTAAAAAATCACCCGTTATATTCCACATTCTCCTTGTTTTTTGGAAGAATTAATAAAGGAAGTCCTTAAAATCTGAACCGAATTTAAATATATTGTTGGACTTAATGAAACAAATTTTCTTAAAAATAATAAAAAGTGATATCAAATTGGGCAACTTTTTTTAAATTCCTGTCGCAAATTTAGGAAAAAGATAGCCCAAATTATGATAAATAGGCCAATCTGACAACCCTGGATCCAGGTACTGCACCAGGCTTCTGCCAGATTTGTTTTCTAATGAAAAAGAATATACAAATTTATATATCAGATAGGCAGACATATTGCTTAGGTACAAAATAAGCTGTCTTTGCTTTAAAATACAGTGGTTTTTGTATGGACATTTTTTAAAAACTCCGTTACAAATCTGAGTACTGCACCAAGTATCAGCACATAACTTTTTTTAACGAGAGTATTAAAGAGACAAGGAGACAGACATATTCCTTCAGTGAAAATTGTGGTTTTTTAAACTTTGAAAAACAGTAGAACTTATATGGAGATTTTTAAAGCCTATTTTTCAAAATTCAATTAAAGAACTAGGAACTTCACCATTTGTCTGCCAATATCTTTTTCAAATATAAAAATTAACAGGAAACACATTTTCTTTTGAATAATTTTTAATGACAACTTGCGTGTGTTACCACCAGGCTAGAGTTATAGCTATTTCACGAGAGCTACCTGGATCATCAGACTCCTTTAGTGGTGCTTAGTCTGTTGCTCGTATTAATTATAAATTACTCTTTGCCGTCATCTGGGAGCGAACCATGAACCTTCCAATTCAGAGGCCGATGCACTACACACCACGCCACTGAAGCCACATGTTCTGCTCAATCCCAATGCAGGCTTCGTTGTTTATCAATAGCAACAGCGACTTGCCTTTTTATTAACACACACAAGCTTGCTATTGTTCAGTCGGTTTCGTTCTTTTTTCCCCATGCAACGATTCATATGCCAACAATTCGATGCTCTTACAATTTATTTTATTTAAAAAGAAACAGTGAAACGTGAATGGAGATTTTTCCTCAATTTGTTGTATCTCACCTGGTGTCTAAAAATTATTTTTTTTGTTGGTTATATTTACTATTTTTTATTAAAATATAAAAGACCTGAGGGTATAACTCCAAGATGTACTACACCCTAATGCTGCCTTTACTATTTTTGAATAGAAACAACTTTAAAGTCTAACATATCAAAGGGGTGGACATACTGCTATCACGTTTTGAGGTCGATGTTTTTGACTTTTGTTACCCCGGTGGAATGCCCATTCCATGCTCAGGAAGTCTAATGGAATGGCTCCACTTATCGTACAGAAATACCGTAACCTGCCGACCACTGGCTCTTAGACTATAATCACCGCATATGAAAGCCATGACTGGTGACACCCTATATATATTATCTAAGAGGGTGCGCGTCCAGGGCTACCAGTGATTTTTGTAAAAAATGATTTCCTGACCATATCATTAAGAAGTTAGAATTTGCTAAAGAAAATAGAAGCTAACCATAACATTAATAGGTCATGGTTTTCGTATAGTTTACAAAAATATATAGAATTACCCAAAAAGTATATCTCTGTCTTCTAATGTGTTGAATAACAAGTAAAGTGTTCAGGAATGCACTGTTAAATTATTTTTCATCTTAAATTATTATTTTTTCATCATTAAATACTTATGTTCATCATAAATTGATTACTTGATTAATTCTTAAAAACTTCACCAATTTTCATTTAATTGTAAATATTTTGTAAAATTGCCAAACATAGTCAAATAATACCCTATGTGTTATTGACTTTAATCTTTTGTTGATTTGTTTTTCCCACTTTGCTAATCTTTTAATCCTCTAAGCCGCTATTCATATGCACTTGTTGATGATTTGGTTTTTGGAAGATTAGCATCGTACGATGGTGCAATATATTATTTGTTCTCTTTTTACAAGCAACCATCATCGAGGTAACATCAAATACAGTCCGCTAAATCGAATTTGTCTTGGTCCAATAATATTTTATTAAATACAGTACCTACTTATAACGTTGAAAGTTTGTATTTCATTTTGTTTGATTTTGGAAATATTATTGCTGATCATAAAGATTGCTCGTATTTCTTCTTTTCTCTGGAGCTTTGGGGGGGGTCATGACCCCCATGACCTCCCCCCTGGATCCGCCACTGATTTCAACATGAATAGTGTGACGCCTGAACAACGCTTCCAAATTGTGCGAATTTATTTTGAAATCATGGTTCTGTTCGAAATACGTATTTTAATTTTCACAAGCGAATTTTGTTTTGCGATGAAGCTCACTTTTGGTTGAATAGATACATATGTCAATAAACAAAACTTCCGTATTTGAAGTGAAGATAACAAGTGTATGTTAAGAACCGTTACATCAACAAAAACTGACTGTTTTGGTTTGGTGGAGTAATTGGTCCGTACTACTAAAAAATGATGTTGGCCAGAACTTTACAGTCAATAGCTGTGATTACTGACTTTTCGTTCATCAATTGAACAACCATGATGTGCAGTAGCTGTGGTTTCAACAAGACGGCACAACATGTCACACAGCTCGTGCCACAATTGGTATATTGAAGGAAACGTTTGGTAACCGCATAATTTCATGTTACGGACCCGTGATATTGGCCTCCAAGATCGTGCGATTTACGGCCACTTGACCATTTACATTTGGGGATATGTGAATCTTTTATTCCATTTCAAAGTTCTATACCTTTAAAAAAAAAAACCTTTATGTCTCAGATGAAAGATCTTGACTCAATTAGCACGAATATTTACGTAACAAGCGTCTGTGGCCCCAGTTTGAATAGGTCTGATCCTTTACTTTGAGTTTGTGATTTTTGACCCAAACTTCTGTCAAATTTTTGTTTTATATGAGCTTTTACAGAACTTTGGACTAAAATGCGGAGAAGTGCACAGAAAATCACTGAAATTTAAAGTAAAGGAACAGCCGTAATATGTATGTGACAGACGTCTAAGCTGCCTCAAAACTCCCGACAGACGCGATTTTAGTCGAGGTGCTTTTATTTTTTTTTAGATACATACAGTAAATAATGAATAACTTTGCCACTGTTTATAGCAGGCCTTATGACCTTTCCAGCAAAATATAAAAAAAAATATTTTCCCAGTGGTTACTATGGCCGTTGTCGAAAACGTCAAATCAAAGTCAATTTGATCGTCAAATGATCGTCATTTTTTGACGCAGATTGCAATCGTCATATGCAATCATCCTGTCTTGCACAAAATCGGTTTTATGAACGTTATTCAATTTACTCGCAAACGCATTTTTTATTTACGAACACGTTCTCTGGTTTCTCATCTTTTTTATCGTCAACTCGATTTTTTTACTGCGCAGCTGCACCGCAGATGATGTTTTCGAACATGTGACTTTATCAGTTTGCGTTAAAGAACATTCTTCAAATGCATTTTTGACGCAGGTGACGTTTTCGAAAACGGCCTATGTTCTGATATTTTTTTCAAAAATTGTTAACAAGTACTACTTTCCTTAAAAACGTAAACACTACGACCACGGTTGAACAATTTTTAGAATAACTGTTTTAATAAATAGGTGGTCAAAGGAGAATGGGCAAAAATGTATGGGATCTGGTCTACCTACTCAACAGAGATGTGTCATACATCAATGAAAAGGTCATTGCAAATACTTCATTTTATTATATGGCCGTTAAGTTGTAAGCCATGGGGTTCAAAAGATATTCGGCTTTAAAGCACCCAAAACAATAATAATGCATTTCTTAATTGGTACTTGGATGACCTGCTCAACATTTATGTGTTATATATCGTTGGAAAGGTTATTGCATGTACTACGTTTTTTATATGGCCGTTAAGCCGTTTACACCGGGGTTCAAGAGCTACATGGACTTGAAAGACCCCAAATATAACAATAATGCAGTTCTTGATTGGCACCTGGTCTACCAACTCAACAGAAATGTGTCATACGTCATTGGAAAGGTCAATGAGAGTACTTCATTTTCTCATATGGCAGCCAAGCTCCAAACCATGGGGTTCAAAAGATATTCGGCTTTGAAGCAGCAAAAACAACTCAAATGCATTCTTAATATGGTAACTGGTTGCACAACTCAACAGTAATGTGTTAGGTATCGTTGAAAAGGTTAACTTATGTGCTCTATTTTTGTATATGGGCGTTATACGCTCAACCATGGGATTCAAAAGATATTTGGGAAAAATGCAGAAAAGAGCAATAATGCATTTCTCCATTGGAGCGTGGTCTTCTTACTCAACAGCGATGTGCCATACATTTTTGAAAAGGTAATAATATGTTCTTCAAATATTTGTATGTCTATCAGCTGTAGACCATGGGGTTTAAGAGCTACTTGGACATGAAAAACCCCAAATATAACAATAATGCAGTTCTTGATTGGCACTTGGTCTACCAACTCAACAGAAATGTGTCATACGTCATTGGAAAGGTCAATGAGAGTACTTCATTTTCTTATATGGCAGTTAAGCTCCAAACGATGGGGTTCAAAAGAAATTCGGCTTTAAAGCAGCAAAAACAACTAAAATGCATTCTTAATATGGTAACTGGTTACACAACTCAACAGTAATGTGTCAGTTATCGTTGAAAAGGTTAACTTATGTGCTTTATTTTTTTATATGGGCATTATAAGCTCAACCATGGGACTCAAAAGATATTTGGGAAAAATGCAGAAAAGAGCAATAATGCATTTCTGCATTGGAGCGTGGTCTTCTTACTCAACAGCGATGTGCCATACATTTTTGAATGGTAATAATATGTTCTTCAATCATTTGTATTTCTATCAGCTGTTGACATTGGGGCCATTGGGGTTTAAGGATATTCATATTCAAGCTGAGCGTATGTATCAATGGATGAGTTTTAAAAATAAGTAATAAAGATATTCATAGAAAATGTATTCTTATATTTTTTTTTAATATTTAAATAAGAGCGTCATCCAATATGACATTGCTGAGGTGAGCTGCAGGAGGCGTAAGTCCATTTTGATGCCGGGCAAAACACAAATACCACAAAATTGATATAACATGCGCACATGTACCGACCGTTCGGCGTCCCGTGAAGCACGTACAATAAAAATGCTTAAATGCTTCTCGGCGAGTTAGGTATTATATTGATCAAGTGTTTAACCTTAACATATAAAGAATTGTGTTTTTGATATTCTGAAGATGAATGTTCCAAGGTCTACATAGTACAATAATACATAGTACAGTAGCCTTTTTAACGATACCTGACACATTACCAGTTACCATATTAAAAATGCATTTTTTTTGTTTTTGCTGCTTCAAAGCCGAATATCTTTTGAACCCCATGGTTTGGAGCTTGACTGCTATATAATTGACCTTTCCAATGACGTTTGAAACATTTCTGTTGAGTTGGTAGACCAAGTGCCAATCAAGAACTGCATTATTGTTATATTTGGGGTTTTTCATGTCCAAGTAGTTCTTAAACTCCATGGTCTACAGCTGATAGACATACAAATATTTGAAGAACATATTATTACCTTTTCAAAAATGTATGGCACATCGCTGTTGAGTAAGAAGACCCCGCTCCAATGCAGAAATGCATTATTGCTCTTTTCTGCATTTTTCCCAAATATCTTTTGAATCC
Organism: Dasysyrphus tricinctus; assembly: GCA_963921185.1. NCBI lineage: Eukaryota > Metazoa > Arthropoda > Insecta > Diptera > Syrphidae > Dasysyrphus > Dasysyrphus tricinctus. The sequence continues at coordinate 172,279,692 of OY992531.1, read as the reverse complement.
CATGGTTGAGCGTATAACGCCCATATACAAAAATAGAGCACATAAGTTAACCTTTTCAACGATACCTAACACATTACTGTTGAGTTGTGCAACCAGTTACCATATTAAGAATGCATTTTAGTTGTTTTTGCTGCTTCAAAGCCGAATATCTTTTGAACCCCATGGTTTGGAGCTTGGCTGCCATATGAGAAAATGAAGTACTCTCATTGACCTTTCCAATGACGTATGACACATTTCTGTTGAGTTGGTAGACCAAGTGCCAATCAAGAACTGCATTATTGTTATATTTGGAGTTTTTCATGTCGATGTAGCTCTTGAACCCCGGGGTATACGGCTTAACGGCCATATACAATAACGTAGTACATGCAATAACCTTTCCAACGATATATAACACATAAATGTTGAGCAGGTCATCCAAGTACCAATTAAGAAATGCATTATTATTGTTTTTGGTGCTTTAAAGCCGAATATCTTTTAAACCCCATGGTTTACAACTTAACGGCCATATAATAAAATGAAGTATTTGCAATGACCTTTTCATTGATGTATGACACATCTCTGTTGAGTAGGTAGACCAATTTGCCCATTCTCCTTTAATGGAGTAGTTATTGCATTTTTTTATTATAATTTCTTAAAATTATTTTCTCAGTACAAATATTTTTTTTTTTTCAAAAAAGTTTTACCACCTCTAAAAACTAAAAATTGTATGAGAACATGAATGGCCGATTACTTATAAAAGTTGTTTTGTTTAATGTACTTTCCAAAAAGGTGTAACACATGCTTGCTTAACCTTCCGATGACAACACTTTTAAAATAACATACACCACAACAGGGGTGATGGAACACCCCAGCTAAAATTTAATGCAAAAACAGTATTTGTACGGATAGTAAAAACTATTTATGGAATTGTAATACTTCATTGACATAAATAAAAACAGAAAATAGGAAATACAAAAAAAAAAAATATTGCTGTGTAGTTAAAAGGACTAAAGGCCAGTTGATGCAAGTCTCTCTCATATTTTCAGGAAATGCAGCACAATTGCTATTCAAGCATGAAAACTTGATTTTTTTGCCTCAATATTCTGGACAAATTACATATCTTTTCTGCTTCTGTAATTAAGGGGGGGCTAAGCTCCCCTTCAAATTACTCTAGAGGGTAACTTCATTAAAATTTTCGCATACATGAATGACAACATGGGGTGATGTGTCACCCCAGTGCATACTGTATTCCACCGTATTCAAAAACCACAGGCCACTGCTTGAACTTCTTATCATCAACTGACATCTGACATATTAAACGACAAATACCTAGAACGGTAGAAAAAACAACCAAGCAAAACCCAAATTACAACTAAAAGAAAATTGTCTGGGGTGATGGAACACCCCTGTTGTCATCCGAAGGTTAAAGAAAGAACAAAGACAATGTTTGTCACTAATCTATTATTAGGCGTTTTCCTTTGGAGGTGGCGAAGTAGTTGCATTTTTCAATGGAACACATCAAACTGCTTTCTCATGTAAAATGTATCTACTCGCACATGAGAGCATGTACAGTTGGTAGTACTAGATTAGGGTTTTCATCTACTCATAAGTACTTTGCCACCTCCAAAGGAAAACGGCTATTATTAGTAGCATTTAACATTTTCGCAAATATTCTATTAAAATGTTACAATAGCCTTCCAATTTGGGTAGAGCAAAGATTTTCTCTTTTGATGTGTAAGAGGGTTCAGTGCAAGTACTGAGAAAATAATTTAAAAAAATTATGATACAAAATGCAATAACTACTATTAAATTTGACCACTTATTTATTAGAACAGCTTAGAATATTAAAAAAATAAAAAAAACAATAAAAATTGTTCAAGTTTGGTCGTAGTGTTCACGTTTTTAATGAAAGTAGTACTTGTTAGCAATTTAAACATCATAGCCTAGTAACCGCTGGGAAAATATTTTGTTTATATTTTTTTCTGGAAAGGTCTTGAGGTCTGCTATAACCAGTTGCAAGTTTATCCATTATTTACAAGAAACAAGACACCCCTTCGATTCAACTGATATAAAAATGCAAGCAACAGACGATTAAAAGAACCCAATCTCATGAAAAGCACGGTTAAAGTTGCGGATTTAACTATAATTAACAATAATTATTGTTTTACATCCACGACATTATGTTAATTGGGTTATTCATGAGTTTAGGTCTGCTTTTACGTTTGTCAGTGGCATTTTTATTTTAGTGGAATCAAACCCTTTCAATTGCAATAAATTTAGGTTTAATCTAACATTCCATAAAAGCAAATTACATTTAAAAATATGCGAATTTTATCGCGTTTTCTAGCAGTTGATGGAACTCAAAACGCGTTTATGTTATACATTCCTGCCAACAACGCGCACACTGGAATGGTTGAGAGTTGTAAGTCACTACGCCTGGTGCTCAACGAGCTGTTGCGCGATCATATTTATTTATTTTATGTTACGCATGTACGCATATTCTGGTAGTGGAGAGCTATCGATTCCGATCTATTTCTAGGGGTCAACTTCAGTTATTGGGGCCACTAGACGTTTGTCTCAGTGAATCAAGACCTTTAATTTGAGATATATTTCCAGTGGTTTCCGAAAATTCTAAAAAAGTGAAAAAAGTTATACTTTCAGGGACGTCTGTCAGGGGGGGCCATTTATAGCGTTTTCGTTTGGTCGTCCGGAAGCTTTCCGAATGCTTCTGAAAACGTTCGTTTGGTACTAGATGGCAGTTCCTCTTTTGAAAAGAAGGGAAAACCGATTCTGGATTTGAACAAAGAATCAAAATCAGAAGCACGCATAAATGCGCACAGTTGAAACGTCAAAATTGTCAAAGGTTATTTGTCGTTAATGGCCTTTCCGATTGGGGACAGAATGCCAGTTCTTGTTCTGAAAAGAAGAGAAAATTGTTCTGGATTTGATTTCAGAATCGAAATGAGAAGCGTTCACATGTATCGAATCGGTCTTCCGGAATCCGGACTGCCAATTGAAAAGGCCATACAATTTTGGAATTGCGATTGTGCATTACACAAAATTTGGAGTTGAAAGGAAACAATTATAAAAAAAAAAATGGATAGACAAAAGATTTCAAAGTAAAAGGTGGAGACATGCGTTGCTGTTATTGAGGAATATCACTATTGAGAGAAACAGCTGTGTGAATGTTCATCACCCAAATGCAACAACAAAGTGCACAAATACAACCAAACCCAAACTTAGAAAAGGGTTGCAAATTGTTCGTTTGGCCTTGCATTATGGATCGGAGAGCTCCGAAGGCTTCTTCAGGACTAAACGAAAACGCTATCAGACGTCTGTCACGTACATATTCGTGCTCAGGGAGTCAAGACCTTTCATTTAAGATACCTATATTTCAAGTGGTTTTCTTTAATTCCACAAAAATTTTAAAAGATGCATTTTGTGGTACATCTGTCGGGTGCTTTGAGGCCACTTAACGTCTGTCGTGAACATATTTGTAGTCAGTGAGTCGAAGGTTTCAGGATATATTACGTTTGAAGTTATTTTCCTCACTAATTCAATTTTGGAAAAAGTTGTACTTTGATGCACTTTTTCTCATAAACGGTACCACTACGTGCTGGCAGACGAACGTAGGCACTCGTTATAACCTTCACCTGAACTACTTACTTCTAATATTAATATCGTCTGATTCCCTTTCAAGCCAAAAATATGTTGCGAGTTCTTAGAGTATATTATCTAATTTATCATGCTTCCAAGTGCTGACATAGTTTATGTTGTTTCTATTTACAGGATTACACCAGGCTCATAGCTGAATGCAGAGTCCGATACTTAAGTTTTCTGGGTATTGGCAAAAACTTCAAAAAGTGTGCTTTTATTGTTCATACAGCACGCAATAAATTTGTGGCCCATGTTTTTCACTGTGAACCATCAAGTGGAGCCCTGTGTAAGACAGTAGAAGCAGCTTGCAAGGTGAAAATATGTTAATTTGAATTTCAGGATTCAAATAATATTGTTTTATTATACTTTATCCAACAGCTCCGATATCAGAAGTGCTTAGATGCACATCCGGAAAACAGTTTTTCCTTCGATGCAGGCACACATAGCAAAGGAATTGGAGCAGCAATTAAAGATATCATTCATTCATTATCACTTAAAAGGGATAAGTGTGGCTTACCATAGTTGAATAAAAATGAACTATAATCATACCTATAAACAAACATTTCGAATTATAATTTTTATTCGTTTTTGAAGATGCCTATTTTTTTTTAATAACTTAAAAAAAAAACACAATTGTTATCATTATAAAGAAGGTATTCATATTACGCGTATTACTGTTTACTTTATGTAAACATTATGTGCTTAAGATAATTGTAATTTAAAGCATAAATTGAAAATGAATAAAAAGCTGGCAGTAGATCCAAGAATTTTTAATTAATATTAATTTGAATTTCAGAAAGAAGGCTGATCCTCATTGGCCATGCTGTTCTTATTGTTGTTTATAATTATGAAAATATATTGAATATAAAGTTTCGGAGGCTATCATATTCTACAGAAAAAATTCGAAGACGATTTTTAGGCTATTATTACCACCTACTTTGAACCATTCTTAAACCTATATTTTCGATGAAACTGTTTACCTTGAGGAAACTCAATTCACAACACAAAATTTATCTGAACTCTTTGTTCAATCATTTTTCCAGTTATAAAAATCATAATTATTCTGCTAATTTGCTATAATTCAACCACCAGCTGTAAACAAATTAATAATAATACTCAATTTTTGGCATAGAATAAAGTATAGTGTCCTATTTACAGCTGGCACGGATTTTTTCAATTTATGTATGAAATTTTTCCATACGAGAGATAAGTTGCAAGATATTAAACTCTGTTCAGAATTCTGATTACTTAAAAAATCCTTTCTTTTTAAACATTCGGTGTTTTGAAATTCTTTTCGTTATCAATACTTGCGGAATGAGTGTGTTTTGATTTTCAGGTGAATTGAAAACTAGCTTGACATTTTGAATTAATTTGAAGTTTAATCTTTTCTTGAATTTAAATAATTTAAAAAAACTTATTTTTTGTTGCAAATACGGACAGACACACCACTAGATTTTCACTAAAAAGCCACGGACCACGATACCAATTACATTTTTGATGTTATTTTTTTAAATTAATTTTATTTATACAGATTTTTTTTAGTATTGACGTTTCGAATTTTCTTTTTACGGATTTCGAAAAAAAAAATTAGGTTTGAATATCGACTATTGCGGAAGTGAATTTGAACTAAATTCAGAACATGGTTTTTGAAGTAAACGGATTTGATTCCGAGCGGAAATCAGAACAGGGGTGGTTATGATTTTAAAAATGGCCAAATTTTGCATACAACTTGTAAAAGAATTTACATGTAACGTGGTCCGTGGCTTGTTTTTTTTATTTTTTTATTATTTGTAACAAAAATAATTTTTTTTTTAATTATTTCAATTCAAGAAAAGATTAAACTTCAAATTAGTTCAAAATGTCAAGCTAGTTTTCAATCCACCCGAAAATCAAAACACACTCATTCCGCAAGTATTGAAACAAAAAGAGTTTCAAAGCACCGAAAGTTTGAAAACGAAAGCATTTTTTAAATAATCGGAATTCTGAACAGGGGTGAAGATTCTTTTGTTTTCAAACTCTCGGTGTTTTGAAATACTTTTCGTTTTCATTACTTGCACACCACCAGATTTTCACTTAAAAGGCAAGGACCACGACACCACTTATAAATTCTCTTGACTTTTTTTTTGCTTAATTCATTTACAAATATTTTGTTTTAAATATTTAACGTTTCAAGAAAAACTTGTTTGAATGGACTGGACGGAATACCAGCTGAATTCCTGAAAGCCGATCCCGTAACAGTGGATAGTATTTTACATCCGTTGGTACAAACATTTGGGAAAACGAAAGCTATCCCAATGAGTGGAAGGATGGTGTGATTGTTAATTTGCCAAAGAATGGTGACCTTAAGAATTGCAACAATTGGCGTGGTATCACCGTTTTGTTCGTTTTCCCAAAACTAATGGCAACCATTATTCTCGAGCGAATAAAGGATAGAATCGAGTCTACACTCAAGAGGCATCAAGCTGGCTTCTGCAGTGGTCGATCGTGTTTCGACCATATCGTCCTCGAGCAGTCGATGGAATTTCAATCACCAGTTTACCTCATGTTAACCGAGAATGTATATGGAGATGGTTGCTTGGTAGAGGAATTCCGCCAAAAATGATTGCCATTATTAAAGAGTCATACAACAACGCAAGATATTTTGTTTTACACAAAGGGCAGCTATCCGACTCCTTGAAAGTGCAACAGGGTGTGAGACAAGGGGATGTTCTATCGCCAATTCTCCTCCTGCTGACGATGGACGATGTATTGACGGCCAGTGTTGGTACAGCTGAGCGACAGGGCATTCAATGGGGACCGTTCGAAAGGCTCAGTCATTTAGACTATGCCGATGACATATGTCTACTGGCAAATAACATCAGTGGGCTCAACGGGATGTGCCAAGCACTGCAAGTGAAGGTAGAGTCGAGTGGTCTAAGAATAAATAGCAAAAAGACAAAAGTAATGCTCACAGGCCGCTCCACACAGCAGCGTATTATTCTGCAGGAGACGCCAGTTGAAGAAGTGAAACAGTTCAACTACCTTGGCAGTATTGTTTCTGCAAACAGTGGTACGGATCTGGATGTTAAAAGTAGAATAAATAAAGCTCGTGCTGCCTTCGGTACTCTGTCCCAAATTTGGAAATCCAGTCAAATCTCCTTACGCACTAAGTTGAGATTCTTCGAATCCAATATCAAATCCGTGCTGTTATATGCTTGTGAAACCTGGAAAGTCACGTCTACCATTTCGAAGAAATTGCAGGCTTTTGTGAATCGTTATCTTTGCCACATCTTAAAGATTCGCTGGTCACAATTAATATCAAATGAGGAATTGTGCTGCAGGACAAGTCAAGAGCGGCTGGACGTCGACATAAGAAAGCGTAAATATCGTTGGATTGGTCACACACTGAGGAAACCAAACGATGAATGGAATGAGACGTTGAAGGATGGAGACGTTTTGTTGACGCCCTATGCCCCAGCCGGGGATACAGGACGCGATGATGATATAAGAGCGCTCATAAAAGTATGAGTAGTCCCAACTCCCGACCACTCATAAAGTTATGAGTGCTTTCTTCGAAAACCTTTGAAGTAACCCTTCAAACAAATTCACGGACCCATTTTGTCACGCGTTGAAATGCTTGTTTTAGTCCATCTTGTTGTGAAAACTTAAAAAAAAATTGGTTAGTAATAGGTGTGTTTAATGAATCTTTTGCTAATAGAAAATTACAGAAAAAAGCAGAAAAGTACAGAATTATGTATTCCATGAGTAAAAACCTTGCCCCAAACTGTTCAGCATTCTATCACTTTGTGTTGCATGAAGTTTTTCGGAATAGTTTAGAACAATAGGTCTGATCCTTTACTTTGGGTTTCTGTGATTTTTAGTTCAAACTTGTGTCAAATTTTTTTTTTATATGAACTTTGACATAACTTTGGACTAAAATGCGCAAAAATGCACAGAAAATCACAGAAATTCAAAGTAAAGGAACAGATCTTATATTTCCTGCACCTATTTTTGAGGATGAGCAAGTGAGTGAAAAAGTACCACCTGATTTGTTTGGTTGGGATGATAATTTGCTTAAATCTATCACAGAGCTACTTTTCTTATATTTTTGGATTTAACATGAAGAAAAAGAATATAAGAAGTGTGTATTCATAATAAAGTTCAAGTTGAATTGAAAATTAGTACACACAAATTACAATTGAACATTTTTTTAATTTTTAATTGCACAGCCGATAGGCAACTGTAAATCCCGTCAACACAAAGCTACACTTTTCTGTTCTTTTTTGTTTTGACAGTTTTCACACATTTCTGCTGTTCTGATCTAGCTATCTTCATTAAACACAGGTAATACAAACCAACGCGAATTCATTGCAACGTTTGATGTCAGTGTACAGTGTCCCCTTTAAGAAAATGAGTACATTTTGGATCCGCAATCGTAGTAGAGACAACGTATGAACGAAATAATAAGAGAAACTAATAAGTAAAGTATAGAAGATTTCCCTATCACTTTCCCAATTACTCATCACTTTCATCTTTCCCGCGTTTACTGGAAGTAAACATGGCAAAGACGAAAGTGTTGAGGTTCAGGAAAGGAGGAGGGAGGAACACAACGGTAGGCTGGAGATAGAGAGGAAAGAAGATAGAAGAATTTAATTACCTGGGGTATGTGTTCAAAAAGAATGGAGAGCAGGAAACACTTATAACGGACAGAATAAAAAAGGCAGCAGCGGCCATAGAGGAAGCATGGGGGTCTGGAAGGAAGAAATTCGAGAAGGAATGGGAGAGGAAGATGTGGCTTTTTGACACTCTGGTGTGGATGGTGATGGGATATGGGGCCGAAGTATGGGGATGGGAGGAGAGACAAGAAATGGAAAGGATGCAAGAGAGGTATGTACCTCAAGTGGACGCTAGGGGTAGAATGGCAAACTCCAGGATACATGGTAAGAGAGGAAACAAAAAGAGATAAGACAATGATAAGAACAGGGAAAAGGCCATGGAACTAGAACAGAAATTAGCAGATTAAGGAAATGTGTTGCCAGTTTATTTAACTTCCCATTGGAAGTTATTGTAACTGCACCGAACCGAATCGAAAATTTTAACATGTCTTCACCTTTTGAGATCCTTAGAATCGGAATCCATCATTTTAGAGAGATATCTGCTTTTGTACGTGCGTTCATACGTTCCTTCAAACAAATTCAATAAGCAGTTTGTGACCATATCAATTTTAAAAAAACCTCGTTAAATTCATTAGTCTTCTTCTATCTCGAGAACAAAATGATGCTATCGACTTCGGGTTAATTTTATTTTACGCATTTTTAAGTACCTATTATGGAATTGGTGCATATATAAAAACAGGTCAATTTACAGTTTTTTTTTAATAAAAAAATTGCGGAAAATTTTTGAAAAAAGTTTTTCGGCTCGAATATCTTGAGAACAAACAATGATAATGGCTTTTTTTAAGGGAAAAAAACTACAAGAAACTTTACCAAATGTTAACTACGCCACTGTCCATAAACAACTTAACCACATTTATCCTCCGAATCGAACAGTACAGAAACAAAGATACAAAAATAGATACAGATAGAGACGACAACACAATGAGAATTGCAACAAATAGTAGTAATTGAGAGATGACTGAGAAGATAGCTGCGAATTAAAACGAGTCCTATTGTATTTTTTTTAACTTTTCATATTAATTACCTTTTACTTTATTATATTAAATAAATTAAATAAGTTCATAAACTAAATTGAGTTCGGTTTTCTTGACTTATAAACAGAAGATTACATTCAGAAGCGGGATTGAATGCACATTGCCTTTAGATTTTGTGTGATTGCGTCATACTTTTAACGAGAAATAAAAAGACATCAGAGTCTCGAAGCAAAAATGGACGCCGAAGGTTTGGTTAAATTGCTTGTTGAAGCGTTAAAAGCAAACACCCCGCAGGGAGCAGATCAATCAAACGATGTTAAATACCAAATCATGCCAGATTTCAACAAATCCATTAAAAATTTGAATGGAAAGGAAAATGATTGTGAGGCACGCGATTGGTTACATTCTGTGAATGCGGTGGCTGATCTCAACAGGTGGTCGGATGAGTTTCGTCTGGAGTGCGTTAGATTTCATTTGGTTGGAGCTGCTAAGAGCTGGTACAATTCCTTAACAATATCCACTTGGATTGCATTTAAGTCGGAGTTCCAGGAAACTTTTACGAGTCCTTTGGATACAGCAGACAGATGGAGGATGCTACTAGAGCGCAAACAGCGAAAGGGTGAAGACATTATTGATTATTTCTTTGAGAAAATGCGAATGTGTAATGATCTCAAACTGAGTTTCACAGACATCAAAACACAAATCATCGATGGAATCATGTCGAGAGACCTGAAACAATTCCTGTTGTGTCGTACACATGCTGATACTAACGAAGTTGTTAGAGACATAAAAAACTATTTACAAATAATGGGAACTTCAGTTATGGATGGATCCTGTTCCAGTGAGGAGAACTGGCGCTGAGTATAAAAGTCATGCTTTAGTTTTGGAGAAGTGTCCAATTTGCAAAGTTGCTGGACACAAAGAGGAATTCTGTACTAAAGGTAAGCCAAAAGATGAAATTAAATGCTTTAGATGCCTTACTCCTGGCCATTATAAAAGTGAGTGCAAAGTGCAGATAAAATGCATTCGTTGTGGCAAGCCAGGGCACATGATTAAAAATTGTCCAGAGAACAAAACAGATTTTCGTACATCGAGCGCAACAGCCAGTGTCGGCAAGAATGAATCAGCTTATAGAGTTACATGTGTGAATTCATCTGAGGGTCCGTCTAAAGATTTAAAATACTATCAAACTGCGAAGTTGAACGGACATGAGGTGAAAGCGTATATTGATAATGGAAGCAAATGTGTTATGCTCAGAAATTCTTTTGCAAGCCAATTTAACATTCCATATGAAAAGACATCAGACACTATTTGTGGTTTCGGCAAGGGCAAAATTTCGTCATTGGGAGTGTTTGAGGCTAGCCTTGAAGTCGACCAAGCAGAGGCAAAGGTGAAAGTTCATGTCATCCCAGATGAATTTCTTCAGATTCCGCTTTTAATTGGACAGCCTTTCACTGAAAATGAATATATTACCATTGTGAAGCGAGGAAACAACATTCGAGTTTTTGAAGAGCGACAGATCGAGGACGAGGAGTGTTTTAAGGACTTGGTAGTACCACCTTTACCAAAGCAGGAAGTTAAATTATGGGCAAAAGAAGAGACAGTCATCCCAGCGGGCTACATTGGTTTTATAACTGCATGTGCTGACGACATGGAGCCAGAGTCAGATATTTTCATCGATGGAGGTGCAAATCGTAATTCCGAGTTGCGTTGTGAGCATTAAAGATGAGGTAAACATTCCAGTTGTTAACATGAGTTCAAAGGAGATCGTTTTTAAGAAAGGAGTTACTCTGGCACGAGGAAAGCCATGCGTTGAAGATTCAAGTATCTGTGAGAAAGATGTCGAAACTCCAGAAAAATGTGAGTACACTGTTCTTTTATCAGCTGTAGAGATGTCGTTTTTAACTATTGACATAAATCCTGAAATTTCTACGAGTATAAGAGAAAAATTAATAAATATTTTGAAAAACTACCGAGATTGTTTTGCTTTAAATATGACAGAGTTGGGTTGTACAAAAGAAGTAGAGTTTGAGATAGAGCTAAATTCAGATGTTCCGGTAGTGTATCGTCCTTATAGGTTGAGTCATTGCGAAAGAGAATTTTTGAGAGGAGAGATTGAGGAAATGAAGGCTGCTGGAATAATCAAAGATTCAGTATCTAACTACTCGAGCCCAATACTAATTGTCACAAAGAAGAATGGTAGTAAGCGTGTTTGTATTGACTACCGTGCGCTCAATAAGCTGACCAAGAAGATTAAATATCCGCTTCCAGTTCTTAACGACCAGATAGACAGTTTGAGTAATAAAAGATTTTTTTCGATGCTTGACATGAAGAGTGGTTATTATCAGATACCTGTTAGTAGTAAATCTCGCCACTTAACAGCTTTTGTGACTCCGGACGGACACTTTGAGTTTCTTAGAATGCCATTTGGGGTTACTAATGGCCCACCAACGTTCCAGCGTTTTGTCAACAAAATCCTTGGCCCCTTGAGGTACACCATTGCTTTAGCTTATTTTGATGATATTTTGTGCCCAGCTGAACACGAAGAAGAGGCAATAGAGAACTTAACCAAGATATTTGATTGTTTGCGGCGAGCCAATTTGAAGCTTAATCCAACAAAGTGCAAGTTCTTGTACCACACAGTTGAGTATCTTGGGTACGAGATTGGAAATGGGAATGTTAAGCCTAATGCAACTAAAATAGAAAGTGTTGCTGAGTTTCCACCACCCCGGAATGTTCATCAGATTAGACAGTTTGTGGGTCTGTTGTTGAGAACTCGAGTTTTGAACTTTTGAAACGGAAGTTGATTGAGCGACCAGTCCTATGTTTGTATTCACCGAAAGCGAAAACAGAGGTGCACACTGATGCGTGTAAAGATGGCTTGGGAGGCGTTCTACTACAACTTCAGCATGACAATAAAATGCATCCAGTAGCGTATTGTAGCAGACAGACAACTAAAGAAGAATCAAAGTATCATTCAACGGAGCTCGAGGCATTAGCGGTAGTTTGGACTTTAGAAAAGTTCAGAGTTTACTTGATTGGTTTAGAGTTCGTAATCTTTACTGACTGCAATGCTGTTCGAGGTTCTATGACGAAGAAGCATTTAATTCCTCGAATCGGAAGATGGTGGCTGAAGCTCATGGAATATAATTTTGATATACAGCATCGACCTGGAGATAGAATGAGACATGCTGATGCATTAAGCCGTAATCCGTTCTGTGAGGCTGAAGAGACTGAGACCGTTGCAGATCTAGTTTGTCTTTATTCTATATTAGAAGAATATGATTGGTTACTTATGCTGCAGAAGACCGATACCAGAATTTCCGAGATAGCTGAGATACTCAAAAAGACGAGTAATTTGGATAAAGCTGAAAAACAAATTCATCAAGAGTACGAGTTGAGTGATGGTCGAGTTTTCAAAAAAGAAGACGACAAGCTAAAATGGTATGTTCCAAAAAGTGCAAGAAGTCAAATTGTTATGAATTGCCATAATAATTTTGGTCATGTTGCGTTTGACAAAACAATTGCGAAGATAAGAGAGAAGTACTGGTTTCCGAGAATGCGAAGGTATGTTAAAGGTTTTATTGGTTCTTGTATCGAGTGTCTTTATCATAAACAGCCAGGTGGTAAAAAACAAGGGTTTCTTCATTCAATTGACAAGATTGGGTTACCATTTCATACTTTGCATGCGGACCATCTTGGTCCATTTATTCGAAGTTCCAGAGGCAACCAGTATATTTTGGCAATCATAGATGGATTCACCAAATTTTGTGTGTTGAGAGCTGTACGAGATGTGAAAGCACATACCACTGTTAAAGTTTTTGAAGATGTGATTACCACATTTGGAGCGCCAACACGTATCATTACTGATCAGGGTACTTCTTTTACTGGGAGAGTCTTCGAGAAAATGTGCAACGAAAAGAATATCATACACATAAAAAATGCAACAGCCACACCAAGAGCTAATGGCCAAATTGAGAGTTTGAACCGCAGTATTACACCTATGCTAGCGACTTTGAGTAAAAAAACTGATGGCTCCGATTGGGATCAATTTGTGCAAGTTGTACAGTGGAGTTTAAATAACACGATACACGCAACTTTAAAGAAGACGCCGTTTGAGGTCTTATTCAATTATGATCCGAGAAAAATTGACGGAAATCTTATCGATGACGAGGGACAAATATCTAAAAATATTCAAGACGTTCGAGCAAATTTGAGTGAGGTAATTAAAGAGAATCAAGCGTATCAGCAGAAACTATATAACCGCAAGAGGTGCGAAGCAAATAAGTACCTACCTGGAGATTTTGTTATGGTTAAACGAGCTTATGGTGCTACTGGAGATTGCTGCCTAAATATAAGGGTCCATACGTTGTAACTGAAGTTTTACCAGGAGACCGACACCGAGTTCAAGATGTTCCTGAAATGCAGAGGTCACAAAGATTCTATGATGGTATAGCTGCCGTAGATGACATGAAAAGAGTACCAACAGACAATGCACAGTCTAGTGATGAAGAAAGTGTTAAATCCGACGTGTTAAATCAGATAACATCAGCAGAGGGGCGACCGACCAGAATTCGAAAAAGACCAATCCGTTTTGCTGACTTCGAGATAGATTAATCGAGGGCGATTGTTAATCAGAATGGCCGAATGTTAACTACGCCACTGTCCATAAACAACTTAACCACATTTATCCTCCGAATCGAACAGTACAGAAACAAAGATACAAAAATAGATACAGATAGAGACGACAACACAATGAGAATTGCAACAAATAGTAGTAATTGAGAGATGACTGAGAAGATAGCTGCGAATTAAAACGAGTCCTATTGTATTTTTTTTAACTTTTCATATTCAGCCTTATCGCCAATTCCGAGGGCGATAGCTTTCCCTCGGATTTTATTTTTTCCCAGGAGTTGAATACTCTCATCGCCAATCTCCCCCGAATACAATTTCCCCCGGAAATAACTTCGAACTTATTTCGAAATATCACTTAAGATATCACGGAAGATAAAAATTGTTAAAATAAACGGACAAAACAGGAATAAGAAAGTCAAAAGTAAAACTTACGAGTTATATTTTCAAAATCCTCCAGCTAAACTTAAGTGATTTTTTTCCAGGGAAAAATCACTAATTTTCCTTCGGAAAAAAAATTGGCGATACCTACTTTTTCCTAGGAATTTTTTCCTTTTTTCGAATATTGTTTACGATTGGAGAGTATCACACGGGGGAAAAAATCCGGGGGAAAATTTATTTGCGATAAGGCTGATTAATTACCTTTTACTTTATTATATTAAATAAATTAAATAAGTTCATAAACTAAATTGAGTTCGGTTTTCTTGACTTATAAACAGAAGATTACACAAAAGTTGTTGAATCGTTCTTCGTCTCAGATATTTTGAGAACATAAAATGATATGGGCATTGGTATCATTTTATTCTACACACTTGTTCAAAATTGATAAGATTTGTGTAAAAAGTAACAAACATTTTTTTAAGAAAAAGGCTACAAACATATTATTCAACAGTTTTTTTGTCTCTAATAAAGACAAACCAATCTTTGGTCTTCAATTGATTGCATATTAAGAGTGTTCCGAACTGAACAAAACCAGTAATTTGATAACTTTTTGTTTTGCATATATAAGACCGCTTTTCACTTTCATCAGATAATTTGGTTTATAAAACTTTGTAGTTAAATGACTTTGTGACTAATTGACAACTTTTAGGCATATTATTGTACTAAAGAAACCATTTTGTAAAATTAACTGATTTTTACTTCCAAATTTAGATGAGTTTTCTGTCAAAAAGTGTCTTTAAAAAATTTAAAAATTCAATATCAAATTATTCAATAATGATTATATAATTAATGAAAATCGTGAATAAATTGAATTTATATCCACTAAAAAAAAATCTCCAAATAATACCGTTAGGTATAAAAAATCGACTGTCAAAAATGCATTTTTTCAAAATTTACAAATATTTGTATTTTGTATTATTAAAATTTTTATTTGGTACAAAATTAAAAATTTTCTTCAATATTGTCCTAATAAAAAAAATGGAATTTTATGTTATTAAACATTGTTTTGCAAAAAATGCTATAGTGTAAGCCACATTTGCTCTGAAAAACAGCCATTTTCGCCATTTTTTCGTTTTCTTAGAGGCTTTTACCAAAAACTAGAGCACAAACTTAAATTTTTTTCCAATGAAGTCCTAGAGAACAAGTGAGGCCATGAGCGCAATAGGTGCCTAACTGCATTTTTCATTATTTTCAGTAGAGCAAAAATAAGAAACTGGTTATTTTCAAACACTTGTTGTTTTAAAATAATGAAACATAAGCTTGATTTTCTTTTTGGAATATGATAAAAAAATGAGGGGTTTTTGATTTTGTTTCCATGATCCTTCAAAATACCGTTATAAGTCATTTTAAATTCAGATAGGCCACTATTGCACTGAGGAAAAAATATAAAAATTAAAATCCTTTAAAGATAGGCCAATCAATTGTAAAAAAAACTGATTTCTATGAGTTTTTCCTTATTTTTTTTAATACGTTGAAATTTAACATTTTTATTCACTTTCAGATAAAATAAATTGTGATTGGTGTAAAAGCTATGATGTATAAGCGGGTATTAAGATATAAGGTATCAAGGTTTAAGCTAGCTAGTAGAACGAGAGCCCACAGCAGATTTTGAGTTTGAATGATACAAAAAAAGAAGTATGGGTGTTGACAGCTTGAGTAAAACTTATTCAAGAAATTAAGATCTTGGCAGTCCACAACCGGGGCTTTAGTGCTTAACAGTGCATCGAAATCAAAATATGAATGCATCTCTCCCTAGATAATGATCACAGATCACGGAATCTGAGACCATTTGAGTCTATAGTAAGCCCTGCCAGATCGTTTAAGAAGTGAAAAACGGGTTTTTAAAACGGTCTGGCAGGGCGGACTATACAAACAAATGATCTCGGCTTCCGTGAGCAGAGGAGCATTGCCCAGGAAGGGGTGAAAATCAACTTTAGTTAGCACAATCATTGCTTTCGAAGAAGAATTCATAGCTTGTTTTCGAGGCTGTGTTTAATCACTAAATCCCCGGTTATGGACCGCAAGACTTTGATTTCTTGCATGAGTTTTACACAAGCTGTCAACTCCAATATTTCTTTTCTTGATACCATTCACATCCAAAATCTGCTCTGGGCTCTTATTCTAGGCTTACTTATTTTTTTTTTCAAAAACAAATACGTTGAAAAAAAAACTTCAAAAAAATGTTTAAACAATATAAATCTTAAAATATTGAAGCCCATATGAATCTTGAGTCAGTTAACCTTCAGTCCTTCTCTAGAGGTCATTCTATTTGAAATTTCTAATTTCAAAGTGGAGAAGAAGTGCTTTTTGGTAATTTCTATGACATTGAATGTTTTTTTTTTCTCGCTGTGCGTATAAAACTCTAACTTTATGACTAATCGAGGGTGATTATCAGGGTACTGACTTATGTTTAGTTCATTGCATTGATGTCACCTGTGAGCAAATAGTTGAATAATTGGCCTTACTTAAAGTTTCAAAAA
Organism: Dasysyrphus tricinctus; assembly: GCA_963921185.1. Classification (NCBI taxonomy): domain Eukaryota; kingdom Metazoa; phylum Arthropoda; class Insecta; order Diptera; family Syrphidae; genus Dasysyrphus; species Dasysyrphus tricinctus. Next base: position 172,262,874 of record OY992531.1, on the reverse strand, counting down.
ATAAAATGAAATATGCGAGCGCAATAGCGGCCTTTAAGAAAGATAGGCCACTCTTGCACTTAAGCTTTTAATTTGGTTGTGTTTGGCCTAAGTACAAAGGTCCTATAACTATGACATGAAGCCGTCAATTTGAAAAATTTAAACGCAGAAATGTTGTTTAATACATTCAGATTAAATTTTCGTCATAAACTGAATTTCGATAAAATTGCAGTTAGGCCACTATTGCGCTCACGGCCTGAAGTTTATCTGTCACACCTAAATCGTTTTGATCGGACAAGTACTCGCTTCACAATCATTTCAGTCCGGAACACTCTTAAACACCTGAAAACGTCGAAGATCGAGAATTTGTAATTATTTAATTAAAAACAACATTGGACTCTAGCTTCCGAGGGCACCAATTGGAAGTTACCAGTGTGGGTCGTACTCAACCTCTTTTTTAAAATGAAACAATAGCACCGAACGCCCTATATTCCTTTAACAGGTAGGTTTATGTGGAACAACATTGTCAACACAGTCATGCTTGGTGGAAACAGAACAAGTTTTTAAAATCGATTGAAAACAATAGAATATACAACATTTATGTACATTAGGGTGGTCGTTAAAAAAAAGGTCATCCCGGATGGGCCCAAATCGTCTCTAAATGAAGAAAAAAAAATTCCCTAATTTTTTCAGATTTTTACTTTCATCCCCTATAGTCGCTGTAGGGGTAAATTAAATTTCCCCTTTTTTTTGGCATACTAGAAAATGCGCGTAATATCATCCAAAAAATTCAGAGCAGGTGGGAACAAGACAAGATAAAAATCCCCTCCCCTCCCCTTGCCTCTCCCGTCCCGTTTGGACGGGAGGGGCAATTTAATAAAATATTTGCATAAAATAGAAAAAAAATTAATTAAAAAACAACGGCAATATTTACAGCAATGTTTTGTAGCTTTTTGGAAAGCCAAAAGTCCATTCTTTCGCCTTGTTTTTAAATTAAGGTTTTTTGATGAACAGTTTTGGCAAAAAATTGTCTCAAACTCAATATTTTGAAAAAAAATTATTATTTTATTTTTTAAATTATAGGTTTGAAAACAGATTTTGCTGAAATTGTTTATTCAAATAACTTTATTCAATAATCAACTATTAAAGTGGACTTCTAGCTTTCCAAAAAGCTACAAAACATTACTGCACGTGTTACCGTTGTTTTTTAATTAATTTTTTTCTATTTTATGTAATTATTTTATTAATTTGCCCCTCCCTTCCAAGCGGTGGGAGATATTACCCCTTCGTGACATTCACTCCTGGTCTATTAGAAATGGACTACTTCTTAATCCTAAAAAGTCACAAGTTATTCCAATATCTAAAAAGAAATTGGCCCTCGATACTTTACCTAATATTTTACTTTCTGTTGATATTCTAAAAAATTGTTCAAACTGTAACTAATCTTGGCTTTGTAATAAATTCTGATCTATCTGGATATGACCATACTAACTATGTTATTGGTAAAATATACGGATGTCTTCGAAAGTTATGGATGGCTGCAAGCTTTACTCCACCCGATACCAGGGGAAGACTGGTAAAAGTCTTATTCTACCCCTGATCACTTACTCTGAGGTCGTTTACCCCTAACATTGATTCGTTATCCCAACGTAAACTGCAAGTAGCTTTTAATGACTCGGTTAGATATATTCATGGATTGCGCCGATATGACCATATATCTCACCATGTCAAAACTTTTTAGGAACAACCCTTAATCACTACATCGATGCCAGAAATTGTATCTTCTTACATAATCTTGTAACTGGAAGACTCCGCTGTATTTGTATGAAAAACTTAATTTGCCCGTTCCCTCAGAACTCTAAGTCTAATTCCATCACGCTATCAGTATCTGAATTCATCCCGTTTATTTTTTATTCACGCAGTTAAATTATGGAACTCTTTACCAACAAGTATAAGAACGATTTCTAATGCCACTCGGTTTAAAAGTGCCATTTTCTTCATTTCTCGCTACTTCCTTAAACTTAAAGCTTTTCTTTTCTCCTTTATTATCTTTAACTTTTATTTACTTCTTCTTTTCTCCTTTTTCTTTAGAATCTTTAAACTGAATATTTTTGTTTATATAAATTCATAGTTTTAAGCTATTAAATTAAATTCAATTGAACATTAATAATTAAAACATTATCTTTTCACCATAATCTCTTAGTACTATAAAAGATTTAAATCTTAATGTACAAATACCTTTATATGTATAAATAAATTGAAATTGAAAAAATTGAAATAAATTGAAATAGGCTAGAAAATACTTCAAAGTACTTGAAAGTAATTGAATGTACTTGAAAGTAATTGAAAGTACTTGAAAGTACTTCAAAGTACTTGAAAGTACTGCTCAAGTACTTTGGTACTTAAGTACTTGGTATTTGGTACTTGAACCAAAACACTTGAAAAAATACTGTACTTGCCTGTTTTCAAGTACCAGTACCAGGGTACTGAAGTACAAGTACCAGTACCAATACTGTACTTGAAAGTACTTAAGTCCTGAAATACTGAAGTACTTTACAGGTCTGTCCTAAACTAATTATTCAAGTAGACTGGCTCATTTGCAAACCAGCCTGTGCTCTCTATGAATTTCCTGATATTTGCCATTGAGACCTGCGCTAGATCGTCCAGTTCTCCAACAACCTGTTTCCGAAGTAACGGAGGCGATTTGTTTGGAGGTTTGGACAATCGCAGAGCAGTGTTTAATGGTTTCTATTTCTTCTACATCCTGACCAGCTCCTACAGAAGTCGGGTGCGAATACACCCAGTCTGGTGGCCATTGTGTCAATGGTGCAATGACCCGTTAGTATACCTATCAAGATTCTAATATTCTTTTTACTCAGCGATTTGAATATACTGAGTTTCCTTTTCATTAATTCTCGGCCATAAACTTCTAGAGATAATGCAGTCGTTCCTGGTCAACCAAGATTTATTGATTTGCTCTTTCGTTATTAGGTCTATTTTCTTTTTAACCACACCGATCGGGATGTCTAGTCCCATATCTAATTGGCTACTACTGTTTCTTACTGCTAATGACCCCTTCCTTGCCAGTTCATCTGCTATATCATTCCCTTCTATATTGCTATGTCCAGAAACCCAGCAGAGTTTGACTCGGTTAGTGTTGCAAATTTTATTCAGTATGCCTCGGCATTTTGTCACTGTTTTGGATCTTGAGGGAGTAGAAAAAAAGACAGGAGAGAGCAGGAGAAGGAAAGAAGGGAACGAATAGGAGAATCCAGTTACAACACTGATCTCTATAAAACATCTATTATAGAGATCAGTGAGTTACAACAGGTAGTATAAAGAAGTTATGACAGAAGGGATTCAATAATATTTGAAAGCGGGATGGAAGACAGAAAGAACGAAGGGAATTGCAAGTCAGGCTAGGGAATGAGGTGAGAGAAAGATGGTACTGGAAAAGGGAAGAGGAAAGAATGTGTAGAATATGTGAGGGTGAACAAGAGACATGGAAACATGTATTAGAAACATAGGCACCCGGAGAGGGGGCAAGGGGGGCACTTGCCTCACCTGGCTCTGGGCAATACCACACCACTAACATATTTTTTTATTTTTTATGATAAATTTTATAAAATACTTCTCAATTTTTGTCGGAGTCCATAATTTGCCCCCCTAGGCTCTTGACCAGGCCGAATATATCTGAAAATATCCTTATCTGCGAGAACTTTTTTCTCTACTTAAAAGACTGCCCACAAACTACCTTCAATAATATCCCAATTATAATCGAAAAAATTTTACATTATATGTCCTTACTTCATGATGATTACTCGTCTGGACCTGATGGCATCCCACCAATAATCTTGAAGAAATGTAAATCAATATTAGCACCCCCTCTTTTTCATTTGTTTAGCCTATCACTTAGCTCCGGTAAATTTCCAAGTATTTGGAAAAAAGCATATATTACACCAGTTTTTAAAAAGGGTAACAGATCTGATATATGCAATTACAGGCCAATCTCCAAGCTATCTTGCATTCCTAAGCTTTTTGAGCAAGTAATGTGTGATAGTTTGACATTCAACTTTAAGAATATAATTTGCAATCAACAACATGGATTCATGCAAAAGCGATCGACGATAACCAATTTACTTGCATTCTTGCACAAGTGCTCAACTGCGTTGGAACATGGTCAAGAACTCGACTGCATCTATACAGATTTTTCTAAGGCTTTCGATCAACTTTCACATGACATCATCACGTTTAAGTTAAAGGTGTTTGGCTTTCCTCCTAAACTCATCAACTGGGTTTCTTCTTATCTCCATAATAGATCTTATCAAGTTAGATTTAGGAGCTCTGTTTCCAACCCTTTCTTTGCCAAATCTGGTGTTCCCCAGGGTAGTCATTTGGGCCCACTTCTTTTTATCTTAGCTATCAACGACGTATCCCTCTATATACGTTATAGTGAAATTCTAATTTTTGCGGATGATATGAAAATTTTCAAAAGCGTCAAATCTGTGAATGATCGTTTATTTTTGCAAGAAGATATAAACAGTTTTGTTATTTGGTGTAGTAAAAACGGTTTAAATCTCAACCCTTTTAAATGTCAGGCGATCATTTTTTCTAAAAAAAAAGTTCCTAGTTCATTTGATTATGAAATATCGCAGCACACATTGCGTCGTGTTGATAGTTTCAAAGACCTAGGGGTTCATTTTACTTTTAATCTTGATTTTACGAAGCATATTAATTTAATAGTCAACAAGGCAAACTCTATGTTAGGGTTTGTTAAACGATGGTCTAAGGAATTTCAGGATCCTTATGTTACCCTCGCTCTCTACAACAGTCTTGTTCGCCCTCATCTTGAATACGCATCACAGGTATGGACTCCTTTTTACGATGTCCATAAGAATAGACTAGAAGCAGTACAGCGTAATTTTATACGTTTCGCCTTGAAAGGACTACCGTGGTCCGATCCTTATAATCTTCCTCCTTACGAACACCGGATTAAGCTTCTTCAGATTCAAACTTTGGCGCAAAGGAGAATTAATAATGATATTGTATTTATTCATCAACTTTTGACGGGCGTTATTGATGCACCAGATTTATTATCTTGTACTAGCCTTAACTACCGTGGGGGAGGTCACAACACTCGTAGTCTAGAACTAATGCATATATCTCAACACCGTACCAATTATGGAATGCATGAGCCTTTTACCCGCATGTGCAACATTCTGAATTTGAACTCTAATTTTTTTGATTTTAATATAAGTAAAAATAGACTCAAAGCTTCATTGAAGACCAGTGTACCACGCTCTTAAATGTTTGTACTTGTTAATTTTTTCAATGTCATTGTATTTGTTATTTTATAATTATTGTTTTTATTTTATTTTGTAAAGTGTATGTCTTAAGTAGTTTGTTGCTTACTAACTACTAACACTACACTAAGTGATGAGCCTGATAAGCACTTAATTTGTGTTTGGCAATTCTTTGGTCGCAAGATGTCGCTTGTACTCAGCTCTCTTCGGCAAAGATCTGATAGTGTAAAAAAAATTGTTTTCAAAATATCGCTATTTTCTTAACAGGTTCTTTTCAATGTTCTTGGTTTGCCCCTCCTGGCATTTGCAAATAGAAAAGGAAGTTATAGGTAATTGATATATTCAAATGGTTGAGGCACATGCAAATATGCATGAGACGGATACTGTCTCGCAAGAAAATGGACAACCAAATTGCGAATTGTTAGGCGTGTTTTTTTATCATCGGGATCTGGATCAGGATCTTCTTTTAACACGGGTTACAAGAACAATTTAAGAAAATTTCCCATTATTTTGTTTTTGTATTACGTGTAAAACTTAATCCAGATCCAGATCCCGATGATAATAAAACACGCCTGTTGTTTGCCTAAAATTATTTACAATCTTTTTTGTGAGTGATTTTCAGATTTCTGACATCAAACCAAGAACCTTTCCTTGCTTGCCAGTACCTATCCGCTATGCTTTCTAGCTTAGCTACCTTAACAAAAATTCAGTTATCTTGAGTTGATTTTGTTTCACAAGGGTTTTTTTTGTGAGTGATTTTCAGATTTCTGACATCAAACAAAGAACTTTTCCTTGCTTTCCAGTACCTATCCACTATGCTTTCTAGCTTAGCTACCTTAACAAAAATTCAGTTTACAACAACACAAACCTATCCAAAGAGCCTTGGATTATTTTTGAATAAAGAATTTTTTGTTTAGAATTTCCAAATTATTTAATATTTATTCGAAATCCAATTCCATTCTGACTCCTTATTTTCATTACCTGGATACTGTTTAGTCAAGTAAATCTATGGTTTGACCCTGGACAAATTGTAACAAAAGAAAATTTTGTGCGAAAATTCTCTGTCCACTGGTATTTAAGACATATCCAAAATTTGCCAAAATCAGCCCATGGAAACATTGGTATTTAGTCGCATTTGACAAAATGTATTCAGTTATAAAGCAGACTTGTGATACATCTATTTATAATGATTTTTCACGCTGATTCGAACTTGATATCAGTTTTTACCAAAATTAATCTTCAAATAAATAAGGAAAAGAATCAAAAATTATGTCTCTCAGATCATTACTTATAAGTAGGATCTCTAAATAGAGTTTTTTTTTGTCATTTCATCAATTAAGTTTTTCCTTGTTTTTATGAGTAGGTACTAGGTTGGTCAAGTTCTTCGTTTATATCTTGAAAAATAAAAGTCCTAGAACCATTTGGTTATTTGTGTTTGACAAGAAATTGACAAAAGCATTGAGTACTTACTTACTCACTTAAGGTGGCGCTACAGTCCGGGGTGGACCAGGGCCTCAACCAACAAGCTTCTTCCAGCCTGCTCGGTTTCTAGCTAGCTGTCTCCAGTTTCGCACGCCAAGTTGGTTGAGGTCCTCTTCCACTTGCGTGCGCCACCTTTTACGCTGTCCACCTCTACTGCGCTGTCCCACGGGGTTGGATTAAAAGAATTTCCGGGCCGGAGCATTGGTATCCATTCGCTCTAGATGACCCAGCCATCTCAGTCGTTGGCTTTTCACTTTTGTGGCGTCGCTGTACAGCTCATACAGTTCGCTGTTGTATCTTCTTCTCCATTCCCCATCTATGCAGACGAAAGATTGTGCCTCTAGTGTTGACGTGAAAGTTTTGCACTATTCTTTCAAGAACGATGTTGAAGAAGTCGCATGACAGCGCGTCGCCTTGCCTAAAACCTTTTTTGACATCAAAGGTGTCGGTAAGGTCTTTGCCGACCTTGATGGAGCAGCGTGCATTCTCCATCGTCATCCTGCACAAACGGACGAGTTTGGCAGGGATGCCAAGACAAGACATTGCTCTATATAGCTCGTCTCTATAGATGCGGCTCGTCTCTCAAACGCGGCCTTGAAATTGATAAAAAGGTGGTGGGTATCGATTTAAAACTCCTGGGTTTTCTCCAAGATCTGCCGTAGTGCGAATATTTGGTCGATGGTGGACTTCCCTGGCCTAAAGCCACACTGATATGGACCTATCAGGTTGTTGACGAATGGCTTCAGGCGTTCACAAAGTACGGCAGAGAAGATCTTGTAGGTGATATTAAGAAGACTGATGCCTCTGTAGTTGGTGCAGTCCAGAAGAAGATCGGGCAAACAATGCTTCCATTGAGGCATGCTTTCCTCCGACCATATTTTGCAAATGAGCTGGTGCATTCCCCTAACCAATTCATCGCCAGGCGCTTTTAATAGCTCAGCCGCAAGGCCATCAGCTCCAGCAGCTTTATTGGACTTAAGTTTAGATATGGCTATCTTCACTTCGTCGAGATCGGATGGACGGAATTGTTGGCCTACGTCGTCCAGGTTGAAAGGTGCAATCTGCATGATAGCGGAATTCGGTTCGTCATCACCGTTATACAATTTGCAGAAATGATTTTTCCATATTTTCAGCACCGACTGCGATTCCACCACTATGTTCCCCTGATCGTTCTTGCAGGCTTCGGTTCGGGGCTTGTAACCTTGGGAGGTTCTTTTCACTTTTTAGTACGAACTTTCCGAACTTCATTCCTGAAGTGGCATCCCTCTAATTCCTCGATCGCGCGCTTCTCATGCTCTTTTTTTTCCTTCTTAGAAGCTTGTGTTCCTCTTTCCTCTTCTGTTCGTAGAGCTCGCGAGCAGCTCTGGTCCTTCTATGCAGCGCCGCACATAGGAGTATTTGCCTACTAAACTCGGCCAAAAGTCGATTTTTCAAGTGTCAAAATTGAAAGGGGAACTTTTTCCAGACAATAGCTAAGATCCCATGGAACAATAGGCTAAAATATTTTTTTTATTGCTCAACATATTTTGGCTATGATATTAGTTCAAAGTCTTCGATTAAGAATTTGTCACTTCTTTTTGTAATCAACCTTCAAAAAATTTGAAACATTTTATTAAATAATTTCTTAAAAATTTTGTGTAGTCTGATGAAATTTTTGGTATATAAAAATCAACTACAGATGTTCACTATTATATTGAGCCATTTTTACGACAAATATTTTAATTTTATATTTTTTTCGAATTTTTGTTCTAAAAATGCAAAAATAAAAACACTATTTTTGTTGGTTCTTTTTCATTGGGAAGTAATTTTTGTATAGATGTAGGTGGAATTGGGTTCTCATTTGTATATGGGTGGATAAAATAAACCATCAAGCTTCATTTTCAAAAAGAATCGGCTGCGGATATTTGCGGATGTAGTTGTTTTTTGTCATATCGTATCCCCACTTTTATGTCCATTCAAACTGACTATTTGTGCTGTTACTTTTCCTTGGGATTTAATTTTTTTTATTTTTTGGAGTTATTTGGTAATTATTTGTATAAAATATGGTTTAGCAAAGCTCCCAGTGTTGATTAAAAAAAAAATATTGGCTGCAACTTTGATCCTTTTATATTTTTTGGTTATATCGTATATCCGATTGTATGCATTTTTTCTTGTTTCCAGTTGATAAATTAAAAAAAAACTTGAATTTTTTTTTTGTTTTAAAAGAGGGTAAATTTATTAAAAACGGTATTTATTACATGGTTTAAGATGAAAATATTGCAATCAAGACAAAAAATAATTTTGTCCGGTTTTTGCATACAAATACTCCTATGTGCGCCGCTTTGTATGCCTGTTGTTTGGCTGCATGTACTTGCCGGCATTCCTCGTCGAACCAGGGGTTTCGCTGTGCTGGTCGTGCGAAGCCCAGCACTTCAGAGGCGGCATCTCTGATGGCTTGCGTCGATCGCAATGTGGTCAATTTGGTTGGCGGTTGATTGACCAGGAATTCGCCATGTATATCGAGATGCGGGAACTGCGTACTAGCTACCACAACGTTTCGCCCCGCAGCAAAGTCGATTAGCCTGAGTCCGTTATCGGAGATGGTGTCGTGCAGGCTGTATCTTTCAATTGTGCCACCAAAGACGTCTTATCTTCCTAGTTTGGCATTAAAATCACCCAAGACAATTTTAATGTCATAGCTAGGGCATTGCTCATATTGTCTTGTCCAGGAGCTCGTAGAACTCGTCCTTGGTGTCGTCATCTTTCTCCTCTGTGGGGGCATGCGCGCATATCAGGCTGATGTTGGCGAATTTAGCCTTGATGCGAATTGTCGTAAGGCGTTCGTTCACATAATTTAAACTCAAGACTTCTAGCCTAAGTCTGCCTCTAACAACAAATCCACATCCAAAAAGACGCTGCCCTTGTGGTCGGTAACAGTCACCGTAGTATATATCGCAGTCTTTCAGTTTTCTTTTGCCCGGCCCATCCCATCGCACTTCTTGGATGGCGGTGATGTCTGCTTTGTAGCAGTCTAGGGCTTCCGCTAAATGTTCGGCTGCACGTGGTCTATAAAGAGACAGAACATTCCACGTGCAGATCCGAAGTTCGTTGTCCTTATTTCGTTTGCTAGGTTCGTCAACAGTAAATCCGTCCGTATCCGAGGCTTGTTGTTGCTTCGCAACTAAAATAGCTTAACGTGGCCGGGAAGTTACCCCGACGGAACGACCCCCAACCTGGAGGACCAGACCCTATATATATAACTCCAAGGGCGGGGAGCCGGATTAACCGCTCCTTATAGGCCTGAGCTCCGAATATGTCGTAGTAGCCCGTATAAGGTGTTCACTAAGTAGGTCAGCCTAACTGGAACTGTAGACGCCACCGTTGATTCCATCTTGAGAATTCTTCCGCTGCCGCCTGGATGAAGGAGAAGTGCCTTAGTGAGAACACTCCCCCCCCCCTCTTGTTTGCTGCCCCTAAAACCGTCCACAGGGATTGGAACCCCATCTTCAGTTAAAGGTACTAGGCACCCGATGTTCACCACTTGGAGGTGAGAGTAGGAGTTGATAGACAGAGGTTTGCTTTGAAAAAAAGCTTGTGGACGCTTGTGTCCTCTTCGAACATCAAAATGAATATTAAAGTCAAAAATAGTACTTAATAACATAAAATTTGTAAAAAAAATCAGTTTGAAAGATTTATTTTTTATTGTTTTAAAAATTTTGAGTTTGAAGATTTTTCAGAAACTATTCACGTAAAAAACTTAATTTAAAAAAACATTAAAGAATGGATTTTTGGCTTTACAAAAAATTATAGCATAATACTGTACGTAATGCCATTGGGTTTTAATATGGTTTTAAAAATGTAGGTAAAATTTTGTATCACTAAGTTGGTTTAGGTCTTTGCTTATATCTTGAAAAAGAACCATGTGGTCTTTTGCGTTTGACTAGAAACTGACTAAAGCATTGAATTTTAAAGACGAAAATAGTAAAAATCATTTTGAGCAATTTGTTTTCAATTATGTTTTCAAAATTTTGAGTTTGAAGGTTAATTTTTCGAAAACTATGCCTATGCTCTTAAACAACTTAATTAAAAAATAAAATTAAGGAATGTATTTGTGGCTTTACAAAAACCTATAGCATGATATAATAAGTGTTGCCATTATTTTTGAATACGTTTTTTTTTTTCTAATTTAAGTGATTTTTTTGTAAATTGCCCCTCCCACTCAAAAGGGGGGCAGTAAGACCCCACTTTGAAATAACTTCTTTCTTTTTTCGGTACAACCTACATTCTCTCATCATTAATTGAATCGTATGCAAAACGCCTTGCACATGCATAAATGCATTCAAACTTAAGCCATTGGTGGTGGACTGTGGATAATTTTGGATATATGTTTTGGTATGTGTCATTGAACCTAACTGCAAATGAATTTCTTTTGTTACAATTTGTCCGGGGTTAGCCCTATATTTTCTGTAGATTTCCCTGACTAGTTCCCATACAAATAATTTTATGTTTGAACTTTTTACGTTTTGGTTTTACTTGGCATATTAAAGGCACCATGTAACAAATTTTGCATTCGTAAAAAATTTGACTCGAGATTTAATCAAATGACCGACGATACGGAAGACGAAAAAAGTGGGTTTTACACACAGTACACAATGAGAAGATTGCCCAGGTTTTTAAAAATGAGAACTATCAGAAGGAATTAAATATGGCCGCAATCGTGATGCTGCCCACCGTATTACAACAACAACAAATAGGAACAAATAATTTAATTAACACTGAAAAAAAACAACTTTTTACTCTTAAAATAATAAAATAATACCCCTGTTTTTTAGTGCATTTTTATCTTCGCTTACAAAAAAATAGCATGTTAAATACAACAACAATTTGGTATAACTCCGTATTATTGTTGTATTTAACATGCAACTTTTTTTTCAAGCGAAGATAAAAATGCACTAAAAAACAGGGCTAATATTTATAAACACTAAATAGCTCAAAAAATTTTATTTGCTTAGCAATTAACAAAAATGAACACACACATAACACACAACCAATTTTAGTCACACATCACGATATCCACCATTGTCCACTGATTTTGACATATGCGCAGAACTGAACAAAAATGAAAACGCTAATTGTTAAATAAAACAGCCGATTGTTCTGAGATCTTAGCGTGAACTAAAACATAGTTTATTATGCTGATAGAAAATATATTTTTACATACAATGATTGGTATAATATTGCGTTGAACTGTTTTAGCAAGAGTAATTAATATAAGTATAGGAGCGCAAAGTATAGGGTGATAATAGAATGATAAACATGAATATTCAACTTTTACTATGTGTACTGTGGGTTTTAAAATCCTATCTGTCTACCTGTATGCTTGTCTGTCTGTCTGCCTGTCTGCCCGCCTGCCTGTGTGTTTGTCTGTCTATTTGGCTACAGTCTTAACGGCTGGATCCATTTTCCTTAAATTTGGTACATAGCGTTTCTTTGTAATTCTACATAAGTTTTCTTTTTCATTTTCTTAGAATAAATTTAACGGTTTCTGCAATATAATTTTTTCACCAATTAATTATTCTCAAAAATGGCCCCATAGATTAGAAATAAAATCAATAAATTACTTTTAGTGACCCCGACATTTGAGCGATCGAACAATTTTTTGTTTTTTTTTCGATTTTCTCGAAAACAGTAAGAGCGGTGTTGATAATTTTTTAATGCAAAAGCTTACAAAAAGTTTGAGTATTGTACTGGCTTTTAAGAAATATTATTTTTTTTTGAAAATTCAATACATTATAATCTTCTAAAACTATTATTAAACTTGCTTTGTAACTTGGTAACTTATATAAAAATATAAAAAAGTTTCATTTTTATGCAAAAGTAACGATTCCTATCATACAAAAGTGAAAACACCGCTGAGGAAAATATCATTTTGATAAAAAAAAACTTCTGTCTGCTAAAATAAGTATACGGTCCACTGTTAAAGATAAAATAATTTTACGCTTTAAAATTATCATTTATACCTCCCATAGAAACTTATTTTGAATTTTCTCACAATTATCTGAAGGGATTTAAATGAAATTATTTATAAAAAACTTCCGAAAAGTTCAAATAATATTGGATTTCAAAATTTTCAAAAAAGTATGCTTAGAATACATAATGCATTTTTTTTGAAAATTCCATATCTCAGAATTGTGTTGGTGTCTACCCCCCCTGGCCAAAATCCTGCGGGCGCCTATGATTAGAAAGACGCAGGTCTGGTGTAGATGAAGGAAAACCAATACGGGAAAGGATGAGCGAAATAATGGACAGAATGGGGATGGGGGAAGAGTGGATAAAGGAACTAGAAGCAGTGGGAAAAGATAAGGTGATATAGAGGGCAGGAGAGGAAGCAGAGTAAGAAAACGGGAGCCTTCTAACACTGTGGGGAGTCAATACAAATCAAAATCAATGTAATGTAGAAGATTTCCCTTTATAAAACAAAATAAAACATGCAATGATCTTCAACCCGGGACTTACAAAGCTAAACTAGAAAAAAATATATATATGAGCCATTCTGTTTGAAAGTGGAATAAGTCCACTTTTGGAAAAAAATGAGTTAATGGCGATTTCAATAAAATAATTGTATCCTCTTTTTGTATTAATAATCTTATACTCAATAGAGCACGATTTCTACCTGAATTAAAAAAATAAAAAAAAATTGTATAATTTATTGAACAGAATTTATTTTTGAAAGTGGAATAAGTCCTTCTTTTGTTAAAAGCATAATTTTGAAAAATGTACACTTACGATTGTTATTGATAAGAACGATTTCCACTGGACACTTTCCCACCATAGGAATCAGTTTTGACTCTAAGAACAACATCATATACAAGATAACGGTATTTTTCCTATAGAAATTGGAATGACAAGTCATTTAACTAATTTTGATCAGTTTTCTATAACATTATGTCTGTCTCTTTGAATATCAAGCTACAGCTAAGATTACTGAAGCGATTTTATTCAAATTTTGAACTTAAGATTTTTTGGTAGTTTCCTATTATAGAAGGCAAATTGAAATTTATTTTAACCCTGAGAATTCCGCCACTACCATTAAAAAAAAGTACATATGTACATTAGTATCTCAAAAACGGCTCTAATAATTTTGATAAAAAATATTCTGAGTTGCCATGGTGTACTTTTTGGTAAAAGCTAATTGACCAAAAACTCTCTTTAACGGTAGGTATAACCGTCAAATTACGTGCATTTTTACTTTTGATTTGCTCATTAGCCTCTCTACTGATTGCAATTATTTTTGTTATACGGATTAATAATATTACGTAAATAAGTTTTTTAGTTCTATATAGTACTTTGAACTCAAAAAATCAATTTAGTAAACAATGCCTGTATAAAAATATGGACTTAAATTTTTTTGATTTTATTTTTAATAATTTGTTATTATTGAAAATGGAATAAGTCCATTTAGGATTTGGCACCGTTAAATTTCTTGGAGAATTTCAATAAATATTTTTGCATTTTAAAATTCAACATTTTTATAACCTCAAATGCGTCACCTGAATTTATTAACATTTGCCTATATTTTTAAACACATTGAAACGCAAAACCTTAAATATCTCAAAACATGAAAAAATGGACTTACACCACTTTCAAAAACAACGGCTCATATATAAATATATATATATTAGGGTGGTCCTTAAATTGGACATTGTCTTGGATAGCCCTTATTCGATTCAAAACATTGAAAAACAATTTCCCTAATTTTTTCAGATTTTTATTTCACCCCCCTGGTCTGCCTTTTTTCACTTCAGGGTTCAAATAATGGGGTTAGGGTGATTCTTATAAAACGCGAAAAAAAATCAGAACTTATAGATTAGATTCAGACGAAAAAAAAAATCGTTTGGGAGGGGGTGTCTATTTCCTCCCGTTCAGGCGGGAGGGTTCATTTTCTAAAAATTTGGCTGAAAATAGAAAAAAATTATTGAAAAACAATGGGACCACTTACAATGGCATGCTATAGGTTTTTTTAAAGCCATGAGTCCAATCTCTAATATGTTTTTCAAATCAAGTTTTTATTGTAACTAGTTTCTGAAAAAAATAATTTTCAAACGTAAACAATTATTATTTTTGTTTTTATTTCTATGCTTAAAAATTATTTTCTCAAAAACTATTTACCTACAATATAAGCTTGTTTTAAAAAACATATTAGAGACTAGCATCATGGCTTCAAAAAAAGCTATAGCATGCCATTTTAAGTGGTCCCGTTGTTTTTAAATAATTTATTTCTACTTTGGGTCAAATTTGTAGAAAATGACCCCTCCCGCCTGAACGGGGGGATGAAGACCCCCCCTTCGATATTATTTTTTGTTCGTTTGAATCTAATCTATAAGTTCTGATATTTTTTTCGCGTGTTATAAGAGTCACCCTGACTCCATTATTTGTATCTTGAAGTGAAAAAAGGGAGACCAGGGATTTAAATAAAAATCTGAAAAAATTAGGAAAATTTTGTTTCTCTATTTAGAGTTATTTAATGCCTATCCAAGTTGGAATTTAAAAAAAAAAACAATAAAAGACCACCCTAATATATATATATGTATGTATATATATGTATATTATATTATATTATATTATATTATATTATATTATATTATATTATATTATATTATATTATATTATATTATATTATATTATATTATATTATATTATATTATATTATATTATATTATATTATATTATATTATATTATTATTATATTATATTATATTATATTTAT